>CM061147.1:6747925-7947925 GCA_030710495.1 Labroides dimidiatus
TCCTCATTGGTTGATGAGAAATGAACTTTATACTTTTTGCTATTTTCATTTTAACATTTGATTCCAAGAGCAACAGTTTTCAAGTGCAGCTCTACAGATCTCTGAGCACCACTGAGTACGATGAAGGGATAGTTTGGATTTTTGAAGTGGTATTGTTTGAGCTACTCCTCCGGAGTGAGTTTACTACCCACTGCTCAGAGCTCAGACAAAGAGACAAACTGTTCCTCTAATTTACACTTTTTAATTACTCCGTCCTTTATTAAAACACATTTATTTTTTCCATCACAGTTTTCCATTCAGTATAACTTTCATAGAACCACCTTTGTCACGGCAGTGAAATTAAACACACAAAACACCTTTTCTGAGTGAAAGAGACGTCGATCAAATTGAAGAAATCATTTAAATTGATTGATTTTCACTTAAAGCTGTATAAATAAATAAATAAATAAATAACAATACCCTTACTGCCTTGATACTGAGACTCAGCTGGTAAGCATTCTTAGATGATACCCAGACTATAAGCAGGATCAAACACATTTAGGGGTGGTAAAGCAGGTTGGAGAGGTTAAGGGTTGGATGAAAGTGTCTGGGTTTCAGACTGGTTGCCAGAGAGACAAAAAAAAAAAGTTTTTAAATGTCACCACCTCACTCCTGCCTGGCCTTGGCTTGTTAAAACTGACACTGGACCTTTGCTGACTGAGGAAGAGTCATGACCTTTTTCACTGAATCAGACACTCGGACACAGTGATTCACTGAAAGATAAATCATAATATATGAGTTGTGTGAATGAACAAACAGTTTTACTTCAAAACTTAGGTTCCACTAAAACTAAAAGCCAGCATCTGTGATGGTATGGGGGTGTGTTAGTGCCCATGGCATGGCTAACTTGACCATCTGTGAAGGCTCCATTAATGCTGAAAGGTACATACAGGTTTTGGAGCAACAGATGCTGCCATCCAAGCCACGTCTTTTTCAGGGACGTCCCTGCTTATTTCAGCAAGACAATGACAAGACACATTCTGCATGTGTTACAAAAGTGTGGCTTTGTAGTAAAAGAGTGCGGGTACTAGACGTATGGAGGATTATGAAGCACAAAATACAACAACAGAGACCCCGGACTGTTGATCAACTGAAGTTGTTCATCAATCAAGAATGGTAAAGAATTCCACCTCCAAAGCTTCAACAATTAGTGTCCTCAGTTCACAAACACTTATTGAGTGTTGTTAAAAGGAAAGGTGATGGAACACAGTGGAAACATGAGCCTGACTCAGCTTTTTAGGAACGTGTTGCAATCATCTAATTTAAAATGGATATTTCCAACAAATAAAGTTGATCAGTTTGAACAATAAATATCTTGTCCCCGTAGTGTATTCAGCTGAATACAGGTTAAACAGGATTTACAAATCATTGTGTTCTGTTTTTATTTATGTTTTACACAACGTCCCAACTTTATTGGAATTAGGGTTGTACATCTCATGATAGTCAATTGCTCAACTGATATTAGATTTTCAGAGGCTGATGCCCATGCCCATAATAAAAAAGCAGGTTGGCTGATGGCTGATATATAATGGTGATGTCACCTTGATATTATTATTGGTTCAGTTGTTATTTTTGTTCTCTGACATAGATCGTTGTCTTAGCTAGTAACGTGTTTTGGATGAATTTGTAATTACTTTATGAAATAGAAAACTACAGTTGTTCATGCTACGGGTATCAGAATATGCCTTATATTAATGTCAAAGGTAACATTACACTCTATCAGTTTATGCATAATAATAGTGTACATATTAAAACCATTCATTAGCTGTTTTAGGTTTGATATGTTGGGGAAAACACATTATTATTTTGACGGATGGTCACATTTTGCTGCCAGCAGCCTCACTTTTCAGGCTGTCTGCAGTATCCATAGGAAATGTGTATTTTTTTTGCTGATGATTTCAAAATGTCATTAACTGGTCTGGTTAAGGGCTGCACGGTGGCGCAGCTGTTAGTGCTGTTGCTTCACAGCAAGAAGGTCGCTGGTTTCAATCCCGATTTGGGCATGGTGTGCCTTTCTGTGTGTTTCCTCCCACAGTCCAAAAACATGCTCATCAGGTCGATTGGTGATTCTAAATTGCCTGTAGGTTTGAGTGTGAGCATGAAAGGTTGTCTGTTTCTGTGATTGATTGGCGACCAGTCCAGGATGTACCCCGCCTCTCACCCTAAGCCAGCTGGGATAGACTCCAGCCACCTGCGACCCTGAACGGGGTAAGTGGTATAGAAGATGAATGAATGAATGGTCTTGTTAACAAGCCCAATTAACTAATCGGTCCATCTCTACAACTTGTACCATTTGAGCAATATAAATCAGCTTCAATTGGTACATAGCTGCCTCTTGCTGAGTACTATTTTTAAACCAGTATCAATTTACTGTATTGATTCAAGACACATGATGGGCCTTCGTTTACAAAGTGGACATACTGGCTGTCCAGGGATGCACAAAAATAAACCTTACATGTGACTTTTTTTTCCACTTTTAGAGAAGCTCCAAAACAGCACAAAAGGCAAACCTTTGCAGACTGATAAAAAAACAAAAACAACAACAAAATACGGTGCTACATAGTTGGATAGATTTATCCCTGTTGTGCCTCTTCTTTTGTTATTCAAGGACTCAAACAGAAATTTCTGGGCTTTGTTTGCAGGTTTAGAGCATGCAGCTGCTGCTGTGGCCTGATAAATATTTAAAATACATCAATAACACAGAAGCACAGAGAAGCTAATGATGCTACAGTGACATACAGCTGACTCCAGACAATCTCTCTCTCTCTCTCTCTCTCTCTCTCTCTCTCTCTCTCTCTCTCTCTCTCTCTCTCTCTCTCTCTCTCTCTCTGTTGAACTGAGAAGAAAATGTGCATCTCTGCTCATCTTTGGTACAAACAAATAGGAGATTGAGCGAGAAAATGAACAAAGTGACTCCTCTCTGTTTCTGCGGGTGGCTACCTGGGTGTTGTCTCCTCCTCTTTAATAATGTTCAAACACTGTAGTGTTGAAATGAGATGTATGCAAGTTTATCAGTACTCTCTAACTCTTCCTGAGAAACCAGGGCTGGAAACAACTTATTTTCCACATCAGTTTCTGCCTGTAAAGCAAATAAATCATGCATGACGGAAGAAAAGTTGAACAACATAACATCTTATTTTTGCTGTCATGCATTCTGGTTTTCATCAAACCCCTCCTCATTGAAAGGAATAGTTTATTTTCCATTATTTCAGCACAAACTGCTTGAATTTCTATTCCCCAAAGCTGTTGGTTAAGAAGCAATATGAGAAATTAAACCACAGCTTTGAGCAGGTCAACTTTGCTGCATGAGTTGTAGTGGGTCAGTCAAAGTTCAGGAGGTCTTGTAGTGTTCAGCAGACCCGCAGACAGCAGCTACAAAGACGTGATAGCTCTGTTTTGGATTAAATGACCATTAGCAACAGACAGGATTACCAGGCGGCTCCACAAAGTGAGCTGCACGTGGGCTCACTGTGACCTGACTCTGACCGTTACATCAGCGACTGAGAATCAACGTCCTTCCTCACACATCCCTGCATCCCTATCTGTGGTACCAACACAGCTACACACACACACACACACACACACACACACACACACACACACACACACACACACACACACACACACACACAGGGGTACAGTGCATAGCATGGGAGACGCCTGGATGTGTGTTTATTCTCAGTCCGACGCTGGGATCCCGTGGCTGAGGGACAAATTTGGAATGGTGCATGCTCCAGTATTTTAATGTATTGGTTACAGTGTTATGGTCAGCCAGTCTGTCTGTCTGTCTGTCTGTCTGTTTGTCTGTCTGACTGACTGTCTGCCAACCAAAAAGGCGAAGACATGGTGTGTGTGAGGGGATATCCTTCTGCTGCACAGAAATAAACAACACACACACACACACACACACACACACACACACACACACACACACACACACACACACACACACACACACACACACACACACACACACACACACACACACACACACACACACCAACAAATATGGAGAAACGAGTTGTGTTGATCTGAAAAATTAGAGCTTTGATATTTTTGGTGTTCACTTTTAACTTCATGTTTTTCCTGCATCATTGAGCTGGAAACATTCTTATTTTTTATATTTATTTATTTATTTTTAAATATACCTCATTTACTTTTTGCATTATCATGTGAAATTAACCACGTGAATGTGAAGAGTTAGAAGTAATGTTTGGCGCCCTCCTTTGGAAGTTTTTTTAAACAGACACTGCAAGAAGTATTGCATGCTGCTCACAATACACAAGGAACTCAAACCAACACAAGCGAAATAAAGTATGTATACTTCATTCCATAAACATATACACTCAAAGCACCTTCAATGTGAGATAAGATTTTGGAGACCAATGAGGCAGAAGTTGGTGCTGTCAAACATCCTGATTTTTAAAGATCCATCCAATAAATGGTTATTTCCTGCTCAGCACTTTGTTATGATACAAAGGTCAGAGATTGGAGTAAGAGATTCACACACCTAAACACACTTCACATTAAGTTCCCTTTCTACCTTTCTATCATAACATGTCCACCTGGGATTAGAATCAGAATCAGAAATACTTTATTAATCTCTGGGGGAAATTTGGTATTACCGTTGCTCTTCACATAGTACAGCAATTGGGAGTAAGATGGAATAGGATAATACGCGATAAAACAAGTGATAAAAATAAGCAGTAAGTATCAGAAATAAGCAATAAGTACTAAACAAGATAAACAAGATTGAAGAAACTATTTACATTATGAGTAAGGAAAGAAGAACTTTTTTAAACAGGTATTGCATTTGTAATCAGTGTAAAACTGATACTGCATTTAATAAGTGGTATTAATTGCACCTAATGAACATTTTTAAACAATAATGCACCTGGTGAACTGTATTATACCGATACTGGTAAACTTAGTGAACTGTGTTAAACAAATATTGCACTCAAACAGGTATTGCACATTGAAAACAGACACATCAAAACAGGTTTTGCAAAGTGTACTAACAAATACAGCAAAGTGTAATCCAGTGTCTGTTTTAAAGGGATGAGTTATGAAGCCTGATGTCTTTCAGAGGGGGGGTTCAGTCTTGCACTGAAAGTGCTCCTGTGACAGACCAGTACACTGTGGAGTGGATGTCAGACGTTGTCCAAGATGCTTCCCAGCTTTGACAGCATCCTCCTCTCTGACACCACCATCAGAGAGTCAAGCTCCACCCTGATTATGTCACTGGCCTTGCAGATGAGTTTGTTGCCTCCTCAGGAAGTAGTGGCGGCGGCTCAGACCCGTCTTGTAGACGGTTAAACCAATATGTAGCTTCATACCTGAATATGTATTTTTTTTCAGGTTGGACAGTGATTTGACTGTGATTCAGTTCGAGCATAGCTGTAAACATTTGTTTCAATGATACATATCATCATATCTTCATTTTAAAAACTCCAAACATGTGCTGAAGATATGACCACGGGTGTTCAGGAGGAGAATCATCACCCCTGTCTGCTGTATCCAGCATTACTATCACTAAATCATACTGCCTGATATGAGTCACATCTGCTCTGCAGTTTGTCCACGTTCTGCTGTGGAGAAACACAATATACAGGTATGGCTAAACCACTGACACCAACCACACGCACAATGCTCACACAGTTTAGTCTTTGAGATAAGATTTACAAAATTAAAAGAAAATTCATCTGCTGACTTCAGAGCAAAAGAGAGTAACAAGAGCAGTGATGGAAAAGTAGTGGAGTAAGATCTTGTCATTTTGTTCATTTTAAAGACACATCTATCAATTTTCAGTCCAAAGAGTTCATCTTGATCAACTTGCAGCAGGCTGACACTGGACTGTGTTCTTTACAGAATAACAAGGAATAGATTTCAATATCTAAAAACTAAAACGGAGGGAGTCAAAAAATACAGAGGTGTGTGCAGTTTAAAAGAAAAGTTCTGTCTTTGTGTGAAGTGGGTGTGTTCATTTAGTATGTAATTTACAACTCATCTTCTCTTTGCTTTGTCACTCCATCCAGCAGAGGGCGACACAGCTGCTTTGATCGCCCATGAGGAACCTCTGCTGTCCTCCCTCACTGCTGAAGAGGATGCTGCTTAGAAGCCAGGACAGTTGTCTTAGCAACCACAGACTGTCAGACCATGACATGAAAACTGTCAGCACTTTTTCTGAGACAGTTCAGTGTGATGCCACGAGAGCCAGCACACACCGACACACACACACACACACACACACAGACACACACACCTCAATTTGAATGAACTGTGGGAATGTGTGTGAGTGTGTTTTATGAGTGTGTGTCAGCCAAACCAAACTGAACGACACTCATTTTTGTAAACAAAGATAAACTGCATGTCTGAGCTGACTGGTTTCCTAGCAACAAACAGACTGGTGCTGGAGCTCTATAAATATCCTTTTGGTTAGTGTGTGTGTGTGTGTGTGTGTGTGTGTGTGTGTGTGTGTGTGTGTGTGTGTGTGTGTGTGTATCTATCTATCTATCTTTCTGTCTGTCTGTCTGTCTGTCTGTCTGTCTGTCTGTCTGTCTGTCCGTCCGTCCATCCGTCCGTCCGTCTGTCTGGCTGGCTGGCTTGTGGTTCTAACATGCTCTGAACCGCTCAAACTCTTTTTAGGAGAAGATCCAAAATTTACACATTTAGCTGCACAATATGTAACACACTGCCATGAGATTAGAGAAGAACATGGATGTTGATTATAACTCCAAGAATTCACATGCATGACCATTGTTACTTTTGTAGAATATTGTTAAATTATTTGAGACATATTGTATGTAAATATATGTGAATATATTGATTCTAATGCCTAATAGTATCAGTCTATGTAAATACTGTATATATCAATCAATCAAGCTTTATTTATATAGCGCCAATTCATAACAAACGTTATCTTATATACATATAAACTATTTATTGTTATACTTTGGCAACAATTCTTTTCCATTCATACCAATAAAGCTTTCTTGAATGAATGAATGAATAGTGCAAACTGCAAAACCTAACCTGTAAAAGTTTGTGACTTGTTCAGAATGTATAGTTCTTTCCTCAAAAGCATGTACTGATGTCAGTGAAAGCGTCAGAGTCATGCAGATGGAAAGTCCTGACACCATTGCTTATGAACAAGATAGTCATGTTTTCATTATGACGGTTTACTCTGGAAGTGTTCGCAAATGCAAAAAAGCTTGGACCTTGGTGAAGCTACCTGAAAATGCTCAAACTTTAATATCTCTCTCAAACTTATGGCATTGTTTGCAGTCACCATTGCACAAATGACTTCCTTTTGTTGCAGAGGAAAAACGAGGCCTCTTACACCTCTGCAAGGTTGTCTCACAATCCTGTGTGGTGCAGAGTAAAATTACAGTTATGTACAATTAACATGAGACATACTGCATTGACCCATATTAATGTAGTGTGCAATCACAGTGCCTCTCATTGTAAACTGTTGCAGTACCATGCTGTAAATATGGCAAATCTGTACTGTCACACTACTGAACACGACAATACAGTAAATCGGTGCAACAGTAAAGCTGTTTTGTCCCCTTCCCCCCCATATCCTCACCCCTCTTCCACCACGCTGACTTTCCATTTCTGTGTCACAGTGTTGTAGAAATGGTTCACACTGTGTCCTGCTCGGTTCATAAATGCCAGCCAAGTGAGGGTTCATGGGATTCATGTCTGAGTGATTGTGGAGAAATGGCTTATCATTGGTTGCAACTAATGCTTCACACAGTCCTCATCAGTGAAAGATGAGGTTCACCTGAGAGAAAATACACCTTTTAGGAGACATCAGGAAAAATTGTTGAAGAAATGTATTAAACTTGCTCGATAGATTTTGACAACTAGTGCAACATTTTTGTATGTTAATGGCTCGAGCAATGAAATGAGGACTATTAGTTTTACAGGGAATGACTATTCAGCATGCATAAGTATAGCTCATTCTTACTGACATGACAAAAGCAAATGATGATGTTATAAAACAGCAAAGAATTGTATGAAAGCAATCGATGCATGTCAAAAAGCGTTTGCAATTTGTTGGATGGAAAGAGGAACTGCTGCTACGATGTGCACAAATGACTAAATGTTGTGGAGGTTGAACTAACAGTGATGAGAATTTAAATACTGATTAGAGTAACGCACCAAAGAGACTGAGAAAAACTCCAACAGGGCGTGGTGTTGCAGTGTCGTATTATCACCACAAGGTGGGTCACCTGCACCACTTCACACACACACACACACACACACACACACACACACACACACACACACACACACACACACACACACACACACACACACACACACACACACACACACACACACACACACACACAGAGCTAGATAGAGGGAGGGTAGAGAGTAAAAAAGAGAGGACTTAAAAACTCCCTGAAAAAAGAGACATCGAGAGGAGAAGAAGAAGAGCAGACACCAAAGACCAAAGGAGTTTCTTGATTTATTGCCGGGGGCACTTCTTTTTATGTTCTTGTGCCTGGGAAGGAGAAGTATAAACGAGAGAGACAGGAAGAGAAAAGAATCTTTTAATCTTTACAACACCCACATCAAAATCTCACTATCGTCTTCATGACCAGCTTCAACAGTTTGCTCTTCACTATTTTAACAGGGAAATCCTAAAATGCACTCTTAAGATGTATATTTCACTGTGTACAGATTCAGTTTATAAATTATTACTCGCACTGAATATGAGATTTTCACTTTTATCAAAGCCTCTACATTAAAGATGATGAACCCACACTGCAAAACTCTGACCTCATTGAGTGTATTTGTCTGAATTTTAGTAAGAACATCATGCTAAACTTAACAAAAGCTACACTGATCCGTAGAGTCCAGAACATAATCTCATTTAAAGACAATAAAAGCCCAAATTAAGGCTTTGCTTGTTTTTTATAAATAAGTGCAGCAAGTGAAGTTTGATAGATGTTTCTTGATATCATGTGATGAATATTCCAAGAAACTTTAAGAAACTTGAGTTTCTTTCAATTGCAGACACTTTTTTTTTTGTACTGATTACAAGCATCGTAAACCTCATCACTGGATCATATAACCATCAGATACGATCATGTCTAATCTTGTCACAGGTTCTTGTAGCATTTTTCATCTTAGCGTATGTGGACAAATACACTCTTCAGGACCTGAGTGCGAGTTTTAAGTAGTTAGACTGAAAACGAACTTCCTCTTTTTACTTCCTGTCAGTTTGTTTGTGGCTGCATGTGGCTGAAGAACAGGAAGGGTTTGCCAATAGTGCATTACTCTGTTTAAATGAATATCTGCATCTATAGATTACATCAAGCCTTGCATGGACTACAAACTAACTGCAACATATCAAACATGTGAAAGACACCAAAACCTTGAATGTATTTTTGTTTTAACCCACAGCTCAAGACCACATTTTAAACACACACAACGTGTGTGTTTAAAACTGGATCAATCAGATAAAACAATAAATAACCTCACTTCACTTGAAACAGAAAGATAGAGGAAGAGTAATGTCATCTGATTCTGTTAAAGAAAGAAAAAGAGAGTTCAGTCCTGAGTTTTACTTCTTTTTTTCTCTTTAGTGATTAAAGGGTCATTCTGTGGGGTTCAGCTCCTTTGGTCCACAAGTCAAAGTGTCCCTGTGAGAAAATACAGACCCTGACTTTGCTCTTTAAGTCACAGGTATCTGTGTAAGACTGTGAACATGAATAAATAAATTAAGTAGATTAAAACCTTGGGAGCACTTCATCAGCATCTGACATCTGAGAATGTGGATTTGATGAAGTGTACATGTGAACTAAAGCGCTTTGAGCATGTGGAGTATATGGTTATAATACATGTGCGGTCTACTCACTTGCTCTTTTGACCTGGGTGCTGTAAAATCACTGTGTCAGGAGTTATGCTGTGATTTAGTGAATGTCAATAGTTTGTCCACACAAAAGAAAAACATTCCAGGTTCTGTTAACCAGCAGCAAACTTGGGAAAAAAGTTCAAGCCTGGAGTTCCCCTGTGTGAATAATTTCCATTTCTTCATGGAGACATGGAGAAATCACACTGAGACCTCTATTAACTTATTTTGGATGGTCTCTCTACCCGCTGATCACAGTCTGATTATCATCATGTCAATTTTGCAGAAAAAAGTATTCATGAAACACTGAAACCAAAATTATTTGATGAGTTGATTGGTTGTGTTGATACAAACAGTCACTCATATAAACCACAAATAACTGATCATTCAGACTTGGCAGATGGGAAATCTGTGGTATCACCTAACAGTGTTAAATGGTTATGAAAATAGAAAACAGGTTAATGACAGCATTCAATAAATTGTCAGTCTCACTGGCAGTCTGTTACTATAATAAATGTCATAATGAGAATGTTAATGAGTGCAGAGCAGAGTTTAATGAGCTCTAATACAGGCAGTATTAGAGTGATGTCAGGACTTCAGGCATCACTTACCGGGCTGACAGGTATGTTAACAAGACAAGTAAATCAGACAGGTGTATAAAATAATAAAGATGGCTCAAATGTCTCTGAAAAGTTAATCTATCAAGGATTCAGAGTGGAAATGGAGCAGATAGTGATCTAACTGGGAACATCTCTGTCAGCAGAGAACAGCATTCAACAGTGAAAAACGTGACATGAGAAACAGAGACCGCTGTGGATCAGGTGAGGTTAGAGTGAACCTGGAACATGAACAGTCGAATCCACACAAGGAGCCAGAGAAAGAAGAGACTGATGGAGATAATGAAGACCATGTTTGTTACCTGAAGGCACCCAAACTGGCTGATGAGAGCTGGTGACATTCAGTTGCACGGATGTGTTAAGATAGATCTCTTCCATTTTGCACATTATGATGACAGGAGCAGAAGAGAAACTCTCAACTGAATGAATAAATTTCTTCTTACGAACACTAAGACCCTGCTGACCATCTATCCAGGAATCCAAATGATCTCTTCTCACTCTTTCGTTATCATGTTGGCATGTTATCATGTAGCAGTGCACATTTCTTTTTCTTCACTTGAAGAGAAACAAGGGTGGAGGGAGCAGCAACAGTGTCTGGCAGTCATGAAGGGAAAAATGAAACTTGTCAACAATACAGTTGTTTTTATGACAAAAATGTTATTTCCTAAATGCTATTAGCTAACTGACAAAGAACAATAACTCAATGAGTGATGAAACCGCTTCAGGCAGTACGAAAGAAATGTGTAAAACAGCTGGAAATACACTTATAATACATTAAATAAAGGTGTTCTGTGGTTTGTAGTTCCAGTTGGGACTATAAAGATAGTCTAAATGCTTCTGTGGATTAGCATTGGCAGTAGACCGGGGTCATTTCATTGACAGGCTCCTGGCTTAACATCTCAAGGTAACTGATGATTGCTAATTCTGCTTGATGTCAGCATGTCATTGCAAAATTGTTGCAAGGATCTGACAGGCTAAAAGCCTCCCCTCTTGCCCTGATGCACCCTACCCCCTTAACTCCCTTTCATCTCTCTTCTCCTCTCCTTGTCTTTCTCACTGCATCTTCACCCTGACCTAAGTCTCTACATTTAGCTACACCAACACAGCCTTTTTAACTGTACTAAAAAGCAGTGCAGGCATAAAAAGAGCTAACTTTTAGATTCGGGTGCAGTAATGTGTCAGCTTGAGTTTAAATCAACAGGGATGGTTCGCTTATGCAGACTAAAAAGGTGTTTTAAATAAGACAAAATACTGAACATGGTCAAAGCACTTTAAAGCTGATAATGGGATATCACCTATTTGAAGGAGGGTAAAAAAAACAAGGCTAACAACTGCTACCACAAAGCATTAGTTGCTATTCCCAACCCTCATTCATCAGTGAATTTCTTAAACTCCCAACATCAAGTATTTAACCATCATCTGATATAGGTCCTGTCCATTTTGATATCACAGGAAACCAACTTCGAAACGATGGATTTTACCAGATTGCACAAGAGTAAGTGCGGTAAAACTGATGAACTTTCTCTAATAAAAAGAAAAACTACTCGTCTCTTTCACTGGTGTCATATCAGCTTCTTCCTGTAAAATGTGGCGGAGCGTCAAATCAGAGTCCAGTCTGCTGTTTAATGATGTGTGACTTGAACAGAGTACCAAAATGAAGGTCTTCATCTGCATTTTCTCGGTTTGACAGGAAGGACGATCTATTATCATTCAATTCACATTTGAAGTGACATTTATTATTGTGATTTGTAATTGTTCATTACTCATTCAAAACATGCATACTGATAAAGTAATAAGACTGTGAAACAATTGTATTGAACTGAACCAGAACACAAGATTTGATGAAACAGCAGCTGTTTGGTTTAAGACTGAAAGTGTTTTCTGTTTAACATCAGATGAACAGTGAGAGAACTGATTTCATAAGTTCACATTTGTGTAAAAACTGAAAGAATCTATAGTAGCCCCGTGAAAGATAGCTGGTGGATAAGTGAGGTTTACATTCTTTGGACTGTTATTGACTGCAGAGAATAAACAGTCTGATACTGAAGCAGGTATGATGCTGGAATTTTTGGGGAAAAAAAATCCTTGCCTCTCTTGCTGAGAGCTAGATGTGGACATCAATATCTGTCATATCCCTCTTATTTTGAAGCAACAGCCAACAGCTGTAGCAATGTGCTCAGGTGTGCATAGAAACTGTAAACTAAAGGAAAGCAAGACATAAAGAAAGAAAAAGAAAAGAAAAACAATACCCTCTTCTGCAAGGGCAACACAGAGAAAGAACCAAAGTTGGATCCTTTCCCTTTTGATAGAAATAATCAAACTGCTCATGTGATCATCAAGTTATACGTCTTTGTTCTAGATACATTCAAGTCAAACTGATTGGATAAAAAACGTGGTTTGATGTTTTTTAGTCGATCTCTGAACAGGGCCAATATTGTAATGTTCCAGTTGCTGATAACAGCACAGATCTGCTGTCAAACAAAAAAAAAGGCTGAAGCTTTTAGTAAACTGGAATTTATTAGGTCCAGTGATCGTAACTGTCATGTATTTGACATTTTATTCAGTTTATCATTTGGCTTCCTCACTATTTGGCTGTGTTAAAAACTTTATTCTGATGGTCAAATCCGGTGATGTCCATAACAAGTTACTTTAAGTCCACAGCAGTTTGGTTTCACTAGCGGTGCATCTAGCTCATTTTCAAGTTTTATAAGACTGTTACAGTTACAGAAACTTTAAAAGGCCTGGGTGTCATGAAGCACACATCAATAATATCACTCGGTCAGTATATTTCCACCCATGCAACACCAACCATCTCCACCCGCCTTTCACATCCAGCAGTACCGCCATTCTTGTCAATGCCCTGGTCACCTCCTGTTTAGACTTTTGCAATTCGCTCCTCTCTGGTCTACCTCTCAAACTTCTCCATAAACTCCAACTAGTCCAGAACCCAGCTGCCTGGATCATTACCAGAACCCCCTCCACCAATCAAATCACACCTGTTCTTCAACATCTCCACTGGCTGCCAATCGAATACCATATTGACTATAAGATTCCCCTCCCCACCTTCAAGGCTCTGCATAACCTCACACCTCCATTCC
This sequence comes from Labroides dimidiatus, assembly GCA_030710495.1. Lineage (NCBI taxonomy): Eukaryota > Metazoa > Chordata > Actinopteri > Labriformes > Labridae > Labroides > Labroides dimidiatus. Next base: position 6,761,548 of record CM061147.1, read on the forward strand.
TTTCTGATCTCCTTCACATCTCCCTCCAGGACTCTCCGATCTTCCTCCTCCATGCTCCTTTCTACACCTCCAACTCTCTCCCACAAACCATCCGTGACATTACCTCTCTCCACCTTCTAATCACGCCTGCAAACTCATTTGTTTTGATTAGCCTTTTCTGTTTGACCTTGACATCCTCACTTCTTCTTCTGTTGTTTTTATGTAGTTGATTATGATCTTGTTTTTATATAGCTGATTATGTGCTGTTTTTACCTCATACTTTTGCTGTGCAAGGTGACCTCAAATGACAAGAAAGGTGCCAACAAATAAAATGCATTACTATTAGAGGTTACACCAACATTAATAAAGTAGACTTGTGTAAGAAAAAATCTTGTGCCATCAGCACACACAGAGTGGCCAGTGATCATTCAGGCGTGAGTATTCTGTCTTGGAAATGCCAGCATTGTTTTTCCCTCCTTGAGGCAAAAGAGAAAAATAAAGAGATTAGTTGTAGTCTTTGTGCAGGAAGAAATACATTATCCACAGCCAAGATGAGTAACTCCAGTCTTATGAAGCATCAAACTAAACAAACATCACACTGAGCTGGCTGCCAGAGAGCATGCTGCTGCAAACACCCAGATCCAGGAGCAGGGTTCCATCCAAACAGCGTAGGGTTGATTTCAAATTGCTATGAGCTCCACAACCTGTGGGCCAGAAAGGACTGAACAAAGCGATTACAAGACATAGTGCCTGTCATAAGTATCCACCCCCTTGGATTTTTTTTTTTAATGTTTATTTCTTTCATATCAATCAATCAAATCAAATCAAATCAAATCAAATAAGTCATGGTCCACAAAATTTGGCTTTTTTTCAACACAAAAAAAATATTGAGGAAAAAACTCTTCAGTGTCAAAGTGAGAATAGATTTCTTCAGAGTCATCTCAATGAAATAAAAATATATAAAGAAAAAAATGTTTACAGAATTATTCACTCCCTTTAAGTAAGTATTTAGCAGATGCACCTTTGGCTGCAATCACAGCTCAGAATCTGTGTGGATAAGGCTCTGTCATCTCCACTCTTCTTTGCAAAACGGCTCAAGCTCTGTCAGGCTGCATGGGTATCAGGCATGAGCAGCCCTTTTCAAGTCCAGACACAAATTCTTGATAGGATCGAGCTCTGGGCTTTGACTGGGCCACCCTAGAATGTTTACCTGTTTCTTTTTTAACCATCTCTGTGTAGTTTTTGCAGTTTTCTTCAGATCGTTGTCTTGCTGGAAAACAAATCTTCTCCCAAGCCGTAGTTCTCATGCAGATTAAATAAGATTATCTCCCAGGATTTTTATGTATTTTGCAGCATTCATTCTGTCCTCTACCCTTACAAGTCTTTCAGGGCCGTGTGTATATCATCTTAATTGAGTGAATATGGACCAGCGTTCAGAGAACAGAAGGGTATAACTAGCCTGAAAGAGGTTTTCAAATCTATTAGTGACTTGTATGCCAAGATAAAGGAAACTATGCTGAACAATTTTATATGGTAGACTATGTAGGGGAAAACCTTTTGCAGAATTATTATGTGGCATTAGTTCACTTTTACATAAATTTATTTTATACTCTGATAACTGACCAAAGGCTGTAAAAACAGTAAGAGCAGCAGAAACAGAGCGATGAGACAGGTATAATAATAAATCATCTGCATATAAAGACAATTTATGTTCATATTTGTACATAACTATACCACAAATTAGGGAGTTGGAGCAGAGGACTATTGTAAGGGGCCTTAAGGACTTAAGGGGCAACCCTGACATGCTCAGCAATGCAGACAGAAATAGTCCAAATGAGTGTTATTAGTCATGGCCGATACTTGAGAATGTGAATAAAGAATTTCTATCCAATTAACAAAGTCTGAACCCAAGCCAAATTTATTTAGGATGTCACTCTACTCAGTCAAATGCTTTCTCTACATTCAGGGACACAGCCTTGGAAATATTGGTAGAAAAGGAATTATATTGGTTTAGCTTTTAAAAATGGAACCCCCCTCTCTGTGTACAAGTCTCTGGTATTAAAGGTGATCCTCCTTCTCTTTCTGTTGATCGTTTATCGACCTCTTCCCGGTGATCTCGCTTTCCAGAGAGGATGTGGTTTTGGCAGGCAGCTGATCATGCAATGTTCTTTTCTTACGGGCATATTGCAATATTCCCCTCGTATGATGTCATACCCCATCCTCCCTGTCTAGAGACACGCTGAAGCATTATCACTGAGTGTGTTTCTTTGATAAGTGATGACTTCATGTGTCTAGAAAAGTCCTGACATCACTCTGGCTTTTAACATCCTCAGATTCAAACAGGATGTTGGTAAACTGACATTTAATAACGGCTTAAAGTTAAATATAATATGATACAAACAGAAACATATCCTGATACATTTAGCTGTTTAAGGTTCTGGTGTAGCTTGACAACTGCAGAGCAAATGGGATATTAAACTGTTGTAAAGTAAACCAAATTAAATCTGAGATTCCATTACCATATAAAACTCATCTTTCTTTATTGCTCATAATGGCCTGCAGGAAATGAGCATCATATTCCAGGTATTGCTTTTTTCCCTTGCCTATTGAAGTGACTGCTGTAGTGAAGATCAAGCACATGAGTACAATGATGTTGGGGATTTAAATGTTTATTTACTACCATGAAATTTAGAAAGACAAAATATTTTGACATGAAAACAGAAAGGATTTGATTTTTTCCTTTGAGTAAAGATATGTGTAAGTTGGAAAATGTGATACTGTATTACAAACTGCTGTTTGGGGTAGGGTAGAGCAGATCGATGTGTTTTGTGTGTATTTTATTCTCAATTGGTCCAGGACTTTCTTTTTTATTGTGTAAAGAATGATGAGAAGAAAAGATGAAAGTCTTTGCCTCTCAGACTGTGGTTAAGTAGGACTTCTGTGAGTGAACGAGGCAGCGTGTCAGTTTCATTTAAGCTGGCAGCTGATGTGACTGCCGTTATCTTCTTTTCCTCTTGATGATGATGATTCATTGATGTTTTCATCTGGATTTTAAAATACCCCACTTGAAGTGAAGCACTGAGGTCATCTAGGGTAGGATTTAGAAATCTGTCTCTCCACTTTCTAATGCAGCTGCCACTCAACACATCGGTCAGTTTTTTTTCTCATCAGTCTTTACGCCACGGAATCAAAAATCAATATCTGCGCCTTTCTTCTGCTGCAGCCTCTGTCTTTTTTAAATTTCTTTGGTTGCTTTTTATTATTTATGGAAGAATACTGCTGTTATGCCAGAAAAACAAAACAAAACAAACAAAAACATATCAGTATCACATTATACGGTGATACCAAATTACCATGTTATTACATGATAAGTTTTTGGCAGAGAAAAGTTCTGGGCTGGTGCAGCTTGTATGTGTGGAGCCTTTCCTGCCTCATGCAGCTAGTCAGTGATAAATGAAGCCACCTCTACCTTTCTGAAACAGAGTTTTAAAGAAAATTGTTGACGGGGCCATATCGGAAAAGGGGCGGGCTTTGAGCCTCCACATGAACAGCTATAGGGTGCCTGCATGTCAATCAGTCAGTGAGCCTTACCTCTGATTGGGTGAACTTGCAATCTTGATATCTCTTAATCTGCCCATTGAGAAAAAAATTCCCCCCCGCACAGTGTGTGCTGTTAAAGAAATTAGCTAATCAGATGGAAGACATTTTTTTTGTACCAGACTATAAACATGTTTACTTCTGATGAGAAAATGTTTTTTTTTTTATTTTTTTTTTTTTGGCATGGTGGTTTCCAGTACTCTTGGAGCCAGCCTCAAGTGGACAGTAGGCAAACTGCAGATTTTAGCACTTCAGCAAGCCCATAGACTGTATAATTAATGGACGTAGTCTCCACGACGTCACCCGTCTGTTTCTGAAACAGACTTTTGAAGCAATACGGCCATATTGGAAATGAGGCGGTCTGTGATTCTCCACAGTAACAGCCATAGGACGCTCCACAGTCACGTGATCTGAGATGTGCCTCTGATTGGATGAACTGATCATCTTAAAGGGGCCATATTATGCAAAATTCACTTTTGAATGGTTTCCTCATAATAATATGCACCCCCAGCCTGTTAACAACACCCCTCAACATGAGGAAATTCTATCCTCTCCCTCTCCTGCAAGCTGCACTTTTCAGAAAATCTCTGCTCCTGGGAGCAGTAATGAGCCGTTTTAGAAATCGCCCTTTGTGACGTCACAAAGGGCGCGAATACTCCGCCCAGCTCCCTGATTGGCTCCCTACCAAAGGTATTTCTGCCTCCAAAAGCTTTTCCCCCACCCTTTTCCCGGTCCTCAGTCATTAGTCAACACTAGTCTAACATGGCAAAGGTACGAACAAAGCATGGCAAATGCACTGTTGTTGGCTGCATGGAGCTGCACAAAAGTCTTTTTTTTACCTCCATCTTCACCTGAAACTTTGATGGAAGAGTGGATTAATTTTATTTATGCCGGCGAAATACCTACAACAACCCCGAAAATGTTGTATGTTTGTGCTCACCACTTCATGGGGGACTGCTTTCTGAACGAGGGACAGCTCAAAGCAGGATTTGCAAAGACTTTAAAGCTGAAACCTGGATCACTTCCAACTATCCGTGACCCAACTAAGGTAAGAGCTGAAAGTTTCAGTATTTTATGCTGCTTTACTGTAGTGGCCTACCCAGCCTCGTAGCCTGTCGACTTGTTAGCATGGCAGCTAACATGAGTCGGTGTTGGTAATATACACGTCACACAATAAATAAATAATTGAAGAGAAGTTTTGTGACCATATATGTCATATAGAGCCATCTTTACACAATATCTCTTTAGTTTATGCATGTAACTTTTTTTCGCGGTGCTCTATAAGCAGCTGTTGTGAGCTGTTGTTGTGGACGCAAGTATGGGGGTTGTTTGTGTCTAAAAAAATCAAGCTGATAAGGCTGCATTCAGATAAAAAGCTATACAGACAGAATTCGGTGTTTTGTTCATGCATGTAACTTTTTTTCGCGGTGCTTTTTAAGCAGCTGTTGTGAGCTGTTGTTGTTGTGGACGCTAGTATTGGGGTTGTTTGTGTCTAAAAAATCAAGCTGATAAAGCTTCATTCAGATAATAAGCAATACGGACATAGAATTCGGTGTTTTGTTTATGCATGTAACTTTTTTTCGCGGTGCTTTATAAGCAACTGTTGTTGTTGTGGACGCTAGTATTGGGGTTGTTTTTGTCAAAAAAATCAAGCTGATAAGGCTTCATTCAGATAAGCTATACAGACAGAATTCGGTATTTTGTTCATGCATGTAACATTTTTTCGCGGTGCTTTTTAAGCAGCTGTTGTTGTTGTTGTTGTTGTGGACGCTAGTATTGGGGTTGTTTGTGTCTAGCCATCATACCGGCGAACTGTGTTTGTAAATATCAGAGCACGCGCCTGAACGCAGGCCACGCCCCTCCCCAACTCTATAAAAAGAGGGGCGGGTGGGGGCGTGGCCTGCGCTGAAGAAGGGACAGCCCACAAAAACAGCTTATTCTCGGTAGAGCTCTCTAGAGAGAGTTTTCAGGCTGGCTAAAGTCCAGTAAAACACAGTTTTTTGAGATAAAAAACTTCATATTGACTATTCTGGGACCTCTAAGAGCTATATGAACCTGCAGAAAAAGAGCATAATATGGGACCTTTAATATTGTCGAATCTGCTGAGGGAGAAAAAAATTTGACCCCTCGTACAGTGCGTGCTGTTAGCAAAATTAGCGATTCAGATGGGAAACATTCTTTGTACCAGGCTGTAAATGTGCATATTTTGGCTGTGAAAACAGCTTTTTTTGGCTTGGTGTGTTTGTGACTTCTGGTACTTCTGGAGCCAGCCTCAAGCAGACACTCGAGGAACAGGAGACTTTAGCACTTCCTCATTGTCTCATATTTTCAGACCGGAGATTGCTGCTTTGCATTGCCTCATTTTTTTAGACTGGTGGTTGCTGCTTGATTAAAGCCTATTAGATTCAGTGCCATGAGGGAGTGGTGGATGGATCTGGAGTGATATGGCCATGGCCTTCAGGTCTGTACCTGAAGTATAAAGCTAGAGCCAGGCAAACAATCTTTTAAATTAAAAAAAAAATTCATTTGAAAGAGAAAACTCTTTTGGAGAAACGAACAGCGAGTGAAGTCAGTGAGTGGTTTGGTCATAATTACACTGTTGAGAAATTATGTATGCTTTAATTATACCTAAGACCACACTGTTCTGATGTTGAAATTAATATCTGGGGGATCTTTAGTGGAAGAGAAACAACTTTTCTACTTTGTTTTAAGCTAATCCTGGTAAATGGACGGCTGAAGAAACTTAGTCACTTAAAGAAACTGTAAGGAGTACCTGTTTGAAGTTGATTGCAGCGACACCTTTTGGCTGGAATCATGCGCACTGTGATGTGGTGACTCTTAACAAAGTGTGTTTGTTTTGGAAATCGATGGAGATGAGATCGTCTTTTTAACACTACTTTTCTTTGCTCAAGACAACTTTTTACTGGCTACAACGCGACAAGGTAAGGTATTTATCAACAGTTACACAGTGACAACAAGCAAACTGTGTCAATTTGTATTGTAGTTTAGTAGCCGACCTTTAAGTGCCACTCACAGCCTGGCATCTGACGTATCCGTAGGCTAACGTGTAGCATTACAGAATCCTCATGTCCTGCTCATCTACCAGTCAGAGCTAACGTGACCTCACACTTCATTTTATTCACAGACTCTCAAGTTTGATCAGAATACTACAGAATAACTGCTGCATGTGGGTTGGAATGAGCATTATTACAAACAGTTTAGCCTATGTTTTAGCCTTTAGCTCATGTTTTAGCCTTTAGCTCGTGCCTTATCACTCTCTCGTTTAGCTTTCTTCTGCTCTTCTGTCCTTTTTCTGTCAGACAGTTCAGCTCCAGTCTGCATCATCACTACTAAATCAATCCCAGAAATTGTTGTCAGCAGAGAAAAACACAGATCTCTCTTCTTGCTGTTAAACTTCCTCAAGTGGCGTGGTGTTGTCATCGAGATTTCAAGGTGTGAAAAATCAATCTGGTTGTGGCTTATCTGATCAGGAAGCTAGGAAATAGCAATTAGAAGTAACCTATATTGGTGCTTAGTTCAGACATACAGTATATCTAGATTCTAGAGTTGAGAGTTTTTCAAGATCACTTAGACAGTCCTCACAGTCCATTTAAACCTAATTACTGTACTCTGAATTTAGGGATCAGTGTGGTTTTCTTTAACTGATGGTTAGTTTCTTCATGACTATTATCATGTTAACAGTTTAAAGTTAAAATAAGTTAAAATAATAATGAGTTATCATCATTCATTCCAATATTAACTACGATCTTATTGGATCATTTTTGCCTTTGTTAGATGGAACATCTGAAGAGAGTTTAGATGAGGGGAGCAGAGAGTGAGGGGAATCAAAGCAAATGGCTGTGGCTGAAAGTTGAATCAGCAAATGCTGTGACAAGGTGTCAAGCTGTGCCTCTGCACAACAGTTCAGAGCAAATTGATAAAACTGCAGTTAATCCTTCAGAGTCTGTGATAAAAGATACATCTCTAGCAGAGGTGTGTCCTTTACTGTAACAATGCGCTGTGCTAAAAAAAGTAATACTAATATTAACCAATAAGAGTCAAGGGTTAACCCCAGATGTGAAATTGCAAATCTTAAATTATATGGACCTTTGTTACTGTGATACAAAAGCTAAAGTGTATTAGCAAACAAACAAACTAGATAAAGGTTCAATTATTGGTCCAAAGGAGACATAAACTTAAGAGGTAACAGAAGAATCAGAGTGAGTAGATACGATTCAGAGCTATCTCTTTATACACCCCCTGCATCCCCCTCTGTGTGTTCATCCCACCTGCTGTTATCATCGGATGGCTCTCTCCACCTCCTCAGTATCATGCCTGAACTCAATGAACCGGCCTTTTCCTTGCAGCTAATGCCACGGCAGTGAGGATGAAAGACTTCACTCTCACAGCACTCAGTCTTCAGTGAGTGGATACCATATGACACCAGCTCACATTTACTATTCTATCTGCCATGACTGCCATGATAGGCTTCCTTCTGATCTCTGAGTGAGTGAGGTTTCATGTCATTAGGAGCAGCAGTTCAGATGAAAACGCACCTCTGTTAAAGTCCTCGGTGTGTGCGTTTTATTCTGTGCGGTGTCTGAAGCATATTCAGGATTACTCCGCTTTGTAGAAGTGACACCACACATGGTTTTGTGTGTGTACAGTTCACAGTATCAGCACAGAGAGGTGAGTGCACTACATTTTCTGACAGTACTGCTTTAAAGGAGAGTGTTTTCCTATTTGCATGGTATAAATGAAAGACAGATGACTTGGCTTGAGAGGATTTCTTGCTGTTTTTGCGTTGATGCTAAAAGGGTCTGACAAAAGATAAAGTGTTTGTCCATCCAAAATATCTAACCCAGCTAACCTAACTCTCCTCCTGTGGAGGGTTAACTGAGGAGAGGACAGGAAGTTACTTGTTTTTGTCTGTTATCACATACATAAACTGTCTGTTTGTATGTGTGCACATGTGCGTATAATGGAGAAATACTTGAACCAAAGTGACCCTTTCCAGTTTTTCATTTTCCCTCTTAGGAATCATAACCTGCCTTTTCATACTGTTCGTGGTGACAGACAGCTCACGCTGCATCTTTGTGGTCATATATTAAAAGCTTGGAAACAGGCAAGGACACTTTATTTAGCTGTTCAATACGACGCTGGGGACAATCAATGAAGCTTGGACATGGTTTTACGCATTGAGAAATAGTGTCACACAACACTTTGCACTACAGTCTGTCTGACACTGCTTTACCTGAGCTGGGAACGTTTATGAGCAGCATTAAAAGGGAACAATAATGAGCTCCACTGCAGGTGTCTAGAGCTCCGATGTTTGTCTGTTGTCAGATCAAACACTCGGCTTGCTGAACATGAGTTACACATTACACAATACAAACTTTAAAGAAGGGGTATTAAGGGGTATTTACTGTCCCTCTTGTACCCCCATAGTAGCTTTACATTATTTAAATAAAAAAAAAACTATTTTTCTCTCACTGGAGTGTTAGGAAACCCTTATTTTAGCCTTGAACGCTGTGTATCTGCTGCTGCCTCTTTAAGGCTGCCACTCTACAAACCCCTTCCCTCTGATTGGCCAGAGCTATGGGCAGACCTCAGTGTTTGAGACCTTCACCTTCAGTTTGTCATGAGCCAGTTTGTAGATCCTTATGAGATGATCTCATCATTTTGGCAAGTCTTATGAAAATATCTTGCTACTTTTAGAGTGGACTGTTTTAAACTGTTTGACTTTTTTTTATTTTTTTTTTTATTTTTTTTACAGAAGGATGCAGTGATTTCTACAAAAAAAAAATTGTTAAGTTTTAAAAATCTGCACACATTTTGTTTGGGCATCCAGAATTATTATTTTACAGCCATGTTTAAAATATGGAAAAACATAATAATCCTTATTCAATGTATTATACACACACTACACACTGTTTACATAATGCAGGTGAATCAGGATCCTGGAAACTATACCTCCTTTAACTAAAACTGTTGCACAGCAAGACCAGAACAGAACAAGGGCCAACAGCTGGACTTAGCTTTTCCAAGCAGCTTCTGCAATCTCCTATATTTAAGTGATGAGAGCATATAGGCCACAGCAAGATGTTTTTATCATGGGATAAATAAGATACACAAAAGCCTAAAGAAGAAATAATCAGTTATTATAATTAAAGTTGAAAACTTGCATCTTGAAGAGCCCCAGTGCACATTCAGGATTATGCTAAAACTGAGATGAAACAATAGCTTTAGTCATCCTGTTAGAGGGTTTATGGAGGCGAAATTGTCTTTGCTGCAAAGTCACTGGGGTCAGCTGATGTATTCTACAAACTAATGTTAGTTTTGTCCCCTGAGACTATTCATTGTTCTTCCTCTGCCGCTGCAGTAGTATCGAGCCCCTGCTGATGTCTATAGGAAGACTGGCTACACAGGGAGAGAACTACAAAACAAAACAGAACAAAAAATCAATTAAAGAGATAACCAGCCGGCTCTCATTAGATGTCACAGTGCGAACCAACTATAATCCCAAAGCTGGTTCTGTTTCAGCTGTAGTACTGCACTGACGTCATTTACAGTTATTCCAGGTCTTTAATATCTCTGCCTGGGTGATTTGTTCCTCAGGTGATATGGTTTTAGTGCCAGTGAGCCATCTTCATACGCATTTCAACAGGTGTTTGTGCTAAATCCAGCATCCACCTTGAGTCCCATTTTAGAAAACGTGCGTCATTTACAGAGATTCCCCCTGACAATCTCCACACTAAAATTCTTTATTTAAACCAAGTATCTCAAGTCTTTTTCAGAATTCACTTAGAGCCTGTGGGTTTCACATAAATCCAATTTGAAACGCTCCACATTCTCAGTCGGCCTGAAATCATGACTCTGCATGTGGAGCCATTTCCTCAAAGCCTGAAGACACAGGAGCAGAGACACTGAATGACTGGGAGACGGAAACACTCTGTGTAGTCATGAAAACAGTGGCTTTTTAATGTAAACACTACATTCGATTGGTTTTTCCAGCACGGACATCCCACATGAAATAACAACCATTCACTAAAGAGGAGAAGAGGGAGAGAGAGAGAAAGAAAAAAAGCTGCACAGAAAAAGCATTCACTGGATAAAGAACGGAACGAAGAAGAGGTAAAAAATTAAAGAAATAATGAACAGGAACAGAATGCCAAAGAAACAGGTATATCATGTCATCATACACATTTTTTCTCTTTTAAAACTAGAAATTAAAAGGCAAGAAAGAGAGGACTATATAGATAGATGGATAGATAGATCGATGAGGGGTAACATAGATTAGGTATGAATAGATAACAAATTTCCAAATCTACTTATTATGTGTGTGTCTGTGTAAGTGCGAGAAGGTGTGTAGGTGTGAGATGTGAGAACTGTGCTTTTCGTTGTAGACCTGTTAGATATGTGCCGAACTGAAAAGAGACAGAGAAGAAGAAAGGAGCATGACTTTATACAGCGTTGATGTGTGAACATGCGGCGTCCCTAACTAGCGGACGCAGCGAGAAACGTGCTCTCCCCAAAAAGAGTGGTTTTGTTGTTTTTTTTTTCTTCTGAAATAATAAAAAATAGATATTGTTATAATATTATATTTAGTCGTTCTGAGTCAGGCTAAAGTGAGGACACGGTTCTAATGCAGGGAAACAGGCAAAACGGTAAAAGGAGAGAGAAGGGGGTGGGGACAGTTCAGAGCATTACAACAACACAGGGTCAGTCTGAGATCGTCGTGGTTCCAAATCAGCTCCCAGGAACTCTTTGCAAAACATCTCTTTGTTTAAAAAAATGGAGATATAGAGAAGAAAACATTTTGTAGCTACAAAGCACAGGAAACATCTTTTGTGAATATTACAGGATCGTTGTTGTTGATGTTGTAGTAATATCCACATCTTCTGGTTCTGTCGTTTATTGTGGTCAGAGATTTTTACTTCAAATTCTACTTCACTGTAGGAAAATCAAACGCCTCCGTCCTTACTTTTCAACTCCTTAAAACTTCCAACAGTTTCTTTATTTAACCCCCGCCCCATCCCATCCCATTCAGGAACCAATCACCTCTCTCCTTCTGTTGCTAACTGTCCTGATAGCTCTTTTTGTATTTTTATTCCTTTTTTTTTATTATTCACCTATTTTTCAATTTTTTTTCAGGGTTTTTAAAATTATTATCTCAACAGTATCTGTGTGAAGCTTTTTTTTTTTTTAAGTTTTATGAGTTAATTGCTCTCTTTATACAAAGGCTTGAGAATCTCATGCTATCTGTGTCAAGGCTTTGGGAGGGGGAGAAGGGGGGGGCGGGGTGGAGCAAAAGAGGGTGGTAAGGGTTGGGCAGAAAGGGGAGGGGAGGCCTCTGATCCTGAATGAAGGATGCTGGGGCACCATGCAAAATGAAGGCAAAAACAAAGAGAGAGAGAGATGGAGAGAAAGAAGTAAAGGCATGGTGATGGTACGTAAATGAAGAGAGAGAAAGAGAGCAGGCGAGAGGTGTGTAGGAGAGGTGGTCAATCAATAAATAAATTAATAAATTAATCAATGCAGGAATGAGTTTCTTTACATGGAGGATGTTACTAAGTCTTGAGTTATAATGGTGAGAAAGGTAGAGTTTAACGTTGTGTACTTGCTTCTAAAACTTTGCTATCTACAGTACAGCACCTCCGTTACCTGGCACTGATAGGACATTTAGCACATTTCCTATTGGCTCTCAGGCTTGGCCATGATTAGCGATTGGCTAACAGCTAAGGCCGTGTGGTGGGAAACGGGAAGTGTCCCTTCCTGTCCACGACAACCCGAACGATGGGAGTATAACAACACAAGTTACTCGAAATCAAAACAGGAAATTGACAACAAACATCTCGAAATGTCTCCACTAATGTAAACAAAAGACTAATGTTAAAATCGCTGTTGTCAGTTTCAGCAGGTCTCAAGAGTTTTTTTTTTCCAAGATTTTCCTTAACCTGTCTGTTTTTTTTTTTAGTGCTATAAACATTTGAAAAATTCTGCAAAATTAATACATAATCACTACTTTAGCAAAGTAAACAAAATAATACACAAATAAAGGTGTCAAGGTGAGGCAAAATGTGAATAAAAATCAGTGTTCAGACTGATACTCATGTAATAAATATACAAACGATCAACAAAAATAAAACAGAAGTCATATTCATAGTAATAATAAAAAAAAATCAGCAAAAAGTACAGGTTTTTGTTAACAACAAAAGACACATCAGAAAGAAAAAAGAAAGGAGAACAAAAGGCTTCCATTGACTTTGTTCAAGAAGTTTCCAGGCTGCAGGGTTTTATGTTTCCTACTCAAACAGATTTGTCTGATGGGCAGCGCGCCAAAGAACATCAGGAGGAGGATTCAGAGCGAGAGGAGAAGAGACAAGAACTAAAAACATTATATATATATTTATATATATTTATATTTATATATACGTATGCCTATTTTTTAAAATTATCCTTATTATTAATATGTACCTAGTTGCATTTTTTCTTTAAATTATCAGCAGAACCATCATCATCAGCATCATCTTTTCCACAGCAGTGTCAAAGGAAGAGGGGCGAGGCAGGGGAGGACAAGAGGGGCGAGAGAGAGGAGGGGACAAGGGGATGGGGGGGGGGGGGGGGGGGCATTACAGGGTGAGGGGGAGACTTGCTCAGTACAAGCCACACCCTCGAAGGTTGTTGGCGATGATGATGTCGGTCACAGCGTCAAACACCACCTGGATGTTTCCTGTATCCGTGGCGCAGGTCATGTGACAGTAGATTTCCTTATTTGGTGAGCGGTTCTTGCTCTCAAACTGTGCTTGGATGTAAGCTGCTGCGTCCTCATAGGTATTGGGTCCTGAGAACAGAAAAGAGGGAAGCACATGGACGTGGAAATGAGGAAACACTCATAAACAGATCTTTCAAAATGACTTCCAGATAAAATGTATAGCAGGGGTGACAGCTGGGAATTGAGATCCCAATGTTCCCCTGGTGTTCTTGCTAAAATCTGCTCCTGTTTCTGAGCCCAAAGGGATCACAGCAGGTGTTTGTGTGTGTGTGTCTGAGAGAGAGAGAGAGAGAGAGAGAGAGAGAGAGAGAGAGAGAGAGAGAGAGAGAGAGAGAGAGAGAGAGAGAGAGAGAGAGAGAGAGAGAGAGAGAGAGAGAGAGGAGAGAGAGAGAGAGAGGCCCTTTTATACTGCGAGGATGAAACAGTAATGAGGCTCTGCAGTCATCACACTGTTGTTGTTCTACATTGATCCCACTACAGAGTAACATTAATGTCACAATGTGGGATTTCACAATGTTACAGTGCTGAAAAAGCTTGAGCGGTAAACACGCAGCAAGAGCTTCACAAACACACACACACACACACACACACACACACACACAAACACTCAGACATGCAGACACATACTGTAGCACTGGTTCTCCCCCAACACCTCTGTTACTACCTCTGATACCAACACTGTCTGAAAAATGTGGTCCCGACTTTCTGTGTTTGATATTCATACTGAAAGCAAGACGTTCAGTATGACATAAATATCAGGCCTTGATTTGGCAAAATGAAAAAGGCTGGGGTTGTTTGTTTTCATATGCCTGTGTGTCTGCATTAACATGATTTCATGCTAAAACATGGATGTTTTATTTTTATTAATACAATCAAGTTACCAAGGAGTGTGTTAAAGCTTTTCTGAGTGTGTATGTGCACACACACATTAACAAAAGCTAACTTCTTTTCATTTGACCAGGACACAGAAATGTCCTAACGATAGGCGCTTCAAAGGCAGGAACTTTTCCCAAGAACATGGGACATTTTGAGGAACTCAGAACATTTTGACAGCGTGAACCAGAATCTAAATGTAGTTCTTTGGGTAGTTTGTGGACCCCCCTGTGGAGATGCCCAAATATCCAGAAACTTTTGGGCCAAGAGCTGAATTTTCCTGATTGGTAAAGTACCCCCCAATGTTTTTATGTCACCAGCATAAAAGTTGCTGGTAATTCTGGTGGAAAAGCACGTCAAGTGTGTAATTTGTTTTTCCATTTCCTCCCTCCATCAGTAGAAATGTGTCACGTCTTGCAGACTGACATCTGCTGTTTTATATCAACAGTATCACACTATATTCAACCTGATGGACCAACAGAGCAGGACAAAACTGAGGGTGTTTCAGCAGTCTGACATTACATGAGATTTATTTGTACATTATAACAGGAGTTGTCCTTTTATCTTGACGATTCTTATTTTTATCTAATCTTGACAATATACCATGGCTTTTATCACTGCTAGCCTAACACCTCAAATTCACCAGATGCACCTGCGGTCTGGCTCAGCTCCGTTGTGTGTTGACGAGGTTTGTCAACTCACATCAGCTGCGTGTTCAGTCCAGCAAGCCACATGGCTGACAGACAGCTGGACTTCCGAGACAGAGGAGTTCCCGTGCTTCCAACTCCATTGACAAGCCTCTCATGATTCTTGTTTGGGCAGTTTAATCTCAAACCTGTGACTCCTGGCCTGGCTGCGCTCATAACGTCTGTTTGTTGTTATAGTCAAGCTAAATGCAATCTGGTTTTGACACAGTTTGTTTTATTTTGAAAGTCTCACGCTCTTTTTAGGTAGTTTCCGTGCACTACTTCCTTTCCCACTTGATCTTCTTCCTGATAAGTCACAGCTCCGGCATCTTGGCAAAAAAAATAGGATGATTGCATATTAGCTACAACCTGCTGGATCAGGCACGCAGCCAGACGACAACAGAACGGATCCAGTACAAGTCGACACATTGACTTGAATGGAAACCTATCTGATCTGGTGCCAGACTGGAGACGCATCTGGTGTATTTTGGCCATAATGTTCAACATCATAATACCAATGAACTCTGTGTTAGATGGTTGGTTTGAAAGTGTCAAGAAGTACTTAGGTGACTTTGTGCAATGTAAATAACATTAACACCTTCTGCAAAATCTTTATAATCAGACAGATGATTTGTAATTACTAGTCCTAAAATATATCACAACAGAAACAGCTCCTGAAAACACAGTGTGCTGATTGAGCTTGATCTGAGTGACCTCCACAGCCAAGGTTTGAATACTGGCAGACCAAAAACATAACTGTGAGTTCCCAAGCTTTAAAGGCTGTGTGGGGAAATCAGGCACACAACTTTCTGCTTGTATTTCCTACAGCCAGAAATAGCAACTGTAAATGTACCTGTCAAACCAGAGATGAAACAGACTGCATTTTGACATGATGGATCTCCCTTTACAGCACTTATGCATCCATTACCTCAATCCAATAAACCACAGTTTCCCAGTTCTTTCTCGAAACAGAACCACTACTTTACTCCATAAGTCTGTTTCCCTTTAGTTTGCTCACTATTCGTAAGTGAGGCTTGAAGTCTCTCTCTTAAAGATGAAGGGAGGGGTGATGCTGGAGCAGGAAACAGATTAGACCAGTCAGATATACTTACTGTGATTACCAACACAGTTAGCAGATATAAGTTAAGGATGAAAGACAGAAATCATTTGGATTTGCTTAAAAGAGCCACATGTGTGGAGAGGGCAGGAGACAGCTCTCACTTTCTATCTCCTCTCTTCCCTCCTCTTGGCTGACCAAGCGTGACTGTCTCCTGCTCTCTGACTTACAATCCCTCCTTTTTCCCTGCCACGGCTACATCTGACTCTCACCTCGACATGAAGTACTCGCTGTCCTTTTTCTCCCCCGCTCAACTTCTAATTAAGCCTCTCAGATGCTTCCCACTCTCACTCTCTAAGCACCGTCTCCTCTCACTCCGTCTGTGCTTCTACATTAAACATAGATGAGTAAATCTTTGTGTACATCTGCGTTATACAAAATGAGGTTGCAGAGTTCCCCGAGGGAGCGTTTGTCTTGTTTTTAAGAGGGGGTGTATGAGGAACTTGTCAAAAAAAGTGTTAGAAGCAAAGGTTTCAACTGCTGCTGATGGGATCGTTTTGCCACATAATTGAGCTAATTTTAAGACAGTACGACTGTAATGACAACATCAGTGTGAGTGTATGCTGTATGTTAGATTTAAATGCCTTACTTTGCCATCACAAAGCCACTGTTTTAGCTCTGACTGTGGACACTCCAGGTTATCAGTGAACCTCTACATCACAGAACAGCTGATCAGTGTGATGCAGGCAAAGGGAAACATAAGCAAGAGGCTTTCTGATGGCAAATTAAATTAAAAATTCAAGTAAATTGCCGTGAATTTTTAAATTAGCATGCACTCACTCCTACATTAATGTCTGAGTTGGACTTTCTAAAAATAAGTAAACTATGTGATATAATTGGCCAAGCTGTTGTGCTGACTTCACAACAAAGAGGCCAAGCTCACCATCCTTCTCCCGTGAGTAGTACACTTACTATTGACATGAAACCCATACATTCCCACTCCCAAAAAGTAACTTTCCCTTTAAGAAAAGGGACCCAAGCAATATTCATCTCAGCTTCTAATGTCTGCTAAAATTTGGTTACTAAGACTGACACTGTGGGGGAAAACATTTACTTTGCCTTAATGGGCCAATTTTCACAGGAGTGTTTTTTGATTAGTAACAGTAGAAGCCAAATTTGGTCCTGCAGTAGAACACAACATAAACTCACTGATCTAATGCAACAAGCAGTGCTGAAATAAGTGTCAAGGAGAAAAGGCATTTCACTTTTGGGGAGCTCATTTAGATCTGACAGCTTGAACGCATTCACACTTTTCAAATAATCTCTTGTAACTTCGTCCTCCTCTAGAGCCAGCAACAGTATCACTGTAATGGACCAGTGGACCAGTACTTCTATAGTGCTTTTATGGTCTGTCTGACCACTCAAAGCACTTAACAATTCTGATCTTCTCCAGCCATCCACACCACATTCACACACTGATGGCTGAGAGTTCTATATAGGAATCATCAGTTCTATCTAACACATTCATACTCATGCACACACCAGTGGGTGTGGGGTTCAGTGTCTTGCTCAAGGACACCTCAACATGTGACTGCAGGATCTGAGATCGCACCCTCGACCTTCCAATTGAGAGGCTATTTAAAAGAGAAACAGAACAGAAACATTTTTGGAGTAATACCTCTATAGATGTTAATACTACGGAAGCGTATTGCTGCCACGCTTGAATATAAAAATATTATTAATGAATTATCACATTGTAATTTGATTGCTTCTATTTTTAAGCTTATATTGTTGATTTGATTAACTTGTAGTTAATGCTAATTCAGTATCATGGAATTCAGTATCACTTTATTACTCGATACTTCAGTATTACGAAATAAGGTGACTTTTGTGTGTAAGTGGTTGCTCGGGGAACAATTAACCTGCATGTTGCCCATTCATAAATTGAACCTCCAATATTCTTCCACGATACAATTATATTAACCTGACAGTTATCACATGGTAAGTTTTTTGCAGCGTTGGACCGGTGCAGCTTGTATTTATGGAGCCTTCCGTGTTCCTTCTGCTTGTTGATGATAAATGAAGCTACCACCAGAGTATCAGACTTATTCTTCCCTCTGAAGAGCCCTGTGCATTTCAAAATCTGTCTTAATGTACGCACACTTATCATTGTATCATCCACAGTGCTCAGTAACAGCAGATCCCTCCGTGTCTTAACCCAAACATTAACTACAATTTAATCAAATCAACAATAAAAGCTTAAAAACACAAGCAATCACATTACAATGTGATAATTCAGTATCACGAAATAACATGATAATTATCACGTTATTTCATGATAATTATCTTTTTTTAAATTTTCTAACATGGCAGCGATACACTCCAATAAAATACGGATGCAACTTTTTTTTTTTTTTAAATATGAAGCTACATGCTTAGCATCATATAAAAATCAGAACCAGGAAACAGCCTTCAAAAGGTCATAAATCATGCCCATCTGTAGCAATTAACATTAATAATTAACATTTTTTGTATGACCCAATTAAAGAAGCTGTAACATGATTTCCTTTATCTTTCAGTAGTCCATGTGATGCGATGATTCTCACATTTTTTGAGGCAGCTATGCAAAAAAATTCCCTCATATTTCAAGTTGAGCTAAGTCATTGCTATCTTCTGGGATAAAAGCACAAAGTGGCATCAGCTGTCTTGTCTGACTTCCAGTGAGTGGACAAATAACAGCTCCTATAAAAAAACAAACAACTTTTACACAGTAGTACCCCTGGCTCCATTCAACAGATAAGCAGCCCTGTAAAACACCTTTGTGGGTTAAACTTGATTGATAAAGCAATGTTCCAGTGTTTTCTACGTTCAAAGATGAACGATCAGCCAATTAAATCTTTCTGGTTCCCTCTCACTTCACTGTAATTGGATTTTGTTTCACTCACTTTTCCACAGTTTATTTTGTTCTCTAGGAAATCAATTTTATTCACCCATCATTTGTTGCAGCTTATGTGTTACGAGAGCTGCTGTTTTTCACCTATACACTCAGAAAAAAACCCCAGAAACAGTCTGTTTCCTTTAATACCTGTGTATTCAGGGAAGCAGATGCTCAGCGCAGACTTCTTGATCTTCTCTGCAAACAGATCCTTTTTGTTGAGGAAGAGGATGATGGAGGTGTCGATGAAGAACTTGTTGTTGCAGATGGAGTCGAACAGCATCAGAGACTCGTGCATGCGATTCTGCAGAGGGAAGAGAAGGGAAGGAGGAGGAAGGGTAAAGAATGAGACAGCACAGAGAAACAAAAAAAGAAGACAAATGGGATTAAATTAATTAAGAGGTTTGAACACGGACGACAGGAGGGAGAGGAGAGGGGGGACAGAAAAACAGGTGGGGCAATGGGCAGGGAAAGTGAAAAAGAGAAGAACAAAGTCGAGGAAGAAATTAAGTCAACAAAGGTATTGTTGTATAATAGTGTCTTAAAGTGAACTGTAGAAAGCCAAAAGTGTAACAAGACAAACAAAGAGCAAAGATGAAAGCCGTCTCTCTCTTTCCAATTAGACTTTAAGACAGAGGGCGAGAAACACAGGAAATAGAGACATCAGAGGGATTAAACTCTTTATTGGTTGTGCATCTTTAATTACATTACATTCTGAATGGTTGTACTCAGTGACAGAGATACCAACCGAGGAGTGATTTCTTTCTCTCTCACTTACACACAGCACAAACAGAGGAAGCAGCTGCAGTGTCAATTTGAAAAGAAGACGGGGTCAACAGCATCGCATCAGGAAAAAAACCACACAGATCTAGTTCCTCATGTGGCGCTTTATTGGCATATATCTTCGGTATAAATACAACTTTCAATAAATTATTACAGCTGTGAGTGAGATACAGCAGATGAAACAACATACGGTGTTCAGTGAAATACGACACACAATCGCTCACAAGCACACAAGCACACATACACGCATCAAAACAGAGGAATACAAAAGAAAAATTGTTTGTGGAGTTTGCTGCAGGTGATCTGTACAGTATGTGTCACCGTTTGTTGACTTCATCACAAGGGTTAAGACAATGATAAGAGCAAGGTCATGGAGCGGTTAAACTGCTGATTTTATTCTGTAAAAGTTCATCATCATGATCATGTGCCCCGTGGCCACCTGATTCCTCTCCCAGTGTCTAGATTCTCCCTTGGTCTGTGCATGCAGAAAGGCTAATTTAAATGATGAAACTATTCAGTAGAAAGACCCACCAAATATTTACAGGCAAAACTCTTGAAAGAACAGATAACTCAGCTAAAAGACACAGCCATGGCTGCATTTATTTTGAAAATACAGCAGTAACACTTCAAGAATTTCTCTTGCTAGGGTCTGACCCCGTGTGCCATTGTTGGTTTTCAGAGATTGTCTTTGTTGCTATGACACCGGCGCAGGGAGCCAACATTTGTTTTGTGAAACCACCTGCTGCTCAGAAGAACTATGGCCTGAATGAACCTCTGATTGCATCATTCACATCAGAGCGGGCCACCTCAAATAGAAGCACAAACAAACAGAAACACAACCCGGTTTAATTCATACACCTTCTCCAGCATGGCCTCAGTCCTCACTGCAGCATGACAAGACCGGTATTTATCAGAGGGACGGACCGGGACTTTAACTGTATTACCCATCATCCATTTAGGCACTGTCTGTAATTCATAAAGAGAAGCGGGAGTTGTAAAAAACAAAAACAAAAATAACAACAAAAAAACCCCACTAACATATAATTTCATCATTCATACATGCAAGTTAAGCTGAAAGCAGTCATCTACAAACAAATCAATTCTGTCTCCATCTAAACTAGCAAGAGAGAGAGCGAGAGAGAGAGAGAGAGAGAGAGCACAGAAAATTAAAAAGTTACATCTAACATTTTGTTTTTTTGATTTAATGTTTTGATCTGACAGAAGTGAACATTTCAACATGAACGTACAAATCAAGGATGAGCATGAGTCTAAATCTAGTCTGTGACTAAAGTCTGTGGTTTGAATCCATCTCTTTGGTTCACTGTGTTCTTGCTCTCCAGTTTGCAACTAAGCTAATGACCTAACTAAAAGGTAGTTAGCTAGCAAGTTGGCTATCAGTATCTTTGGGAACTTTTACCATCTGTATCTTGACTATTGATGGGAATGTGCATATTGTATGGATTATTAGGACTGAACTGGGCAGATTTTTTTCATTTACAATCTATAGTCTACCAGCTAGCCCTGCAAGTACTCAAGTGAGACTCTCTAAAGATGCAAAGTCTCATTTTTGTGCTATTCTATGCTTTTTTTTCTTTCCGTGAAGCCCACCGTTAAGTTTGTTTTTACTCATACAATTCTGTTCTTGATTAATGGTCCATCAGTGAACAGTGGTCAGAAACTTTGGACAATTGTAAGAGCAGCCAGAATGTTTCATGTGTTTTAAAGACTGTACATGCTAGCTGGCTGTATATGGTAACTCTGTAGAGGATACAATCTGAATCTATAGATCTGAAAATGTAAAACTGCAGCTACAGTTATTTCGATCATCCTGCTTTTAAATGAGCCCATACAGAAATGCATCCAAATTTCCCTGTGAATAAACTCAGGGGTAATACATTTTTCATGTATCTGATATGACTCTGACTGATTATTTTGCTTTTAAATCTGGAGAGCAGGAACATGGAAACAACCCGCTCTGTATGCTGCCTGAGGTTAACGCAGGGATGAAAGAAGTTTGAAGAAAAGCTTCAACAGTATGTTTCCTCTGCCGCCCTGAGGGCAAACTTAAATGTAAGCATCTCTTTTCAGTGGGATGTGAATTGGAGCTTACTAAGTTACTGGATAGAATTATGACCATCTCATTGTCCCATGACTCGTACCCACTGCGGGCTGCGCTTTGCTTTGCGGCATAAACACAGGGATATAGATGTGTATAACTGAACAATTAAGGCAAGGGCTGTTTTTGTTTCCTTATCGCAGCGATGCTTCAACCAGCATCCTGCTTCGTACTGAGCAAGGATGGTGGCAAACTAAATTATTCATAGAAGAAATGCTGAATCAAAACACTGACTAGAAGACTGTTACAGTGGCAAGGGAAACAGGCAAACAATGAAACCCTCTAACTGGGGCATGATTTGACTGCAGTGCAAAAGGGAAAATATGTTGTTTGTCAAACTTTGACAATTTAAACTTTGCTTTGGCCTATTTGCAAATTAAAAATGTGCATGTTGCTGTGTATCTAAAGTTAAGAGTAGTGTTTCCCTGCACTGGACAACTTAACATTAACACTTGCAATACATATTTAAAGTCATAAACCTGAGGACAATGCACTTCCCAATACTAGAACTCATCCATTATGAAAGAACCACAAATCATCTGACGCTCTGTGCTCAGATACTTTGCTGTTATTTGGCACTGGTGAGGGAGCTGTTGTGACATTTTGAAATCTCAAGGGTATGTTTGTTTCCTTAGTGCATGTGAGGAAGTGTCTGCATGCAGGTTAGGAATGTGTATATTGAAAGGCTACACAGGTGCATTCTGGGTAGCTTATCCACATATCCTGACTCTAGCAGTATTCCCAGAGGGGGTTACTGCACTTCAAACGCTCATAAATATGCTCATTTTCATGCGTGCATTTACATCTGCATATGCACACACACATGCACATGTAAACTTTCCAGCGCTACCAACACACACACACACGTACACAGACACACACACATTTGGGAATATACAATAAGTTAGCACACAAGTGAGATGCTGCACAAGCACATACAAGGCAGCCTGATTAACGGCTGCAGGCAGCTCTCTGTCTCTAGCTGAAAACATTTGGCACATACTCGTTGGGGGAGCCGATGATGTCATCTACCTGTTGACAGAAAGTTGCAGACTAGAACGAAGGGTGAGGACTTGCTCTCCCTCTCTGAGTGTAGAGGGGAGAGCGGTATCAGGAAAACGCCCTGCTCATAAATAAAGAAAGAAGCTCCCTGCCTCTGTTTGCTGAGAGCACTCACGGCTCTAAAGCTGTAAACACACTCAGCTCAGCCCCACAGACAAACAATGATCAGCCTTTTTCTGATTCTGTAAACTGTTGCACGTACAGAAAAAAAGTGTGGAACTGTTCTTATTTGTTGGTCTCTACAATCACGTCTTTGGCTTCATCAAGTTGAACATATATGCAATACACTGATCCCGATCCAGTTTGACCCTGCAGCAGCTGCATAACAGGCCTGTAGGTGGCGATATAATTGTAGAGTCTTTTGGTATTCCTCTGCCGAAAAAGAGGTGGGCTGATCATCTGGCATATATATTGAATGTTTCTTATCCGAGTGCTGAAGTGGAGCAACAGATGCACATTTTGTTGGAAAAGCAGTCATCAGCATAAGCCCAACCCGGTAGTCTGCCATTGAACCGTTGTTGTTGTCCAGTTTGTGCATTACAAATTAAAAGTTCCCACAACCAAAGTGGAATGCGCACGTGCAAAACGGAGCGTGACGTCAGCTTTTCCACTTAAAACTCTGGCTTACCGTTTACACGGCAACGGAGGCTGCAGCGTTTCAGAAAAATTCCACTCTGGAGGGCGTTTTTTAAAAAGTTGTGTTTTAGGTCGGGTACAATGGCGTTTTTGTGTAAACAAGAGGCCAAAGCGCAACAATACTTTTGTGTTTCATCCTAAAACTGTTCTCGTGTAAACAACACATAAAACAACCATCCAGCAGAACTCCCTCAGCAAAAACGTAAAATCAGGCCCACTACAACAGTCAAAAGGCTGACATTCTGGTCCCACAGGGCCTCGTGTACTCCCCAGCACTCAATCTTCAAATCTCACCACCGGCTTATTACTGCAGCGTGGTGGATGGCTGGGATATTACACTGTGCAGCCTCACACAATAGATTTGGCCCCAGGGCCCAATGAAATCAATGATTCCTTTGAAGCATTATCGGAGGATCGTGTGGTGAAGTCAGAACACTACATCTTGGAGCTCTTCACTTAAAGAGATTTTTGCAGTGAACCCTCACATACTGCAACAGGAGAGGATGGAAAAATCAATTCTGAAATATGACCTGAGGTGGCACCCATAAAGGGAGAGGCATGATGTCAGAATAAATGGCACAGACAGCAACTCCCCTTCCTAAACACTCAGACAAAACCATGTACTCAAGGAAAGACCCCACCCCACCCCCACAGAGAAAAACACCTTTCTCATCTAGAAAATCTGACGTACCATTCTTCTAAAAAAACAAGGTGTTGCCGACATCTGATGGAATCAAAGCCATAAAGGATTTTAAGGATCATACTGATGATGCATTCACAGTCAATTCTTGCTGTTACAACTTCTGGTTTTTAGTAAAATTGAGAGGAAACAATTTCTCCATCCATGACTGGAAACGCACAACACGCTAACGCTGAAGGACTGCCAGCAATAACGTTGATGCTACACAGAATGACATACCTGTTTTATGTGTTGAGATAATCCTCTTTTAGTCAAACATGTCTGTGCTTTTCGAGAGATGATTAATTGGTTGTTAGAAATGTTTACCTGCTTGGGCCAAAGTCTGGGCTGTGAATTTTCTCACTTGTTTACAACTCTTTTTTAAGGAAAATGAGCCTCGCAGAGCAAGGGAAAAAATGTGTCAACAGCAATGTTACACAGGTGGGATTACCTTGGACCTCATTAGATAATTTTAAGAGTGATAATCCCTCCTTCTACTCACAGGCTGTGAATGAGCCTGTGAAAAGCTCTTTGGAGTCTCTGTGTGTTTGTCGTTTTCAGATGAACGGGAGCTTTTAGATTTATTTGGGCTCCTCATTTCTTCTTTTTTTTTTCAAGAAAAACCTGTTCAAACAGTTAAAAAGAGTTTTAAGTTGACACGTGTTGAACTACGCCACCGCATGAAAAATACACAAAAGAATGTGCTCAATAAATAAACATCTTCACAGTATCAATTCGTAAGTTACCACAGCTACAATTTTTTTTTTAAAATTCAGACACATCAAAATAAATCAAACTTTGTAATTAGTCAAAGTTGGATGTGTTAACTTATATCATGATCAATAGTTGATTTCATATATATTTTTTACAAGATAATATTGTTTACCATTTCCTATCACATCATAAATACTGACACATAATTAACAGAGCAGGGCTTTGATGATGTTTAATTTGTTTCAGTGTGCTGGTCATACTCTTTCCTTCAGTCTCCAGTAAGTCATAAAGTCTGCCTCATCTTCATTCTGATGGATCAAGACAGTAAGACTAGTTAAATGATATACAACAGGTTTTATATTCAGTTTTGCTCAAGTCAAATGGAAAGGAACTGTGACAAACTGAGCTGCATTTTGAATCTGAGATGTCAAGAGATGGTTATTAATTTATTAAAAAAAGGAAAGTGGATAGAGCAGGAAATAGGATGAGAGCAGGGAGAGACAATAGGACAGGGGTCCACAGATTGGATTTGAACCTGAGGTGCTAATCTCATGGGGTGCGCAGCCTAACCGCTAAGCCATACCAACGCCCTGTTCCTGTTATAATCTTAAAGCAATGCAAGTTGTAAGTGCTGGGAAGTCTGGTTCCTTAAGTACAGCACTGCTGTATTTACAAACAAGTCTCAGGCACCATGGACCCCGTATGAGTCAACAATAAGTAATTGTGCAAGATTTCTGAACAGCATCAAGAGATTTAGAATTATGTACAAATACGAGGCCAAAATACAGCACACTGAACCCTGCTGTTGGTTCTCCTCTAGGGGGGAAGTATAAAAAAAGACAAAATCCTAAAAAGAAGTCTCAACCAGCTAATGAGTCAACAAACCAAACAACCGTACCAACAATCAGTTCATCAATGAGGAGACCAGCTGATGTTAAGGCAGAGGAGTGACATCACTGACACCGCTCATAGCCCAGACTTATCCATCTATCATAGAATGACATCACTGATATGGACCACAGAACCAGTGTACAACAAACATACTGCAAGTCAAGCCCACTTTGCACATTAGCTGACATCTAACAGGTGCATCAGTACAAGCCACACCCCCGCAGGTTATTTGCTATGATGACATCAGTGACAGCATCAAAGACAAACTGGATGTTGTTGGTGTCGGTAGCGCAGGTCACATGGGAGTACACCTCTTTGCTGGGTGACTTGTTCTTGCTCTCATACTGACACTTGATGTAGTCTATTCCTTCCAAGTAAGTGTCTGGACCTGAGGAGAAAACACAAACACACGCACACACACACGCACACACACACACACACACACACACACACACACACACACACACACACACACACACACACACACACACACACACACACACACACACACACAGTGTTAGAGTTAGGTGAAGGCTTAAGAGCTTAAAAGCTGTTGTCATCTAAACTGTTATATTAGTGAGCTATCCTACATTTTCAGTCTCAGCACTATTTTCTGATGTTTTCTGAGAACTTAACCTCTGACTTTCTGGCTCAGCACACAATTTGCTGAGGTGTACAGAGAGCTGCCAGCCAAGCTTGAATAAACATGATGCATGGACATTTTTCCTCAGATCACGGTGGTTATTCCTCGGTACTGCTTGAAATTACTGCCACTTCCTTAGTGTTATCACTCGATCATAGTCTTTCCACAGCCACCGAACGAATACGACAGACGTTAAAGTCCCAGAGCCAGAAAGATGGCGCCTTAATTCACACTGTGCTGTAAATTGATTCATTTTACAGCAGTGCCAAATCTACTGTATGCTTCTTTATTTCAGGTCCATTACTGACAGTGAGAGTTAGTTCTGCTTGTACTGCAAGCACTGGGCATGCAGTGGATTTAATGAGGAGTTATAAATTGTTAAAATGCTCTAAGAATGAGTCAGATCTGAAGGACTGGAGTCAATTTTGTGTCACTAACAACTACTTGGCTCTCAGCCATGAGCAGCACAGTGGAGTGCAACAGAATGGGCGAACTGTCTGCCATGGAAAAGAATGGAGCGGAGAGAAGAGAGGAGAAGAAGCAGGTCTGGAATCCTAATTCTCTCTTTCTCACAGTCGTGCTGTTTTGGTCTCCCTCCATCTTGCTTTCCCACAGGGTCGCTTTGTGTCCTTTTTTTTCTAATTTTCTCACACTCCCTCTTTGGCTCCCTCATGCTCTGTTGTGTCCCTCCGTGACGTCTTATCATTTTCTCCTGCATCTACAAAACTCAAACCCTTCTCCTTTACACTTTATACACTCTTTTGACCTTTTGTGATAAAAGTCCTGATTTCTGTCACGGTTTTACTTTAGCGCTTTGTGTCTTTAAAAAAGTCAATCTTTGTTTAATCACAGCCCAAAGGCTGTCCCTGTGTGGCTACGCAATTAGAGCTGCAACTTACAATTATTTTCAAGATCGATTAATCTATCGATTGTTCTCTCAATTAATCGAGTAGTTGTTTGGTCCATAAAATGTCAGAAAATATGGTAAAAAATGTCAATGTTTCTCAGAGTTCAAGATGACACAAACAAAGATATTCAGGAGTGCCAAAGAGAAGCAAAGAAACCAGAAAATATTCACATTTATGAAGCTGAATTGAAAGAATTTGGACTTCTTTTTGTTAAATAAATACTTAAACTGATTTATCAATTATCAAAATAGTAATTTAGTAATCCATTAATTATCGTTTATTTGATTAATCTGTCCCACCCTGATGGGGAACTTATGCTAGCTAGCAGCTCTCTGCAGTTATTTCCTGGTTTTCTTACACATCATTTGGCTGTGTTAAATACTTGATTCTGATTGGTTAAAATCATATGACAATAGTGTCTAATTCTTGATAGCAAAGGCAACACCGGGGACATTGGTACCCTTAAGCACTCTCAACTGGTTGGCTCTGCAACATATGAGTTGTTTAATTTTTGCCCCTGTCCTACAATCCATGGAGCTTAGCCAGGTAATAAGTGGGTGAATGTAAAGTGATCTGGTGGCTGTGCAAGTTTGAACCCTTTCTGGGTGGACAAGACCCCTTTTGGGACTCTATGTAACATAACTACCTGCTCACTATACATTATCCCTTATATAGCAGCTGAATCTGAGTGGTAACTTTTCTGACACCACCTGCTTAAAAACCCCAAAACTCTGAGGGATTTATCAGCCAGTGTTTGACACAGACTGTTCACAAATATTGATTTTATAGTGAAATTCATGGATGTAATCTAAAAGGGGCTTTGCTAATTGTAGCTTTTACAAATAAAAAAAAAATACTCCAAAAAACAGCTAAGCCTGGAAACAACCCGAGGGACCAATCATAGGACTTGTGGTCTGTGTTGTTTTGGTGCATAGTTACAC
Source organism: Labroides dimidiatus (assembly GCA_030710495.1). Lineage (NCBI taxonomy): Eukaryota > Metazoa > Chordata > Actinopteri > Labriformes > Labridae > Labroides > Labroides dimidiatus. Next base: position 6,789,823 of record CM061147.1, read on the forward strand.
GTTTGAAGATCTCAGGCTATTTGTGCACAAGCACAGGACTATATGGACTTCATATGCTAAGGTGTACAAACCATGCAGAACCATGTGAATCCGACTTTATAGGACCTGAATCATTGTAAGGTTAACATTATTGGCAGGACAATGAGCGATCTTTAGGAGGGTATATATGATTCTACATATTCCACTAAAATATCTCTCAGATGTGATTTTTTAAAGTTTAAGATAAGGGAATATTTAAAGCTTCCCCTCTATCATCAGTGGGAGCGCCTCCAATTGTTGCACAATTACTTAATACATGCAGTATACAGTAAGAAACAGAATGAGTTACTCTGTTACAGTGAGGTGCATGGATATGTACCATCATACTCAGGGAAGCAGATGGACAGTGGAGACTTGATGATCTTATTTTCAAAGAGGTCCTTCTTGTTCAGGAAGAGAATGATGGAGGTGTAGTTGAACCATTTGTTGTTACAGATGGAGTCAAACAGCTTCAGAGACTCGTGCATGCGGTTCTGTAGGAGACAAAGAAGCAATGGTTGATCCGGCCTTAACACATGTTAAAATGCTTGCTTCCAAACTGAGTGATTCAGGGTAACATGAAAAGAAATATACAGGAAAAAAAATCAACCAGGAAATTACATTAAATTATTGTAAATGTATCTGTACATCTCATGCAGGCAAGACGCCGAATCAAGCCAAAAATTAAGAACACAAACAATTAAAGAAAGAGGAACTGAAAAAAAGAAAAGAAAAAGTAGAACTGAGGAGTTCCTCTTGTCTGTTGCACAGCATTTTACCGTTGACTCATGAGTGTGTAATAATGTGTGTATCATATGCATGATAGAGTGTTAGTAAGCTGGATAAAACAAGGGCATGCAGGTTAAGCTTTGAAGCTTAGAGCCACAGCTGAATTTCAAGGGGAGAATGTTACCCTGAGCAAAGAAAGCTTACAGTCCTCCTCTGGAGGTTTTGCCTACTGGGGGCGCTATAGAGGAAGCTCTAAGGACCAGCTTTCTGTATCGGGTACAATTCAGGAGGTGCCTGAGGACACAACCTGCTCAGCGTCTGCAGAGGTTTATTTATCTGTATTTTGGCAGACTGTAGAAGGCAGTTACTCTTGGTAGACAAAGTAAATAATGAGGGAAACATTATTAAACAATGAGGGTACAGAAGAAGGCAAGAGGTGGATTCAAACAGCTCCTGAGTACGACACATGACCAAATGAAAATGAATTAAAAAAAAAAGAAATCATTATATATATATATATATATATATATATATATATATATATATATATATATATATATATATATATATATATATATATATATATATATATTACCAAAACAAGATCAAAGACAAAGATTCGAAGATTTGTCTGTGGTTAAATTAGCATTTCAATGTAGCTTAATCATCCAAAGAAAACTCAAGTTCATTGCCAAAAGCAATGATGATTAATATATTAATAGATGAAATATCAAATAGTTTTTAGGATTTATTTCTGGTTTCAATCACGAGGCATTTTCATCAGGGATTTTTTTTTTATTATTCTCTAGTTAAAGTTGTTAGTTACATAGCCTTTGGGAGCAAACCTATTCCATAGATCAGTCCACCTCAACTAATCCTCACTAAAACCTACTGTTCCGTCTGCTAATGACAGCTTTAGAAAGAGAAAAGCAATTTAACCGTAGCTGTTACTTTTTATTGCTCATGTAAAAAGCTAATGAGCCAAGAAAATTTGTCCTGCATATGTAAGTGCCTTGTGATAAAAACAGATATGATTGTCTTTAAGACTGAGTTGAAAGCAGTTTCTCTTTGGTTATGACCCTTCAGTTCCTCAATTATGACAAAGGAGAGAAGAAAAGATAATTGATTCAGCCCATGGACCAATCAGGTAAGAGTCGACTTGAAACTGTAGCAAACTACAAAAGTCTCACAAACAGTAGAATCACAAAAGAAAGGAAGCTTGAAAAGCTGGTAGCATTTTAAAGAAAGGTAGTGATTGAACAGCCAGAAGGAAACGTAGATGGACATTTGATTAGATAGCATGTTAGATAGCATGCAGTGAGCATGTGACCACCTGAGAACAAAGCTGTGCAAAGGTACAAGTACATGCACACACTAGTAACTCACTTCTTTGGTTCACAAACAGAAAGAGACACTGCTTTCAACTCTTATCAAGTGTACCGACCTATCAGGAGGTTTCATACCTGTCTGTGGGAGGAGCATCTGTAGAAGATCTGACTGCTGATTGGTTAGAGAGGACAGTCGATGGCGAGAGTGACAGGAGGAGTGGAAGGAGCCAAAGATGCTGCAGGGCGGAGCTTAGAGCAGGAACAGGAAATGCAAGGGACCCGCCCATCCCCCCCACCCACCCTGCCCCTTCGTTTTTATGACACACCTTTAACACAAACACGTATACACACGGACACAAAAACACACCTCGAGTGCTGAAACGAAAGTGTGTAAAAGCAGGAGGACAGAACTTTCCCACCAACACTAGTTTGTCCTTTTAGAACACAGTCAGTATGTTTGAACCAGAACAAGACAAGGAGAGGCAGAAAACACAATGCAAGCAGTTCCTCGACAGAGAGAAGGGAATAAAAAAGCAAAAGCAGTACTTTCACAGTGCATGTGTGTGTGTTTGTGTTAACAGCACTCTGATGTTCTTTTTTTTTTAAGTTGAGAGAAATCTTCAGTATCAGGCTGCTGTGAAGGTATTCTGATACTTTTTAAGGCTCAGCCAAAGGAGAAAAATGACCTCGAAGAAAACAAACAACTGGCTCTGTTCTCGTCTGTATCCTGTGCTATGAAGCAAGATTCTTGGTTATTGAGCTTCAGACATTTTTTGTGTTTACTTTGACTTTTCACTTTGACTTTTTCCGGTTAATAAAACTCAGGAGCAGCCTATATTCGGGAAATGAGATTGGTTTTGTTGACAATACTTATCAGTAACCAATCAAACTCTTGATCACATAGTTTTGACACAGCGGTGAGCTCATCACAAGGTGGGAAGGAGGGAGAGAGAAAAGCAAACTGTTGTCTTTCCCGGATGATTTTTCATGTGAAACAAGTTAATGAAAGACATTCATTATGCTGTACTAATATCTTCTTACAACAGAGACTGATCAAAGACTGCCTTCTTCTTGTACTTTTAAGACATGAAAGTGCTCTCATCATGTTTTCATATTCATTAAACAGCTTCATAATGCTCCGTTTGATCATCTCAGAGCCGCAGCTGAGACATTAGGCCCAAAACTGTCATATTTGCCACAAAAAACCCACATCAGAGCAGCAAACTAACCAAATGTGGTAAACAAGACATTGATATTATAAGCTTTGATTTGCACATTCACACAGATGGCGATGTTTGTCTAGCAGATCTTTTAATATTTGTCAGCTGCAGCTGCAATGCCTTCTTTTGTTGGGTAATGTGTAATATCATAATAAGTTTATCTGGCATCTGAGTTGATTTGAGTTTGTGAAAGAAGACAATCTCCTGAGCTGGTTTATTCTTGTTTTTGGTTGATATCCACTCTTAAGTGAACACAACCATATAAATTATAGGTTTACTAATTGAGTTGGCAACTAGTTTTGCCTTTTTTTAAAGGCAGGTGAAGCCACATAATTATCAGATCGTCTGGGTGTCCTGAACTCACTCGGTCGTACAGGCCTCAGGTCTTGGACAGCTCTGTGTTCAGGCTTTCCTAAAAGGCCATAAAGAAATCTCTGTATTCAGGTCAGTATTTTTGGATTGCCACCAATATAAGATCAATTGTTAGTTAATTGTTTGAGTATCTGTGAGACATCATAAATTCATGAACTAAAAGTTGAAGAGCTCTGACAGGTTATAGGTGCAGAGTGTAGTTATCAGACCTGCAGTATTCACATTTGCTGGCCGCAGTGACTTGGAGCTCATTCACTTAGTGATTATCAGAAAATGACTGATTGTTCATACCTTTACTTAATGACACTTGATGGTCCAGATCAGTGTAACTTCATCTATTAAATCATTAGGGGGTGGGTATTGTCCCTCCTGGCTTTCCATCCAACTTTTTTGCTTTTTGTTTTACTATGGTGAAACAGGCATTACACTGCGATGTATTTTTCAGTGAACAGACCTTTAAAACTTACATATAAAACATTTTTTTTTCAGCAAGACATCTTGTTTGTTTTACCTGATGTTGGGTTATAAGTATCAATGTCTGCATCTCAGACTCTCTCATTTGTGTGACTGCAAATGCAAGTAGTCACATGACCTCAGCAATCCTCAGAGCCCCTGAGAGCTCTATTACATGATGTCATTATAAAAGTTTGGTTAGAAGCTGATATTGTGCTAACCTGTACATGAATAAAGCATTTAAAGAAATAATGAATAAATAAAGACCACAATTTGATTTATACATCCATCATCTTACAATGTAAAAGGCTCGTGTATTAATAGTGTATGAGGTACTCCAAAAAACCCACCTCTAAGCCGCTGTCTAGACAGTATCTGTCTTTACTATTCAACTGTGGAGTACATTTTCATGTGCACAGTACTTTTAGTTTCTGAATTACAGGCCTGTTAGTGTTTGGAGGCAAAACTGATGAAGCATGTGAAAACTTGCTGGAAAAAAAACAACGACATTTGGTTATTTTCTGGGTAATTATTACTCCCACGCTTGTTTTTGCTTTTTAATGACAGCTAAAAACATGACCGGGGAGCTTTAAAAGGGATAAATTAGATAAACAAAGCTCCCATTAATTTTGTTTGAACAGAAAAAATACTCGATGTGAAATCTTCCTTATTTTACACACCCATATTTTCCATTATTTATGTCTTTGAACCTGTATTCAAAACTCTAAAATACATGATGGGAGACAGAAAATCAGACCCTTTTTTAATGTTTTACCTGTGCACCACAGTATCACCTACTTCAGGTACTATCATAGTGGAACATAGTATATTTATTATCCTCTAAAATAGGGATTTATCTCAGAAACAAAGAGCAGTGGCTCTTAGTTTCTCTTTTCCCAGGGTTCAGAATCATGTTCAGTATTAAAGATGTATGTATCTGAGACATTTTCAGCAATCAAAACATTTGCAGCACTACTAAAAATATCCTCATAGCCTCCCACTGAAAACATCTGGGAAGATATCTACAAGAACAAAAGACAGCGCACGCCAATTAAAGAGCAACCTGAGCAGCACACGCATGAGGAGCTGTTTGTGAGAGCGTTGTATGATGGATACTTTCTCTCCTCATCTGACGTTCTGCTGGTGCTCCCAGCTCAGAGGGAGGCTTGACGACATCTGCATAAATAGAGCAGCAACTGAACACAATTTCCCTGCATGAGAGTCTCTGAGGGTACACTCCAGGCTTATAATTAGCAGCACACAACGTGCATTCAAATCAGCCTATTTGTTTTCTGTTACATGGCAGCATCTTTACAGCCACAGCAGTTTTATCAGAGAGAGACGGTGGCTAAAAATATTTCACAATACAAAGAATGTGCGCAAGGTTTTCATTTATAATTCAACGTTCTGTCCTCACTTGATGATTGTAGCTCCTTGTACGATTACACTTCATGAAACATTTCAGCATCTGATGTGCATATCAGTCAGACATGGATCCTTCTATCAAAAACAGCTTGGTTTGTAGTGAAAAGCAGTAAAGGATTATTTGTACAGAAAAACATTCACTGATACACAGTCCTCTTGTGTTTCTGCATTTTAATCCATCCAACAGTGTTTCCACCAGGGGCAAAGCATTGATGGATTAAATGTTTGTGCTAACAAGTCCCAAAAGTCATTTGAATGTAGCTTTCATCAGCAATCCCTGGATATTTTAACACCGAATACTCTGTTTTAACGTAAATCTGCCCATTCCACAAGAAGAGACAATGTATCCTGCACTGCGAAAAAGTAAAAGGGAACAATATGCTAATTGTTGGCTTGACAATTTTTATTCCTTACCAGGCAGTTTCTTTGTCACGGTGCTTCAGTTTCTTGTCCCCAACTTTCTTTAAAAGTTAAAGCTTGTTACAGAGATTTTGTTCCTGTTTCTAAGACACTTAGAAACAGGCACAACGAACTGAATTTAAAAAAAGAAGCCTTTTTTTAGCATTTCAGATCATCTACAAACCAACAGCACAATGACAAAACATTAGTTAAAATATATAAAACTTATTTGCTCTGTAACACTTTGAAGATGGTCTTGCACCTGTTAAAATGTTTGTCAAATATAGTTTTTGCTTTTTTATTCCCTATTCAAACAGTCTCATCTCTAAATGATGATATTTGGTCAGGGTTATACATTTAAACACAATATCTCATTTCTGTTTTGTATTCAGGTTATTGAGTTTTATTTCAGGCCTATGTCTGGAGCTGTAAATGTAAATGTAAAATGTGGGCACTTTTATCAGCAAACTGAAGAAATAACCCATCAAATGTCACATTTATTTGTTTTATTTATGGAGTCAGGTTTTGAGACATCTGTGGGTCCTTTGACATCTTGATTGATTTCCTCACAGGTGAGTATAAAGGCAACAAGTGCCGCAACCTCCAATGATGCTTCAGTATCATTCAATACACCAGATAAATAAATAAATGTAAAGATAGACGAAAAGAAACACTGAAGAACAGTGCTGATGTCTCATTTACTGTTTCAACATTCTTAAAAAATAAACAGCATCAAAGAGAGAGAGAGAGAGCGAGAGAGAGCGAGAGAGAGCGAGAGAGAGAGAGAGAGAGAGAGAGAGAGAGAGAGAGAGAGAGAGAGAGAGAGAGAGAGAGAGAGAGAGAGAGAGAGAGAGAGAGAGAGAGAGAGAGAGAGAGAGAACAGAAGGGACAGGCACATGTGCTTCAGTTCTTACCGTGGTCTCGTCCTCATGCAGCACCTGGTCGTATCCACTGAGCGCCACACAGAAAATAATGGCTGTGACATCCTCGAAACAGTGGATCCACTTCTTCCTCTCCGACCTCTGACCTCCCACATCAAACAGCCTGATGGACAAGGAATGATGTGAGAAAACACACATGAAAATACATTCATGTTCATATATTCTTAAGAGAAATGGTTTAATTCTAATGTCGTCTTGTGGTCAGTTTATATTATAGATTATATTTGAGTCGTTACAATATTAAACCTGACTGGAGACTGTATACATTTATGTTTGCATGTGCACTGTTTTTGTCGGCTCTACTGCGAGGTGTGATATTTTTTTGACAACTTGTAGCTGGCAGCTCTTCTGTGGAGCCTACAACTAAAAACGTCTGCTCATCCCTTATTTTTTGTTGAGCCCAAGTAACCACCAGAACATGCAGCTCAGAGGACCTGAGGGATCCTGATGGGGTGTAGGGAAAAACAGGTCAGATAAAGGGCTGATCTATAAAGTGTGCAGAGGCTCAGTCAATTCTTCAAGGCACTGAGGTGCTGCACCTGGATACTAACTGACGCGCTGATTTTAACCACGTTTGGTGAATGAAAGTCCACATTAGTTTTGCTTGTTGAACGATCGGTCCATTTATTTTCCATGACAAACATCCAAATGTGTCCAGAATAATTCCAGTATTTCCATTACAATCACTCATGCAACAACATGCTGCTTCTGTGTTCAGCAGTCAAAAAAGGTTTTGCCTTCTGGGTAAAAGACCTGCCCATAAAAACAAGTAGGGCTGAACAATTCATCAAATTTAAACAGACATCACAATTTAATAGAGTGCAATTTTCAAATCGCAGAGGCTGCGATAAAAAAAAAAAAAAAAAAAAAATTTACATGTACACAGATGCAACCTTCTGTGATATGCATGCTTTAGGTGGCAGTAATGCACATTTCAGCTGGTTTGCCAATGGCCAAAAATCTCAGAGGAAGAACGAGACGTGCCAGCAGAGGATGAAGAAAACGACTTCAGCCAAACTAAGTTTTGATTTGTTGTTGTTGTTGACATCTTTAAAAATGGCCTCAGAAGAAAAACCGACAGAGGACACAGAAGAGGAGACTTTGGTGTCAAAGAGGAATAGCATGTTGGTTGTCTGGACCTATTCTGGATTTAGGAAAGAAGATGCGGCACAGTGTAAGGTATTGGGCAAAACATGCCTGGTTACCGTAGCTACAACAAGGAGCAACACTACAAACCTGTTTCAGTATTTAAGAAAGCACCACAAGGGTATGTTTGACAACTGCATGGATAAAACCTCGACCACCAAGGAAAGAAGTGTTTATATGTTGACAGGATCCTTTGTCTTGTTGGTCATACAACAGAAAAAAATCACAATATTGGTCCAAAAAAATCGCAATCACATTATTTTCCAAAATTGTTCAGCCTTACAAACAAGGTTCCCGCCTTATAAAGAATTTGATCATCAATTACCTAACAAACAAACATTAATGTTAAAAATCTTATTCATTATCTTCTCCTACAAAGTGAATTGAAAACAAGTAACAGGATTTTCCAAACCAAAGGGATCCAGTGGAGATATGCGAGTACGGTTTGGAGATTCTCGTGTGTTTGGTTACCGCAGGGTTCTGCACATGCTGCAGACCTGAGTGGGAGAGAGGACTGACTCACATACAGGGAGCGACAGTGGTCCAGGCAAGAAGTGAAAGAAACATGGATCAGTTTTTTTTAAACAGTTTTGGAAAGTTTGACATCCGCAATTTAGTTACGGCTTGCCATTAAGAGAGGCAGCACAGAGTTTATCTGCACAGCAAACTTTAAAGAAAATGAAAAACAAAACATTTTTTCAAAGACTGGTGGATTCAAGAGGAGCAGATTTACTTCAGCTTTTTGCTCGTTTTGTTTTTGAGAGGTTTAGAGCCATGCAGTCCTTGGAGGACTGTGGGCGATGGCATTTAAAGGGGATATATATTTGGGTAACATCCTTAAAGCAAGAAAATAGGATGCTGTGCTTCCAAATAAAAGGACCCATTGGGAGCATGCAAAGAGATAAGAGGCAGCCAAACAGAGCCCCAAGGACCCTGATAGGTAATGAGGAAAAATATTCCTCACACACTCATCAAGAACAAAGCTGTCTATACAGATGTGAAAAGACAGCTTTCTAACGCCTGAAGCTGTTTTCTGTTTCCATTTAGTTTTAGCCTATTTCCCTCATCTATGAAATCCTTCTGTTCCATACAGAAACCTGCTGCTGCCACTTTAAGGGAATGATACTTAACTTGAATTTTTTACAGCTACCTTTCATTTTTTTTATGTATAGTCTGAGACACTATTTGGAATTTAAGACACCCCAGTAATTCTCTTCAACTCATCGCAAATCTTAAAAACTTTATTCCATTGAGGTTTTTTACTCTGCACTGGGTATAAATGAGCACCAACAGTTTATGTTTTCCTTTTTTTTTTGTTTGGTGCACAGTCCAACTGGAAACTTGAGGCGCCAAAATTCGATGCTCGATGCAAAACTTAAAATTCTCCTTCCGACTTAAAAACTTTCAATGGCATCAGGTCATCTCGTCTATAAGAGCTCATCATACCATATTATCAGTATAAATCACTGCTTTAGCATTCAGGCCTGCTTATTGTATGTACAATCTTTAAAAGTAGTCTGGGAGGTGGAGCCCTCAGTTATCAGGCTCCTCTTCTTTGGAATCATCTACTTGTTGAAGTTCGGGGGGCAGACACCCTCTCTACTTTAGGAGTAGACTTAATACTTTCCTTTTTTAAAAACCTTAGAGCTGGATCAGGTCTGAACCAGCTCTTAGTTATGCTGCCATAGGTTTATAGGGGCTCCTGGTCCCCTCTCTCCTCTATCTGTCAGTCTAACTTCTTCTAACCTTAATGTCCCATTGAATTTATTGACCACAGATCTCTCTTGGAGTCTCTGAGTTTGTCTGTTAGGTTCCTTTGGATTGTTGTGTGGATGGCCTGCTGCCATGGACCTGCCAGACTCCAGCTGCTACGGCTTTTAACAGTTTCTCCACGATCATCACTACAACACAGAAATATGGACTCTGTGTTGTAAACAGTCCATCAACTTCTTGTTCTCTAGTTTAGTACTCTGACAGACATGTGTTGCGATACATTGTCCCCCTGCAGTTTTGGAACTGACACAGTGCAGTGTGTGAAAAAGCACACAAGTTGCAAGCGTTGTCTCATATGGATCTCGCACGTCTCATTTCCACGCGTCATGTTCAAGGGGAAGGCACAATCAAGCCCAACACAGTCTCTCTCTCAGATGTCTGTCTAACATGAGACTGGTTCTGTCCGAGGTTTCTGCCCGTTAAAGGGAAGTTTTTCCTCTCCATTGTAACTTGCTAAATGCCGCAAAGTGCTGTACTCATGGTGGGTTAAGGTGAGATAGTTGTTGTTATTATCAATAGTTGTTCATAATAAGTTGATGATGCTGCTCAGACTGAGGCATATGAAACAGTAACCAGGAAGAGAGGCTGATCTTGACCTGACAGTGACAGATTATGAAATTTAATAATCTTCCAAGGTTATTTTTACTGAGTTCAGAGGAGTGTTGACTTACGTCAAAAGAAAGCCCTTCACCAACAAGACTGTCTATACTCTAAGGTTTAATGTATGTGACCACTGTGACAGGGGTGGGTGTTAGATGAGACTACTCTCAGCACTCTGGGAAACAGCTTTATTTCATGGCAGATATGTGCAAAGACTGATGCACTTTACTGTTAAAAAGCAGCATGACACGTTTAAATGTACAGGAAAAAAAACATCAGATGTGTAGGAGGTACTTCCTTGTTCGTAGGGGGCGTCCTAATGAATAAAAACTGAGCTAGTCTTGCTTTAAAAAGCTTTCACTTTGGGATCTTCTCTTGGATGGTGCAGAGAGGTGGCCAGAGGAAAGACCACCAAGCATCATTTTGGTCACCTGACACCCTCTGTTTCATTCTGAGCGTTATGCACATCAGTAACTCAGGAAATAAATACCCTTGAACTCTGTGACCCAGACTACAAGACCTATTCTGATCCAGACCATGTGACCTCACGTCTATGACGCTTAAAATTAGAACTTTCAGGGTTTATTTTTGTGGCTTTTCAGATTAGGGGTGAATCCAAACTGAAATGAGCTGCGTCCTACAAGTGATGGACATAATGGTAGGTAGGTTCATGGGTCACACCCAAAACAGGATCGTTGTAGTGACCCACATGCAACTCGACAGCCAGCTCTATAGCAATTGAGCTGACAATATTTAGCCAATTCAACAAAACACACCCAACAGGCCGCCCACACAACTGCAGGAGCAACGGCAGAAAGCATCACTCAGCAGAACCATCATTTTACTGCATGACTACATCAAGTGTGTGCCACACAGTTATTATTTGTGAGCGAATACAAGAAGGACCAGGAAGGAGGGAGACAAAATTGCTGTGTTATGGTGCATCCATCCGGATAAAGGTAAATAACTAGTTTCTTCAGTTTATTAACCTCTCTGCTCTGCTGTCCATCCATCAATGTGTGTGTGTGTGTGTGTGTGTGTGTGTGTGTGTGTGTGTGTGTGTGTGTGTGTGTGTGTGTGTGTGTGTGTGTGTGTGTGTGTGTGTGTGTGTGTTTGTGCACATAAAGTTATTAAATTAGAGCTTAGGCTCTTCTCCCTTTTTCTCTTTCTTTTCTTCTGTCCTCTCTGTCATCATTCCCGCAGCTCCTTGCTCTAATTAAATCAGAGCCCATTAAAAGTAACAGACTATCATAAATAAAGACACCTGTTTATAGCATGCACCTATAATTCTATTACTTACAGGCTGGAGGACGAGACAGAGATTAATCCAAAGCAGTAAAGGTGACAGAAAGGAAAAAAGGGCAAATCTGAAGGGACACAAACTGACCTGAAGTGGAGGTTTTTGAAGGTAAAGTGTGTCTCGACAATGCCTGTAGTCTTCACTCGGGTCCTCAGGATGTCCTGCTCTGTGGGCTGGTAGTCTGCCGCACCAATCCGATCTAGGCTGTCTAAATAGCTGCAGACAGAAAAACACAAAGAAAGACAAACAGTTAATCAAAAGCAACAGTAAGACACTGGGCAAGAGTTTACACAAGAAGAAACCTCGAGTGTCCGTTAGAGGCTGGCTCCAATCACCATTCATACAGATCAATACGACAAACTACGGAAAGTTAATAAGTGGTATGACTGTGTTAAGAGTTTCCTCAAAATATCTGCCTGAAGATATCACAGCTTAGAGTTTGACATCAAATTTAGTGATCAAAGTTGAGTCGTCTGGCAGGAAGAAGGTAGTACAGTTATTTGCCAGGTGACCAAAGGCCTGCCCCAGCTCCACCTCCTGACCCACCAAAAGTTAGGTTCAGCCAGTCATCATTTGGCTTCAGAGCACCTCTTCAGAGATCAATCAATGCAGTTGCTGAGACTAAATCCATATTTTACTCAGTCTGTGGTTGTACACTGGGCAGCAGAGTGAGATTTAGAAAGTTCGAACCACATGAGCAAAAGTGCAAGGAATGAATGAAGGGAAACTAGCAAACAGCCTTTAGAGTAACACGATGAAATGAGCATATCTTTGACTAATTTCTTCTGCAGGGTCATAGTTCAACAATGTGTTTGTGAGATTTTCCCTGCAGTCTCTGCTAATAGTGGTGTCTGTTTTTTAATTGGATTTAAACTCCAGTGATCCAAGAAACACAAGTTAGTGCTGTCATCTTCTGTCAAATTCATAATGAGACCTCATCTTTAAAGCCAGGTCAAAGGTTAAGAGAGGCCATTTATCATGAGTCTTTTTACTGCTGCTGCACCACATTACTTTACTTCCTGGGTAACAGTGAAGTCGACTGTAACTTCAAGCTGTCCCAGTGAGTGTTTTTATTATAGTTTCCAATCCAAACCCTCTTCTATCCTCTGATTCTCACACCAAGGCCATCAGCCCCAGTCAGCTGATATCAAAACAAAGGCAAACTGAGCTAGCACAGCGAGCAGCCTCTTGGTAAGATATAAGAGATGAACGTGAGTGGGTGTGATGACTCTGTTCAGTTATGTAATGGAATATCCCTGGAAGTGGACTTTTATTTTTTAATGTGGAAGTATAAATCAAATCATCCCGAGCAGTGCATTTCAGAGATTCATCTCACAGCCATCAGAGGGCAGCTCCCTGGCTGAGAGGTGATCACTCTACCTGCTGGTTTAATCCAGCCATCCCCTGTGCAGGGAATAGGAGACAGGCTTAAGAAAAGTGGTGTGCATGTATTAACATTTACTCCCTTTTCACTGGGGATTCTCTGATTTTGAACGGCTGCCAGGTGTACACTTGGATTTTTCCTTCTGATTACATAATTATCTAACAGCAGCTCTCACATTTTGGTATCAGGTGTTTGACTGAGCTAGTGAAAGCGATAGAGGGACAAGCCCTGCAAATGGAAAGTGTAGAAGTTGGGCTGTCAGTCAGGCATTGGGTTACGTTAACATTCAGGGTTCAAACCAGTGCCAGACTATGGCCTGGATAACGTACATCTAAGGCCCTGTTTATACGACAACGGTATCAGGATAACGGTATTTGTTGCGTTTCAGCCTCATTTATACAGAAACGCGCTTTTACACGACCTAAAACGCAACTTTTAAAAATGCCCTCCAGAGTGGAGTTTTTCTGAAACGCTGCAGCCTCTGTTGCCGTATAACAGTGTTTCTCAATTATTTTCTGTTATGCCCCCCCTAGGGAGTAGAAAACATTTCACGCCCCACCCCCCACCCCCCCACTCTCCGCCACGACTATAAATTGTATCATTTGTCTAAAAATTATTGTATCTACACCTCTACATTACATTGTATCCTCATTAACATTGAAGAAAAGAAAAATGAAAGAAATAACGATCAACCTGCAACAAAGAATAACTTTATTAACATTATTTCTGTCTGTAACAGAAAAGATTTAAAGTGCATCAACTTGCCTGATTTTTTTTTTTTTTTTTTTTAATGAATCCATAATTAAACTATTTTAGGTAACTTCATCACTCCTGTCTCCTGTAAACATTTTTACAGACTGAACCATTTGGTACTGAAGAATGAATAATTGATCAGCAACATTAACTCAGGAGCACATTAACTTCCAAAAAATGAATAAAACAATTTGTGCTGTTTTTTTGGTTCGCCACCTTATATGATGCCAACAGTGCTCGCTGGTTTATTGACGTAGCATTCACAAAGTGGGATGATTGCTGGCAATATTCGGCATGTTTTCGCTGAAAAACTCAAGCGGCTTATCAGCGTGATTTGGGTGTACTGTCTCTAAGTGATGCCTTAATTTATTTGGCTTCATGCTGTCTGCTGCCAACATTTTTAAACACAGTAAACACACCGGTCTTTCCTCGTCTTTGCTTTCGGGTGACTTTCTTTTGTCCCATTATCTCCGTCTCTCATCACATTTCTTTTCATTCCTGTTAAATATTTTTCCATGGTGTTTCTTTTGTTTATTGACTGCACTTTATCTCGCATGCTCTGTGCTGTGTGTGCGCGCATGCTCGGTGGAAAAAACCGACACCATAGAGCTAATACTCCCTGCGCACACTCTGGCAATGAGAGCGCCACTGCCACCAATTGTCTGGATGTGCAATTACACTTTATTTAAGTACAGCAAGGGTAAGCACACGCGCCACCCCTGGCATCACACGGCGCCCCCCCAGGGGGGCGCACCCCACTATTTGAGAAGGACTGCCGTATAAACAGCAAACCGGCGTTTTCAGTGAAATCGCTGACGTCACACCCCATTTTGCACGTGTGCATTCCACTTTCGTTGTGTGAACTTCTGCAAACCAGACAACAACAATGGTTCAATGGTGGACTTACCAGGTTGTGCTTGTGCTGCTGAATCTGCTGACTGCCTTTCAACAAAATGTGCATCTGTTGCTTCACTTCTACACTCAGGTTAGACACATTTAATATATACACACCAGATGATCAGCCCACCTCTTCTTCAGCGGCAGACTACCAAAAGAATCTATAGTTATATCGCCACCTAAAGGCCTGTTATGCATACTACAGCGTTTTCAGTCCTTCAGCGTTTCCGTGTGAATGCAGATTTTTTTTCTCTGCATTTTTGAGTGAAACACTGAGAAGCGTTGTCATGTAAACGGGGCCTAAATCAAGTTATTATACCAAATGTAAAATAACATACTCAAAAGACTGTACAACAAATTGTATAACATTACTATTTCATCATATTAAAGGTTGTTCTCATTTAATCGTTCTATCCCTACCTAACTCCCTTGATGATTATGCAACTTCTGGCATCAAATGACACTGCTCACTCACGCTGAAGAAAGTCTCGTCTGTCTATATGAGTGAAACAGCAAATAAAATGTGTGGCCTCACTTGTCCTAATTATACTTTTGGTGCATCTTTGTGCAATTTATGTAAAAAAGTAGTCATAATGTGGGAACAGCAGACTCCTCATGAAAGGTTAAACATCCTTTAAATGGGAGGCAGTGCAGTGTGACTGCTTCAGCGAAGCGACTAATGGTAGCACTGCTCGTGATTACATACTGCTTCTATATAATCAGTGCAGCCTCTGAGTCAGAACACCAAACCACAGTTTCCAGTTTTGTAGAGAGAAAAGGCCAGTTAAAAAAAAGAAGATCTTCTGACATCTTTCCATGTCATGTCATGCCATGGATGAAATCTTAACAATATTTATCACTATAACACCAAGTTTAAGAGAAGACGGTAATAGCATAGTTCACTTTTTCCCAAGAATAAGTTGTGCACAATCCGTTTCTTATGTATTTGCTTGCTTTTGGAGCAACACTTTCCTTTTCTGTGTTTGGATGCATGTCCAAGCTCCTTTTTTAGTTATCCCTCACACACTTCTGTTCAAAGGAAGCGTTACTGCAGAGTAAAGAGCAGCCCCAGCCAGAAATACTGATTATTTTCCAAAATAAGCATGCAGATATTGTTGGCACCCAGAGCCAACAGAAAGAGGCTGACTGACAGTCCCACAGACAGAAGAGCTGAAAATAAATCCACACCGTGCATTCGTTTGGTGAAATGGTTTCAAGTTTTTTCCAGGACTTGTTAGAGTGTTGCTCTCAGGGCTTTCAAATAGATGCAGCGCTAACTTTCAAGAGAAGCTGAGAGAAAGATAATGGGGAGAAAAGTCTTGGGCCGATGGTAATAATTTGTAGCTGGCACACACATCCACACAAACACAGATGGAGTGCACACACACACACACACACACACACACACTGCCCCAGTGATAAGAACTATTGATTACACAGAAAGAGATGCAGGGTAGTGCTTAAGGTGTAGAGAGGAAGCAGATAGGAAGAGCTGAAAGAGAGGAGACAAAGAGAAGATGATGGGAAGAAGGTTGAGTCCCCCGGGGTACAATGAGACGTAATGAGTTGGCTTAACTCCAGCTTTGAGACTTATTACTGTATTATAAGGAAAATGCAGAAAGGTAATGTTCCAGTTTTGAAAATAAAAGCCTCTGATGAGATTAGGGGGTCTGGCCAAAACAACAAGAGTGGACAAGACAAAAAAAAAGCCGTTCATGAAATCAACTCTTCAATCGAGCATATTCTAAGTCATGCAAATGATACCTCACAACGGCTGATATTTTCTGTGTACAGAAGCCACAGTGAAAGCCGGTCATTGTCTCTTTTTCCAACCCCACTGTCTCCAGCAGTGCCAGCTATTCAAGCATTGTGGGTAAATGTAACTGAGGCTTACCTCATGCTCCTGAACAATTTGCTGAAGTTACGAAATGAAATTGTGTTTTTGATTAAAACAAAACAAAACAAACAGAAAGTAAAGAAAAAAAAAGAATATGGAGGTTGAACCGGCATTTAAACTGTCTTAGCTTTTACATTTCAACATGGCTATAAAACACAGAACTTACTTCAACCATCTGTTTAAACACCATTTTGGTATACATCTGTTTAAGACAAAGTCTGGCAGGAGTCAGCAGAGTTCATGACTTATATAACAAGAATGTGAAAGCTGAAAGAGTCAGGTGATCAAAATAACCATTTAGATTTAAAGAAGCATTTAAGGATTTCTTTTATGTAAAATGTAAGTTTTTATGTTATGACTTCACATAACAATAATAATCTGACCAATGATAATGCTTAGACCCTGAAAGAGTGGCTGCTTGTTGCAGCAGCAGCTCTCTCTTTGTTGTTCCTTTTTCTCCTTTTTTTCCCTTATCTTTTTAGTTATCTTCATATATTGAACTTGTTATTACTGGTCCAAAGTTGCCTGTGAGCTGAGGAGAAGGAGGCGAGGACATGTACTGGTACTGCGGTGCGAGTCAAGAAGGGACGACATCAACCCGTCCTCCCATCCATCGTTTTGGAGAGCGTAAGGTTTATCTACAATGAGATGGACGAGCTAGCTGTGCTAACGTAGCACCATAAGGAATAGTGGCAGACTAGCATCATGCTATTCACAGAGACATGGCTAATGGAGCTAACACTGGACACAACCACCACAATGAATATCTATTCTATTCTATTCTATTCTATTCTATTCTATTCTATTCTATTCTATTTTATTCTGTAAGTTTCTATTTGTGGCCTGAGTATTGTAATATGAATTCACTATTCCTCCTTTCTGTATATCAGTGAAGGAAAGACAAACCCCTGAAAAGGGATCTCATAGGTTTCACTGTCCTATTACACTATGGAGTAAGAAAGGTCAGTCAGAATGGTGTTGGTTCACAGATGTGACTTTTGACGCCCTTAAATACCACAGGAGGTTAAACCCTCTCTGAATAGTCTGTCTGCTCTTCTGTTCCATCCTTTCACCCTGTGGTCACTTTCCAGAAAAAAAAATGTTTAAACATGAACATACACTGACACAAATGCAGTGTGCATCATGTATACCATGGGCATCCCCTCAGGGTGCAACACACACATTAATGTATATGACATTGAATAACGCTTAATGGGCAGCATCATGGCCTCCTTTTGCATGTATGACCTGGTTTTTACATGATTTACTGTATTGTCTATCACCAGTGCATTCGTCCTTCTCCCCTTTATGTTGCTCAGCAAAGCACACTAAGTCGATTAACAGCAGACCCCAGTGTAAGCTTCTGTCACTACAGTGGTGATGAACAGTATTATAGATTACCACAGAAGCACAAAGAAAGACAGGCAGGCTGAATGTTGTCTGTGACCTGATAATGACAAGGATGAGTGTGTTTGTGTGTTTGTATCCAGCATGGCAAGCTGAGATATTCAGCAGCACTCCACCATCTCTCTGTCACACTTTCTTCTGTTTTCACCAGCCTGCAGTATTGTTACATTCAAGGTGCTAAAAGAGCCTCTGAACTGACCAGTAATTAGCATTAGCACTCCTGTTGATGCAACAGTGGTTGGCTAAAGGGGGTAGTAATCTTCATGGATGTTGAACAAGAACAGGAAACCAATGTTAGAATGAAACATCGAAAGGCCGACAGAATTAGAGAGATGCAGGGAAAAATGCGTGTATGCAGGCAAGAAGCTGCCAAGTTACAGCACCATCAAATCAACCTCTTGCTCTATTAAATTAAGTTCAATGAGGCAAAATCAGCCATTTCTACCAACATGTGGTCCTCTCCTTTAATTAAACTCATCAAATAAGGGCCACTGGCTATGATATGATAGGTTTCCAAGCACTTTAGAAAGTTAATGTAAGTGACTCTTCAGAATAAAAGGAGCTGTTAAAGACATAATGGAGCTTCACTTTTTGCAGAAATACTGTGCGTGCATAAAAGTAAATAAACCATCAAATTTAATGTGTTTTAAAGCAGGCTTGTCCATCCTTCCATTCATCTATCCATCCACCATCCACCCATCTATCATTTTTCAAGGGTTGGGCTGTGGTAACAGCAGGGAGTGTGAGTCAACACTCCCTGCAATGTTTTCCTGCTCCTCCTTGAGGTTCGGAAGTTCTTCCAGGACAACATCCTACTCTGGGTCTATCTCTCAGCATCTCGTTCCAGTTTGACGTGCTTAGAAATCCTCAAATGAGAAGCAGCAAGAAGGTCATCAAAAGTTTCTCAGGGTGAAGAAGTAACAGCTTTACTCTGAGCTCACTCTGCCTATCTTTAGGGCTGATCCTGTCCAACTTTCAAAAGAAAAATAGTTTTGTTTCACAGACTTTCATCTGTTCACTATCAGCTCTGTCTTCATCACAATGATCACACGCATCATCTGCAACCCTGCTGATGCTGAGCCAACATGTCTGTCAATTTTAAGATCTAACTTTACCCCTTCTCTTAAACAAGACCTTGAGATATTTGAACTCCATCACTTGGGAAAAAAAGATTCACTCCCCACCTGGAGGAAGCAATCCTCTGTTTCCCAGCAGAGCACTACAGCCTCGGGCTTAAAGGTGCTCACTCTCATCTCAAACACTTCACACTTGGCTGCATACTGCTCTAATGCCTGCAGGAGGTCCCAGCCTGACTATACTCTAAAAAACGCTTGAAGAGTGGTCCACAAAATCAATTATAGAATATTGCAAATCCTACAAGTGTCAACATGTTAAGAGTATTTTAATACTCAATACAATATTAGAAAAACAAAAGCATGTATATATTAAAGAATTTAACACCAAATATAATCTAAAAGGCCCCTGTCCCACTTTAAACTTCACCTCAGAGTGACTTTCTGACACAGATTCACAAACACAATACAGAAACTGCAGCAACATCAAACAACCAGGCCATTGCATAAGAAGGCTTTGAACTGATAAAAGCTTAACCATTGTTATTTTACTGATTTATAGGAAGGTAACCTTGGAGATTTCTATGTGTTGTGTTTCTCTGTTCTTGCTCAACAAATGCAGCAGGAAAGTAGTTCCCTTTAAAATTTAAAGATTGAGAGGAAACAGCAGAAACAATAACACCTGTTCTGGTCAGCCAGAGCGCAAAGTGAGCAAATGAATCCACAGCACATAAGCACAGCAGTGATCGGCACTGGTCAGTACGTTTACATGCACGCAGCAGTCCGGCTAATGTCTTAGCTTGATCATAAAGTCACAGTGGGGGGTCTGGTCTTGTACATGCAAAAAAGAGAATCAGACTTCTGGCCGATAACGTCTCACTCCACTTCAATAGGTGGCGCTGTGTCCTTTATTGATGAGCGAAGCTGCGTGTGTATCCAACTGTGTGTTCACCTGAAGAGAAACAACATTCTAACGATGATGGCTGAGGTGGATGCAGCTGTAGCTCTACATGTTATTTATGCGTGTGCCATGGTGTTTGTTTGTTGTCTTGGAGCTATAGACTGTAAGAGTGCAGTGACTCTATTTATCATGGTCATCTACTTCCTCTTCCGGCTGAACACAATGTTTGGCCCAAATGGTAAATGGACCAATACTTATACTGGTCCATTTACCATTTGGTAAAGGTCTGCTGATGCCAACTGAGCTATGTGGAGTCCATATTTGGTCTGGCTAAGCTGTTTACATGCATTTTTATAGTCTGATCTTGTGCTGACTAGGCTCATAGTCCAATTTCTAAAGCTAAATGTAAATGTACTGAGAGTCACACAAACTTCAGGATCAAGTCTGAGACATTTTACCCACACAATATGTAACTGTCAATAATAACAGGGATCTCCCTCTCTCCTTTTCCAACTCAGTGCAGCATGTCAGCATTAACATGAGGCCTTATGGTGCAAGATCAAATTAGTATTTCAGTAAATACAGTCGAAGTTTAAAAATTTGGGTTGCTTGTAAATGTATATAATTAGCCATACAAAGCTCTTAAGTGTGTGTATGTCCACAGATCTGCTGGAATCTGACGCAAAGAGCGCATGGTGCGCTGGAGAGTGGTCTAAGCTAAAATCTTTTAAGCAGTCAGTTCAACAGATTGTTTGAGCCCTTGTTTGAACTTCCTTGAAAACGAGATGATTCATCTTCATGGGGCTATCCCACCAGTAAATAAATTTACAAAACTTGACCTAATGCAATGCAATCAGTCTGAGATATTAACTGATAGTTCTATTGTATTCAGAGTTCTCAAGGATGTTCAAATGGCTTGATACATTGGAAAAAATATGCACTAATCTATATAATACTGCAGCCTCTCAATGTAGTACATCAAATCAGTAAAGCAATGCACTGCTGATGCATGTGTGCCTACGTAGAGCCAGTGTGTATGTGTGTTTTTATAGAGGCCTAATGGGTGCATGCATAACCCTGTGTCATAAAGGCAGGGGATGTAAATCACAAACAGAGTGTATGTGTACTGTTTGTTATAAATAGGTCAGTACATCCAGGGCTGTGCACACAGATAGAGAGAGAGAGAGAGAGAGAGAGAGAGAGAGAGAGAGAGAGAGAGATGGAGGGGGCTTCAGGCAGTGCTTGCTTCTTGCAGAATAAAGCTTTCTGCTTTCTATGTAATACAAACACACATTACATGCATGCGTGATCACATACACACCCACACTATTCACATGAGAAGCTCTTTACTTCTTTCACTTGACTACTGTGCGCTCTTTTACGAGAAAAAAAAACTGCTAAAATATCTTCATCTGGAGAAATATCATCCACTTCTGATTTTGGATTACCAAGAAGGGAATGCAAACACTCATGAACACCCACACGAACACACACAGTCCAGCTGAGTGTGGTCTGATCACATGGTAGCTGTCCTATCAGCTCATAGGCTGCTTAGACCGTTCTGCTCCACGGGCCACAACATAATAGGAAGTGTGCATCAATCTTTAATGTGACATTTGACTCACACACACACACACACACACACGCACACACACACACACACACACACACACACACACACACACACACACACACACACACACTGGCAGGAACACAGAGAGGCTGTTGTTTGAGTTAATTGCCCACATGTAAATGTTAATAGGAAAATGCTTTCACTCCCACTAAGACGGCTTCCTGTACCAGAAATAATATATATTTTTGACGCTTTTCTTTATGCCCCTTGATATTTCATCACTTTATCTTTAAATTTCACTCTCTTATTTTCATTGCAACCTTTATTCTGTTGTCTTCAGTTCATGACAGTCTATCATTTAAACAGGTTCACATCTTTATTTGACTTCCATGTGTCTAACTTTCTAGCTCTGTTACTAGTCCTCTCTCTCCGTCTCCTCATGTCTTTGGTTCTTGCTTCACTTTTCTCTGCTCTCTGATTTCTGTTCTGTGCGATGTTGGTGTCGGCATTCGCTCTGCTTCAGGACTCTGTCATCAACTGATATCTTCATCCAAATTAGGCAAATGATCATATCTCTAGATGTGGTTTTGGCTCATTTCAGACAGGTCTAATGTGAGGGATTTCCTGATTACTGATCATTTAGTCTTAACCTGAGGTAAATGTGCAGGATGGAAGAAAAACAGATCTCTGCAAGGCTGTTTAAGAGAATTCAGGACATCTTGAGAGTATCATTAAACATACAAAAAAAGTTAATTTATCAAGTATAAAAAGGCAAGTTTTAAAATGAAATGCACCGACTTTGCATGAAAGAAAAAAGTGGCCTGTTTCATATTGTTGGACATAGTTGCATCAGACGCAACGTAACAGGAAGAATAAGTATTGTTGCCAGGCAACCCCCTCAACCAGAACATTGGTTTCACTGCTGACCTGAACAATGGTTGATGTGTCCTAATTCGTGACTTTATCAAACAACTTTCAGCCTGTCAGAAATGCTTTCTTCCCCTGATTGTGTAATGAATGATGTTTATAAACAGAGGTTGGTGTGAAGTCTTAATGATCAGAGATAATGTAAAGTAAATGTGGTTATGTGGACTGGACAAGTTGAGCAGGACCTCAGTCCAAAGCTGGGGTCCTGCTCTTAATTGTATATGTCTTTTTTCGAGCCTGGCAGCAGGAGCATGAAATAAATCTGTGTGAGAGTTTAAAGACTGAACCTATAAACTCAGCTGAAGCTGTCAGTGATTGAAGGTTTCAATGAATGCATCCTGCTGAAAGTGACAAATTAACCAGTCACCGGGTGGTCTCTGCCATGGCTTTAAAAATCCATCTTCTCGCTTTTAGTCAAGCATTTTGGCAATTTGAATCCACTTTGTCACTACTGCTTGTGTTCTTCCACGAGTTGATTCAGCAAATCCATTTGCAATGATATGATGCATGATAGAAAAACAACACAAGCTGACAGGGATAACTGTCTGTCTTCTTTGTTGTTTGGCCTTCTTCTCTTTCTCACTGCATTCTTCTGGTCGGGCAGTGTAAGGCAATTTCTTTTACAGTTTCTGATTTGCATAATCTCAATGGGACTTCAGGCCAAAGTTCCTTAAGGAGAAGTTCCTGGAACTAAAAGTTTGGCAAATTGGCAAATTGGCAAATCATAGTTGTATATGAAGTAAAGACTGACAGTGACTCGAGTTATGATATTTTAATGTTGACATGAAGTTTGTCACAGGTCATTTGTTAAATTGAAAGCCTCACATCTGTTTAGTTCTTGAGAACTAAAAACTACACTTAACTACATGGCCAAAACACTCAAACTCAAAGGTCATGAGCTCACATGCCTCCACAAAGCGGACATAAACCGCTCATGGACACTTTGATTTTTAATCATTCTACAAAGAACTGTTTATCTATCTGCCAGACTGGGCTTCTACATTTAGGGAAGGCAGAATAACATGGTTTTGGTTTTTCTGAACATAACTTTTTATCATCTAAAAAACATGTGAAAGCGAAACTTAACGTCATTAACGTTAAACGTTATTGTTGCTAACACTGCATTATTAACATTATTAACACTGACTTAACCATAACAGGCTTGAGCAAAACATTGGTCAAAGTTATCCTTGCTTAGGTACCTCTCTCTCACTCTTTTCCCTCTCTCTTTACTCTGCTCTGTCGCCTCTTCACCGACACTCTCAGCGAGCCGCAGTAGAGCCGGAAAGAAGTTGAGACTCCAGAGTTCATATTTTAAAATTAAGTTACTTGCAGAGCAGTGTCGCATTTCATGAGTAGAATTCCACACTCTTATTATGGTCTGTAAATGTGTGAAAATACAGACTTTATGTTTGTATGGATCCATTTGAACAATATAATTTTAATCGGAAAACATCTGGCATTAAATCATAATCCTGCTCGGCTGGTGTCTCTCTATCCTTTTCATCATCAGCGTCGTCTGATTTGGCATCTTTTGCTGGCTTTCCCTCACCACCACCCCTTCCGCTTCATTTGCACTGCGGGTGTACACCACAGCGCTCTCTCTTCAGAGCAGGAGAGAGAGCAGGTGGAGGATAAGGTGCGTGTGTTAGAGGGAGCATTAAAACATATACACTCGCACAAACATGACGATGAAACTCTAATTCCCACACGCTAAAAATTAGGTTGCATATGCGACCAAAATGGTCGCAGTCTCAAGTCCTGTACGAGTATTTAGATTCACTTCATCAGCATTGTTTTCATTTGTTATGTCCTTCATGTGGACTCACTTTGTTTTATTTTATTATTATTGTTTTTATGTATTTAAAGCACTTTGTGTTACTCTTGTTTAGTGTATGAAAAGTGCTGTACAAACAAAGCTTGAATTATTAGAATTTTTGCATGATAGGTTGTGTTTTAGATTGTAGAACACTGCACTGATGTGTTTGATACCACAATAAATTAAATTATATCCCTGGTGTTATCCATAAAAGATTCTTGCCTTGACACAGCATTAGCATCACATCAGCAATAATAATGTGTAAGTACACAGTAAGTCCCTTCTGTAGAATGATAAACTGCTTCACTTCATCTGTGCTAGGAGCCAATAAGTGAGTTGCTGTATAGTTAATGAGCTGCACACAGATGCATGACTCTATCTGTCACTGAACTTCAATATTTCTTCATGTCACTGTGTAATTTCACAGGATATATGGAGCACAGTTACACTTAAGGCTGCACACACAAACAGAACAGTTGAGGGAAATGAATGCCCCCCCCCCCCCCCCCCCCCTCTCTCCACCCACACACAGGCACTCAGCATAAATCAGGCTGGATACTTGTACTGGTGATTGACTGCTTGTTGTAATAACTGGAGTATGATCGCATTTGGAAGATTAAAAATAAAAAACAACCTAAGTGTGTGTTTGAGGGAATGTTTTTAAATGGTTGGGGGATTAGGGGAGACTTCTGAGTGATGTATAGATCCAGAATTTAAAACGCAGCTCAGCAGGTGGACACAAACAGCATGCACATAATACACTTCAATCCATGCTGAGTCACTGATGAGACTACTGGCACTACTGAGAGAGCTACACCAACACTCACAACATTCAAAACAAACTGCCTTATTTAGCTTTGGCGTTCAATATAAACACACACCTACACATGCCAAACAATTAATGGTACATGTGCACAAACTAGGTTTACTCGCCTGAAGGTACCAATTAATTGTGAATGATATGAGCAACACAGCAGGCAGACATCAGCTCAAGGTATTTCTCTCAAAGCAAACAGACAAAATGTTTAATTTACAGGTTTGATTTGTTGTTTCCTGATGTAGGAGGCAGCCTGACAAACAGCACAAACAAAATAGTACAAGGACTGTACGTACTACTGCGCTGAGTCGTTGAGCTGGTACTCTCGGGCGCGGCTGAAACACTCCTGGATGCCAGAATCGGACCACAGACGCATCATGGCGGAGAGCAGCTCAGCGGAGTAAGGCTCTGTGTCCTCCATACGACTGACCACGTCGCACACCATCTTAGCATCCGCCTGGAGGAAACACAAGAAGGGGAAAAGCAGGGGATTAGCATTGAAAGAGGCCAGCGAACGTTGTGACCACATCACAAGAAGAGCAAGACAAAAATGACCTCTCTGATCCCCATGGTCCAGCTACTCCACAGGTCAAAAGCTAACACATTGCTTTTTTTTTTCATTTCAATCCTAAAAAGAGCAACTCAACAGTAAGCTTCTGCAGGTTATGCGGAGGCCTGAGTTCAAACAGGGAAACCCTCAGGAGGAGGCTGTTAAAATCCTTCCAGCTGGACTTTTTATGAATTTAAATGCTTTTCTTGTTCTTTCTGTGAGCAGAAGTCCACGTCAGAGGTTGGTGTCATGCAGCAGATTTCTGTCTCTGCTCTCTTCAGAAGCAGAAAATGTTGTCCTGCACTGAGCTCTTTCCAGACAAAGACATGTTGCCCCTGGTAACTGTCATATCTCCAGGGAGGGGTTTCAACTACAAGGCTGTCAGAATGGACACGTCAACAAGGTGACAGAGCTGACCAAAGCTGCCAAAGCTGGCAGCTACAGCTTGGATCAGGCTAATTCCTGTCACATATCTTCAGAAGAGAACTTATTTAGAGCTGTACCACTTTTCTTCAGGGTAAAAAAAAAAAAAAAAATCACATATTGCAATGCATCCATGAGTGTATTCAAGTGATTTCTGCACATTATTACTCTTTAGTATATTTTAAGTACTGCTGATCTTTGTTTATTGTAAATCTTGCCACTCTACTGTGAAGCAGCTGCAGAGACCTGATGTAGTTTCTGCTGCTATAATCAGCATCATGTCTGCATCCAGCTGTAGATCAGCTCCCCTTTTCCTCTCCACAGCTCTGTGCTTTTATTGATTTCTTACCCCTTCACTTATCTCCTACATTGTCAAAAGTAATAATACAAGAACACTAAGCTGTATCCTTTGGATGCAGAAAATGTAACTCCTGATTAAAGAATAGCACTTTATGCATGCTGATGAACTCATTTCTGTCCCTTTTCTTCTTATTTCCATCGTAGGACATCTTCAATCAGGGCTTCAATTATGAAAAATGCTTGTCTTTCAACTATTGAAGTCATTGATGTTTCTCAAAACTTTGTTCAAAGAGGTCTCCCTCAAAGTCCTTAAAGTCATCTGTACACGGGATCCCTTCAGCTGGGAGAATTGTAGAAATGGCCTCGGTTACAGAAATAACTCTAGATCCTATAAGTTACATCATGCTTAAAGTGGTTTTGTAACACATTAGTCTGAGCAACAAAAACAACTGACTTGTACCTATACATCAGTATATACTATTTCAACCCAAAGGTAACCACAAATGTCTTAATCTCTGAGTCAGCAGATAAAGTATAGAGCTGGAGTACATCTGTAAAAACAAAGTGGATAACATTACAATCCCCAAATCCCTCCAACAGAAACCCAGATACCAAAATGTTATAGCTTCCCACAACCTAAAACAATGAGTATGATGTTAAAGAAACACTGACAAATGTTCTCTTTCTTATTCTATAATCCACACGTGATTAATTCAATTGCTCTGCACTAAAATTATAGCCATGACATGTTTTAATGTTAAAATTTCATAAAATCATTTAATCTGTTCATTAAAAACAAACGAAAGTGATGAAACAGGAAGCTGCACAAATATTTCAATGAGAGGCAAACAAACCCTCAAAGTAGAGTGAAACCAGAGGTCACGTTAACCGATTATTCTCCATCTTTGAGAGAATTTTTTGAGCAATGGCAGAAAAATTTGAAGGCTACCTGGAATTTTGACGGATTAGAAACCCAGACAGTGATCTAGTCCACTTTCATTGTCACACAGCTACTCATTAATCACATGTCTCACCTGCAGCAGACCCCCTGTCCAGTTAGTGGTAAGAGTGCATAATTAATGAGGTATTGTGTCCTGTTTATGATCTCACACTCTGACGTGCTGGCTTGCCTTATTCTTTAAATATTGGCATCGATTGGCACCGCTACGACTCACACGGGACTGAGGCTGCCTCTCTCGTACATCAGGACTGCACACTCCAGGATTTCCTCTCGGATCGGGAAACTCATCTTTTAAAGAGTTTAGCTTCACTGGGTGAAATGTTTCCAGACTTTAAAATGCTTGCTGAAGTAGCGCTGCTCATTCAAGTATCTAGAGTAAAAGAACGGGGCTTCAGCCTCCAGAACAAAATTATAGCAGCCGCGAGAAGTCGGCTGACTGAGGCAAAGATGCGTAACCTGATGCTGATCTCCTCTGACGCGAGAGAACGGGAAGGGAGATCTCTCAACGGAATACAAAAAAACAAAAAAAAAACAAAAAAAACTTGAAAACTGTTTGTTTTCTTTTTACTTGAATTAAAAAAGTGTGTTACATTTGCTGTGAGAGCAATTTTTATCTTTACAAAGGTTTTGACAACAGAGTCTGTATTATTATTATTATTATTGTTATTATTATTATTATTTTCTAATATTTACCCCTTTTTTTTCTTTCTGCCCAATTAGAATTAAAAATGCCTCGAATGATTAATATTACAAGTTGTATTTGAGTCGCTTTTTCTATGACGTGGTAAAATATACAATTGATAACTAATAGATCTTATTATTGATTTTTTTAATCGGGGGATTATAATTCACGATGATGGAATTTTTAAGACCCTGTCCGTCAAAGTAAAATGTTTCAGTGTGAAACACGGAAATCTCAAAGGCAGTGAGATTAATCATCCTTGGAAAAATGTACCAGTGCAGATACTCCAGCACTCTATAGGGCTTAATTCATTGTGACATATTTTTCTTTGTATAAACAAACTTTGACCTGATTGTTGCGCTACAGGAAGTCTGGACATTGTTAAAGTAAATGCAGACATTCCTCCTGGGACCTCCATGTCCAAATGAATCCTAATCCCTTTCATCACTCTTTAAGGTATTTCACTGTGTGCAGCAAATGTCAAACTCAAGGTGTCCTTAGAGTTTGAATTCAGGGAATCATTGAGTCACTTTGTTTTCTGGGAACCATAAATATCTGAACTATTTTCCGTCATTGAAATGCTGAAATATTTTCATGTAACCCAGACTGGACCACATCAGTTGTTGTTTTCAAGAGCTATTGACTCTCTGGGGGTATAAAGAGAGTGAAATGAAGTTTGTTATTAAGTAGTATTTAGTGTATATTGTAATACACACAAAATTGACCGTTTCACAATAAACACATATCATTCAAGGCGATGCTGATGTTTAAATCAGGTGCCTTTGAAAAACTCAGCTGCACATCAAATCAAGCGCTCCTTCAGGTAGCAGCCTTTTCCCCCAGGGGGTGATCCAGAGGTCCTGGATTGCAGCAGCAGTTTAAGGGGTGAAGATTTAACAACAGTCACTATTAGCTAGCAAAAAGAAACTCACATGGCAGGAGATGTCAATCAGAAACAATATATACATAACTCATATAGTATATGTCCAAAAGGTGCATGAAAAGAGATGACCGGCTCAGACTCAAAAAATAAATACCCCAAACCTGTCAGTGCTGACCCAAAGATGATAATTTAAGCAGAAAAATGTGAGTGGTGACAGTTGTCTGCATAAAATGTGCATGATATTTGTGTTTATTTCTGCAAAGCAACAAAAACAACTTGTTCAAATCTAAAGAACATCCCCACAGAGTGCAGTATGACAAGTGTAGGAAAGCCTAAAGGAGTAATGGATCAACTCCCAGACTACCCAGTGCTAAAACCCATCCACTAACTCAAGACTAAAGCACCAATTCATTCACAATCCAATCAAACACAGGTAATGAAAACTCCCGGAGATTATAGAACATAGTTTTGGCTCTAACCATGCAGCCGTATACCCGTATGATGGCTTGAAGTCAGTCATCAAACAGAGATTTTTGATCTTTAGCCTTTACGTTGAAGCTTTCAATTTACTAAATCTGTATACGTAACTTAACCATTTGTGTCTTTCAATTTAAGCTTGTATGACCCTTGTGCTCATCTTACCATGGATGCCTTCTTTCAAATATCATTCCTTTACTTTGTCTGTCAGGTGGTTTCTTCTCTTTATCAGTCTCTGCTCGAAATAATAACATCTCTCCACCCTGTCGATCTCATGCAGTGGTCCAGTCTATCTCTCAGCTATTAGGTATTTCTCCATCATCATCATCATCATCATCATCCTCTCGGACACAGTCTCATTTTCACTGCTGCACTCATCTCGAGAGTGTTTTGTTTTGAATCTGCCTGCCCTCCGTCTCTCCTTCCATCTGAGCTACTAAGTGATTGGGTTTGTTTTGTTCTTCTGCCTTTGTCCTCCGATGGTGTCATATCTTAATTTCCTCCCTCTATCATCAAACTTTCCTTCTATTTTCCTCTTTATTTCTGTCCATCCTGTCTATCTTATTATTGTTGCTGCCCTTTGGCCACTCTCCTACTCTCCTTCACTCTTTTTTTTTTTTTTTGCTCCCTCCTAATCTCCTGCTCTTTCTGTCCCCTCTTTCAATCAACAATCTCATCTCCTTTCATTACTCCTCCTCCTCTTCTCTCCTCTTTGTCCCATCCTGCTCCTCTCTCTGACCACTGCTGTGCTACCAATTTTAACTCTGTCTTTAAGGTGTGTGGATGAGAGGGTTAGAATGAACGTGTGTAAATGCAAACATATAAAAACACGTGACTTGTGTGTTCCTACATTTGTCCTGTATGTTTACTTGTATTGATTTATTCTCCTGCATGTTTAAATATATACATATATCTATATCAGCTTTCTTCCTGGACTGAAAAACTGCATCCATGTGCCTCGAGGGAACAGCTGTGTGGACTAATACATATGTGCACACACACACACACACACACACACACACAAACAGACAGAGGCCTGCAGGTGCACACAGGTTATTAATTTTTAACCATTATTTACTGAGAGCACCTTTATGGAGCCTGTGTGGTTATTTTCAGCCGAGTTTTGCTTCAGGTTCATACTGTTTATTTCACTCCCCTGTTGTTAACTCGCAGAGAGTGACTCAGGATTTTTTCGCTGCCTGATATTATTTGGAGACTAAATCTTCTTATTTCAGTCTTGCCTGTGATCATCATATTCTTTGCCAATAACTCAAAATCTCAATAATAATCTTTATTTATTCAGAGGAGTGGAACCACAGGAGTGTCGACACTGAATGTGTTTCTGAAGCAATTTTCTGCACAGTGTTGTCCTAAAGAGCAAACTCTCTGTTTCTGAATTTTTGGCCCCTGTATGTATTCTTAAAACCAGAGGCCATCCTAAACAAAGGAAGGAATTTCAATTAAAATCCCTTTTTCAACTTGGATCAAGAACCAATACGCATTATGTGAAATACTTCTCTCCAAGTGAGATTCATCAACACAGAATGATCATCAACTCTGAAGCACTGTTGATCTTTTCACCTCTTTCAGCACCTGATGAGATGTTACACATTACACAACATCTATTTTCATCCACCGCTGTTTGCAGTAGACATTTTTCAGTTTCATAATTCTGTCACGTTTCATGATCTTACTGTTCTCAGTCTTAGTTAAACATGGTGTCTTCATCATTTAAAGTGCTATTTTAGGGCCTCCTGTCTTTTGTGAGATAGGACAGCTCGAGGGAGACAGGAAACGTGGAACAGAGAGGGGATGAGGGATGACTCGCACAAAATCCTCTGAAGACTGCAACCAGTCTCCAAACAATGGGTGTCCACTCAACCAAGTGTTTTTTCATTAAATGTCAATTTAAGGTGAACTAAAATTAGTGTATGAAAATATTTTCAAAGCGTCTGTATAAACCCCAACGGGTGACTAGAGGGCTTTTGGACCCAAACTCTTCTCTCAGGTAACAAAAACATTTGTAAGACCTTCTGAACTGTGGTAACGAAAAAAGATCACAAAGATTAACATTATCCCAAAATATGCTCCTGGAAGCCAAATGTTCTTAAAGTGTAAACTTTGATAATTGTTTTCAAAATGCCACTCTTTAGACTTAGGATAATACAAATAAAAAGTCGAGTCATTAGGTTTAAATTTTCATTACTGCAATTCTGAGGTTGTAAGTTGTTTTTATTGACAGTCATTTTAGTTGTTATGGTGTGAGCACAGCTGTCTGAAGTGTCCTGTCTTATCCCCATGACCTTAAAAACCTCTGAACTCACTGGACACAGAAATACAAACACACACACGCACACAGGGTGAGTTAATCCCAGCTTCTGCAGTCACATGCCACAAGAGTCCTTTGGCAAGACACTGAACCCCAAGTTGCCCCTGATGCCCCTTGATGACAAAGATATATTATGGCAGTGTTGGTTACTATGAAACCAGCACAGGCATGTGTATAAGGATCTGAGGTGCTAGCTCTGCTATTGTTAGTCACACTGGGCAAACCAGTTTGGCAGCATTTATTTTAACTATGACCCCATAGTTATAGCCATATTACATAAAATGTGCAGAACTGAGACCTTTTTTTCCCTTTGGAAATTCACAAGCTGAATTTCTGTTTAAATGACCAGTAAATTAGCAGCTTCAGAACATCCCCAGTAGGAGTTCCTGTCATTTACGTCTTAATGGCTTTTTGTCTATGAGTGGACTTGCTCTACATCCTTGCATGGACATAATAGGATATAATCACTGCCATTGTCATAATTTATCGTCATCCTTCCTGGATCCTCTGCATCTGGTCCCACCTCTCCCCTTCTGTTCAATAGCAAATCAAAGTGCTTAAGCACTTACTAGAGGACCTTTCACGTCTGTTATTGTCCTCAGTCTAAAACCAATAAATCCTCCACACAGGACATCATTACACTCACAACCCTTTCAATTCAGGATACAGAGGGTACCAACCCGTGTGAGTCACTGCCACCTGACAGAGGCTGAAGTGAGCACAGTACGCCTGTGAATTAAAAGAGGGCGTTATGTTCTAGAGTTACGCAGATATACAACAAGCATCACCTCCTCTGACCTTTACCTTCAACTGAGAGCCGTACAGCTGGAAAGTCCTCACCTCATCTGATCCTTTCCTTCAAAGATTACACTCACACTCTGTTTAATACTCTGCCTCTGTGTTACACTGACTCTGCACTCACTCAGCACCAGACAGGAGGAGAGGTCAGGTTTACAGCACATGAAAAATATAATGGTTCTCTCTGTTATGACAAATGGGCTCCATTTTAGCTCAGGTAATCAAAAAAGGTAAGGTGCAGCACAAAATAGGCAGTATACCTCGGTCTCATTGTAACCATAACATGAGCATTTGTCAGAGAAAAAAAAATCCACTACCAACACAAAATATGTATTTCAGTAAGAAAACACATGGAAGGGTACACCGGTTACTGGTTACCATTACCCTGCCTCTGTAAGGATTTATTCAGGGCAGCTCTAAAGCCTGGTTTGTGCCTTTTTGTCGAACTGACTGCACTGTACTTATTTGTAACCCTTCTCCTACACAAAAGCTTACGCATGTAGCCCAATGCGCGCCTCCTCCCAAATGCAAACATGCGTCAAACAACATGGGCCACAAGTTCTGTGACTGGTCAAGCATCACATTTCCCGTATTCAAGCTGTACATCCATCTCCTCTGATGTCTCCTCTTGTAATATTTGCTGTATGATAAACAGCAAAATGCATCAGCTTCAGTTTAACATACAAAATGCTCAAAGTCGCTGCAAAAGAACAAGCAGGAACTGAGCGAGATCAGACACGAGGGATGTGACTATCACATAGACCACACTGCCCAGGAGTGTTTTTGAGTAGTGCAGAGCAATGCCGTAGCACTGATGCATAGCATGCTAACTAGGCTAGCAGGCTGATGGCTCATTTTTAACAAGTTCAGATTCCATGTTAGCATACTAGCATGGTGAGAGGATGGGAACTGTTTTATTAAACAGCATATATCTGCTATAAAGCTGAGTTCAGTGACATCAGAAAACATGTTGAGATGACATTGGTTATTACAATTTGTACTGATGAAACAGAGAGTGTATTGTACCACTTTTTATACCAAATGTCAGGGAAATCTATTCCTCCATTTTTGACAAAATTAAGTAACCAATGATCAGACTATCAGAGTTATTCATGAACTGTACAAACATATCCCTTTTCTAATCTTCCAGCAGATGCGCTTAGACACATGATGGGTAATATGTTCAAGTCTTGTCAGAGTAGCTTCTCCTCTAAATGAGGGCGATAGTATTAATGATAATAGGTGTCACTTATTCTGCTGAGACCATGTTATGGAGTGTATCTGTGCAATGGATCAGCTGAGGACATGGTGCTTTTACCTCTTCCCTGTGCTAAGCATCAGTTTGTCATGTGCTGCTAGGGAACCAATAACATGAGCTTTTCCACGTTTTATCAGCACGATATAAATATTTAGATAACAACAACTTGTTTTTTAAAACAGGTAAATGCATCAGAGTATAAGCAATGAGGATACAGATCTTTGTTTTCTTGCTTGTATGGTAATATTCTTATTCCAAATGTGTTTCAACAATGATAAAAGACTGTATTTATGCTGATTAGGTAATGCAGTGCAATCTTCAGTTATCAAGCCACAGCTCTCTCAACCTGTCATTCCCCGCTCTGCCGCCAATCCCACTCAGAGCGGTTTGATTTGATGTAAATGCGTTTCAGTGCTTGTGAGACCCTGTTCCAGCTCCCTCTCAGCTACTGACACTCTGTGCTGCCACTCAGCAGACACACAATGCCTCATATGGAAGGAGTGAGAGAGAGAGAGGGAGAGAGAGAGAGAGAGAGTACATAGGGTGTGTGGGAATGAATGAGGGACAGCACGACAAGAAACTGAGCCTGTTCTCTGCTTGTGTGTGGATGTGTGTGTGTCCAGACAGAGTGTGTTCCAGTTTGGAGAGCTGGGCAGTGGGCCACCGACACACTTTAAACCCACAGCCCAGGCCAGGCATACCGGTGAAATAGGCATAGTGAAAAGGCACACTGTTAGTGTGTGTGTGTGTGTGTGTGTATGTGTGAGTCATTGTGTTTGTGTGTGCACACTGAGACATACACACACACATACATGCAGCAAAGTTGTCATAGAAACTGGGAGTAATTATCGTCTGACCCCAACCCAATGAAATTACCCCCTCTTATCTTCTGAGACATAACTAAATTAATGAGTGATACGTGTGTAAAACTCTGCAGGCAACACTTCTGCAGATATTTTAGATCCACTGACCACATCCACAAGGAAATCTATTCAGTCAGGATCATAAGCATTTAAGATCCAATGCAACAAGCTTCCATTTTGACTTTGAATTACACAAGCAGCACTCAGAGTGCTCAGTTTCGAGTGGTAGTTGCAGTCCAACTTTGTGATCTAATGATTTTGGAGAGAAGAGATAAAGCTGTGACTCATTTCTCTCCTCTTGGTACACCAAAGTTTTAGCAGCACTGTGTCAGGCACGTGGATATGCTGAACAAGTTGGAGTTTTGACAACCAAGCCAACATCTCTTGAGCCAGTGTTAGGGAAATGATACATTTGACATGAGAATAAGACCCTTCTACATGGTTGTTCCAGTCTTCAAACTGATATGAACGATTTCCTTGTTGTTACTAAGTGCTTCTCGAATGGCAGCTTGTTGCAGCAGCTCTCCGTTGTTGTTGTTTACCTTTTTTGTTCCTGTGTGTCTGTGGATCTGCGTAACTATGGTTTCATTGTTTACACACAAGACAGCTGTTAGCAGCCAGTAGCATGTTGATGCTAACTGGTCCAAAGTTATCTGTGAGCTGAGGAGAAGGAGGCGAGGACATGTGCTGGCACTGCGGTGCCAGCTAAGAAGAGACAACATCAACCTGTCCTCCCATACATCGTTTTGGAGAATATAAGATCTATCTCCAACAAGCTGGAAAAGCTAGCTGTGCTAACGCAGCACCAGAGCCAATACCTGTAGAGTAGCATCATCCTATTCATGGAGACATGGCTAACGGAGCTAACACCAGACACCATCGCCACATTGGAAGGATTTCACCTGCTGTGAGTGAAGCTATATTGAACAGACTGGTGAAGAAGGCCAGCTCAGGCCTGGACCCTTTGGACCCTGTGGATTCCGTGGAGGTGCTGGCTAAAATGAGAATTATGGCCACACTGAAGTCTCTGATGGACATTTATTATATTATACTATTTATATATTCTTGGAATTTTTGCACTTTGTTTGCTAGTGTGACCCCTGAATATTCTATTCTATTCTATTCTATTCTATTCTATTCTATTCTATTCTATTCTATTCTATTCTATTCTATTCTATTCCAAAACATCTTAACGTTCAGTGACATTCACATACTGAAGCTGATGTGCAGCATCAAGGCCTTTTGGACTACATGGTACTATACTTTCCAAGAGATACACCTTCATTTAGGGAAGTCCAGACTGAAGGGTTGAGCTTCCAGTTAGTAGAAAAGTTGCTCTTCTTCATGAACCTCACCTCCCCCTCAATGCAGCTGCACGAACTGACTGATAAAATGGGAACCTCCACTGTTGAAGAAATGCACATCACTGCAGTTCTTTCAGTGTCCACTTGAGTGGGACTCCAAAAACTAAATAAACATATGAAGTTACACTCAATTTTCTGCAGGAATAAGTGATTAAAGCCTTCTTAAAAAAAACACTTTCAGTCCCTACATCTAAATATTTATTTCAAATAAATGCAAACAGATGCACCTCATCGACCTTGATGATATTGATGTTCAGAGTTACACATTAACAGACGTAATCAGGGAAGTACTGTTTTGACAGACAGGCTGATGTTTTCCAGGCAGCTATAGGCTATAGCCTAAACTCCACCCCTGTGCCACTTCTAGATCAGTCAGAAGTTATTTAGAGTCAGTTTTTAATACACTGACTGGCATCTCTGAGCTTGATAGCACCCCTTAATTAACTAACGGGAGATGTCACTGGGACTGAGTCCAGATTTACAGTCAATGCCCCAAAGGAAGGCTGGCTCTCTCCTTCCATCATGTCGAAGAAATCATGTGGCTCTCTGCGGCTGACAATAATCAGATCACTTGACTGTATTTTAAGGCAGTAAATGTGAGTACTTCCCACCATGACCAGCTTTCCGTCTAACATTAATGTAAGCAAAGCTGCTGCTGAGCGGATCCATCTTATCTTTTATCAACCCCCTCAGGGAGATGATTTTGCAATCATGGCAAGCTTTCGTGTGCATTATCCTGTTTGTCGAATAACCGTTTATCAACAGCATTAATCATTTGACATGAAGTTCTGACTTTAATTATTTTATTACAAGCTTGAGTAATTTGGGAGCATCTGCAGTAATGAATGAGTAATTTATTTTGGCTCAACGTATGGAAGTGTGATTAAATTCTATTGACAAAATGAACACAACAGCTGAGTGACGTAATTTCAAATCAATATGATAAATGAAACATGATAATCTGATCCTACAGAAGAGCTGGTGGAGCTCAAACTGTTAAAAAAACCCCAAAAGTTAAAGCTGGTTTTGACAGAAAGGTGTCAGAACACAAAGTGTATCACAGCTTGTTGGGTATGGAGCTGTTCAAATCCCCTGACCTTAATCAATTCCAGAATTTGTGTGATGTGTAGTCTATGCAGACCCCTCCTCACAGTGTCAAGTACTTAAAGGAAAAAGTCTTTGTGCATAATACCACAGCACACCATCAGGAGCCTGGAGTCTCATCAGGAGAGGGCTGCTAAACAACATTCTGCAGGTGGTCAGGATGTTATGGCTGATTGGTATTTATTGAATCACCCTGAACAAACAACATGCAAAAGCAACACTGACAGTGCACCAATAACCAAAAATGTTAGGGTGTGTTTGTGTGTTCGATGTGTGTGTTACTGACACGGCACAGTGAGAAGCAGCCATCAGATAACTGAGTAAAAAAAAAAAAAAAACATGTCTGGCATTCTCTATCAACAATCTGCTCTCACTCTCCTCTCTCTCACTCCTTTCCCTCCACTCCTCCCCTTTCTCTTCTATTTTTGGACTCGAGTTCACTTGCTTTCAATCACCTCTTTATCATACTTGTCAATCACACACTGTCTCGTTCTTTTGTTGTCGGTTTCTGTTTTTCCTCTCCCTCGTTTTTAATCTTTTTAACTCTTTTTTGTGCTTTGCAAACACATTTTGCCTTCATCGTTCCCTCTCTGGAGGCGCCCCATGACGTCATTGAAATCAAACCAAATGTTTGGTACACGCACAACAAGTGAGCAGTCAAACACTGGTTTTAATGTCTCTCCTCCCTTTTCATCTCATGCAGACTTTTTTCTTTTATTTCTGTCAATTCCCCCTCTCTCTCTCTCTTTCTCTCTCTATCTTCTCCTCTCTAGTTCTCTTCTCTCCTGCTCTGTCATCTGCTGTCATGCCCCACCCTCTCTTCAGTCTTTTTTTTTATTCTCTCACCTCCCTCTCTCTCACTCCTCTGCATCATGTGACTCTCAGCTGCAGTTGCCATGGTGACCATCCTCATTTCCCAAGAATGCAACTTATCTCTCTTTCTCTCTCTCTTTTGCCCTTCCCATCCATTCAGCCGCACCCTCCTCCTCTTTTTCCGTCAGCAGCATCCTCTCATTTTCCTTCATCCATCCATCCATCTCTTCCCCCCTCCTCTTTTATTCCCCTTAATGTAGCTGAATTCATTTTCTGCTTAAATCTCTTTAACTTCAGTCGATCAAATTGAACTCATCCTGTTGATAGAGATGTCAGCTGTTCTGTCAAATCTGGAGGTACGCTGCCTCCTTTGCTTCCTTCGCCCCCTGTCTCCCTCTTGGTCTCGCCCACTCCCTCCCTCTCAGTAGAACATGCTGAATAATGGAAGTGATGAAATATTAAATTGTTGTTCAGCCCTCCTGCAGACTGCCCCAATGGAGCCCTAACACACACATATATATGCAAACACTTTGTATACATATCTGTGAGCATTACTCTGGTGAAGCCCATGTCGACACCCTCACAGGGCATCCTGCAACCACACCCAGGACAACACACACACACACACACACACAGAAGAAGGAGGTGGCGGATACGGGGCATGTACTGTGTACTGTTATATGAGTGGATCGTTAAAATACACTTAGTCAATAACAGCCACAGAGCTTAGGAAAGAAAAAAATCTATCCACTGTCCCCACCTCGACCCGAAGGAGCCTGAGAGGATGGGGAGAGGTGGAGGTAGAGCAAGTAGGCTTTACATTGAATCACAAGTGTGTTACAAAACCGTATTTACGCAAGAGCCTTTGTTTTTGTTTTTGCAGAGAGGGAAATCTATTTATATAGATAATGACAGTTTTCATCTTCTATTGAGCACAATAACTGAAGGAGAGGTTTGACATCCAGGAGCTAATCCCAGCAGCAGAGAGGGGATGTCTTTACGTGGCAGGCATGTGTTTACACTAACAAAGCTCTGATGTCTACCTTCAACTGATGGTAAGAACGTATCATTTGGAATTATATACTTCTTTGCATTATAACAAAACTAAAAATTTGTGTCCATAGAGCCACCATTTCAACCATTTCTCGTGTCACCATCCTTTCCCCTGCACCCCGCCCCGCCTTTCTCCCTCTGAGCAAAACCCAAAAACCAGCTCCTCACAAACACAGCTCCTAACTGCAGCAACAGCGCAAAGGCAAGGCTGCTGAAGAAGAGCTGGCTGGGAAAAACAAAAAAAGAAAAATACTGGCCCGGATATTTGGAGTTGATTGAGATTCAAATTTCAGACAAGCAGCAGCAGAATGTATTCTGTGGAGAGAACCCAAAAACAGGTTGCAGCGAAAAGTTTGAGCATGACGATACTCTTCCATGACTTTTAATGATGACACAAGGTGCATCATAAAAAGTGCATAAATCTGTGTGCTGCAATCCTGAGCACATAGCCTCCGCATCCTTCTGCTCCTGCATAACCTAAGTTACAAGCTGCATTGATCGGGACTGGGCCTTATGAAGAAAGTAAAAGTGGGGTGATATTACCAAGGCAGTCACTAATCATATTGATAAAAACATGATATTCATTCAGAACCAGATTGATTTTCCAGCTGCTAAAAACAACAAAACTATGACTTATCCATTTGCATTTATAATGCGAGAGATGTCCTACCTAAAATATCTAATGAAAACCTCCTCACATAGTTTGCAAAAACATCCAATGGATCCGAATGCTTCAGCAGGAGTCAAGTCGTGACCAACATATCAGGCTATCAATAATAATGTTGGTAATTAGTTTGTTTTCTTGTGTTGCCTAGCGAGCTGATAATGTCTAAGTGTTTTGTTAGCTTAATGTAAAAATTCCTTGTAGCTGCTGAGTCTGTGGTTAAGATTTATTGTTATTGTGACAGTGATCACACTTTTGTTGTGTCCTTTTTTCCCCCTTTTCTTTTGATGTAAGATGCAAAGACAGCTGTTATGTAAACTGGTGTTGCTATGCAGATGATATATGGATCTGCCATGTCACACCTGCAGAGAATCTACCGAAGAAAAGGGGGAAAAAAACTACATAATATTTCAGTCTGAATGTGTCTTAATCTGATCTGATCCAAAATAAATAAGTAAACAAATAAAAACACTCATCAAAACACAGGCTGCAACCAGCAAAACGCATCAGGGGCCATTGTGTTCAAACACACATAATCACACGTTAACTGGGATTAATTTAGTAAATCAACTGCTTTCCTCATGACATGAAGTCTCCTGGCACTTCAAATGTAATTACTGCCTGACAGTGAGAAATGGGTCAGCAGTAAAATTAATGCATTCAAACTCTAAGAATGTTAAATAAGGACCAATACATTGCTGAGGTACACCTACACACACACTCCTACACGCACACAGACACACACACAGACACTATTGAGGAATCCATCTTTGTCAACAGCCATTCTTTAAAAAGGCCGTCGACAGCCCTTTCTCTGTATCTCTTTCGCTGACTGTCTGTTCTCATCTGTGCTGGCCTTGTCTTTTTTTAATTTAAGAGCCCTGCTGGATTCAGAGAACTCAGGTATACTTGCTATTTGTTTCTTGTGCTTTTTTGTGCCTCAATAATCCTGGTTTGAGTCCTTTGTTCTGAAACACAGCCATGTCTGCACCACCTTTCATAATAGCACAATGTCCTTTAAGATTTTAAGTGTTTTAGCATCTTGTTTAAGACTAAAAGCATTACACATACAACACATTAATACAGTTAGCCATAAAGACAGAAAATGCCACTTAATCCCATGTAAAGTTTCTAATCCCATGATCCTCATCCTTTTAAATATGCATTGGATAGCTTGGAAATGTTTCTCTACTTGTTTTTACTTTTTTTTTCTATTGGATTTAATGGTTTTTTTTCCCCCAACGATTCCACATGGCAAAAAACAACCTGCTCCCCCGCAGGGATCAACAACATCCTCTCCATAAGTTTAGTTTTTTTCTTTGTCTATTCTCAAGCTAACTCCTCTCAGTCTCTATGATGCTCTAAGCTGTCTCCACCCTCACTTCATCTCTTTCTCTTTTTTTTATTTTTTTGGCTTTGGAGTATCTAAAGTCCCTCTTGTCCGTCTGTCTCTTCGTCACTCATCGTCTCTTCCTTCTCATACTTCAGCTATACATAGATCAAAGAGCTGTAACCTCACCTCTCTCCAAACATACCTTGTCCTCAAAGTGAGCTGGTGAAACACACTTCTGACACACATCCACGTGCAGTGAATATACAATAATAGCTGAGTCAACATTTGATCAAACATTGAAAATAAGGGGAGGTATCGAGTTAAACTTCTGTATTTCCTGCATGGTTTGAGGTTTGAGTTCCTGCACATGGAACAGTGTCAGAGCTGCATATAACGCAGGATTAAACAAGTGAAGTGAAGTAGAACTTTGGTGTTGGTTGTTTGGACCAACAGGAAAGAGATATTTTCCATTAACTGACAAAGTCTTATCTGACTGCTCTTGGAGGCACTGACCAGGCATCTCTGTTGTCTGGATAAATCAAAAATTGATCTCTTATTTTTAGACTGTCACAACAGAGTGCTATGAAATGGAGAGGAGCAACTTCTGACCTTTATTTGGTTTTCTTGAGCTGTACTAAGGCAGCAAATTTGACCATTAGTAGCTTCCAAGTTACCAGTAAAGCTTCATTTAGGGTGTATTCACACCTGTGGCTCGTTTGCTTTGTTCTGATTTAGGGGCAAAAATTATACAATTGTTGCAGTTGTCACTTGGTTCATTTGGGTTCACACAGCAAAAGTGTCTTGCGGTTCACAGCTGTAAACAAATGCCACACGCGATCAAATTGTTCTCTCACTGGTCAGAAATCAGGGCATCTTATATTC
This sequence comes from Labroides dimidiatus, assembly GCA_030710495.1. NCBI lineage: Eukaryota > Metazoa > Chordata > Actinopteri > Labriformes > Labridae > Labroides > Labroides dimidiatus. Next base: position 6,831,712 of record CM061147.1, read on the forward strand.
AGGATTGCCTTATGTTCGGATCAACACAGTAATCATTGCTATATCACCTTCTCTTCTTCTTCTGCTGTTGCTGATTCTTCTACTCCTTCTTCCTCTGTTGTTTTGACTGAATGGTTGGCAACCAGGCAAATAACTGCCGCCCGACAACTACAATGTAAACCACAGTTATGAGTCAGTTATGTGGGTTGCTGAGGTAATTGTGCTCTCACTGCAAAGCAACCGTTACAGGGCTCGAATGGAAGCGAGCTGAGACCACCCTATTTTAGTGATCTCAACCCGCTTCTTTTGTCCTGCATCCAAGTGCAATTGCTGTGTTCAAATTTACCCAAACGAAACAGACTTAAGGTTTGTTTCAGAACAACTGCCCCAAACAAACCAGTTGTGAACACACCCTTCGTGACAGAGTATGGAGCATGGTGATTCAAGAGTAAAGGATACCAACAGCTATTTAAAGAGACCGGAGAAAGCCAAGGTGCTTTAAGGCCAAGAATGCCCTCAAGACAGCCTTTAAGAAGTTTCCACCAGAGCTGCCATAGGCAGGATCAACTTTGGAGAAGTCTTCAGGATAAATCCATGACATGATGGAAAAAAAACTACATCTCTCAAGAAACCAAGGAGACCTTGGGGATCCAAGGAAAGAAGGAAGAAGCTATTCAGGGTGAAAGCAAGAGGGATGAAAGGCTTTGTCGACATCAAAGAAATAAAAGAGGATACAGTAAAAGATGCTTTGTTGTACATAGAGACTGTTTAGCCAACTAAATGATGAACCTCATTATCCTTACTGGTTGACACAATAATTACTAGTTGTTCAAGCTAGTGACAGATGACAGCTCGTTAAGTAGTGCAGACTAGCAGTGGTTAGATGTAGAAAAAGGAGAAAAACTGTATGTAGACTATGTTATATGTATAATAACTTGACTGGAGCAATGTGTAACCAGCACAGGCATGTGGACATTAAACTACAAGGAGGACTGACGATTGAGGGTGCTAGCTCTGCTAATGCTAGCCACACTTCAAAAACAAATTTGATATCTCTGACATACAGAGGTTAACGGCATACAGTGTTAGGTAGTGGTGATTTAATTCCACTCAATTATTACTGTTTTCTGAGTCTTTAGAGTGGTTGGCTGGTTATAATTTAAATTTTTGTTTTGATGACATAGAAATAAATAATTTAGGAACATCTTTAGTAGAGATTAGTTGAAATAATTGCAAATCACTGAATTTTATTACAAGGCCTAAGGATTCAAGTTGATTAAAAAAACTGAAGAACTTTTCATTTTTAAAGGTGGAAAAAGTCTAAAAGTGTGAACAGTGTTTTCATCCAGTTATCAATCCATGGTAAATAGTAATTAACACTCGATGGGGAAATTTATGTAATTTTTACATCTGCGTCATTTGAAGCTGTAGCAGTGTTGTGGTAATAATAAAATAATCCTTCTTCTTTTTGAAGAGTCAAACACGCTGTTAAACGTTTGCTGGAAGAAGCGAAGTTTGGTTAAACCCTGATGTGAAACCTACCCAGTGTCACACACACATAATCCTTTAACATAACTAATCAGTCTTTTTGCTGATGCTCTTTTATTTTGCTTATTTCAAGGAATCAGTATTTAATACAAAATGTCATTATGAAAAACAGTGAGATGATTGTTATTTTACACCAAAGATGGCTCTTAAATAGACTGCATCCAAACACAAGGCATGCTGGGCACATAATAAGGCTGAGCAGTGTTACAATGTCACTTTTTAATACTTTTATAAATCTCAGTAGAGAATAATCATGCATTTCAAGAAAACAGTGGTATACTACACAGTGGACAAACCTTGTGGAGTGCTGATTTCATTTACAAGACAAGTGATCAGCAGAGTGGGTTTGGTATGACTCTATATTGGTCCTGTGCTTTCATCTGGACTTCTTTACTATGAGCACTTCTGATGGCTGGGCTTTACTAATGTAAAGATAGGAGGGCAGAATTATATAGACAGATGAGAATTATATTCAGATTCATGATTTTATTGTTTTACAAAAAAACCCAAACACTTTTAGCTGTCCAAATTTGAGAAATTCCAGTCAAATGAGTTATAAATAAACATTTACTGACTATCTTTGGTTTCTGAAATTCTAACTGGATATGACTGGGAATGTTAAGATCCCACCTTAGCCTTTGGGTAAACTCATGCACTACCCTTAGTACTCTGTGGCATTCATGGTTCTAAATGAATAGAAAAAAGAAATTCCCATTCATCAATTAATTCTTAAGAAATAAGAAATGTGTTTCTTTTCAAACTTTATCTGTTTATCTAAGTCTGCAGGTTGGAAACACCAGGGAGTCACAAGATTTTGTGTGATGGAGCGCTCAGCTTTGATCAAAGTGTGGCAATGTCAAGATGCTAAAGAGCAAGGCTAAGAACATATTTAATTGTGTTAAAATCAATGAGCACAGTACGATTTTAACCAACACTGAGTGGAAAAACATCAGCAAACAAGCACCTTGCTCAGTAAAATGATCTCATGACATCTAAAGATTGTTGTGATTCTGATTCTAGGCTAATGCTCCCCCTCTGTGTGCTCCTCACATACATCTGAGCAGAAATATTAAGTGTGAATCCATGCAGCAACTGTAGCATTATGCTGATGTAATTCAATCCCTGTCTACAGAGGGAAAGAGAGACAGAAGGAGAGGGGGAAGGGATGAAGAGATGCAGAGGAGCAGAGAAGAGACGGAGGAAAGGAGAGAAAAAAAAACAGTGTGAGGGAATGAAACTGGGAGGCGACGCAGATTGTCGGGGCCCCATTTCTCATCCAATAGCATGCGAACAGACGTGACCAAAACACAGCACCCAATCACGTGAAAAACAGATGGTCAGGTGACCGTGTGCTCCATGGCGGTGGCCAGCTAGCTTGGTTGCTATGGTAACTGGTTGGTATCCTAGAGACTGGCAAAAAGGTTTATAGAAAACTGAATGGTAAATCAGGAGGGTGGGTGGTGGAAAAGACCTCATCCCATATCCAACATAGTAGTGTCAAGCAACAAACACACACACACACACATACAAGTGTATACGTATTGGGGCGTGTGGCCATTAGAGATAAAAGCTGTTAAATCAGATTATCTTATTCTCACAGCTGTACACCCACCTATACACACAAACACACACACACACAAACACACACACACACACACATACACATACACTTGGAACAGGTACAGACTGTACGGTTACAGCCAAGCCTGATGAACCTATCAAAGACAGATCACACTGACACACACTCAGAGATGGAGATGCTTGGTGTGCCTGGAGATGCTGTGAATCATGTCACAGTTTGTGAGTATGTGTCATCATCAGAACACATCATACTATATTTTGTATTTAGTGATGCTGCCTCAGAGGCTCCCTGGGGGGGAGTTTTTTTTGTGTGTGTGGTACCTTATCTTGTCTAAAGGTGGATCATTGTTCTAAGTCATTAAAGTCTGAGCAAAGCAAAATCAGCCATTTTCTTCTAAACACATTAAATAGGTCACAAATGTATTTCTTTAAAACATGTCAAAGCCATTCAACCATTTAGGATTTAATTGTGGAGCTCGGCTTCACAGACGTTCTCAAATTTCTGTGTTCAGGATTTGATGGGTGGGTCACAAATCAGCCATACTGTGACATAGAGCCATCATTAGCATAACCCCGCCCCTGTTGCAGCCGGTGGTGATCAGCCATATAGTTGGGAGGAAACTGGAAACTCATAACCACTGGCAGAAGTAGTTATCTGTCATTGCAACACCCATAGTCTTCTGAAGAAACAGGTGGATTGATAGTCTAACTGTATTTGTCTGGGCTATAACGTTACTGGTCAGTAATCCATGTTGCTAAATGTGATCAATGGAGAAATAAATGATCATTCTGATGGAGACTGTGAGGAACGAGGCTGAGCTCTATCAGTGTCTGACTCAGAGTCAGTTTCTGGCTCTGATGGATCAAACAGGTAGGGCTGGCTCCGTCCCATCACGCTGCTAGAGCTAGCTTCCATTGTTGCTGTAGGTAACGTCCTTGTTCAGTACACGGAGGCGGATCCCCTGCTGTGTGTGGGCGTGGCTCCAGCACCTCTCACTGACACGCCCCCAGCGTTCCACAGCAGAGAGAAGAGCTTATTTTTCCATGATTTTGAGACCTAATTTTATAATCTTTCAAATTTGGCTCAGTGGTCAATGACACATATTTCTGTGGTGTGACAAACTAACAACACAAATTTATTTCTGCTTTACATGGACTTTAAGTCTAAGGTTATCATTTACTTTTATCTTCAATGCCATTTGAAAAAAGACTGATTCATAATAGTTCATTTTTGACAGCTGACAGCTGTTTTAATAGTATTAGAAATATCGATGTTTGAAGGAAGTACTTGTGCGATGATGGCAAATGCATCGCAAAGCTAATAATGATAATATTAGCTCCCCATTAGTCAGCTACTTCTTCATATCAATCAAAGTCAGTCCTGGCCAAAGATTATTAGCTTTAAACGTATCCTCTCAGATATGAAAATATATTGTTATTTAGTCTGAGTTGTGTAAGACCTGGTCACTCTATAGAGTGATATACTTAGACAGGTCATCTAATAAATGACAGGAACAGAGACTTGTAGTAAGGCTGGCTGGTGAAACAACTGAGCTGACAATCAAAACACTAACTGGACCTGGGACATGCCTCCAATAATTGCTTCACAATCTCTGTTTGTACATTTTTATTAGCATTTGACTTGAAATTTGTTCCCAAGATTAAGCGTCAGGCCACTGGTGGTTAGCTAGCCTATTAGACTTCAAATAACTCTCTGAGGTTTACAGATAGGGTCACACAAATATTCAGCATGTTTTAGTATCACAGGATCTGGTCTCAAAACTCTCTGCAAACACTTAATTGTAAGCGGAATAAATTATAAACTTGCATAAAATGTAGGCTAACATGGGTAATTATCTAGCTCCCTCCATGATAGACCCTATATCTTTCTACAGGTCAGCCCTGTTGAGAATTTTTTCAACAAACGCTGCAACAAATTGCACAATTTGTTCTGTCAACTTTTGCAAAAGTCAAATTCAATTCTTTAGTGAGATGGAGATTCACTTTCTAAAATCTGCTAAATTAAGTAGCATGTTGTGTTATTATTCACACTTAACAGGTTTTAACAAAACAGAGCCAACACTACTTACAACCATGAAAACGTGTGAAGAAAATCTGGCTCCTTTCAATGGTTTACCCATGTCTATGTGTGTGTGTGTGTGTGTGTGTGTGTGTGTGTGTGTGTGTACGTGCGCATGTGTAGGTGTGAGGGTACCCATCAAAGCACGTCCTAAGGTGTGTGAGAGACTAGGTATGGTTTCCAAGGGATGTTACTAGTATGGCTCCTAGTATGTGTGTGCACGTGTGTGCTTGTGTGTGTGTGTGTGCTTGTGTGTGTGTCAGCACCCTGTGGGCAGAACTTTCTGCAGCACAGGCTAGAAAGCAGCATTGATGCATGAGCTTCTTGGCTTACTGGACACTTCAGTAACACACTAACACTCACACACATGACACACCGATATTCAGCCTTTTTTCTTCCATTTCCCTCTTTCTCTTTTGTCTCTGCTCTCTCACCACTTCGCCCATTATTCTTGTCTATTCAGGCTGCACCTCTCTGCTGTCCCTCTGTTGGAAGACTGAAGAATAGTGGTGAGAACCAGCCATGGATAGAGAACAGCTCCAACACACAAACACAACCTTGAAGAGATTGGAGGGCACGTTGAGGCGTATTACTGTATGCGTGACAGCACTCATAAAGGCCTCAGTAAATTACAAAGAACACACTGAACCTTAAAGTCTTGCTGCCTCTTCCTCTGTCCTGCAGCACTTCATATGCACGTCATCCTCTTCATCACAACAGCCTCCAGTTCAGCCTTTATCTCTCTCCCAGGGCCTTAAAGCTGCACAGTGACTGACAGAAACCCTGTGAGTGGGTGTGTTAATATACAGAAGAAGGAAGAGGGAACAACTCGAGCACAAAACTTTAAAAACAGATCTATAAATCTTTACCTGAGCTGATTCAAGTTCAAACTTTTAAGCTACTAGCTCAACCCCACTGATGAATACTGATGTAGAGACAGAACAATCAATATGAGATGACGTTTAGTGTACAAGCATAGTCACAACAAAGCCGTTCACTCTAATTCATCTGTGAGTCATTTTGTCATTCCTTTAGTTCCAGCATCTTATTGCATGTTTTGTTTTTGCATGTTTTTGCATGACAAAAACTGGCTTTCTGACAATTTTTGTTCTTAAGCTAGCAACATGCTAGCACTAGCATGTCATCACTCTACTGAATGTCTGCTTTTTTTTTCTTTTTCTTCTTGGTAGTCATTGATTATTTTAACAGCTTGGGGTTTGATTTGTAGGTTTTGAATCATTACATTTACTAAAAAACAATTTTGAGCTTTAGAGCCAAAGAGCTTTTAGATAAAGGCTAAAATAAAATCAAGCTGAATGTCAAGTGAGCTCACTTGCTGCCATGAAAAGGTAAAAGATTTTACCTGGATGAGTTTGTTATTTTAAAATACGGCTGCAGCTATCAAATATTTTAAGTATGCATGTATTCTACTGAAAATTACAATCGATTAATCAAGTAAGTAAATAAAAAACTATACGTGTTTAGTTAAAGGGCAATTAATTTTCAAACGAAATTTGTTAGAAACAACTAAAAACAAGTAACTTTAGGTGGTATATTTTAAGTTTAATGAGATCTGACTAGAAATTAGACATTTAACTAAGAGAAAGACATATCCTTGATAAGATTTTGAGTCTTTCTTTACAGTGTTCAAACTAAAATTATATCTGCTATTATTAGAGCACATTAGGCACCAGTGCTACTTGACATTTTATCCATCGATGACCTGGGAGCTAAATTTGACAACTGCTCAGCTAGCTCTATTATATTCTTTTTTTCATTCTTCATCTTCTTCACTCTTCTACTTATCACAGCACTACTTTGTGATTCCTTGTGGTAGCCTCTTAATCTTTAAGAGGCTTTTTGTACTTTTCATTTTTAGAATTTTTTTTTCTATTTTTTATCGTCTTTCAGTATATCAGTTATGATTTAACTGGCCATGTGTCAGGTATCTTAGCATAAGGTATCGTAACGTGTCATAACATTTCGCATCACATCAGATCGTATGGTGTTGTATGGTAGAGTATTGTATCGTACCATATCACGTTTCATATCATATTGCATCTTACTGTATCGTCTCGTTATAAAGATGAACTGTGAGGTCACTCCTCAGTGAGTTGATTGTGTTTATACAGCACTTTCGTGAGTCTTCTCACTTTTACATTTTAAGTCATATTCAACCATTCACACCAGCTCCGAGGCAAAGAATAATCTATATAACTAACCCCATTCACACATCCATGTAACAGCCACTAGGGACCGTTTATTGTTAAATGTCCTGCTCAAAGACACCTCAGCATGTGGACAGCAGGACCTGGGATTAAAACTGCAGCCTTTCAGCTGGGCCGACTGATTCTACCTCTAAATCACAGTGGCCCCAATAAGTTTTTTACATTACATCGCTCCCATTAGCAGACCACCACAGGATACTGTACAATATCATACAACACAATATGTCTTGAGTTACCCAGTGATTCCCACTCCTAGCTGAAATACAGTTTGAAAACATCAGAAAGTCTAATGATTGCCTTGAATTCACAAAGGAAGCTTCAGCGTATGTGCCAACTTAAAAGATAGATGGGACAATAACGGAGATATTTCACCCATCCATTCACTGCAGAATGGATGGAGAAGTTCCCTAACATCTTTCTGTGGGATAAATAATGAGCATATAGTGACAAATGGGACAAGCTCATACAAAATCAATAACACCACTGCTGTATGGATGAAGGCGCAAGAGACAGGGACATTTTATAATGAAGTGCAAGTCTGCATGTTTGAGCACATTTGGAGCTAATCGTTTTCATCCTTTTAATCTAGGTTATATTAACAAAAATGTTCAATGAGTGTCATTACTGCTTGCACAAGCTGCAAATATTTGCTGCTGTACATTTGTGTGTCTGCGTGAATGCATGCAGAGGCAGATGTGAACACACTGGTGGGAGCCTCAGTGAGACTGTCAGCAAGTGCTGAAGGAAACCAAAAGATGCCCTTATACAGATACCTTACTCCACACCCAGCATGCCAGTTTAGTCTCAGTAAAAAGCAAGGGCAGGCTGAGAGGGAAGGAGGAGTATACATGTTAAAGAGGAGGAAAGAGAGGGACAGAATGAAGACGAAATGGAGGGGGACAGAAGAAAAGAGACAGCGGGAAGGGTGGGGGTAGGGGATGAGAAAGACAGAGAGCTAAGCAGCTCACCATTCGAAGTCCAGACACGTTGGGGCCTGTGTTATGTCATTGCCTAATACACAAACACACACATGTGCACACACACAGACACACAAACCCTTGAGCTTTGTTCCCCCCCTTGCTAATCAATAGAAGCAGCACTCAGGACTGCAGCACAAAAAGAGCTGGAGAGTGAGAGGAGCCAATTATACTGCCTCAACGCTGGGGAGGTATCTGGAAGTGTAGCCTTCATGGTCATGATTTTAGATTGAAACTGTAGAAAATATGATATGGTTGTTCTTCTGTAATGAGTTCATATGTCATAATGATGCTCCAACATAAAAGTCCAACATAATCCATCAAGCTCAAAGATTACCCCACGAGGAACACTGACTCAAAGACTGTACAAAGCACATCTCATCTGCTATTCAAGCATCTTGCACACACTGTATGTGCCCACTGATATAACAAACTCATAGCCTGACTCACAGAGGGTTTGTAAATTGGCCACAGTCCATACAAATTAACCTCACTAAAAAAAACAAACAAATAATAAAAAAACAAACATTTGACTTACAAAACCCACATCCAGTGTGATTTTTCTGAGTATTAGTGGTTGTTACATTACATAATTTGAAATGGCTTTTTTTCCCCTTTTTTATAAATTCTGTAAATACCATTCCTTGGACTACGATACTTCCCCCAAAGTTTGTGAGATGGAACCAACAGGAAGAAGGACTCATACACTGAGCAACAACCAGCTCTCACTGGCTAGCACCAGGGAGCGAGATTTGTTACATACGATCAAATCTGTATCAGAGGTTGAGCCTCATCAGGATGAGAGTTCACAGCACATCCGATTGCAGAAGACAGTTGTGATGCTGAAGGCCCATCCCAATCAATCAGACAAAACAGATGCAAAATAAGATCAGATTGCGCAAAGCTGCACAACACTTAACTGATGGTTTTTTAGCTTGAACATCATTGGCACGATATAAGAAAGATGGTGGATGCAACTGAATTTAAACTACTTTTGGTTACATTCACTTAATTAAATTGAATTTGTCTGGATAAAATTTAGAGATTGAATGAATGAATGAGGGCTATATTTCGAACATGTGAGAATACTAACAAACAAACAAACAATAAATCAATCAATCAATAAATAAAATGAAATAATATTAACATGTTCGAAAAGCAGTAGGAAGAAGCATCAGCTTATCTAATCCTAACGCTTCTCCGCTTAATAATTTTGTAAATTTGTTCATTGATGGAATAGTCTCTTGAGATGAAGCATCCCATTTTCAAGGGGGTCCCAAACAAAGATACATAAAGACAACTTGTGCAGTACAGACATTACAAAACACTAGACAAAACATCAAAGCACCTATGATACAGAATATTATAACAGAAGAACAATGCAGACATTTAAAGAAAAAAAAAACTCTAAGACACAAACAAACAAAACAATACAAAAATCTCTCCCAGCCTAACCACTCCCCCCTGCGACCTGTTCCCCCTGGAGGATACAGGTGTATGTATAGTGTTTGTATCCAACAAGTCTGGAAACACAAAGCCATTTTAAGTAGAGCACACAAACATATTAGAAAGTACCTATAAAATAAGTTATATCACAACACCAACTATGATTTCCCAGTCACGGCAAGACTAATAGCAGAAGCAATGTGTTTGCAAGTAAGTAAAGACAGATTTCTTAAAAAAATGAAGAGAATACATAATAATTAGCTAGTAATTGGTAATTAGTTCAAATTCCTCCATATCCCTACCCCAAACTCACAAAACACACTGAGTAAACATACTTTCCTATGCTAACAACAGAAAATAAATAAATAAGTAACCAAGTAAACAAACAATATGTGAGGACCCAAGAACTCTTTTTGATTGAGACTGATCAAGAATAGACTTAATGGACACATCAATACATACATACATATAAACATACACACATACATACATACAAACATACATACATACATACACACATCATGTCTCCTCTTCCCTGTATCTTGCAAAAATAATTTGTTCATATTTGTTTGTAAACTGGTTGATGCTTGGACATAGTTCCAGATCCACACTCAGTCTGTTCCATAGTCTTACTCCATTGTTTGTTACGCAGATTAGACCGATAGCTTGTATGAACATTATCACAGGCCCTTTTACAGACTGACAGGAGGCACAGCCTTACCACTCTGAAACATGGAGGTCTTAACTTAAAACATTTAGTAGGAGAGGCTGAAATAATTATTAAGCCTTGAAACTTGACATGCAATCTGCCACCTGGCTATAACATAGACAACGGACTTATTTAAAGGTTGAACTGCAAGCTCATTTAATCAGATTAAAGTTGAATAAATTCACTGTTGCCAATATAGCTTTTAGAGGTCTAAGAGATGTACTTGAAGACACAAATGATTTTTTAACGAGCTTCTATCTCGTTAAAAGCCTTTAAAACGCAGCCTTAAAAAATTGTCCCAAAACGACTGTAAACGTATGTAAGGTTGGTCAATGCCAAGAACATGTGACCCCCCCCTTATGTTTTATCTAATATTATTTCCAAAATCTTTCACAAATTTTGTCACATTGAGCTTATACAAACCTGTTGGGAGTAAAATTTGGTAGCAACAGTTTTTCTAATTTGTCGTGCTTTCCCCTTATCTTGAATGGGGGTAGATGAAGCAAAAACCAGGTTTAGTAATGGATAAATGGAAATGAGCAGCAGGTTAACTTTAAAGACAGAATGAATGAAATGAATGAAAAGATAAAGAAGGATAACAAATAAACCTAGTCATCTATTAGCATTGAAAATTCGGACAGATGAGCATTTTGCAGACATTTTTTGTGTCAAAGATAGTGATGGTGTCATACAATCCGATCCAAAAGAAGTAAATGCTTCTTTTGCTTCCTTCTATCGGGACTTATATAAATCAGAGAGTAACTTCAATACGCATTCCTGTAATCTTTTTCTTAACTCCCTTAAGCTTCCTCATCTTAGTAATAATGACTCTGCAAAATTAAATCGCCCTGTAACATTGCAGGAATGTGAGGCAGCTGCTCGGGATATGCGTAAAGGTAGATCTCCAGGACCGGATGGTATTCCATCCGAATTTTATCTCACCTTCTGGCCTTTGATCGGCCCATTACTAGTTGACATGATCCAATATTCAATTAGAGTGGGTTCTTTTTCAAGGGATGTTAATTCAGCGCTAATCTCTTTACTTCTAAAAAAGGGAAAGAATCCAGTAGAGTGCTCTAGTTACAGACCTCTTTCACTTCTGAATGCCGATTTAAAGATTTATGCGAAAGTGCTGGCCCGGCGGCTTCAAGGACATATGACAGAGCTGGTTCACTGCGACCAAACAGGATTTATAAAGTCTAGATTGGCTACAGATAACATTAGAAGACTATTACACGTTATAGAAGGTGCTCAAGGCTTAAGTTCCCCTGCTGCTGTCCTGTCGTTAGATGCGATGAAAGCCTTTGATCGCCTGGAGTGGCCTTTCTTATGGTCAGTGCTAGAATCTATGGGGTTTGGCATGCCGTTCATTAATATGATTAAAGTGCTGTACAATAACCCAACAGCTGTGGTACTCACAGGAAAAACTAGCTCTTCTCCTTTCCCTATTTCAAGAGGATCAAGACAAGGCTGTCCTCTCAGTCCATTGTTATTCGCCCTCTCCCTTGAACCCCTTGCACAGGCTATCCGTAGTTCTCCTGCAATTTTCCCGATTCCTATTAATGGAACACACCATCATATTTCATTATATGCTGATGACATTCTACTATATTTAAATAACCCAGCGCAAAGCATCCCACATGTCTTGAAGACCTTTGATCATTATGGCAAGTTTTCTGGTTTCAAAATTAATTGGCAGAAATCTGTTCTATTACCTTTAAACCAGACCATGTGCAATGAGTCCTTTCCTGTGATTGTTCCAGTTGCTAAAAACTTTACTTATCTGGGAATAGATATTTACTCCTCCCTACAGACCCTAATCAATAACAATTTTCGCAATACACTTAACAAAGTGATGGTGGATCTCAGTAAGTGGTCCAATCTGCCAAATTCACTTCGTGGTAGGGTAGCTATCATTAAAATGAACATCTTACCTAGGGTCAATTTTGTTAATTCGATGCTCCCCCTCCCTCCCCCTTCTGAATATTGGAGCAAATTGCAAACGGCAATAACAAAATTTCTTTGGAGAGGCAAAAGACCTCGCATTAAACTCACAACAATGCAGCGAGAGAGGCACGATGGGGGCCTATCTCTCCCAAACTTCAAACTCTACAAATGGGCTTTCACACTGAGGCCTCTACTAACTTGGCTTAAACCTGACGCACAAGTTTCTTGGCGAGCTCTGGAGGAGAGGCGGTTAGCTCCATATTCCTTCTCTAATTTTTTGCATTCTAATATATCAATCAACCAATGTCGTTTGAGATTTGGTCCTATTATTTCATACTTGCTTTTTGTATGGAGGAAGGTTTTGAAACTAGTTGGTTGCTCTACTATGTGGGGCCCACATTCTCCAATATTTAAAAATGACAAACTATTGATTGGTGGTCAACCCATTTATTTTCCTGACTGGGAAAGCAAGAATATTTGCACTCTTGGTGATATTTATGGAGAGGAGGGGTTATTTTCTTTCCAAGACATTTGCTTTAAATTTGGCATACCACGTTCCTCCTTTTTCTTTTATTTGCAATTAAGATCATCTTTAAAAGGCAGTGGTATTTCTTTACAGACTCCCCTCACACTACACCCACTTCTTAAACTTTTTCATTCTGCTAGTAGCACAAACGGCTTTGTTTCAAGACTCTATGTATTTTTTTTACAACATTCCTACAGACCCCTGACATTAGATTTGATGTGGAGGAAAGATATTCCAGACTTGGCACCTACATTTGAATGGGATACAGTATGGATTAATGTTGGTTTAGCATCTAGAAATCCAGATCACCAGCAGATACATTACAATTATATACATAGGACATACCTTACTCCAAGGAAACTCCATTTGATGAAGGTTATTAATGATCCTTTATGTTCTTTTTGCTCTTCCCAAGCTATTGGTAATTTTTTTCATATGTTTTGGGAGTGTCCCCCAGTACTTAAGTTTTGGAAGATTGTAGCTTTTAACCTCTCTAAGTTGTTTAATATTAGGTTGCCATGCCGGCCTGCTATACTTATTTTGAATGACTTATCAAAGCTGGGTCTGACCCTGGACCAAAGAAGAGCATTACTAGCTGGACTTACTGCTGGGAAAAAACTGATCGCCACACGCTGGAAACCTCCACACTCTCTTTCTTTCCGAGCTTGGATTTTGTCATATTTGGACATTGCTTATTTAGAGTTATCAATAGCCAGAATTCATGGAGCCAAAAACTCTGTTATTAAAGTTTGGCAGTCACTACTTATTGATCTCCGTGGGTTTCAGATATAACAGATCATTGTAGGTATGGATCCTTTTTTTTTTTTTTTTTTTTTTTTATTATTTTTTATTTTTTTATTTTATTTTTTTTTTTTTTTTTTCTTTTCTTTTCCTTTTGTATTTTCTCTTATGCTATTTTTTTTATAAATCATTGTAAGGGTATGTGCTTGCTATATTTTTGCATCGCACTTTCCTTGTACACATACTCATTTGTATTTGTATTCTTACTTGTTGTTGGAAAAAGTAAAATAAAAAGTTGGTCAAAAAAAAAAAAAAAAAAAAAAGAAGGATAACAAAGACCAGAGAGGAGAGTAGGAGTACTGGACATGACGGAGGGATAGATGAATGTTTCCTTTACATCTCCATACGCGCTCCTGGGAATAAGTCTTATCCTTTCCTCACTCAGAAACACACACATACACACAAACACACACACACAAATGCACATAAGGGACAGCCCATTTAGGAGTAAATTATTTATGAACAGGCAGATGCAGCTTTTTATGAAATTAATAATTGAAGAAAGATGACTTTGAGGGAGGAGGGAAGGAGTGAGGAGCAAAAAAAAGAGTGAGGATTCAGTTGCGTTCTTTTTTTTTAAAGAAATTACAATGACTGACTCTGATTGGACAGCTGGCCTCTTCACCTCTCTTTTCCTCTTACTGCTCACTGTATTACTGTAATCATCTATCTCACTGTTCCTTAACCTTCCTCTTCTTGTCTACATTTTTTTTCCCATACCAAAGCTGCTCTTCATTTTCTCCACAGTCTCTCTCTTTCTCTCTCCACTCTCCCCCCTCTCTCTCAGGTGTCTTTGTTGCCATAGAAACAGCAGATATCAGAATTAATCGCCTATCACCTAAAGCACTCCCTTCTCTTGCAGCTACAGGGAGGACACACACACACACACACACACACACACACACACACACACACACACACACACACACACACACACACACAAACACACACTTCTGGGATCATATTTTGTTCAAAAATGAGATGCATCATAACTGTGCTGCAACACAGGCTCAATGTACTGTGAGCATGAGTCAGAGGTGTGTTATTTGGAAGGTTAAAGCAACCGTTAGTTGCATCACTCTAATGTTGTGCATCATGCTGCTTAATCTAGTGGGAATATCAAGTGATGGAAATTATTCGGTATTAACAGATTAACAGATAATACAGCGGTGAGAGCAGATTTGCATCATCTGTGAGGAGTAGTGCAACAGATGGTGTGATGTTACTAATTAAAGATAACACGTGAGTGTGTGAAAGTCTAGGTGTGCCATACTCACATCTTAGGATCTGTAGCAGATAAAGAGCTCATGTTTCAATGTGAGGATTTAGCTGTGAGTGTGCTTGGAGTTGAATATTTCTGTACTTGAGGGGGACAAAAAAATGCAGCTTTATTGACCAGCGACAGGAAAGAGAGAGAAAGGCAGAGCGAGAGAGAGAGACAGAGAGAGAGGGAGAGAGAGATAGATTCATGCTGATGCTATCAGCTAACCTTCAATTAGCAGCGGTAGTCAGCAGGGCATTGATTGGAGTCTAAATGCCAAGGCAGTGTGCAAACACCCACAACCACATTCAAAGACACAGACTCACACAAACACAGAGCTGCGCAGGTTCAAAATAACATCTCCGGTCATTTCAGAGATTAGCTGTTCATGCACACTATTAGCGAGATGAGGATCAGATACAATTCATTGTACTCTGTTGCAGATTTGGCTGTAATACAAACTGCAACAACCACATCAGTGGTGCATAACGGCAACTTTTATTTTTTTTAGGAGAAATAACAACATAATAATGTTACGTTTCTTCTGTCTGTAGGATTAGATTGTCATTATGTTTTAGCTAGGGCTGTCAGAACTTCATCTTATGATTATCAAGGCCAAAAATGTTTCCAACACTGAAAAAATAAAACCTTCAGTCAGATGAATCTCCAGCTGTACAGAGGGCTGAAAAAAGACAGTATATGACCACAGTTGTAAAACAGTTGTAACTCTCCCATCTGTTTTATGAAATGCAGAAAACTCCCAAACTTGAGAGAAAACCTGTCTGGGACTCTAATGAAGTATCTCAGTTTCATATGTAATTTCTGATTTAATCTGCAGTAGAAACCACATTCTCTTGTAAAAATGTAGGCTCGGCTCCTTCCTTTTCATCCGTCCTCTCTTTTACTGTTAATGGAAACCAGCATTAAGAAGCACAACTGCTGCTTTAATGTACCAATTTCTGCAGGTACAGATCCAGCGACAGACACACAGCAACAGCTCAATTTTCTGTTCTGAGAAGTTTATTTTTGTTGCCATGGTTTTGAAACAGGGATCAGTTTTGTCTGATTTTAGTACTGTATTGTAGTTCAAAACCTCAGGAGTCGTGACAACACGTCTTTGTGCGGCTTGACGTTTGACTGTAGAACTGTTGTTGCGATTGTGTCACCTTTTCTGTATATCTTCATTCTCCTTAAACCACTTACATTGTTGCAGCCCACTCTGATGAATCACTACAACACCAGTACTGCTCTACTCTCAACCCTGACTGAAACTCAAGGTGCCATCCCCATAACAGGATCAGTTTTTCACTTTCATAAAGCGGACTGTCCATGAGAGAGTAAATACAACACAAGCAAGAACCGAAACAGGAGCATCATCATCATCATCATCTTCAGCACCATCATCATAATCATGTAATTGTTATTTGTGATTCAAATTATTCATTAAAAAAAAACTCCTATTGAAATAATCATATTTAATATCTTAAAAAAGCTGTGTCTTCTTGAAGGGAAAAAATAAAAGTCCAAAAAAACTTCCAAAAACAAGATTCGTCCTTTAAAAGTCTTTATGAGGAAGAGCTGGTGGAGAAGAAAATGTCTGAGCTTTACTGGCCCCGGTTTAATTCTAATGATTCTGCCTTTGGCCGGTTTTGTCTCAGATTCTTCTTTTGTGCTGTTCGTCTTATTGTGCCTCTATCTTTTGCTCTCTTTTCCCGGCTCTTTATCTCTCCAGCCCCCCATCTGTCTGCCTGTCTGTCTGTCTGTCTGTCTGTCTGGGTTTTCCTGTAAGAGTAGAAATGGGTTCTTCCACAATCAGATTTAACAGCATGCTGACTGTCTTGCTCTGTGTGTGTCTGTGTGTGTGAGAGTGAGAGGTAAACTGTGTGTGACTGTGACTAGCAGGCTGTAGTGGCCTGCAGCAATTCAACATCATCGCTAGTCATAAATGGATGTGTGTTTGTCCATGTGTGCCAGTATTTGAACTGTCATCTCTGTGTCATTGTGTGTGACTGAATCCCTGTGTCATACTCTCTCTCTCTCTCTCTCTCTCTCTCTCTCTCTCACTCTCTCTCTCTCTTTCTGTGTGTGTGTGTACCTGCATATCAGACAGGGCTAAGCTGCAAAGTAACTATGTTACACTTTCATTGCCTGGTCTGAGACAGCACCAAGGCTAAGTCTTCATACATTATACTGCCTAAGACACTCAGACACACACAGACACTTATCAGGCTGTATGCCTGTTGTAACTAAGTCTTATGGATTCATAGATTGTACACAGCATAAAAACTGTAGCTAGCATTCTCTTGTGATAACCCCAGCCCAGTTTGAGAAAATGACAGCTCCTCTTATTTGTAGTAACCCACTCAGCCCCCAAAAAACGACCGCCAATATGGGCTGAACAATCCCAGATCCAAGTATGACAGGCATCAGCAAATGAAAGCCAAGAAAACATATTTCAAACAGGAAACAGGGTTTCATCAACAAATTTGCATGACTGAATCAGTTCCATTCACGTTGAGAATACCCCAAAGGTTTAAGATCTTTGATTCAAGCTATCAAAATCATTCCAGTCACAAAGTAGGAAATGCATTTCAAGTATGGTTAGTGTGTGCCTGCTTTTTCATTTTATATTTTACTTTGATCCAGAAATGAAAGAGTGAATGCTTCTAAACAGTGAGTTTAGGAGTGGTTGGCACTCTACTTTCTGGCTCTTTGATTTGCATCTATCTCAGATAGATGCTGTGTCCCAAATCGCGTACTTCTGCACTTACACTTGGTTTTTTGAGTGCATAAGTGCGTTCACACTAACAGTATGGAAAACTTTCATGTCTCTGCTGGCGCACTAAAAATGCCCAAAAAGTTGAGTGTGGAATGGTGGACACTTCTCACAGTCAGCAGGCGCCATCTTGGCCACGTAGAGGAAGGGGCGGGAACAGATCAAACACTGGTTGATGGATGTATTCAATGAATAGCAGAGCAACATCTGTGAACCAGATTTTCATTCATCCAGGTCATGGTTATTCTGACGTCTAAAACAAGGCAACTGGACTGCGTAGAGCCGGGAAGATGTTTCACCGCTCATCAAAGAAGCATCCAAGAAGGGAACTGAAGAAGCTTCTTGGATGAGAGGTGAAACGTCTTTCCAACGCTACGCAGTCCAGTTGCCTTGTTCAAGTCGTCAGAATAACACCTGTGAAATGCGTTTGTAGTTGCAAGTATAAGTGCAGAGTGTACTTACAGTGCACTTCATATAAGTGGACTTACAAATTGGAACATGGCATTTGTTTTTTTTTAAATCCATCCTTGCTTGCAATTCTCCCTGCACACTTTTAGATTATCAGCAAGTGGTCACATCGATACATGAAGGACTGGAATGACAATTTATGACATTTACTATCTGTACCCTTGCATTAAACTTCAAGTTCAAAATCCTGAGTCTGTAAACTGATCATACCAATTTGGTCTTATATAAGCTCTTCACAAGACTTGCTGAAATGATGAGGTCATCATATAAGGATGTCCTGGTTCATCACATATTTGAGGGACAAGGCTCAAACATCAAGGTCTGCCCATCTGCCCATAGCTCCGCCCCCCCACAGGCCTACAGAGAGCTGTCCAATCAGAAGGAAGGGGGTTTGTGGGATGGGGAGCAGCACAGAGGCTGAAATAAAGGTCTTCTAAAACACCAGTGTTACAAAAAGGGCCTTTCTGTTGTAGATTGTGTAACGATACTACAGGGGTACCAAACCATAACAGAAAAAGTACAATATCCACACTTTCAGATTTATTTCTTCTGACCACGCTCATTTTTTCACACATTCTGTTGGAGAGTGACAGGAAGATCATTTGTAAAAGTCCAGCTCTGCTAAGTTGTTCTCATGACAAGACCACAGTTTTTGTATTTATTGTCTATGTTGAACCAACTTACCCCTGTAGTATGTCCAATATTAAGTACTACCTACTGGTCAAATATCCAGCGGATGCAGAGAGAATCAGATTCAGAAACACTTTATTCATGTCAGGGAGAAATTTGGTAAGTGCTCCTTCTTTTGCAAAAAGGCAGGTCAAGTCACAAGTAGCAAACTTACAACAGAAATGGCTGAATATAAGATTTGCATGCAGGCTTACTGACTTTGCAGAGGATAAAGGTCTGCCTGATTCCATTGCTAATGCACAGGAAGCAGGTTTTTACAGCAGAGAAAAGGAAAAAGTTAAAAAAAAAATAGTCCTGCTCATCCTGTTTCGGTTTAAATCCAGTGCTGCACAAATTTGTGTCAGCCAATATCCGCCTTTAAACATCAACCACAACGCTTTAATGAGTTAACAAATCACATTAGATTAATAATTTTATGTCTTTAAGTGAAATCTGGCTGCATTAAGACAAAGCATCCAGGCTTCATAGCAGATTTATTGATATTAAATTGACCTGCTTTTAAGAGCAGCTTTGATCTTCGAGTCCTCCTGCTGACCACAGATCACAGAAATATACCCAGCAACAAAGGAGAGAAACTTAATAGCAACAACCTCTTACCCTTTCAGTCCCTGTAAACAAATACATCCACTATCATGGAATTGTGCACAAGAATAAACACACATGAAGCCTCTGTACTCATCACACGCCGACAAATGCCTGGTTTCTTAATAAGGGGCAGTCATCAAATATAGATATAAATGTGCTTCATAATTTAAATGAACAGGGAACAGCAGCTACACATACACATACATGTGTTGAAACACACACAGACACACAGACACACACAGACACACACACACACACACACACACACATAGACACACACACACACACACCCTTCTCCCCTGCTCCCTCTTTCTGTGCATATATTGTAAGTTGAGGGAAATGCATACGTCACTGAGCAGGAAAACTAGGACACAGCAGCAGGAGAAAAAGACGAGGGAGGGAGAAGAAAGTAAAGTATAGAGGCAGCCTTAAACAAAATGTTCTCCTGTCTGTCATCAGGTTTAAAAATGTCTCTCCAGTCGGTGCAGAGTGCTGGGTTGATTGTTATTTGAAGCTCGAGGTCAGTATTTTGTGGCTTTGTGATTACAGGTGGTTTGTCAGTGAAGCTGAGGTTTGAAATGTTGCTGGTTGCCATGGTTGACTAATGACTTACATGAATGGAATAAAATTAAATCTGGTCCAGACTTGGTGCTTGCCTCAAAATACATTTTTACTACTTTAGCAATTCTCATCAATTTATCCAATATTTTGGTGTCCGACAAATATCTCCAAAACTTTCCATCAGCCTCAACCATGAGATGCCTTTAGAAAAAAACTAACTTTAGTAATGTTGGCTTGCTAAAACATAATTTAAGATGAGAGCTTGTCAACTGCTACCTGTTGCATATTATAATGCTATGTGCAGTCAGCACGTCAGTACAAGTGTGTGAGCACGCTGTGGTTTGTAAGAATCAAAAAACAGAACAGCTCTCGCAGTTACAGGTATGACTGCAGACTCCTGACTTTGTAATTACTACATGCTGAATTTTAAAGGGATTTAATATATATTTTAAAGGGATTTTATATATATATATATATATATATATATATATATATATATATATATATATATATATATATATATATATATATATAAATATATATATATATATATATATACTTTTTTTTTTTAAATAGTGAATTTGTTGCTATCTTATGATATATGTCCATAACCTACAACGATGGCTGAAATGTCATGTCTCCACATACTCTGCACTAGGTTTCAGGGTATTTATACATTTTATTAGTTTGTTCTGGATTAAGCTTCATTTTTGAGTTGTGACTTGATATCCTCACTACTGTTCTTGCTCAGCTCATCCTTCCATGTTCAACATCTACCCAGCACCTATTTTGAGCCAGGCTTAATTACTGGATGGCAGACTTCCCCTGGCACAGCTCAGACTATGATTCTCTACCAGGGAACAAAGCATTGTGCTTCCACTAAGATATACTTTGATTACAGTTCAGTCTATTTTTAGACCAGAATAATAAGACAGCAAGTCAACGGCGTAGTACAGAATATAACTGAGGAACAGACTTTTCCATTGTGCTACATTTAAGTTATAATGACAGGATATTCTATACTTTGGTAGCTGACTTCATCTGCCAACATTTCCTCAAGTGTTGCCCATTACACTATATCCCATTTGTAGCTCTGTCAGTTCTAAAAACAATCTTTTCATGCAGCTTAAATATCCTGTTAGGAGTTTATAACTTTGAACAAAACATATTGAAATCAGTACTGCTGCCTCTGTATGACCTATAAAAGCAAACAAGACCATCAGCATGACCTTTTTGTATTCAGCTGTTACTGCTGTTTGTGATTGATGTCAGGCTAAAAGATTAACTGCATGCTGCTGAAATAATCTTTGTTTTCTCTCAACATTCTCCACAGCTAAGAGCTTTGATGAGTGATACCTTCCCTCTGAAAATACAGCTGAAATAGTTTGAGATCAGATTCCTCCATGTACACGTAACCAAGCTTTGTGTAAGAAAAAAAGATCACTCTTGATGACATCTGCAGGCTGGAGATCCATACATTAGAGGCACCTTATGGCAGAGATGATGTATTAATCTTATGGGTACACACCTATTTATAGGCTAGCCTAATTACCTGCACCAGCAGCAGCTGACTGAACACAACACAGAGAGCAAATCAAGCACAGCTATGTAAGATAAAGTCGGTACGTGCATATATGTATGTGAATACAGTTTCCTTTCATTCAAGACTGCTCTTTAATATCACGTTTTTAGAATAAAAGCACATATTTTAAACACAATTATGATAACCATTTTATCAGGGAATTGGGTGAAAAAAAAGACTTTTATACATAAACAAGAATGCTGAATATCTACAGATATTCTCGTCCCTAAGTACAGTTAACTAGAAACACAAATTCAAGCTGGGTGATGTGATTCATATTTTATATGAAATAAACTTTTATTTTAATCTAAAACTTCTTTTGGAACATGAATAACTTTTAAAATTGGTAGCAAAGGGAAAGCTACTTGGTGTAACTGTTAAGTAATACCATACTGACCCGGATATACTGTATGACAAGGTTTATTTTGTTAAAAATAATGTGTAAAAGTGGGGTCGTCTTGTAAACGGGGTCTAATCATTGACACATGCTGAAAGTCGTCTAGAGTCGCTACATGACCAAACAAGAGTGGCTGAGCTGATCAGCCAATCACAGCAGAGACGCAGTGACAGGAGATGAAACATGGAGCAGCATGGTGATCGTCCAGAGCAAAGAGAATCAAAAGTTGGGCAGGTTAACAGATACCTGAGGCAGAGTTATGATGCTGATTTTAAGATGAAGATGATCAATGAGAGCAGAGACGTTAAACAACTGTCAGGCAGACAAACTATATGGAGTTATGGAGGGTGATTTCCGAGGATGGTGCTTCCAAACAGACCATCTAAAAACACTAACTGTGAAAGAAAAGCTGATTGTGGTCTTCAAATTGACTGTTTCCAAGAGACTGACAGGAGAGTGAGTGAGTTTGTTACTGAGAAACGTAACAAAGGCATCATTAGCAGAGCTCTCATCAGGATTACATATGAAATACAGATCTTAGTGATTGTATTTACAGACAAAAATGAAAGCAGCCTCTGTTATTTCAATGATTTTATCAGGATTTCAATCAAAAATAGTTTCTTCAAACAAAGTAAATTTTGGTTATCAGAGTCTTTTTCTGAAGACCAGCCCTTTGGAGGCCTCTTGAGGGTCTTATAATCAGGGTCATCCTATATCTGGGTCAATACAATATCCTGTCTTACTGACTATTCCAATTGATCTCATTATATTTATTGTGCTATTAGCCCACAGAAGTGTGTGTGTTTCTGCAAACAGCTGACACTGTACACGGGACAGCAGGATACTGCATCCGACACAGCAATGGATGACATTTGGCTGTTCTGCAGAGGAATGGAAATGTGATGACATTAACACAGGGTGCTCTGTCAACCTGATTCATTTTACACACATACACACGCACACACACGCACACACAATGACAACGTAGTATGCCGATGTGTTAACCCCTGAGGACCATCTTCCATGCTCCCTTTCTGTGAGCTTCTTTTTTTTCCTCCATCACTCTGCTCATCATGCTGCACACCTGAGGGAGAACATTTTCTCCATCCCTCTCTCCCCTCTCTCTCAGGAGGGTACAGTCCTTGGCCCAGCACCTGAGATTCTAATCCCTGAGGTAACAGGCGCATAACCCCAGAGAAATCTCTCCTGATGGACACACACTCACTCACATACACACACACGAATAAATCCCGGTTGACTTCATGATTGACTGATCACCAGGCTGTTTGAGGCCCTCAGTGGCACAAAAAGTATTTGTTAAACATGCATGAAACCCCTCATCTTTCCTGGCATCCTCTGCTGTAAAGGTGTTTTGTGAATAAAAGCCAATTAAAATGTATAGATATATTTGTTTACTCCTTTTTTAAAAACCAACTCTTCTATTTCACCCTCACAGGATTTTCCACAGAAACACAATAGGAAGAGTTATCTTCCTCTGCACTTTGGCTTTAAAATTCACACAGTGTTCACAAAGGAGCAAGGCATCACGGATGTGTTCTTAGTGATCCAATGTTTTGACTTTGGGGACACGAGTCCATGTGCCTGTCAGATGGTGCTGGCACAGCCACCCTAGCAAACACA
Organism: Labroides dimidiatus; assembly: GCA_030710495.1. Lineage (NCBI taxonomy): Eukaryota > Metazoa > Chordata > Actinopteri > Labriformes > Labridae > Labroides > Labroides dimidiatus. Next base: position 6,855,495 of record CM061147.1, read on the forward strand.
GTGAGAATGGCAGTGAGAGTGTGGCCACATATCTTGTGTTCTTGTGTGTGTGTGTGAGTGCATTACCCGTGCAGCTGAGAGCTGCAGCACGATTTATGCAGCACTGAAAGAGGACTAGCTCTGTGTGGGTGCGTGTATGTTGCTTCCCTAAAGGCGTTATTCTGAGCCGCTCTGATGCTATGCACTCTGACATGTTTTCAGGGTTCCCGCTTCCTAAAAGGCAGCTCCGGTTCTCTCACACACACCGAGGGGACAAGAGGGCAATAGAATGAAAGGCTGTAGCTAAGTGGAGTCAAAAACACACTGAATGGGGCATAATCTGTACATGTAAACACACACATGCACACACACATGCTTGCAGCCAGTTTGTTTTTGTAACAGAACTTACCTTGTTCTCCATACCTGAGGAACAAGCAAGCATGCACACACTACATAAAGCTTACAGGTGATCTAATCCAGCCATTTGCAAAGCATTCCACCATTTATATCACTTATTAAACAATTCTCATCTACAATTTACTTGTCTTTAAAACTCACTGCCTTTCAGATATTGACTGCTGCTAGCCATGCTAGTAGCCATAAGAGGCTTTGAACAAATACATCTGATTCCCTCTTTTTGAGAGAGTCTTATTTCATACTTACAACAGCTGCGTGCTAACATGCTAATGTTGCCAATGATCAAACACATTTCTTGTCATTAATGTTATTAAATATTTACCAGCAATTATTTTTGGCCAATAATAGTGGTTGGCTCTACCTTACTTACAGTCGACCAATAAATTGCAATAAAGTAGAGCTGAGACGGGCTTGTTGTGATGCACCTACTTTTTAGTTAATCCCTGTTCAAAAGCATCTATAGAAAACATAAGCACAAAACTCTACATGGTTAAATAGCTGACCAGTCACCAGCAGAAAGAAGAAGACAGGAAGTGGCATTTTAACATGGAGACTTGTCTCAAGTGGAGAACACAGAAACTGCAGTTTTTTTACTCTTTCACTCTGGCTCTAAAATTGAACATTGGAAACAGACTTGCAACAAACAGCAAACATAATGCGCCCACCTGTGCTTCTGTAATAAACATCAAAGGAAAGGTGACAAAGCATCAGTATTTGAGGACTGGGTATGAGAGCGTGTTGGACATTTCAATGACACACACTATTGAGCAGATGCACAGTGCTTGCATCCTCCTCGCTAAGTATCACTGAGATGCTACTGAGTAAGGCATCCATCCATTTTCTAAACCATTTAGCCTTTTCAAGGTTGCAGGACACTGGAGCCCGTCCCAGCATGCATTGCTTGCCAGTCTATTGCAAGTGCTGGCACACATGCAGACGCATTCATTCTCACATTCACACCTACAAGCAATTTAGGCTGGCCAGTTCACCAAACCTGCATGTCTCTGGACTGAGGGAGAGCGAGGGGGGACATGCCAACTGTACACAAGCAGGTCCAAGCTGGTCCTCAGACTGGAAGCAAAGGATTAAAGTTAAACATGCTACTGAAATGAGCCATGGCACAGTCCTGTTGCTGTGCGAAGCAGCTCACAAAAGAAACAAGGAATTTGATTATTTATTCTTTAAATGGTGAAAAATAATCAAAAGTTGCATAAATAACGACGGTTTACACGCACGAAAACAAGGACAAAAAAACAGCACACTCCCCAAATCTCAGGTATGGGATCATGGTCCTTTCTGTTGCTAGGATACGGTTCATTTCACGGCTGTGACAATCTCACTTTCATGAGGCAGGCTCTTTCTCTCTGTTCTCTCTCTTTCTGGTTTACTATATTTATCTCTCTGTTGCTCTATCTCTCTCTGCACACACTCACACATTCTGCATCTACACATCCACACAGAGCTCAACTATAATCCACAGTGTGTATGTGTATGTGTGTGTGTGTGTGAGAGTGTGTGTTCATTAGGCAGCTGCAGTAACCCACAGACTAATGATCTCTTATTACAGGCCTCAGAATGAACCAATCAGGTGCCCTGCACAAAGCTTAGCTCATTGATCTGCTGGATTTGACTGAATGAAGTGAAAGGATCGATGAGTGTCAGAAAAAAGAAAAACAGAGGGAAAACATCTGTGACAGGGTCAAACCAAGAAATCTGAAGAAAGGAAATGAAAGAGTATGACAAGTGATAAGAGTGTCAGCAACAAGGAGGAGGGGCTGATCGAACAGGAGAGGAGGAAGGAAAGGAGAGGAAAAAATAGGTTAAAAAAATGATACAAGAAAAAAAAAAAATAGTTACGTATAAAAGCCAGGCAGACAAAAAGGAACGAGTAAAAGAAAAGAGAGGAACAGAGGAGAGAGCATAGGAGGAGGTGAGAGACAAAGAGAGGATGCTGAAAATAAAAGAGAGAGAGAGAGAGAGAGAGAGAGAGAGAGAGAGAGAGAGAGAGAGAGAGAGAGAGAGAGGAGGCAACAAAAATCAAAGAGAGCTCAGCACTGCAGGAAGGTGGCAGACTGACACACACTTCAAACACACACCCAGTCTCTCGATGAAACACACATTAACACACACACACACACTTCAAACACCTGAATGTGAGTGTGCGTCGTGGAGGCTCTGTCCACACAGTGACCTTCTTAACCTGGCTGGAAGGAATCTATAATAACACACACACACACACACACACACACACACACACACACACACACACACACACACACACACACACACACACACACACACACACACACACACGCACACGCACACATACACATAGCAATTCAAAGCTTCATGTTCTGATCAATGACTTCGGTTGTGGTCTACAGGTCTGGAGAAGCACTCGCATGCACGCACACACACACACACACACACACACACACACACACACACACACACTTGTAAAGGCTCTATGTTATGTAGTACAGTCATGTGAAGTTGTAATATCAAAGCTGTGCTGAGTCTTGGAGCAATATGAGGCTTCGTCTCTGTCCACTTTCAAATGACACAGCTGGTGATTCCCACACTGTGTGATCCATACAGAGCTGATAAATCTCACCTTTGAATCCAGGAAAAGGATTCCCCCTATTCTTGCAAGCTTTTGGTTTGTGGCATTAAATACTTGTCCATGAAATCAGAGAGAGAGAAAAAAAGATTCTTATTACCATGATTCTTGATACTTCTTATTAAAGTAACAATACATGCAGGATGTTCATACGAAACTTACAGATTCTCAAACCCCTACAAATGTAGAAATTCCTGAATATGTCTGTAAATTAAACAAAACGGTCTGTTAAAAAAATAGCATGAGCTTTTTATAAAATCTTCACCAAACTTGGTGAAATTATGAGGTCACAGGATAAGGGTCTCCTAACTGGTTCACAACACATTGGAGGGGCCTCAAACACCAAAGTCTGCACATAGGTCTGCCCTCAAGAGGCCTCCAAGAGGGCCGGCTTATCAGAGAGAAGAGGGTACATGGAGTGAGGAACCTTAAAGAGAAAGCAGGTAAAACGCAACATTTCCGACAGAAGCTGAAACAAAGGTTCAATCAATCAGACAAACAACAACAAAAAAAAACTGTGGTGAGAAAAAAGGACTTTTTTTGAGCTGTAAATGATGTATAGATGGAATGTAATTACCAGAGGGAGGGAATAAACCCTAAAAATGCCCTCCTCCTTAAAACTTGAGCAAGTTCCCCACTGTTAAATGATTTTGTGGGATTTATTGTCTCTCCATTTATTCTGATTCACTTGTCATTCTCTGCAGCCATAAAGTCAGTCAGTCTCTGTACTTTATGATTTCTGTGGCTTCAGGCCTTTGATTTCTCTCACTTCTGTCAAGGACTGAACATCAAACAGAAGGGCTCCACATTGTTTGAAATGGTAAAAAGTGCACCGATTGTTGATTCTCTTTGAGTTGCCTACACATTGGAGAGTGTACAGTATTTCCCAGAGCACCATGGTGTATGTGAATTGAGTGAAAATATGAATGCAACCCAGTTTATCAGTGTGGGTGTGGACATACAGTGGAGCTTCATCCAGCCATCACACTGATGACCCGTACTGGACTGAGTATCATCTGGGTTATTAGACAAACACCTCTGGGGAGCTGATTAGACATGAGAAAAGAAAAAAAACTCCACATGTAACAACCAATCGTTGTGGAGCTGGGTTTTCTACAGTGTCAGGACACACTTTGGGTGACGCTGTCTCTCAACACCTCAAATGAGACGGTGTCTCTGCAGGGAAACAGGCTCAGAGCGCTCTCTAATCTGGCTTTATGGTAAGTTGTGTGTCACGTTTGTTTTTATGTCAAATCGATATTACAATCATTTAAATTATACCGCCGCCAGTCTGTGACAGTATAAATGAAATTCTGCTGCTCAGTAGCACAGAGTGGGCATCATTTTGTATAACCCATTCACTCTGACTGTAAAAATTGAGTGACATTTAAAAATATCTATGCCAGAGTTTTGTGTTTCATTTTTCAATTTGTACTTCTCAAAACGTTTGATGCAACAAATAAAACAATAACAATAATGAAAAACTAAGCAGGCTATGCAGAGAAGCTGTTGTATGTACCTTCACTTCAAACTGAAGTGTGCACATGACTGTTTTATTCTTTAACAAGCAGAGGGAGCATGATCACCAGAGGGGCGTTGTTCACATACCCGTACACACACAGTACACACGCTACACACACGCACACACATGCACGCCCATGAGAATAACTAGCTGGTTTCCACAACAATAAGCACCAACCTGTCTGACAGCTCTTTCTCTCTCTTATCTGTCTGTCTCTTTCTCTCCTCTCCTCTCTCTCACCCTCGTCTCCTTCCCTCCCTCTCATCCCTCTGTTCTTTCCATCTCCCTCTAGTTTCTTCCCTCTCTCACTCCCTTCGAGAGTCCATTGAGACTTAAAGTGTTTGTCTGATGTCAGATGCTGTGTGTGCATGAGCGTGTGTGTGTGTGTGTGCTGCAGCCAAACAGAGCAGCTGGCCATTAATTTCTCCTCTATAATGATTGTGCATAAGATGCCACAATAACTGATAAAACAAGAAGAGAGAGAAAAGCTGTGCTAGAAATTTTGCGACACAGTGACAAAAAGAGAATTTTATGATTTTAAGTGTTATATAAATCAATCCAACTGAGCTTCAACTTACCACCATCCTCAGCCATCGGCACGTCTCTTTATCTCTGCACTCTGACTTTATTTGTCTCTATCGTCAGGTCTAATGACACTGAACAATTAAAACCGAACAAAGGTCGAGCATGCTTCTGCACACACTATGAAAGGCTAAAGAATTTTCACCCTGAAAAAAAAAACTGTGGAGGCACTGGAGCAATTAGTCTATAGAAAATGGAGCCTAAGGCTGCTGCATCAGTTAAGTACACACCATCAAACATTGAAGAAATGAAGAAAGAAATCACTGATGCTTCAGGCTTGCTTTTGAGCACAACCTATGCAACAAGGATTTGATCAGAGGTTCATTAAAACCAGCAGACAGAAAAAAAAACTTTGAGTCAAATTTGACTCTGACAATGATTTCATAATTCATATTTATGGCAAAAATTTATGTTAAAAAATAGAGTTAGATGTACCAAGCAAATTCAGTTTGTTGCACTTCTGAGTCCCTCAACATACCAAGATGGGTGAAGACACATAAGGCTTGAGTTTCTGAAAGTACTTGAAATTACACAAAATTATTTAAGTTGATTAAGTGCTTCTTCCTTTGGTTAAAAAACAGATTGAGGCCCTTTTATCAGCTATGAACTGAACTGGTATTAAAGCACTGTCATGCCTGTGGACAACCACTTCATTATAGTTTGCTGTGGGTTGTGACCACATATTGATATGGTGATGTATTGCCCCCCAAATCTGTGTGATACAGTTATCAATATGTGGTGACAAATTATCAGTATTTTCATTGGGTGAATAATGCACGGGCTGCAAGAATGATGGTTGATGGTTATCAATTTCTTCACAGTGGACAAGACCTCTCTGCTTTATCAGGCTCTCATCTCCTCACGTGCATAGATCAGCACCCACACAGTCAGGAAATATTTAACAGTCTATATGTGACAAAACGGGATTTTTTATTACCTCACTTATAACCAAATAGAACAATGCCATGGCTTTTGAAATCCTCACCAACCCTGAAAGTTATGCTTGGTTCAGTTCACTCTGCAGGTAGGCTTACATTGAAAGTTTGAATCAAAAAAGATAAAACAAACCCACATGACTTCAGCAAACTGGTAACTAATCATTCATTAAGAATGCGTCCAAAACAATAATAGAAAAAAAAACCTCAAATCATATAGTCAGAGTAAGAGTTTAGTTTACATCACTGCTGAACAGCTATCAAGCTTTCAATCAGCTCTCAAGCTCAGTGGCAGTAGCTTCTTCTCTGAAGCTCATCCCTTAAAGCTTGAGTGAAAACTGCTTGAAGATTCATACTGTGGTGACAACAAGCTGTCTATTTCAAGCTCGCTATCATTGTGTGAGTGTGTGCTTTGTGCGAGTGTTTGTGTCACGCCGCCCTTGAACATTGGCTTGCGGAATGTGTTGAGAGAGAGGCAAAACACTGGGTTACCACAGCAACCAGCCAAGGCCGGGAGGACAGACGTGGGGAGGTGATCAGAGGAGAAGGTGGGAGCTAGCACAGGGACGGAAAGGATAAGACAGGTGGGGCTGAATATTAGTAAATAATAAACCGTAGAAGGAATGGAGGAGGCTGAAAGAGAGAAGTCAAAATTCAACAAATGTTATCCCCACAGCTTTTTTTTGGGATATCAACATCATATTCATCATCCTCATCATCATCTTTGCCATATGTTTATTTTTTATTTTATTTGGTTTATTTATCTGTGTCCTGTTTTGGATTTTATTTTCTCCATCTTTATAAATCTAAGAACACATTTCAGTCAGATATGGGGCAAAGTCTAACATGATGTTGAAACACAGCTCAGTCTGAACTCTGAGCTTCCCCTCACTAAGTGCCTTTTGTGCTGTCAGAGTATAATACGTCTCTCTTCTATTCAATGTTCATATTCTCTGCCGCCCTCCTGTCAACCAAACAAAAAGACAGACAAAACACAACATTTAAGTTTGTGAGCTGCAGACTAAAGAAATGTCTCAGAGATGATTTGAAGTGTCAGCAAATGTTGCTTTGATTCGTACTTTTGGCTGAGCAAACTCTGCAAGTCGCCATTACTATTTGTCCTAGTGTTCTTACAACATGAGTTACTCCAAGTTAAGATGAAAGCTACAACATGAAGGTCATCAATAAAAACAAAACCGTGTTTCAGCTTCTGTCAGTCATTGTATAGAGTATTGATTTTGCATATAGAAGAACAACCGTGAGATGGATTGATATTAGGCTGCTGGGCACAAATAGCAATGGGGTGAGATTGAGATTAGTCATCCTGGTAACTTCTAGACATGTTCCAATACCATTTTTCCTTCCTGATTCTGATACTTGTGCTACGGGTATTGGCTGATACCGACAGTACCGATCGGACACCAGTATGTTATAAAAAATATCATACTGTGCCTGCATGACTGTGATATGATTATCATGGTGGTGTGTTATGTGATGGAGTCCTCCTCACTGCTCTAAAACGGCAGGCTGCAGGTTGCAACACAACGGTACTGTTTTAATAGCAGCAGAGAAGAACTGTGCCAGAATTTAATGGTGCTAAACAGTAAATAGATTACTAATTTAATAAATTACACGGTATCAGATCAGTGCCTGGACTCCAGTAGTTGCCAATACTGATGCCAGCTTTTTCGGCAGCATCAAAGCAATATCTGATACTGGTATCGGAATCGGAACAACTCTACTGATAACCAGGAAAATTGATAGGTGTCAAAAGACCATCAAAGACAAAGAGAAGTCAATTTGTGAGACACTTTTTTATGCATCAACGGAGAATTTAAAGAAACAATTTGGCCCTGTTTGAGATAATTCTTAGTAGAAGAAGTAGTGTATGAATTTTTAAATCCAGTCTATCAGTTATTCATTTTATCATTTCAACTTAACACAAATCTTTACTAAAGTTCCAAGTTTTCTAAATTTTCTGTCTGAAATTAAAAAAAAAGATGATGTCCAATGGGGGAAACAAATATTTGTTTGTTTGTTTTTTCCTAAAATCACTGATATTTGAAGAATCACTGAAGTGCTTGCTTGAGGTTATCAAACCACTAGAATCTCATACTGGCCCACAGTAATTACCCTGATTTGAGCGTCTGATTGGTCATATTGGCCGGGAAAACCTGCATTTACCTGATAGCACAGTTTAGGCAGTATAAGAGGCTGATATTGATGCAAGCTGCTTTATCATCACAAGTACTAGCATTGGGAAAAACTCTTGTACGATAACATCCTAAGCAGAGAATCTTATCTTCAAGTAAACATCAGTCCTAGTGTATGTCAGTTCACGTGGTTCACTGCTTAGATCAGAAAAATTTGTTTGAGAGATCAGGAGGGGGAGTTCTGGAGGTAAATGAACTGTGACACATCCTAATGACCACACACTTTGCACACACGCACACATACGGACATGAATATATACAACCTCCTCTTTCCGAAACTATTTAACGGCAGCTCTCATTCATCATGCCTCAAGCCCTTTCTTTCACCTCTAAATAGAAATACAATACTAAGATTAATTCAACACACAAGTCGGCATGCACACAAGCACCCAACAACCACACACACACACACACACACACACACACACACACACACACACACACACACACACACACACACACACACACACACACACACACACACACACACACACAGATATCACATCCTGATCAATAAGTGTATTGTTATTTCAGCCCTCTTCTAACGGCATCAATAGCTTCCTTGTGATTAAAAATATCCTGTGCCTTTGGATAAGGTTAATGCTACTGACACGTGTTGGTTTGTGTGTGTATGTGTGATGAGATAGATATAAAAAAATAGAAATCCAGGGCTTCTTATGATCTAATATTAATGAGAACTAGATTCTAAAGACAAACTGTGACCGCTAGCAGAGTGAGTTAGAGGCCAGTGTGAACCGGACAAACTCATCCGCAGGCAATAAAGTCAACACCATATTTACTGAAGATTTATTAGTCAGTCATCATCATCATGCTACTAATTCCCCTCTTCATCAGCAACAACACACCACTGACAATGTCACTGTAACACTGCAGAACACAGAGCATGATCTGATGTGATTCAGAAATCGTGACTTTTAGCAGCACTGCTTCCTCCGATCCAACATCAAAGAAAGAAATTAAAGATGTTTCTGGAATGATCTTTGAATATTTATCACACAACCATGATCATTAGGCTTGTATGGAGACACAAAGGTTATAAAATAACACAGCTAAGTTACAGACTGATTTTCTTCATGTGTAAACAGAAAGGAGTCTAACATGTTTGCATCGCCCTCAACCCCTCAGCCAACCTTCACCTCTCATGTAGGCGGCTCATACACATTCCAGATGGGAAACGCTGATCCATTTGGAGCTCTCTCCACACTTCACTTTGTAAACAGGGCACAAAGGTAAAATTAGTTCACGTTTCAACAGCTCTAATGGCCTGAATTATGAGAACTTCGAGAAGTGTAAGCGAGGCCCCGGCCAGCAGAGGTTGGTGTAATGCAGCACTGGGTCTTCTCAGTCCTTACATGTCTAATTAACCTCCTCGTATTGCTGTGTTGAGATAGTACTGATGCTCGCCCATGGATTAGACTCATAATCCTCAATTAGCGTATCATATACTGAACTTGTGTGCTTTAGGATTTATAGGATTTGGAAGTAGAACTAACTCAGATTGGCATGAAGGAATTTGGCACGAGCATGACAGCGTTGGTTGGCAGCAGTTTCCATTTAGCTCCAGGATCAGTGCTGGCGTGAACAGTTTCGATAAATAAAAGATCCAAGTGCGTAGTGATGATATCCCAAACAGGGTATGAACTCAAGTGGTTTTTTTGCCATTAGAAGGAACAAAAATATATCATAAACCTTTAATTTTCTGTTCCTTGTCTTTCTGTGAAACAAAAAATCTATTTATTCAAGAGGATTGGCAATAGTTCCTACGTTTCATCTCCTATCCACACTCTAAAAGTGCTTCATCAAGCATTAGCAAAAATCAATATGTTGCTGCTACAGCTTTAGATTGTAGTTTCTGCCTGAAATGATAGTAGGCACGTGTTTGGGGTGATATCCAAACAAGGAAGCACAGATGAGCTGTGATTTCACCTCTGCTCACCTCCTACTGACAGCACGATACGCTGTGCTGGTGAAACAGATAGAGCTTCACACTGCTGTATACACACAAGAAACCAGTTGAAACTGGTTACAGTGCATTTGTAAGTTGAGAGAGAACATGGACCATTAAATCCACCTTAAACCTTCACTGGTGTGGAGGCAAGTTATTGAATCTCTTTCTGGAGAGTTTCTTCAGAGAATGTCTTGTATCTCTGGCAAATAAAAGCCCTGCCCTGCATTGTCCATGAAAGATTACTTACATTTGAAGGGCCACTTTAGATACTGTGCTCTTCTCTGAACCCAAAGATACACAGACTTCCCCCAGAGGTCGCAGCAAGGATCTGGGGCTGCTAGGGATCACTGTCCTGCTCAAAGAAACTTAATCAGGTCCAACACAAGAGCTGGACTCCTAGTGCTAAGGTTGAAAGACAGTAACTCTCTGCAAGGCACACGCTGCCCTCTCCATGAACCGCATCAGTTCAGATGGCGTTCATCCGGTGGCTACTTACGACATTCAGGACTGGAGCCACTGAGTTTTGGAGCATTAGTACAGCACTTCATGTTGACATCTTTGTTTAGCTTCATTCAGTAAACACTTTTGGACTCCAGTGCATACACAATCTTGAGGCCACTGCTTAGTTAATCTGTGTGACTGCATCTCATCATGGACTGTAAATGCTGTGACGTGTGTGTGGGAGCATGGGGGTTGAGTGCTGACCTTCCGCTCCTTGTCTCCGTACTCCAGGCCCAGTGTGTCCATGGCACGCACGATGGCAGCCAGAGACTGGATGGTGTTGCTGTAAACCACAGGCTTGTACTGCTTTACATCATCGCCAGAGAAACCGTCCTCATGGATGATCCTAACACACACACAAAAAAAACATACATTAGTTAAGCTGTGGGACTGCCTCCATGCACACAGTTACTTTATAACTGTCACTCCATACCAGCTTCATACAGTCAAAAATACATATTCAGGTATTAAAATAGGAATACACTGAATTCACTTGAAATCTAAAAATCACATGTAGAATTCACAGATGTAAACATATAAAAAAGGATATTACAACTACTAGAAGATCATTAGATGATAAATGCACAGATGTGTTTTTGGCATATATTGGAATGGTAGAGTAAATAAAGAAGGGAGACAGTTTAGGAAGAATGGGGCCAGGGGTGAGGGAGAAACACAGGTGGGGATGGGTTACAACAAAAGCACAAAGTCAGAGGGAGAGGGAAGGGGGGGGGCAGGGGTGTATTACCACCAGGCTAAGCTGACATTTAGGCACACAGTGCTACCAGCAGCCCATCCTGCTGTTCAAAATGTCACGCTGTCTTTCACCGCAGCAAACACAAGGACACAAAGACAGACAGACACAAGGACAGTGAGCCAGCGAGCTGGGCAGACACTATGACAGGAGGACAGACTGGACAAATGGACGAATCAGACAACCAGGGAACGATAAGGCAGCCGAGAACAAGACAGGTCACCAGACAACTGCCTGATTCAGACAGACAGAAACAGTTTGGGGCATCACTGTGCGGTAATTCTGATGGACAACATCCCCACACATAAATTAACCTGAGAGAACAAGACTGATGAAACAACTACATCCACCTTCATCACCTCACAGTACATCTGTTTATCTCTCTCTGTAGCTGCAGCCTATTATTGGCCCTCTGACTTACTGTCATATTTTGACACACCGCAGTAATTTGCTGATAGGAAAACCACCCATACATCTCTGCAAACAGAGAACAAACTTTTTTCACCTGCCTGCCTTCAACATGGAAGCTACGCAGTCAAAGATATTTCTGCATCTTCAAAGTGAACACACACTAAGACTTTGTGATAATGAGCTCCAGCTCCTCAGTCTGTACCTTCAAAGAAGCAGCCTTACTTTTGAATGCATGGACTTCAACTGTTTCAAATTCTGAATCCTTTAAAAACTTTATTAAGGAAGTTGTTGTGGTAAGAAAGTAGCTGGCTCATTTCTATACCTTTAACACCAGGCACAGAGCCCCATCTGAAATCTGAAGATGCATCATTGCAGCAAAATCAGTTTTCAATGTAAGTGGAGGTTTGCAAAACTGTCAGGCTATAAATTAACCTTTAATTTAAGATAGTATAAAATAGAATATTCTGACCATAGTGGTTCTTCAAAGATGTTTATACTGAACGTTATATGTTGTAGAAATTCCTGAATCCGTCTGTGAACTTCTCTAAAATAGTCTGAAAACAAGATCATCATAAAACTTGCTGAAATGATGAGGTCATCACATAAGGATCTCCAAACTGGTTCATGACACATTGGAAGGGCGGGCCTCAAACACCAAGGTCTGCACATAGCGCTACACTGGACAGGCCTCCATAAAGCTGGCCAATCAGAAAGAAAGGGGTTTGTGGAGTGGGGAGCCTTAAAGGGACAGCAGCTAAAACAAACTTACTTTTTAAAAAAAATCATACTCAATTATTTTCCTTGTCAAAAAACAGGTGATCAAATTTGCTGCATTGCAACTCTCCGTAAGCTGTTAAAACTCTGATGTAAGGGTGATAGGGATGGATTGACAGAGTATTTATCAGTTCAAATCAATTTATATGTTAATAATCAATGATGAATCTTCTAATGTATTTTGTTTCTTGTCGGTGGCCACTCAGCTTGAGCCTAAAAACATACAATGTTTTATTTTCAATAAAGTGTGAAGACACTGCGCTGTTGGCCTAGTGATTTAAGTGTACCCCATGTGCAGAAACTATAGTTCTCATTACTGTGATTGCTGGTTAAAGTCCTGGCCACGGCCATTTGCTGCTTGTCTTCCCCTCCTCTTTACTTCTTATATTTCCTGTCTCTCTTTAGCTGTCCTATCCAATAAAGGCAAAAATACCCAAAGTAAAAGAAAGTGTGAAGACTGAGAGGTGTTGGACAAATGAACGACCACTTGCAAGATGTGCAGCATCGAGGTAAAATGGTAAAATACTCCATTTAACAGGCAACACACTGATTGACAATCAGCAAAAACATACAATCTGAAACAATCTTCACTGAAGAAGCATTTTCCACTCATACGGCCCCTCAGCTCTCTGCTGCTCAAAAAAAGAACAGAAGCTGTCACAACTTTTGTGTGTGAGCTGTCTTTCAAAACCTCAACAACAGACTTGTACCATGCAACATGTTAACGACACACAAGCATTTGATGTTGCCATCCGTCCTGTGCAGAGCTCAAATAGTGTTGCAGCTGGAGCGACCAAAGCTTAGTCTGACAGCGCACTGTGAAGTATGCCTGTATTACTATTCTACAACACACACACTTGTGTAAAGTAAATAAACTGGGCACAATATCATTAACGTAGCAGTTGTATGTATGCCCCTGCAAAGAAAAATAGTTCAGCAGAGTATGTAGTAGTATGTGATTCAAGGGAGACATTCAGTCTGTAACTGGGCCATCAAAGAAGTGTGTACAGTTTTATAGAGCAGTGTGTATGAGACTGTTGGTAAAAGTAAGCTGATTCTCACGTGTTAGTCACCATATGATGAAAGAAGGAGTCCATTTATACGACTGTTTTGGGTTCAGTTTTTAATGTTAGCCTATTAAAAGCGATCTTGGGAAAATGAACAGCTTTGATTTCTAAGAGTCTTTTTTTATTTTGAAACAAAGTTGGTATTATAACTGAAATACCCCCAGATGAATCAATATTGTATCACAAAGGGAGCTTGTTGACTGGAAACCAGTTCAGTCAATACCCAGCCCCAAAGGCTGAGGCCACAGGGGTCGAGTTGGTGGAACGGATTTTAATGCTGTAACTGCAGAAACAACCCGAAACCTTCTGCAAAGCCTGGGCAAGTCAGAAAAAAAACATTAAGATACAACTTATTATTACAAAAATTTATAAATAAAGCTTGCCCATTTTGAATAAAATTAAGAACATTTAATTCTTTCTTCCAAAGTTCATTTTATTGAAAATCAATAGCAATACAAAAAAAAATTGGTTACGCACGGCCAATTTTATCTCCCATTGGATGACAAAACTTATCAACCCCCCCCCCCCCCCCCCCAAAAAAAAAACAACCCAAAACAAAACAAAAAACAAATAAACAAAAAAAAAGAAATAAAGAAAAAGAAAAGTAAAAAAACAAGATACAAACAAAAAAACACGGTCACCCACCTATCACCCACCCATCCTCTAAGCACATTTAATTCTATTCAACGTAAATTAAAATGGTCAAGTTTGATTTCATGTGTGATATTTTTACTGGACTTACAATCACACATGCACAAGTAGAAAACATACACACACAGTCCCTCAATATGAGTGTGTGTGTATTCTAAGAGCAATGTGTGATCCGTTAGGATGCAGGTTGGTGTATACGCGTGTGAGCATTTTTAAGTTGTGTGTGTGTGTGTGTGTTTGTGGCCTTTAAGACTGTACAGTCCAGGCCAGTGTACTGTTTCAGATCAATCAGGCGCTCTGCCAGTGCTATATAAAAACACAGGCCATCTGTTTACATCAGTGACTTTCAAAGGGCCAGAGTACAGATCTATATTGCAGCTGAATAAATAAACTGTTTACCCTCATCTGTATGTTGTGCACATCAGCTTTTTGAGAATTCAAAATGCAGAAACAGTCCTACATCTTATTTGTATGTGGATCTATGTGGACTGGCTCCAGTTTCCTTGCAAACCAGACCCTCCTTTAAGTTAATCTTTGCATCTTTCTTTCCCTGCAGCAGAGAGGTGAATCGAGGTCCATCTCTTGGTGGGTTACTGCAGTCTCTGAAGGAACGCTGTTTATGCTTTGCCAAGAAAGTGAGTGATGTGTATTTCAGAGCTACACATAACCCCAATCAAAATAAAGGAAAACATCATCAAAAGGCACGCTTAATTGCAGAGGTTCTGAACTTACCTTACACACACAAGATGAATTCAATCAACCCCCTCTCTACTATCTCTGGGTTTTCAAGAAAAATATGAGAGCAGGTTTTTTTTTTTTTTACAAGACTACAAAAAAGACTGCACTTAAGAGTTCTGATGAAATGTTTCAGACGCTCTTCAATATGATCTTTGACCTGCTCAAGTTCTAAATAAAACAAAATGCAAAAACAAACAAACAAAAAAGAGACAAAGTAAAGATTTGAGTGGATTTGTAAGTGTTCTTCGGGGTCTATCAAGGATTTGTGTTCATGTGAGCTCCTGTAGCTTTTTGTGGGTGTGGGTGTGCGTGCGTGTGTGTGTGTGTGTGTGTGTGTGTGTTGGGTTGCCTGGCCTGCTGACGTGAGCTTTCATGCATGAGGACCTTTTCTCATTACCCACTCTCCAAGCCCTTCTGTCAGCAGAGAGAGTGAGCACTGTGTGTGTGTCGGTGTATGTGTGTGATTTCCTGTAGCGTTGGCATAATCTGCAGTGACCTGAAACATAGTTTAGTTTCACACCGGGCCACACAGATGGACAGACCGAGACACATATGGACAATTAAACTGCGACATTATTCCATGATATCATTTGGTGGCTGTCGTTTCTGAAGCCAAATAGCAGGTGTTGAACGTAACGACAGATGTCAGCAGGCTCTCAAAAACACATGAAATAATTTGTATCTGTACACATAATGCCCTTTGAAGTTGAAAATAACAATGTTTGAGGTGTATTATTTTCTTGCAGTACTGTGAATGTGTGAGCAACTGTTTCATTGGGGTCAGGACTTCTGTGCGAACAGGGAAAAGTAATGTCACAGCCTAAATATAAAGAAAGTGAATATGACCCATTAGTTAAAAAAAGGCCAAAGCTTCCAATTTGGCAAAACTGATGTTGCTATCTGGGTTTCTTTAATTGTCCATCAACAGACTGCTCTAATACATCAGAGCAGAGCTGCAACAATCAATCGAAAAATCAATTATTAACCGATTACTAAATTAGTTGTCAACTATTTGATAATCGATTAATCAGTCTAAGTAATTATTTGAGAAAAAGAAGTCCAAATTCTCTGATTTCAGCTTAATAAATGTGAATATTTTCTGATTTCTTTGCTTCTTTATGATAGTCCTGAATATCTTTGTTTTTTCAAACATCGACATTTTTCACCATTTTCTGACATTATGGACCAAAACAACTACTAGACTAAGTGAGAGGAAACGGATAGATTAATCATTCATGAAAATAATTGTTAGATGCAACCCTGCATTAGAAGACTCCTCAGCTGGTTCAAAATCTGCAGCACATGTATGAGCGAGCAACAGCACAGGGGTGGCAGTGGCTCAGTCACTAGAGACTTGAGTTGGGGACCATTGGGCCATCAACTGTCATAGACAAGGTCTGAACATTGGGCAGGTGACTGTAAAGATGCCAGTTCACTTCCTGGGCACTCCTGAGATACCGCTAAGCAAAGGTGTTCTTCTGTGTGCAGCATTTAACCCTGATATCTCTCCACTGGAGCATGTTCACAGGGTCCTGTCTGTCAATTTTCAGCCTGTTTATATTGCATTTCTTCAGAGAGTGACAATATTGGGAACTGCCTCGAGATCAAAGACTCTGAGAACAGAAAAGTTTAAAAGAACTTAGATAAAATCTTATTTCTCCCACATTGTCTTCTCTGCACTTGCTCATATTTGAATCTAGGATAAAATCTTCATATGTCATTTATGAGGCTCTCAATGGTCAGTTCACGTCACATCTCCCCTTTGTAATCATCATCCACTTGGTCTTCAGGAGGCAGACACCTTCTCTACTTCAGTGCTAGCTGGCTCAGGCTTGCCTTGGAGCAGATATGCTTATAACGGCCTTGTTTCTTTGGATCTGCTTAAACCAAACACTCGACTCCTTTTCTCTGTCTTCATTTGTGCATTCATGAGTCACATGTTTCCCTTCATTCTGCTCTTTCATCTGTTGGTGCATCTTTACCCAACTCGTTTTTTCAGCTGATGCTGAAAGTGAGCCTCAACTAAAATAAGCACGATTTTTTAGTGCACTTCTTTAATCAATCAAACTAAAGTAGATTTTTATAACGTGTTGGTCTTTTTTTATTTTCTGAGTACTTGGTCCTTTAAAAGTATAAACTGTGTGTTCAGCAGTGTTGCTGCCTTTAAGGGATGCATTGCAGAGGAGAATTATGTTCAGATCAGCATATGTCAGCAGCAGCAGCCTTCCAGAGAAACCAGTCATCCTGATTGGCCATCTTATATGCAATTAAGTAATGACAACCACTCTTCAGCACCATTACCCTGGGGGACCTGGTGTGAATCAATGCAGCCTCCAAACTTCCCCTCCAGGGTCATGTATGCTGATACATTTTTAAACCTAAGAATGTCAGCAGATTTAATGTTGTTACAGCTGAACAGATACATATATTAAGAGCACTGAGATCAAGTTCATGTGGTTTACCTCAAAGTTTCCTCGATTAGGGAAAATATAATGAGATACTGAAAGTGTTGAAATCTGATCTAATCTTCAGCCAAACAGTGTTTATCAATAACACAGACAAGAGTACAGAGGTTCATGTCAAATGGTAAAGAAATGCAAAGATGAAGAAACTTCTGTCAGAAAGAATGATGTAGTGTGTTGTAGACTTCTCTGATGATTTTGCTTTAATAATCACACAGACACACAAATGCACCCTCACATCATATCAATCACAAGATGCCTGCCTCTCTCCGTTCTGTCTCCCATTATCCCAGTCATATTTTTATCCTCACACCCACTCATGTGAACACACACAAACACAAAGCCTACAACCGCAATGTGCAATTATGCCTTTATCTCTGTTCTGCATTGTTTGTCCTCACACAACCACACACACACACACACACACACTCACACACACACACACACACATAGATAGATGCACAGGAGTCCCTCTGTGATTGGTTCTTTATCGCTATGCTGTGCATCCATTCACTTTGTAGTCCTCGTGGACAGAGCTCTTAGCTTGGACAAAGTGCACGCTGACCAGCTCCTGTCAACACTTACTGCTACAGTTCCCTTACCTTGTGTATGTTGCATGCCTGTTTATGCCTGTGTGTGTGTCTGTGTGTCTGTGTTTTTGTGTGGGGTGTCAGAACAAGTGTAGAGAGTGAAGAAGAATCATGGATAAGAGTTTGCCGAGTGATGAAGATGGTATGAGAGGCAGAGTGAAAGAAGAGCAAGATAATGTGAAAAAAAGAAGCTAAATATAATCAAAGGTGTCAGTAATGCAGCCCCCAGCCCAAACGACATGCTCACACACACACTCACAGTGAAACATCGCAAAAGCATCAGCTGCCCTGCTGTTTGGTTTCACTCACTTGCCATCACACTTGGAGGTCAAGCAACAGCATCCTGAGCACATTTTCTCTCAGTCACATGCCCTGCTCCTGAGCTCTGCTCCACGTTGAAGTGCTAGTGGCGCTCCATCAGGGACAATAATGCTGGTTGCAGACTGAGATACCAACCAGTAACGTTATGTATGCATACTTATTCAGATGTGTCATCAGAGGCAACTTCTCAGGGCTAAGAGACAACGCTTAGAGTAATAATGTATTCATGGAGCGACATGGTCTGAAAATATGAGACAATGATGAAGTGCTAAAATCTGCAGTTCGTTGAGTGTCCGCTTGAGGCTGGCTCCAGAAGTACCAGAAGTCACAAACACACCAAGCCAAAAGAAGCTGTTTTCACAGCAGAAATAAACATGTTTACAGCCTGGTACAAAGAATGTCTCTCATCTGAATCACTATTTTCGCTAACGGCACGTACTGTACAGGGGGTTAATGTTTTTCTAACTTGCTAGATTCAACAACATTAGGATCGCCAGTTTATCTAATCAGAGGCACAGCTCAGCTCTCGTGACTGCTGGGCGCCCTACTGTTACTGTGGAGACTCAAAGCCAGCCTCATTTCCAATATGGCCGCACCAGCCGTTTTGCTTCAAAATTCTGTTTCAGATTCAGACAGGTGACGTTGCAGAGGCTAGATGTGTAAGAACGTGCACATGAAGTGAACTGCATTCACATACCTGCCAACGTTAGACTTTTACAAAGCGTCGACCCCCCCCCCCCCCCCCCCCATCTCCTCCTTTTTCTTTTTACCTCTCTTATATAATGAAATCTGCACATGCTTATCGCTGCCAGATGGGGTTGCCAGATCTGACAACACATATCCTACATTCTACTTATTAACTGGTATTGTAGCACCTGCAAAACTTCTGAGACCTAATCCAGGTTTGATGATAACGGTTTATTGAACCACTTAACACCAGTTACTGTTGGCTGTAACTACACCATAAAGTAACACTTGGCTCTCTATTTAACTTTCGGATGAGCACGTCCTGCAACTCTCTCAAAAACACACAACACACAGACGTTGGCTGCTGAACCACCCATCTTGGGTGATGCTTTCACTAAACCTTGGAATTCTTAAAGACAAAGCAACCCATCTTAACAGTAACACATTCCCATTATCTAACACGAACAACCCACTCAGTCCGTTATGGCAGCAATGTGAAACACTGAGAGAAAATCAGTAAAAAGTACAAATCAGGAGCTCAGCAGGAGACTCCTGCAGAAATCAGGAGCGGGTATGTGTTCACTATGGACTTACTAGAGCAATGCCCCAATTTTTATAGGGTTGTGTTGTCTGAAATCAAACACTGCTGCTTTGTGCTTACTGGAAATGATGATCACAGTCACAACTGTTTAGAGGTGTTCTACTATTATTCATTAAATACAACCATCATCCATCATTTGATCCATCCCTGCCCCTTTTGCTACGTAGCCAAGATGGCAAACATTGAGGGTAAGAAGTATCCAGCGTTCCACACTCAACTTTTTGACAGTTTTGAGTGCGTCAGCTGAGAAATCAAAGTGCACTGCGTTTTTTTCATACTGTCAGTGTGAACACACTTATGCACTCAAAATAGAAAGTGTAAATGCAGAAGTACGTGATTTGAGTTGCAGCACTCGACTAAGTCAAGCCTGTTGTACCTGTGCACGTCCTTCTGAATGTGAAGAAAACATGTTTCATTTATCAACATTACATTCAACTCATCCTGTTCGCTCTAATTTTACCAAATAACCACACAAGAGACACACCAAGAAAAATATGATTCAGCTCCTCATTGGTGACTTTTTTTTCTTCATTAGTTCAAAAGCATTCGTGCCTCTTTTATAATATCTTTTGCATTTTATCCATTAAAGGACAGACTAATTATTGGACACACTTTTACAGTCTCGAGGAAGCTTCTGAAGACTCAGTCCTGGGTCTAACAGTATCAGCCCTGCTGGAGAGGAGTGCAGACTCCTGGGTGGGTCATGTGCTGACAGAGAGTTTCCGTGCCAGGGGACACAGTCTGCTTCACACAAGTTCAGCAGGCTCTGTTAGGAGCTGCACACACATGCATATTAACCCAGGCAGACAGGAGAGCAGAATAATTACAGTTCAGTATTACATCTGAGAAGACCTCATTAAATCTGTCTGCCATTATCTCTCGGTTTCACTGTCACATTTTATCTCTATCTGCCTCTGCCCCCTGCCAAATCTTCTTTCATCCACTGCTCCCATGTCTCTCTCTCTCTCTCTCTCTCTCTCTCTCTCTCGCTCTCTGTGTACTTTCTACCCAACATCATACTTGTTCCCTGTCAGGCTCTCCCAGTCACTGCCATCTTCACTTGCATCATTCCTAATTATTTCTTTTTACCCCTTTCTCTCTCCCCTCGTGTTCCTGCTCCTTTTCCTTTCGCAATCAACTACTAATTAAAACACAACATTGGCACACCCTCTCTCTCTCCCCAGTGGATGATATCTACAGGGACACACACATGTAACACACACACACACACAAATGCAGGTGCACACCTTGCAGAGCTCAGGCTGACAGTTGCAGAGTGCAGTGTCATGACCGTTGCCTAATTAACAGTTGGGTAAGAGCAGCTGCACAAAGAGTCACACCCAGCACCCTGTGCTGAAACCCTGTATTAGTCAGTATTTGTTCGACTTTTCTTTGTCCTGTTCTGTTCCAGATACAGCTGAAATGTGTCTTGGTGCCTGACAAACCACACAGTAATATAACTCTTCACACTGTAATGAGCCAAGCTTTGAAATGTAGGTACCCCCATTTGCACACTATTTGGCAATCATAATACAATGCAAACTTTACTATTGTTTTTTGGCGGCTTGCAATGGTGGAATAGCAGCTGAGCTTCAAGGCGTGTTTTTTTTTTTTTTAAGGAAGCCGTATCGATCACAGGATTTACCATGAGAATTACAAAAGATGTTCATTTACATGAGATCCCAACCAATCAGCTCGTCTCATGATGAAACTCTGGTCTATTCATGCATACTTGTGCACAACTGATCCACCTCTTTGCAAATATACAAAATGACCAAAAATAAACTTAACTGAAATCAGTTTGTATGTTAACCAGTTCACAGTCCTGCATATTGAACATGTTATATTATCTACATCAGACACGGTGCAGGTTCGTCTGTTTCTCTGTCACTTGTACCTGAAACTGATGCAGAGCTTCATTCACTCCTCAGTCTGTCACAGGTTCAGCTTCAGGTTCAGGTTCAGGCTGGAGTCTGAATGCTGCTTCTAACATTTTCTTTTCCACATTTTTAGACCTGAACTGAAATAATTAACAATATTGACTCTCTTTAACTCCACTTTTTCAGCTGCCAAACTACCTCAGTTGCGATGGTGTTGTTGATCTCCAGCACAGAGAAATCTCCTTTCTTCTGTAATGCGGCCCTCCTATTCATAAATTCCGTTGGTTCGGCCAGTTGGACCTTGAATCTTGAAGGGGCGTGTTATTTAAATTATCAATACATGATCAGGCGTACGCTGTGATTGGCCCTGGTATGCAAGTTTCATAAATCACACGTGAACGTTGCTGTAAGCTCGTTTCTTCACCCAAATCTTCACCAATTCCCACATAAGACTGATAAATGAGGGCCAGTATGTTGTCATATTCCAAGTGAGGACTCCTTCTCATTTAGCAAAATTAATTTTTAAGCCATAACAATATCTTAGTAATTTGGTCTCTAATGAAGAGGATCAAACACCAGTAGGAATAAAAAGCAGGCACATGAAAAATAATGTAAATTTGATGTTGTGACCTTCGTTCTGTGTCTCCAGTCGTCTGCAAATTTACAGGAAGTAGTTGTTCAAGCAGTTGATAACATCAATATTATACTTGTATAAACCAACGTTTGCTCTGGACATTGATTTGAATCAATGCTGAATTGATGGACCCTCCAGTCAGACAGGAGGGAGACACAGAGACTCATGGGACTCTGGTTTAATTAGGTTGTCCCATACACAAGGTTGAAATGTAATTATTCAGCTCGGCTGTCTTCCCCTGTGTCAATATTAATTACTTACTTTGAGGAATTCAAACAAAGTCAAGCAGAGTCAGTCGGTGGAAACAAAGGAGTGAGGCCTTCAAGAATTCTAGCAACAAGACAGATGGCTCTCAGGATCAGCAAATCCATCCATTCAAATTTATGTGTTACTAAAATGTATGTATTGATATATTTCTTTAAAACTTCTTTGGTCTTTTAGTGGCACAGTGCTGAGTACATTATTGCTCTTTTTTTATCAGTCTTCAACTTTAGCCAAATCTTAAATAAAAGTGCATAGTTGCATGTATGAATTTAAAAACGTTTTCCTTCTTTTTTAAAAAATTATTAACATTAACAGGGTTAAAGCTGAATTAGTTCTAAGTTAAAAACCTGCAAAGACAATGTCACCTCATCAGATTCAGGTGGGAGTCGACACAATAATTAGCATCTAACCAAATAAATATCAGCCTTCGCTTGTCAGGTATAAATAACCCATAACCAAAATCTAACCACCTAATACATATACGCAGACAATAGTTCGGTCACATTTTCAGAAAACCACATTTGAACAAATTTAAATGACCCGTAATTTGTTTGAATACATTCAGAACCCTCTGTCCTGCCCACACCTGCTCCCCTTAACTTAACAGCCCGTCTAATGGACAACAGCTCAAACAGCTGTGAAATAAAAACGTAGTATGGCAAAACATATACCTGATAGTCAAACCAAACGGCCCGTCTTAATTTCTGATATTATTTGCTAGACACACAAGTCTATCAACTTGATCAGGATCATTTGCAGCTCTCTTTTTGTTCATAATATTACCTGTTGATGAGATCACGTGCTCAGAATGCACAGACGTTCCTGGAGCACAGGTATTTACAGACCAGCTCTGAGAGTTGGGTGTACCTGTTGCACTCTGTCTCTCCACCAAAGCAGCAGGCTGCTGTCTGCAGACAGAGGAGTCTCCTTCATGTTGGCTCACATCTCCAGAATGCAGCCGACATTTCAAACAGGTAATTAGAATGTTGGGAAATAAAAATAAAATAAAAAGTGACAGCCTTAACAGACAATGCAAACATGCAATCTAAAGATCACATCAATTCAGAAAAAAATGGATTTACAAAGTAACCAAAAGCATAAAATTCATTCATTCATTTTTTAACTGTTTATCCTGTTCAGGGTTGTGGGTGGATGAAGCCTACCCCTGATATCTTCGAGCGAGAGGCAGGGTACACCCTGGACTGGTCACCAGTCAATCACAGGGCTGACACACAGAGACAGACAACCTTTCACACTCACACCTACAGGCAGTTTAGAATCACCAGTTAGCCTGATGAGCATGTTTTTGGACTGTGGGAGGAAGCTGGAGTACCCAGAGAGAACCCGCGCATGCACAGGGGGAACTCCATTCAGAAAGGCACACCGGGCAAACCAGGGTTTGGACTGGTGACCTTCTTGCTGTGAAGCAACAGCATTAATCACTGCACTACTGTGCAGGCCAACAAAATTTTTGAGAAAAAAAACTTTAATTTCATGTGTGATGACAATGCTGAATTTCCTGCATGACTTACAGACTTACAGGCGTTTAAGAAAGGACACATCAGCTTCTTCATGTATGAAGTCTCAAAGTGAGTCTACACCTGTCCACAAATCAAAAAGTTATTTTCACAAAAGTATTTAACTCTGAGTAGTTTCTGTTCCTGCTCTAACTTTGATGATGCGAACAGAAGCATTCTCCAAATGTTCTCTCTCAGCGTCAAACCCAGCCACAGCCACCATCAGCTGACTTTGAATCAGCTGAGTGCGGTCACTGTAACAAGACTCCTTTGTCTTGCAGTGCACTGAACTGCCATCAAATCTGCCAAATGGTTCTAACACACAAAAAGGAAACACTCTTACACAACTACATTCACATATGCACAAACAGAAAAAAGAAACACTCGGTTGAGTGTGAGTGCACAAGCACACACACTCACTGTCCTCCCACAAAAGACCATTGTTTTTTATAAGAAGCCCTGATTAGCGCGTGGACCACACTCAGTCATAGTGACCTGTGCTCATATAACTGTGCAGACAGAGAGAGAGAGAGAGAAAGAGAGAGAGAGAGAGAGAGAGAGAGAGAGAGAGAGAGAGAGAGAGAGAGAGAGAGAGAGAGAGAGAGAGCAGACATGGCTTGGAGTAAAAAACAGTTTTTAATTTAGGGAACAAAGTGGAGGGAATAAAAAAAGAGACAGAAAGATTTGTTCTGTAGTCAAAGCAATGTTTTATCAATAGTACCATAAAATCCAGAATAATGCATGGGTGTGTGAGACGGTCTGAGATAAAAGGTTTAAACTGTATTCCTACATAAAAACTTCTGTTGTGTTGGAGTAGAGTTTGCAATCCTGCAACTAGTCATCAGCACAGTGCTTGAGATCAACATCTGGTAGTATTGATAGTTGTGAGGTGGGAACCATTTCAGCACCCATCTCTGCTGGTCCATAACTGAGAAGTCTTTACAAACCCCCACTTCACAGGTACATTTTCTTTCAGGATGCTCCAGTGTTGATCACAACTATCAAATCGGCTGATAAAGCACTTTTTTTTAACTGTAATTTGTTGCAGAATGCAAACGTGCAATTAGCTTAGCATTAGCACCCTGTGGCTAAAATGTCATCAGCGTCCACTTGGGATAAGTGAAATATATGGAATACCATCATATTAAGAGGCAGAAAAGTAGATAGTTCAATAGTTCAGTGCTACTAATTCGATACAACATCCAAAATGAATTTTGCACAAAATACAACATATTCTCTGGGCTTCCATGCACAAGCTACAAACTCTGGAAAAGGAAAGATGAAAGTCCTCAGAAGATAAAAAAAAAGGTTGACACAGATTACAGATGGTTGAATTCTTCCCTTTATACACATAGCTTCTCTCCAGCAAAGATCTATACATACTGATGTTAGCACATTTGATTAAAGCGGCAATAAATATATTAAAAAAACAAGCAGGTTTTCAAACTATGACGGGTTTTAAAACAGATTGCAATCTGGGATTGAATTCAGGAGCTGCTTCCTTTGGAGGATGCATCTCAACATCAATTGCATCAAAGCAGCCCAGCAAAGCTGTCTCATTTTGAAGCCTCTTTTTTAAATGCTGCCAGTGACATAGGCGGGGCCATGTGTGTGCCTAAAGTCTGGTTCATGTTGGAGTGGTGTGATTGCAGGCCGCACTGGCCAATGGAGGAGCGGCGCTGCTGGGGGTCAATTGTGCTTGAGTTCAGCACGGTTTGGATGGCCAGTGTGACCACGCCCTAAGTATCTGACTTCAATCCAACAGCTAAAACATAGGAAGTCTTTTAAAAAGGCTATTAGATAAGCATGAGACATTACGGTAGCTGGTTAGCTACCTGTTGCTAAGCTATATGTGTGGTGCTTTGTGATTCAAGAGGAGGAACAGCTGGCGATGAAAACAAAACTCTTCAGTCTGATTTCAGTTTGGACATAGGAGACGTTCCCTTGAAGGTTGCAGCCCCTGATTTACGATACACCTTCAATATGAAAATGTGGATTTTTTTTAGGAAAGAAAAATAGAGCAGTAAAGAACCATCTTTTACCAGGCCAGTGTGTATTTTTGTTGCCAAATTACAAGATGCAAACTGGGTTCAAAGACTCCTTATACTCGCTGTTATCAGAGGTTTCTTGGAAGCACTGGCCAACAGATGCACACCCACAAACACAGCTATCATAAGACGTTCCCTTGCTGTTATTTCACAGCTCACTGAAGCAGCCAATCAAATCATTCCGCTGATGAGCACGCCCACGGCTATATTTAACCAATGAAGGATGACGATCTGGCTGACGGATTGCTCTCGATGACCAGTTACAGAGTGTCTCTTCATGCAAGACTTGAGTTGGTGTCGACATGAGTCTCTCACTCCATCTCTCTCACCCCCTCCCTCCCTTGCTTTCTCTCTTTTTTTTCTTTCTCTGTTTTCTCTCCTTGTGTCTCACTGTCCCAGAGGAAGGCTAATAATTATCAAGGAGAGCAGAGTCCAGAGAAGGGGCACCCTTTGCACCCTGTCCTTGGCTCTCTTTGTCACTTCCCCTGCCTTGCCTAATAAGTGAGAATATGTTCTTGCACTTGCCAATCTCGCTCCTCTTGCTCAAAATGGCTTCCTTTCCTTCCTCTTACCTCCCCAGCCTCATTCACACTCATCCCCCCTCTACCCTCTTCTCTTCTGTTTCTTTTCACACTCCCTCTTCAATTGAATTTTTCCTCCCTGGCTGCCTCTGCGAGCTGTCCCTCTCATTCTTCACTCTTTCTCCTCCTCTTGCTTTAGTCGTCTCACCTCTCTCTTCATCACCACTTTATGAAGTTCTGCCCTTTATTTCTCAACATTGCTCCTTTCTATCTTTTTAATGCACCGGGTGCTGATTTGCCTTCATTAAAACTCCCTCTCTGTGTCCCCTGATCTACCACCCCCCTCCTCAGTCTTTCTCCACAGAGCACCACCACCTTTTTTTCCTCCATCCTACTCCCCTTCCCCCTTTATTCTCCTCTTCTGAGGCTTAAACCTAATTATCTCCTGTTCTAGACAAGCCCCCCCCCACACACTCTCACTCACTCACTCACACACACGGTGGGAAAAGCCTGTGGGAAGCAGTGCAGCCGTGAGGGACGGAGAGCGTTTGTTCTCCCTTCGGCCGGTCGCCTCCAATCATGTCAGCATAGCACAAACACGCACACTTTGTATGAGAGGAAAGCCAGAGATGAAGTAAAGGAGGACAGGCTGAGAAGTTTTTTTTTTATCTTCTATTCACAACAGCTGCTTTACAAAATAAGCCTACATCTAAACCATTTGACAATAAAACACAGGAAAGCAGAGGTTTTGTTTCAACAAAACACGTTAAATTCTGATAAAGTGTCAGAACTTTTCAGTTAATCAAACATGTTCAAGCAAGGGCTGCAGGATAAAGGTAAGACAAATTATCAGCCAACATGTTTTCTCCTTATTGCCCATCACCAAAAAGCAGCAAACTATCTGGAGCTAATCCAACAGGCATTTTGGAACGGCAGACGGTTTACCAGGGATAACTCATAAGTTAAAGCAGTTGTTACAGAGCTACCATAAACACAAGTAACCAACATTGTTACTTTTTAGCAACCCTCACAACTTGTAGGAAGTGTGCAATTAAACTCTCAACTCACAAAACTCTGTGAGAAAGTCTGGATCATAAATTACAAAAAAAGGATCATAAATCAAAATGATATCCTGACAAAGTTGCCTCAACAAACTGAACAGTATTTATGGCAACCCCTTCCTGACAAGAGAGCTTCAATGCTAAGCACAAAAGTAAACTATTATCGAGATAGCAGTGTTCCTCGTTGTTTCAAAAAACTATGACTGAGTCAGAATTAGTAGGTAAGTTCGCCATTATGCAAACTAAACAGTTAAGTTCATCAGAATCTAAACAGAGTGACCAGGACCCAGGTAAGCAGAGGGATCTTGTTTCACCCTGAATTGCAAGCTAATTTTGTATAATTCATATTTAACTGAGCATCTATTTAAAACACTGTAGACAAAGTGAGCAAGAGTCTGTAGGAATATTCATTTTGGCATTTGTTTCCTCACTGAGCTCTTCTTCCTTTCTGAGCTTTGCAGATGACATCCCTTTTAACATGACTAACGCTGAAGTCCCCACTATTTATTATTTACATTACTCTGTAGCAGTCAGCTACAACAGCCTTGTCCTGACTAAAACAGCCCATTTAAAAATGGAAAAGTATTTCCTTTGCACTCATAAGACAATACTGTGAAAGCAATATCCACAGACTAATGTTTGCTAAAAGAAATCCTTACAGTACAGCCTCAGTCTACACTTGTCTCAGCATGGCTGCATATTGATCAGGAGGATGGGTTTCCACTCAGCAGAATTGTGTGCAGTCTTTTACAACAGGGTTTAAATCATTATTTCAATACGTATTTGGAAAAAACTCATAAAATATCAACTCATAAGAATATCTAGGGCACAGCACTCTAATTACCAAAACAAAAACAAACTAAATGTGAAAAACGTAATAGTCCCTTCAAATTCTGTTAAGGTGGACAATCAACACATTTAGATAGACCTCAGGTAAAGAAGAGTTTTTAGAATGGTGGAGTGATGTAAATAAAAGATCTGAGCCAACACTTGGCAGATTTAGTTAATATTTTGACAGAACTAGGGCAACAGCAAGGCAGTAATGTGGTCGGCTTTGTTGCCACCACCATAAACTGTAAATAGCACTGTGCATGTCCTTCTCATGTCTGTCAGTCCTTCCATTTTTCCCTGACAGTCCAAAGAGATGCTTCTTAAGGTTTACTGGTGACTCTAAACTGCCTGTAGGTGTGGATGTAAGCTTAACTGGTTTCCTGTCTTGAGGTGTCAGTCCTGGGATTGACTGCCAATCCAGTGAGCTTCTGCCTCTTGGTCAATGTAAAGTGGGATTGGCTCTTTCTCTCTTGGACCCTCTACAGATAAGTGTTGGAATGAAGGCTGTACTATGAGTTCAGCTACAATCAAGTCAAAATGCAAAACAAACCTCACTTTGTTTTAACTGGTAAAAAAGCAATAATCTTTGACATACGGATGGACTGGCAGATATGACGGGGCGCGGTCACTGGCCATCCAAAACGTGCCGTACTTAAGCACGATTTGCCCCCAGTACTGAGCACAGTACGGTTGGCCAGTGTAACTGGGCTCTCAGAGTCAGTCTCAGGGACCATCACTCTTCCTTCCTGTTTATATTCTTGCTTGTGTTGCATATCTGCTAAATTAAATTGTAGAATTGTAGAATAGGCAACAAGAACCAGCCAATACACTGACCATGGGCTGTTAAACAGCTGCTACCTTGTGCTTTCCATCAAAGACTTGAAACTAGGCATTCTAATGATTGCAATGCACAAATGTGGCTTTGAAGCAGGGGTTCCTAAACCTTCAGCCCAGGATCCCTATAATGTGAAATGGCGACTCCCACTGTCTCTCCAAATGTTTAAAAAGCACATAAGAACACAGCAGCCAAACAATTACTGTTTCCTGTGCTGCTGTAAAGTTGCCCGCTGAAACTGATGCTGTTGTCAATCTGTCATAGTCTCAGGAGTCATGTGGCAACAAAGACGACTTGAAAACAGATCACACATTCTTATTTTGCAGTTTTCTTTGAGATTTAATGTTTTTTTTTCCTCAAATGACAAAAAAAGGACAAAGGATGCAGTTTAAGTTTATTTAAGTCTTATTTTCTTGTTTGTCCCATGATTTCCTGGGGTGGTTCCGACCCCATCTAAAGAAGATATTTGTTTGTCATAACACTTTCAGTGCTCTCAGAATCTGTATAAGATTTGAACAGATCAACTGACCCGGACTAATATCTACAAGTCTGTTTTTAAACTCCTTTTCTTTGTTGTGTAGTTTGAGCTAAAAGCTATCTGTTCTTAAGCTATTAGCTGTATTAAAACCATTATGCCCCACAGTCAAAGTATAAAGGGTATTTCACAGATTTAAAAAAGTATTTTAAGATATATTTACATATCTAACTTGCCAAAGTAACATTTTTTGGACTTTATCCCGCCTAGAGACATCGGAAGACTCACTGTGGTTTCTGCAGCCAGAGGGCTCAATGTGCAGTTCCCAAACATCTTCATCTCAAATCAGTTGATTTCCATGTGGAGCAAAGTTCACACTGGCTGGTTTATTAGCTTTTAGCTGGTCTCATGTGCAGTTTTTTTGAAGACAGCAACAAAATACATAATCAGATTTAATGTCAAATGGAAAAATGTCACATAAATAATAACCACATTGGTATGCTTGCTTTGCTTTTATTCTTGAAATGTGTGAAAAAGTAAAATTGTCTTAATACTGAGGGCCAACATGGTTTAATGACCATGTATGCTCATAACAGTGTCGTGAAGCATCTGATATTTATACTTCATCCAAACGTCACATTTAGGCCTACTGATCAACAAAGTGACACAGAGATAACAGTTTGGATATAAAAACAAATGTCTTTCCCTAGTAATCACAAGATATTACACTGGATAACGTATGTGTTGACAAAAAATATGGTGAAATGTTTGGACAGCTCCACAGCCCATCATGCCCAGAAACGCTGGTTAATGATTATATTTACAGGGGTCAACCTTCCTCTCAGTGCAGCTGGGTCGAAACTGACTCCCAGTGCCTGGTCAAAGTAAGAATTAAATCTAACCTTTTAATTTTATTTGTTGGATCATATCATTGGTGGGTTCTATGTTGTTTTGCTGGTAAATGTAGGTATTAGGCAAAGATGAATATCCAGAGCCCTATATGGTTGTTTTCTTCATCTGTAATCCTGGAATATCATCAGCTGAACGGGCCAGCAGAAAATAATTTACCATTAACTCTCAGTGAGAGGATCAAATGTCCTCATTTTTCCCCCAGAGATTGAGTAAACCACTTTTATTCAGTTTGGGAAATATAATTCAGATATTCAGAAATAAAAAGCTAAAGCTGAGATATTCTAACTCCCAGTGCCTAATGTGCCTAATGCTCCAAGTTCTGCATTTCTTTTTCATAATGCGAAAAGGTTGCAACAGTAATCACACATTTGACCGCTTGGTTATCTAAAAAAAATTGAATAACTTAGTTTGAAATGACTCTCCCTCTTTTTAAAAAAGCCACCAAACACACATCACATAAACCCCTTCAACACATGAAGATTATCTTTCAGTGAATCCTAACCAAGTTTCATTTAATTAATATGATCAAATAACAATAGGGGTGGGTAAAAATATCGATTAATCACTGCAATATTTCCTCTCCCAATTCAATGTCGATTCAGCAAAGAGTTGTCAATGTGGGATCATGCAGACTCAGGAATTACATCCCATCATGTAAATAAGATTTATAACATAAGGATTTTTAATATGTTCAATAAAAGAACAAGATGAGAAACCATTGATTGCTATGGAATACATTCAACCTGACCTTCAAAGGGGGGCGGGTACCGCCGTTCAATGGTAGGGGAAACATTGTGATCCAAATTATTAATAAAATTAATATTACAACTGCTACAAATGATTTTTTCCTTAATAAAAAAGAGTTAATCCTTGTCTAAAAAGATAAGAAAATAAAATAACAAGCCGGCCTTTTGAATGGTTCTTTGAAAGGGACATCTCCTAAACATCCAGCTCCCTTCAAAGAGCCACAAATCTCTAACACAGAGTCAAAGACAGCGGTTTTGCAATCACTGAAGTAGGCAGCATGTCCATATGCACAGAACAGTTATTATTGAGCGTCTTGTTTTAATCACAATTTACAAGGGGAAAGAAATATAATTTAAGTTTATATGCACTTTAACCCTTTATAAGTGTTGATACAGAACGGTAATGTTTTTTCTTTTTTACTCCATATGCACAATTAAGCTATTTTTGTGCAAATTTTATTTTTAGATGTTTCATTGCTCCAATATGTGAGGTGACATACCACATATATGTTCAGATTGACATTAAAACAAACATTCAAAAATTGTCAACAGGTACAATAATTATTTGTGTATTTCTATTTCGTACTGAATTGAATCGAAATTGAATCCCGACCTAAAGAATCAAAATCAAATCGAATCGAATCGTGAGGTTCTTAACAATACCCAGCCCTAAATAACTGGTCAATTGTATAATAACATAAAAGAAAAGCATGCAGCTTTGTGTTGTCTGTGGTTTAAAGAAAAATTCTGTAAACATATTTTAAAGCAGTTACTTATCAAAGACTTATTAGTTTTACATTAAATGATACAGAAAAGACTTAAAGCAGAGCTTTCAAAGGCAGCAAGCAAACAACTGGCACATAATTAGCTTAAGTACAAAGGGCTGCAGACGGCTGCACTTTAACCCGACACCGAGCACAACTTTAAATCCTTTCCCCCTCTTGTTCAGCAGCTGTACCAGTCTGCACTTTCTTTGGTTTGTGCTGAATTATATGAAAAAAAAAAGAAAAGTTAAATGATTTTTCTCGCACAGTGAGCACTGCTGGAGAGGTCAGTTTGCCAGCTGGGCAGCGAGAGGACCTTTGCACACGTCTAAACACACAATGGTGCCATAAACAGATGGTGTCACACACAAACACACACCCAGCTCCATGCAGGAGAAAGAGATATGTTGTTCACACATGAACAAGTCCCAGAGGGTGGAGGCCTAAACCGTATGCTCACGATAGGACACCATATACATGTGTTCACCCACATCATTCACACCCTTGTCTTACAAACTACTTTCCCCTCAGCTTCTGTATGTCTGCACAGTCATCCTGTCATTTTCTTCTGCTTCATCATTTCTTCCTCCTGTCTTACACACATGGTTCTGCGTTGCACTCTTACAGTAACAGACTGTTATTGCTTAATAACTTACTTCTCCATACACAACTGTAATCCACTCACCATGTTGCTCTCTTTGGTGAGCACACACACAGAACACCCGTGCTCAAAACAGGAGCTCCATTCCTGCTCTGTCACGAGTAATCCATCATGATACGTGTTATAAGAGATATTATTGTCTCATAAAATATGATATGTGTTTCTGAAGAAAGTTATTAAAGACACAACACAGAATGTCAGGAAGTATTTCCAATGTGATTCGGTGAGGGAGAAATCTCGCCTCACAAGCCTGCCGGTGTCTGTTGTAGGCACGGTGTCAGTATTTTTCCACTGTATCGCACAGACTTCTAAGAGACTCCTTAATTCGATTCTCTGACACCGCATGCACAGCTGCGACCAACACTGCCACTCAATATACACACCATCTAGCCTAAATCTTAATCTAATCAACCCATCTCTGTCTGAAAACACACACACTCTCTCTCTCTCTCTCTTTATCACACACACACACACACACACACGTGCAGAACTGGTCACTTGAGCACGCCCCAGATGTTCAAAGTGCTGTGAAAGAAAATGCAGTCAGGGCTTTCCACTCCTCTGATGCGGTTCAGGAAATAGCAGAGCGTCTCTGAACAGGAACAGTACGGCTTCCCTGGCAGGGCGCTGTCCACCACATCAAAAGCAGCTTCCCTCTCTATAATAACGATGTTCTTCGTGGAGCAGTACAATGAAACACGAGTACATATTGTCAGGAAAATATGTTGGTTTTACCCTGTGTCAGCAATTATTCAAGATAGGAGGATATATTTTTGCAAACTCAGAGTTGACCCTCCTGCATAAATTTCCGAGAATGTCTGGCTGCTTTAAAGCCTCTGATATTGCGACAATAAATCATGAAGGCCGGCGCACCTTATCATGAGGAAATATGGCGGGGGCATATTGTATCACCCTGCTCTTCATCCTGAGAGAACGCAGCCTCTGTGAAGCATCCAGAGTGTTTTAAATAAAACATCTGATTAATTTTAAAATTTAACAGGCAATGTTGTCTGCCAGATGCACTTTTATCAATTCATGAATTAGCATAAGTAAGAATAGCTTGTAGACAGTAATCAGATGACAGAAACACGGGGGTGGCAGGGCTGTATTCAGAAAACGAAAGGAGCCAAATGAAAAAAATTAGAGAATAACGCCCTCTCTCTCTCTTTGTGTCAAGCAATATTCCCAATCTGATTACCTTTTTCACTCATAAGCTGCAGAAGCAAACTGTAATATTTCCAACATCATACTGCCTAATCCTTATAGAGGCACCTCATAACATCAATATGGATCATATCAATGTGTCATTTACGAGAGTCTCCAGAGAGTTCAGTGATTCCAAAGGTTACAGCCCTCTACGCTAATTTAATGATCCCACAGGAAGTGATGGTCAGTCAGTGTGCAGAATGCACTGCGCTATGGAAATGACCATTAGCAGCTGAGAAATGGGCTCATCTGGATCCATTGAGTCATGTCCTCATGTGATATGTCACTGTGCGGCCACTACCAAAGCCTATTATCAGCTGAAACACACTCAGGCCTCTGTGTAACGACACAGCAGAGGAGATTGAAGAAAAAACATATGTCACGACAGGATTACCAATGACATTACAGAAAAGAGCGCTGGGGGAGGAGGGGGGCTAAGTATACTGTTGATTCAACAGCTGGTGAGCAGCTGACCTTAAGAGCTACAACCCTTTAGATTTATTATAGGATTAATAAAATAAATACAAAAGCACTATTAAATTATGACAGGGTTGCAAGAAATTCTACACTGAGCAGCACATATACTACGTCCCTGAAGAGGCATTATAAAGACATTATAATGTTACGATAGAACCAAAGAAGGACACTTTTAATCAAGTCTATAAAATTACTGCTAAGTACCTGAGAAACACGTTCATTCCCTGCAGAAGAGGCTGTTCATCAGGGCTAAACTGGACTGACCCCAGGTTTAGTAAACAGGCTTTCACACACACACACACACACACACATCCAGCAGGCTACGTGGTTTTCATACAAGGTGTAACAGGCGACAGGAGCCAGTGATGACTCAGACAACACAAAGAGTTCCCTGAGTATTTTTGTAACAAAATTTTGTAACAAAAAGTCTCACTTTTTGTAACAAAATCTTGACATGTCTTCTTTCATGCCACAAACAACTAAATCTTAAATATTTTGGGTTAAATAGAGAATTACAGAAAACGCCCACATTTGATTAGCTGGATTTTTTTTTCCCCCCACAGATGAATGACTCAATTGAGAAACAGCCTGACTGATTCATTTTCTACCAATCAGCTGAAGAGTTAATGGATGGATTGTTTCAAGTGGATAAAAATAGCACTATTCAGTGACACTGCAGTGAAATGGGAAGATTTGGTCCATTAAAACATATGACTGATGTCCTGCAGGGAGTTGTAGACACCAGCCATATTGAAATGATTACAGTTTATTATTTTTGTGAAGATAGGTGATAAACAATGAACGCCTGAGTCGAGTCAAATGAAGTCCTGCAGGATTTTCAAAGTGCTTCATTTTGAAAAGGGAAAAAAGACCTTGTAGTGTATACATTTTCAAAGTGCATTAATATGGCATCTGCACACGTCTGCTACCCTCTGCCCCTCAGATCACTAATTCACTGAGGTGAGGAGAACAGGAGAGAAGTCCACCTGAGGCCCTCTTATCCTGCCCTCAGCTTTTCATATCTGTCAATGTCTCCTAAACTTCTCCGCTGCCCCCTTTCAAATAACATTTTCTTACATCAATCCTTGTTTGATGGGCTCCTTTTATTCTATATGTTAAAATGTTCAGGCCAAAAATCACACCTTAAATTTGGACAACAGATACTGGAAGACCAAGGCGACCCTTAGAAAAAAAAAAACCATCTAACATGCACTCCATAAAATCACTGCACCTGCATCATCCTTTCTCCACACCCAGCTTGATCCATGTTTCCACCCACACAGAGCAACATCAGATGTCGGATGAGGGTTGAAAGAGTACAGCTTGGGTGGGTGTTTGACAGGGCCAGTTAGGGTTAAAGTCTGGGGCACTACAGGGCTGACACAAAATCAAAGTGCAACCGTGGTGTGGCTATACTCTACATCGGAACCAGGTGTACAGTGTGTGTGTGTTGGTGTGTGCGTGTGTGTGTGTGATATGTGAAAGAACCAGAAAGAAAGAGTGATAGAGACACACATATATACAATAGGGTTATTAGACCATGCTTATTTGAGACTTACTTCATCTGTTTGACGATGGTGCTTTTCCCTGACTCTCCAGCCCCTAAGGGATAAGAGACAAGAGGACAATGTAAACAGGGTGTGTATGTGTGTGTAAGAGAGAGAGAGGGAGAGAGAGAGAGAGAGGGAGAGAGAGAGTGAGAGAGAGAGAGAGAGAGAGCACAAGACAGAGAGTGAGATAGAGGATGGGGGTGGGAGAGAAAAAGAGAAAAAAGGGAGAATCAGCCTTTAAGATAAACCTGTAAGTGAATAAAGGCAGCAGCAGAAGGGTGGAGAAAAAAAAAGATGGAGCAAGAGGCTGAACCCTTTCCTCCTCAACCCCATCCTTTTCATCCCCTCCTTCTCTTCCCCATCTTAGTCAGATACTATAAATGCTAACTTTCTCTCAAAGATCAAATGAATTAACCTCCCAGTTCAAGCCTATGAAGCACGGCTGCCTGTGCTCGGCCCTCTATCGCTGCATTCTGCCATTTTTACTGGACTCCTTCTGCGATAATCATCCGTAATAGTTCTCACCTTTTACCCAAAACCCGCCTGATTATTTTACCACCTGCAACACATTTGATGGATACAATCCTGTTGTGGCAGGTGGTTTCAAAGTGATGCAATAACAGGGCAGGGTGTGTGACTGTAACGTTATTAAGCTAATCTATTTAACTGTTGGCTTTTTATTAAATAATAAAATGTTTATTAGCTTTAAATCGATGTCATGTCTCATTTTTCACAGCCTCCATCACTAAAACCAGTGCTGATCATCTCTTACTAACCACCCGCCCCCGACACCACACCTTGCAGCCCTCTAGAGCCTCTCATCTCTCAATCCTGGATCTACAGGCCCCGCGGTGGGGGATTCATCAGGCGTCTCTTACCGAGCAGCAGCAGTTTCACATCTTTGGCCGCGGTGAGACCGTCCTCCTTGAGGTTTTTCTCGATGGCTTTGCTCCGGTCCAAAGCCGCCCTCTCCTCTGCGCTCAGAGTACATCCCATGGTTAGAGAACACAGCTTGATAGCGTTACCGATACCGGGATCCACGGCAGAAAGATAAAAGAACACACAGGTGGATTCAATGAAACTTGTGCGAGGAAATAAGGCTGCTTGCAAATCCTCTTTTTTCTTCTTGGTTAATTTCCGTCTTCTCTTCCTGCGCTATGCTCTCGATCCCTCTGTGATCCCTCTGTCTTTCTATCGCTCTCTGGGCAGCTCCCTCTCTCGCTCTCAAGCCGGGGACTCGGCACCGTTAAAGCATTTAAATACACGGATCCACTCGGTTTGATCCACAGGGCAGAAACACCGCGATGTAGCCACGGCAGTTGTACGTTTCGCAGTTGTGGTCTCAGCGCTGTTCTGTCCGTTCGCTTGTCCGGCAGTCTTCTCGTTTTTCAGTCGGTGAATCACAGTAACGGTTCTCTTCTTTTCCAATAGTCGATGGTAAGTGTTACTGGGCGGAGGTGTGCAGCGCTCGCATCGTTTGGTTCCAGCACGACGTTCACACAGCGGCTCACAGTGCGCTTTACTCCGTTTGGCTCCTCCGAGGCGGGTGGCGGGGACTCGCTCTGCAACGCTACTGCCTCCCGGTTGCTCCGGCTGAGGTTCGGTTGTTCGTCAGATCATTCGTTCAATTGCAGGTTGGTGACGTCAGAACCGTGAAAAAGGAATTGGTGAGGGAGGGAGAGCAGGTCCTACTCCCAGTGGCGCAGCCTGGCGGTGCTCTTATACCTCCACAGTTTTATATCCACGGTCACTTTTACATCAAATGCTAGGGCTCACGGGCTTAAATTGGTTTCAGAGCAACAAAAGCTAAAAATAATACAGGTTTTAGCCGACAAACGCCAATTTATGAGGCACGTGAGCAGTGATTGAGGTTCAGTGTATGGATCTTTACGCACGAGACCAAAGCAAACGCTGCATTTGTGTGCAGTAAATAATCAGAAAATTTTTTTTTTTTTTTAAATTACGGCAGTCTGTGGATTATTTTAGACGTTTTTCTGGGAGGGATCTCATCAAAGTAAGAGTTCTGCAATAACGGTTCACTTCCCGGAAACTTTGCAAAGCTCTCAGCGACACCAAGTGACCTTGTTTGCTCAGTTTCTATGGTGATAAGCTCAGCCCAGATTTTTCGCTTTCTACCATTTGGCCTGTAGAATTTGGTCACATGTAACAGGTCTGCTGTACCTGGTTAATTCGGTGCTGTAGGCCCACATCCAATTCGCAGATACTCACCATGCAGCCAATGAAAGCGAGCGCTTTTTCTCCTTATGCTGCAAGATGTCCTGTTTCATTTGAACTCCCGTTTATTGAAATTAGCAAAAAGCGAAGTTTTAGTTGTGGTCCAGTGCTTCACTGGATGCATAATTAACATTGGTAGAGGCTGGATGCTGAATCAGCAATTCAACATCCAGCTTTTTGACTGCAATGAACAAATCACGATGTTGCCACCAAATCAGTTATTATCTGTGGAAAGACTCATGCACTTAAAACAGCATGTGTAGGTACAGAGCAAAACAGATTGAGACAGTGATTATGTTCACTCTGTGGAGTTGCATTCTGCACCTCTGAGGGCGTCAGTCTGCTTTTGTTGCTTATTCGTCCTCATGAGGTCACGTCTGCAGGGACTTGATAGCTTCATGAGCAGCTGTCAGTCAGGCCTACAGAATACAATTGGGGATGGATTTTTGTGGCATAATGTGTTGTGAAGTATTAGTTCTGAAATTACGTTTTCAAGTAATGATTCATAAAGCAACTGTTTTACAAGTGAATCAAGCGTTTTCTTTTTAAAGATAAACAGTATTTATGGTGAGATGTGGAGTTTTTCCTCACCATGCTAAAAATCGTGGATTCCATCTTTGCTGTTTTCATGATGAAGTAAGGCGATATGACTGAAACCTGTACACGAATCAAGCATTTAACTGGTATAAAACCATATTTGTACATCTGCAAAGTTGCTCTGATAGTGTAATATGTTAAGGCGTAGAAAAACTGATCCCTCCATCAGTTTCAGCTATTAATAAAAAAATAAAAGTAAGGAATGAAGTTGTAGTATTATATTCTATTTACACCAAGCCACTCCACACCATGCCACTTGGAGCTAAACCTGCCTGCCTTGGAAAGCCACTGCCCACCAAGCCAAGAAACGCTGCAGCACATTCCTTCTTGCCATGCCAAGCAGTACAACACTATCCCCTGCCACTATGCCCTGAATGACACTTGATGATTTGAGTGAAATACTGCAACTACTAGATGGGTTATGAAAGATGAAATGGATAAAAAAAAGCCAATGTAAACTTTCAGGGGTCAAACAGAATTCCCTTTATGTTCACTTTATATTCATCGACAGGTCATTGCAGTGAGTAGAATGTCTACATTAAACAGGCAGCTAATTTGACCATTTAGCACTACCAATACCAAGCAATAAAAGTTCAGGACAATAAGATGAAGATAGAAACAAAGAATGTTTGACAAAAACAGAAACAGCCTCTGCAATGATTCCAATATTCTAACGCATTTATCAGTCATTGCATTGCCTCAAGGAGCAACAAAAGTATTAGACAAAAAAAGTGACAGTGTTTATGTTTTCACTTCCTCCATGGGCTTATCACTTTGTTGAGCTTTAGGATTATGGGCACATAGCTGGCTGCTTTTGTTAATGTAAGATCCAATAATGTTCACAGAAACAGCTACTGTTGCTCAGGCTACTCTTGGCAGAAGCCTCATCAAGCAGACAGACAGTTTGCTGTCTGTCTTTTATTAGAAGCCTTGGAAAATAATAGATGGTTTACATTTGTTGTTTGTTTTCAAGCCACTTATTCAGTTGCAAACATTCAAAGCCTAATATCATGTTGCAAACTGTATGATGAAGCACCACTAATGTTTTCATGCAGACATTCGACCATTTTGCAAGTGATTCTGTGTCATTACATTATGGGTAGCCCATGCAGACAGGATGGATTGCTGTCACAATTAAAAAAAAAATGTATAAAAACCTCTTTTTTTAAAAAACAGATATTGATTAGATCTCCTTATTAGTTCAAATGCATGCACGTGATCTCTTTAAAACGAAAAGTCCTTTCTTTGCTGTAGCATTCAGACACACCATATTTTGGATCAGTTTTTGATGATATTTATATTAAAACAGTTTGGTTTGGTCTATGACTTCATAGAATGCAAAGATCCTTTGTTGAGTTTGGATTTGTTTCATTTTTTTTTTTTGGTTTACAAATAAATCCTGTGGTATAACAGAGCGACAGGAAATATGTAAACTCACTTTACACTTTGGCCCGCGTAGAGGCTTTGGGTTTAGATATCAGGGCTAATATCTGATCCCCATGATGAAACCACAGGCAGCTGTTTCCTGCAACCACCCTCACACACGCTGAGTGTATGCTGCCCTGCCCATCTCTAAATTGCTGTTGGCCAGAATGAACAAATGTTGGAAGTCAAACATTTGCTAAGAGGAATACAGCAGCAACATCCTAGTGTGTTTAAGAGAACGATTTTTTATGGGCTCACCACTGACGTAAATGCAAATTTCTTTTTTGACAAAAAAAACAGGATCCTCTGATAAATCCTCTGCTGTTTATGGAGAAGTGCACCACCTGTTTATAAGTCCACAGTGGGTGTTCTCTCATCGATATGAGCTTTATGCATAAACTGCACTGTCAGGAGTTATCAGGCTGTCTCCAGGAGCTGGCCTCCAGTTGGACAGTTAACACCTTTAGCTTTATCTCTATGTACACTGTTAGGCTATGTGTGTTCTTCCCATCAAAGGTCCTCATCACTCATCCACCTGTTCTACAAATAACACATGAGTTCAATTAAAGATGGCTGTGTATGTCAGCAGTCAAAACAAAACATGAAATCAGCCAAACATGACACAGACTTCCAAGAACCATTAACCTCAAATTTGCTTGTTGATGGGCTGATTCCTCTCTCTCTCTCTCTCTCTCTCTCTCTCTCTCTCTCTCTCTCTCTCTCTCACACACACACACACACACACACACACACACACACACACACACACACACACACACACACACACACACACACACACACACACACACACACACATGCACCCTTCCCCAGCTTCAGTTTTCTGGTGCAAGTCTTCCAAGCTGAGCTTTAGTACTGTGCTGTTGCATCAGATGAAGGCTGGCATTAACTAATTTAAGACCCAACGCAAGGAAATAAAACTGTTTCTGCAATTT
Source organism: Labroides dimidiatus (assembly GCA_030710495.1). Classification (NCBI taxonomy): domain Eukaryota; kingdom Metazoa; phylum Chordata; class Actinopteri; order Labriformes; family Labridae; genus Labroides; species Labroides dimidiatus. The sequence goes on from CM061147.1 coordinate 6,896,881, forward strand.
ATTAAAGCCTCCAGGAATTTGGCCTGAAACAGTTCAACCATCCATCTTTACTGCCTAAAGTATGGACAGGGCAGAGAGCTGAGGCTACAGGTTGTGAGTCTTTCATAGGGCAAATGAAACAGTAAAACCACATGCAATCGTTATCTGTAGTATCTGCGTCCACACAAAGCCAGGTAAAATATACATTTTTACATCAGTTAGAAAATGTAAGTGACATTCCCAGTGACATTTTTAACATTCCCATAACATTCTAAAAATGGGGGCATGGCATAGAATAAGTTCATTTTACAAAATTTCTGGAGAAAAACATAGAAATGAAATTCTACCTTGACAGGCTGAGATAGCACATGATAGCACAACCAAACAAAGCATGGATCATTACCAATAAAAAGAGCAAGCCCACTACTGGAAAGCCCACATTTTATTTAGAGATAAAAGATAATGAGGGCAAAGCCTGGTGTACTGAGTGAAAAACTGAGTGTGGGGAGGGGGGCTGACTGGAGTAGACAGGCTGTAATTTGCACTCCTGAGTCTGCGAATTTTGAAGTAACACGAAGATGGAGGGTGCTAGATTAAATGAGGACACAGAGATGTGGGGAGGAAAAGACAGACCTAAAGGCAAAGTGGTACTGGAGGGGATTGATACAGAGTAGAGGCAGGATGAGACATCCTGATCTTGATGATAAGACTGACTGAAGTACTGAGTAAATAATCTGGAGGAGACTGGAGGAGACTCTTAGAAATGTACCAAAAATAAATCACCACTTCAAAAACATATAATATCATTATGACTTAATAAAGCCGCACTGCAGTGAAACAGTGAGAATTCAGTTCACAGCCTGATCAACATGATACTGAAACATAAATGTAGTACATAGTAGTACACTTGGTACCTGTTGGTCAAGCAGTTGAAGCACCTGAGTGAGGCTGAAGCTCTGACTTCAGCGATTGCTTTGACTCCTATCAGCCATCTCCCTCATGCCATTTCCTGTCTCTTCAGCTTTCTTTCCTTGTAAAGGCAAAAATCCAGAAAAAAATGTAAAAAAGGTTGTATATGTAAAAGTTCAGTAAAATAAAAAAAACTCAAAAACTCAAAACATACGACAACAGTATCTCTGTTGTCTGTAAAATACATTTATAGTCTGTCACCCGTCTATAATAGGCCCATGTAACTTAGACAAGAAACTGAATCTGTATCCCGCGGGACAGTTGTCTGAAAAGAGCTGAAGATTATAGTTAAAAGTTTTGTCAAAGATTCACATGAAGCCATGGAAGCCATTTTTGACTCTGATAACAGATTTAACTTACATAACCTTATTCTCCTTGTAGATATATTTAGTATCATTTGGTAAGGTTAAGTCTTTTAGGTTTTTTTTTTTTTTTTTTTTTTTTTTTTTTTTACAGTTTCATTTAGCAGACACTTGTGTCCAAAGCAACATACATCACAAAGCAGGTGGGAGTTTGGTGCCTTGCTCAAGGGTACCTCAACAGTGCTCATGAAATTATGCAAACTCCTCTCCAGCTATCAGCCCGATTCCAACCTTGGTCCAGGCTAGAACTTGAAACAATGACCAAGCCAAGTCCCTATGGACTGAGCCACTGCTGCTCCATTAAGTCATTAAGACTATATAAAAACTGCCTTTGTGTTCTTTCAGTGTACTTTATCACTACCCTTTTCAAAAAGGTGTGAGGTGGGAGTGTAAGTAACTTCATGTGTAAAATACACTCAATAGCTTTGAGACAGATTCTGTGAGGTTAAGGCAGCAGTTCGAGCAAAAATGACCCAGACATACCTCTCCCAGCAACATTTTCAAACACCCCCTTGGGAATCCTGAGGCGATCCCAGACCAGGTGGAATATATAACTCCTCCAGGCAGTTCTGGGTCCATCCTGGGGCCTCCCTCCAGGTTCAAGTGCCAGAATACCTCTTGAGAGAGGCATCCAGGAGGCATTAAACGCACGAACCACCTGAACTGACTCCTTAGGATTTGGAGGAGTAATCAGCTCTACTCCAAACTCCCAATGGATGTTCAAACTCAGTCTCTAAGGCTGGGTCGCCAACCTTCGTAGGAAATTTGTTTCAGCTGCTTGTTTCCCTTGACCTGAAAAAACATAGCTATAGGTGACGGTTGGAATGTACCAGTCAATCAAAAGCTATGCTTTCCAGCTCAGTTCCTTCTTGGCAGTTCTCACTTGGCAGCACCAATCCACCTGCCATCTCAGAATCTATTTTGCACCATGTAGAGCTACCACCCACAGTGAAAGCCAGGGTGTCATAGGTGGCCGGATGGCAGTCGTGGACTTTGGACCTGGGCATATTGATCCTAAGCAGCATAAACTGTCTGGAAAACCTAAAGTCAAGCCCAGGTTACCTTTGGATTGCCTGGTGTGACAATGGCACTGATCTTCTACTCTGATGCTGGACTTAAACATGAATATCACTACATAGAACGACATTTCTTCACAGTCCGTTCGTTTGGTTAAGCAATGTGTTTGTTTTCTTAGGGTAAAGGGTTCAAAACAAATTTAAACAAATTTGAACAAGTCATTACATAAAAAGGGTCAGGTCATGCTATCAAGGTGATTTGACTGATGTATTAAAAAATGAAAAAACTCTAATCCATCAGCCGTACATCTGATGATTGTTTGTGTGCATTCACGCATTAGTCTGTGTGTTTTGTACCACTTGCATATATGATGTAGGGCTTTGTATTGTTCCCAGATAATCTCAGTCAAAGTGATGATTGAAACAACATTTATCATTTCCATTCAAGCCATATTTAATATTTTTAAATTGTGATGTTACCATAAATAGAAGAAAAAGAGGTTAGAGTTAATGTTTAACAAAAAATGTGTGATGCATTAAAGTCCAAGATATTATACAAATGAAAATAAACTGGAGAGGAGGACTCTTCTTATGAAGAGCAGTTCTGGGCCAAGCGGTCACAGTGGGTGAGATAGTTACCTGTGGTTCACTGTTTATCATAAACTTAAACATAATTACACTTTTATGTAGGCCTTAACAAGGAACCTCAGGTAATGAATATTTAACCATTGTGTTTTTCCAGATAACTTATATACGAGTAAGACAATGTGTGCTGATCAGGTGGTTATGCAAATTATAGTCCTGACAGGGTGAGACAAGACTCAGACACAATTCTGATTATTTTCTCACATCCAACTAAAGATATGAAAAAGCTGACTCTAAGTATTGATTTAAAGATGATTTCACTGATTTTAAAAACATTTATTCATACAGCTCAGAAATTGATTCAATCTAACTAGTCAATGGCAATTAGAATCTAATCAGCGTTTTGGTGAGATGAATAGTCTCACAATACACTAAGCATTTTAACTCAGGGTCAAGTTTAAACATTAGTCTGTTAATTTGTGCGAGGAGTTTCAACTGCTTGTGAAACAGACTGGGGTTGAAAAAGGGTTGAAAAAGCAAACAAGAATATTATCAGCAAGACTCACAATTATTTCACAGTTTCGTATTGTAAGTTTGGGTGCCGTAAACAGCTGCAGGGGGTTGGGTGCCAGATGGGGTAACTGACAGCAGACTGAACAAACCTCAACAACCTCATTTTACCTTTTCAACAGCAGATACTCACAAGGAGTGACACAAAAAAGCTGCTGGATGATATATTTTTTCTTCCATACATCAGTCCATTTTCATTTGCCTATCTTGTTCAGGGTCGCGGGTGTCTGGAGCCTTTCCCAGCTGTCTTAGGGTGAGAGGCGGGGTACACCCTGGACTGTTCTTACACAGGGCTGACACATAGAGACAGACAACCTGTCATGCACAGCACTAACGACTGCCCCACCATACAGCCTGATATATTTTTTTATTTAAGAAAAATATTATTTCGACAGGGTGAGATCAGGGATAATATTTATCTGCAAAATGCCCACAGGGATCGCCAAAGTTGACACTTACCACTTTGTATTTATTGAGGCAAATGTCACAACTTTAACATTGTTGCTGTTATCACTGCCGCATGGTTACGCTATAATGATCAGCAACTTAAAGATGCTGGATTGCAGGACAAAATACTGCTCTACTCTTCTTCATCAGTTGAGTGGACAAAGTGGGTAGGTGTTTGGACTCAGTAGCTTATCAGGCTGCTCTCACATTTGTGTCCAGTAACTGTCATTATTTCCTGACTCTCAAGACCAGCCTGAGTCAAAGTTTTCGCATTATTTGCCAATTGGCAATGCCCGTTGACACTGTGGCAAATATCAAAGTGTCAACAGACAAAGGACTCCTGTGCATACAATGGTTTGATACTGTGTGTGGTCAATTTGTGGCACTTATGTGAACCAAGTTTATAACACAGCAAGGTAACACATAGTTGAAACTTCTTTTTATGGAAGTGGTCACAAAACTCCTCATTGTCTCCTCACTGAGTGCAGCAACAATTCAACTTTTCTATTACTCTATAACCATAACTGGTGATGTTGAAGATATTCTCCACAGCTACGGTTGTATTGTGCTCTTCATGCTTCTTGGCAAATATTGGTAAGCTAAGATGTTCATCAAACCATTACAAACCAAAGAAGAAGAAACATTATGTTCATAGGTATGAGACTCACCTTTGGGGAGCTGTGAAAAAAAAAGAATATGGAGGCTCATCACTAAATTAATGCTTCAAGATATTTCTGATCAACATAGATATCAGGTTACTCTCACTGTGATTGTGATTGTTCATCCTGCCCAACTTTGACAGCAATATGGCTTTAAAATCACAAGCTGCCCTCCCCCCAAAGGTGCTTCATTTCAAAGGAGCATTTATTGAAGTGGTAAACAATCAAACAGAACACCAAAGCAAGGGCTGATCAGGGGGCAGCGCACTGTGTGGGCCTTCAAAAACAACACGCCCACTGTTGCTTCCAAAGTGAGGCCTGGACAGATTGGAAAGCTGCTGGCCTATTACAAACATTTCTTTAAATAACACCAAATCTATCGCACAGGTTGTGATGTACGTGTCTCTGCCTACAACACAACCTCTGCTCTATTTTAGCTTTGTTTTCCCATTACATAAGATCTACAGTAGTATATCATTTATCTTTTCCTTTCTGTTCTTTTCATGTCTTGTCAGTTTTGATTAGTGAGCCATGCACAAAGGATTTTTTCCCCACAAGTAAAAAAACAATCAAATTTCTCTGAATGAATGAGTGAACAATAAACTAAAATTTCATGGATCAGAGCTTAATGATAAGAAAAACACTTTTACAATTTGAGGATTTAGTCAGGGAACCATGGCTGACCTATCTTGTTCTCCTTCCTCTTCTTTGACAAAGGTGGACAACAATAAGGAGTTAATATTTAGAGGCAAGAAAAAGTGGAGAAACAGCTGATAACGGAGTCATAACAATATGGTTTGAGGAGGGGGTATTATGCTTTCCCATTTTTAAAAATGGATATAAGGTAAATATGCTGGATATCCATGTGTCAATTGCCAAACCACTACATATTAATATGTTGAAATCCCTGTCTGTCTGTAAACTGCTCAAAACAGTCTATTCCAAAACTAGCACAAGATTTTAACGAGACATTCTGAAATGATGACATAATGGCATGAGGATCTCCAATCTGGTTAAGAACCTGATGGAGGTGTGGGCCTCAAACACCAAGGTCTGCCTGTAGCTCTGCCTCAAAAAGGCCACCAGAGGGCCGGCCAATCAGAGTGAAGAGGGTTTAGGGAGCAGGCAGCCTTTATGAGTCAGCTGCTAAAATTAAATGTTTCATTGTGAGATGTTTTATTTAAGCTTTAAATCATGTAAAGCTTCTGCCAGAGATGCAGTATAAACCTTAAAAAAGCACAGTACCTCCTCTTTAAGTGTCTTGATGTGGCCTTGAAGCTATAATATTGTTTGAAGAAAAATAAGATGACTGATAACCTGTGTGGCATTCACAATATTTCTATTTGTCTAAAAAACAAAACAGATGATGATCATCATTTTGAGCAGCAGATTACAGAGAGTACAGCCAGACTCTGTGCCAGATGCAACAAGAGACAACGAGCCCCCTGACTGACGAAGCACAGCACCCCAGGGAGTAGCTGGGGGAAAATGACGGAGTCAGAAACAGAAAAACACTCTCAAGGTAAGTGATGCTGTAAAAGCTCTGCTTCTCTGAAAGAGAGGAAGGATGTGGAAAAAAAGAGTCACTCTGTACCGACAGAGACAACAGAATCCTGTTTGTAACAGCTAATGTTATGAAGCTAGTAATGTTCATGATAAAACTGCATAATTTATTCTGGATTTTCTGGAGCAAAATCAGCTTCACTACTGAGTTCTCACAGCAAAATGGTCACAAGGAGACTTTGAACAGACTGTAGAAAGTGGACGTACATTTTGACCCAATGCCAAGTCCCTTTGTAGATGACAGCATCCAGTCACTGTAGTGGGAAACAGCATCATATTTTAATGTATAAATATCATAAGGTCAACATATCGGAGGCTAGAGGTGTCAAAGAAAATATGATCTACTACAATAGCTTAGACATTAGAGATTGATGTCTCATGGAGGAGAGGGGTAATGTCATGTCCAAAGATGGCCTTATAAAAATATATACATTTTTTGCCTCTCTTGTTGGATTGATCTGAGAAACCAGTCTTCAAAAACAAAGTACATCTGGGACCCTTAAAGCTCTCAAAATAAACCCAACTTTTCCATAAATCTTTCAAAAGCTTTCTGTACTGCAACAAAAGTAAAAAGGAAAAGTTACTTTTTTTTAGCTAACTGCGTAGGAGTCTGCAGTGCTTCCAGGACAACTTGGAGACGAAACACACTATAGATGCATTATTTACACGTCAGACTGTTGAGTTGAAGTTAGGGCATGTCAGAAAGAAAAAGACCATACAAGAACCAACCTGTCATAATTGTGTAAAGCTTTTAGTATACAACGAAACCTCTTAAAAACATGCAATAAAAGTGATCATGTGGAGAATGAAAAAATGAGCCAAAGGTAACACTAACATCTCTATTCAGAGTGTGTTTTAGCTTCCTCTAGTTGAAGAAATTCTCTGGTCTGGGTGCCCTCACCAGTTCACACATAATAACAAGCAACCTCTTGTAATATCCTGGTTCTACTTCTATGTTTGCTGTACAGTTGGGCTTTTTGCACTCTTGTACAGCCTTGAAAGTCAGTCAAAGATTAAAACTGACATCAAAAGAAACACAAGACAGTTGTTTGAAAGCTATAAGAAACTGAAAGTCATATTTGTTTCATTACTTCATGATTGCATGGGGATTAACTCATGTGTACTAATATGTTTCATGAACATACCTTTGAAAAATGTATTTCTAAACCTGGCAAGGAACATTAATCTACAACAGCTGATGAAAAAAAGGTTTATCATTATTGTTATGAAAACTTAAGCAGATGATTGTGCAGAAAACACAACAACTGCTGGATTACAGAAACCAGTTAGCGTAGGAGTTAGTACTCCTACGCTACGTAGTTATTAACTACTGCAAAAGCATCATTTGTATGGCTGTGCTATCCCTGTGCTATCCCTCTACCTTCTTCTCACTTCTTTTAGAAAATGACTGAAGGTAATATTAGACTTACCTTATACTGCATGATAGAAGATCTATAGGCAGCAGAAATGGTGAAATCACTTGCAAAAGTGCTATACAATGTTACTGCCAAGTGGTGACTTTGAGTGTTGAAAAAATATCAAGGATACCTTAAAAGCAGGGTTGGCAGTCATGGAAAACTAGCATGAATTAGAATGTAGCATCTCCTCAGGACTCTGTTTAGCCCCGCCCTCCCACCCTTGGAGCTCCTCCAAAACGACATCCCCATTCACGTGCACAAGCGTTGCTGATTTGCGACCATATGATTGTGACTGATTCAAAACCACAGACTCAAACTGGTCCTCAGCTCATCGTTTTTGTTTACACTATGTTACGAGTAATCAGGGTATAGGTAGTTTTTCTGCCATTCTCCAGCGTACTTGGATCCCTCTTTGTTGTACACATTGAATCAGGGCGAGTGTACGCTGGCAAATTGTACACACAGGAGGCGGGCAGAACAGCAGGACGCTGCTGCAACACTAGGATTGGTTGGTGTTTTCCCAGGTTTACTCCTGCTGTAGACAGCAGATATTTTTCACTCTATTTTAAGAACACATCATGTATTGATTGACATCCTCACATAAAGATCATTTTAACCAATATAACGAAAAGTCTATCTAAATCTGATTACCAACACTACCTTTAATTAAAAACCCAAGGACGATTGCCCATTTTCATCAGCATGTTTAAAGCCTAAAAGGAAAAACTGTTATTGTCTGTATAACTAATTTTAATCTTTAAGCACAAGATAAGTTGGTAAAATATTATATTTTAACTCATGTATTCTGAAGATATTCAGACCTAGATTTTTAATATATCCTGACTGAGTTGACTGACTGGTTGTAGCTGTTTCTAACTCCATTTAATTTTCTGTTTCTAGATGGTTTAAAAACAAGGTTAGATCCGTATGGCAACAGTTAAATAGAAGTTTTGATACTCAGCGATGACTGTCAACTGTCATATTTTATTAGTTATGATAAGTTTGCACTTTTTACTTCAGTCTTGTCTTCATGGTTGTCACTGTGTTTTTGTCTCTCCTCTTGCTGTGATTTTTGTTTTTTACTTTTTTCCCTCAAGTTTGCTCCAGCATTGCTGCGATCTTTTGTTTATTACTTCATGTACTGACTTGAATAACAAGCCTCTCTTTGTTACTACTGAGAGTTGTGCTTTTGGATCTTTTTGTGTCTATCTTTGTCATATGCGGGTGATGTTGAGAAACGTGTGGCCCCGTCTCAAATCCTCAGACTGTCATGTATTTTTGGGCCCTTCAAAAATGAGAATCCTGGGAACTGAGTCAGTTCATCTCTCCATCCAGATGCTTGAACACTCAGCTGGGTACACTGTTTATCTCTCAAGTAGACCCAGACCCTTTCATATGTACACACTTTTACTGAAAATATGTTCATACTTGACATGAATGTAATCATATGTCTGAAAAATTCTGAACTTGAAATACTTGTACAAAGTTTTCATAACACCAGCCAGGTTTTCTTCAAGTATGGCGTCAGTCAACTGCAGCAAAAGAGCTCAACCCTGCAGGTACTCAAACCTTTGTTTAAAACATCCCTGTCACTCACAGACCGCTAACCAGCAGCATGTAGACATGACACAGACTGCTAAATATAAACACAAGGAGTCTGCAGTCACTTAAAGGCTGTTAGACAGCGACAGCTAAAGGCTGGAATTCACAGTAACAACAAATAAAATACACAAATCCCCCAAGAGGCACTGAGGCATGTGTCCGTGAAGTGTAATCCCTGTTAATCCACACAAACAGCAAACAGTCAAAGGGGACGTGAGTGTGTGTGGGTTCGAGTGTGAATATATTGTTGACTGTAAGGTGGAGAGATATAGCAAGAAAAAGAAAATATTCACATGAGCCACACATTAGACGTACATGACACTTCATTTATCTGAGAAGTCATATAGGCAACATGTTATATAAAGTGGAGACCCTCATGTCAGGCCAAGCAGATTTTTTTTTTTACCAAGTTGTAGAGTATGGATATGAATAAGTTCATACTAAACATCTTTAAGAATAAACTCTTTTTAAATAATCTGTTAAGACAGCTAAAGAAATAGCTCCTCAGTTTAGACAGGGTGTCCAAATCTGCCTCAGCTCAATGAGTCGCAGTAGAAAGCTGAAACTTTTTTTAAACATGCACCCATGAAACAAAGTTTTGAGACTCCCTCTCTCTTTCTCTCGTTCTCCTTCTCTCTCACTTCACTTTTTCAAAGCTTAAAAAAAACTTTTAAAAAATGTGAAGCTGAAGATGCAGACGCACACTGGGAGAGAGCTGGGATTATGTGCAGAATAACAACTGCACGTAACTGACTGAGATGAAACTCTTCAGCCGCACGATGACAGCTCCACAGTTAAGCTGTTTATCAGTTAAAAAAAGGACTGAACCACAGACTGGAGTTTCTGATTACACTGCAAAAACAGTCAGTCATTTGTGCGATAAAGACAGATCCAGGTTATAAAATGCTGAAATCCTTATCAAAAGGAATTATTTTGAATTAAGGTGAATTCTTTGTGGTTCTCATATCTGCGTCTGGAAATTTTGTATTCTGTTGAATCACAAAAATTGTTCCATGTTCCACAGTGGTTCATCTTCACTGATTCATCTGCACAGAACAGTTTGCCATTTGTCATTGCTGCTTCTTTTGAGGCTACACCAGGCAACATAATGCCATGAGAATTAAATATGCCACCTGATGCCTGTTTAACACGTCTCTGATCATTCAGCCCTTTGCACTCAGTTTTTCTTTTAGTTTTCATTCAGTCTGAATCAAAGAACCAAACAAATTTGCTTGTAGCAAACCTTTCACATCCATCTCAGCATCATATGTCTTCTTCATGACCTGTCAGCTGCAGGCACACATATGTTGTGAGACAGGAGCTTGCATAGCAGGAGCTTGGAGTGAATTTTTCATACATTGGTTGCTTATAGTGACGTGCACTGCATAAGAAGCGTAGAGAAAAAAGGTCCTGGAGGAGAAAATCTAACAGAGATAGAATTTAATGCATCATTGGTGGGAGGTGCTTAGCAGAGCGATAAAAGGTAGCAATGACTTTTGTCCATTTTGTTGCTCTTGTTGCCTAATGGGGGGTTCACACATAACCATTGTCGGGCTTTTTTAGTCCTGATTTTCCTCCTTGCTGACCAAGGACAGACGACACCCAATTATCTTAAATCTTATAAGATTATCCTATTAGATTATCCTGTAGTCTGAGGTGTGTTAAGATTAAATTCGTCCGGATAATTGGTTTAAAAAAGGGTCAGGGCCGACAATCGTAGATATTAAACTTGTTCAATATTTATGGCCAAAAATCTTTATGTGTCTGGGCAAAGCCGATTCACGTCTTCGTGAGTTGTGACATAGAATGGAATGTAGCCAATCGGGAGGCAAGCTGACTGAGGAACAAGGAAGCATACGTAAACAAATCAAGCATGGCTGACCTGACACGGAAAGTTTGGATTTTTCCAACAGTCTTTTCTTCTTTTTGGTTTGTGAATTTTCCATTAAAAATAGTCCCCAGACCACCATCATTCTGTCTTTTATGTCCTCTTCCATGTTGCATTTGGTGTTAGCTGGTTGTTGCTATCTGTTGCTATGTTTCTTCTTCTATGTTTTTATAGATCACGTTTGGTCCTGAGATTTCCGTCTTGGAGGACGGGATTCTAGATCGGTGGTGGGACAGAATTGTTATGTGTGTGTTGAGCTGTGTTGAGATTATCTGAGCACACCACACACAGTACCATCAAAACTGTTCAAAGCCTGATTTTTTATCTTCATGTGTGGGCTCTCTAACAGATAAAAAAATCACTTAAGATTTAAAAATCCTTATGTGTGTAGTCCCCCCTTAAGCCAGACATACAGTACACTGCAAACTAAGGGCTGCCTCAGAATCTTTCTTCTTGTGTATATATTAACTAATATTTTACTATTGTTCTAGGGTTTATATTCACTGAATGGCAATCTACTAACCTGTGCTTTAAGACCACAATATTCCAGCTGGGATAAATAAAGTTTATCCGTATTACTTTCTATGTCGTTCTTTATTTCTTCTCTAAATCAAATCATTGAACTCATCACTCTCTGTAAAACCACTCTGACAAAGTATGTTGGTAATTACTAAACTCCAACGTAGCATGTAAGAAAACTTTTTTTCATGCTTACATGCATTTTTATTTAAACCTCAGTCAAATTTTAACCATTTACAAAATAAATAACAATAATACATGGATAATAATCCATCCACTGTATATGAAAACCTGTTTATGTTCCAGGGCTACCCTTTTCAAAAGTTGGTGGAACAAAAGACAGAGAACAAGAACACCCGAAAGGGTCTATCACAAGACAAAAAACCAAATGCCCAGAGCAAGAAGCATGTACTTTTATGGCCAATTCTGAGTAGTAGCACCCAGAGGAAACTCACAAAACATAACAAAAAAACACAGCAGTGGATTTCAATTGCAGGACCCTGTGTGAGGTCAATGCACTCCCTGAGCCCCTGTGCCACCCACTGATCAGAGCGCATACTAATAATTTTGTCCTCATTTCACTTTATCTCATGCACGCTCCCTCTGCTGCCCTGTACTCATCTTGTTTACCACACAGTGACACAAACAGCAACAAGTCAGGACTTGCCAAGTTGAACAGGTTGTGGCTGGTTGTTAATGAAGATGTAGACTAAAAAGGCAAATTTTTCAAAATGTACTCACCAAAAGTTCAGAGGGTTTAAGTCTTTCAATTTTGCTGTCATTGTGTACAAACATATGTTAGCAAGTCTCTGTATTAGTTTATACCATAGACTGTATGATTAATAGATGTAGTCTCCGCAAAGTCACCCGTCTGTTTCTGAAGCATATTTTTGAAGCAAAACGGCCGGCACGGCCATATTGGAATTGAGGCGGGCTTTGGGTCTCCACAGTAACAGCCATAGGGCGCCCGGCAGTCACATGAGCTGAGCTGTGCCTCTGATTGGATGAACTGGTGATCTTAATATTGTCAAATCTGCAGAGTAAGAAAAAAATTCACCCCCCGTACAGTGCGTGCTGATAGTGAAATTAATGATTCAGACAGGAGACATTCTTTGTACCAGGCTGTAAATGTGCTTATTTTGGCCGTAAAACTGCTTTTTTTTTTGCTTGGTGTGTTTGTGACTTCCGGTACTTCCAGAACCAGCCTTAAGCGGACACTCAAGGAACAGCAGACTTTAGCACTTCCACATTGTCTCATATTTTCAGACTGGAGGTTGCTACTTATACAAGGTTATACAAGGTTATTCCTGAGTTTGTGTTGATGAAGCTGATGCTGTGTATTTAATGTTCACTTTGTCTTTTATTGCGTTTTTCCTGAAAATCACAAATACTCTTTTTTTCTCAGAGCATCACAGCAAGAATTCTAGCCGTGTAACTCATGTCATAGAATATCCCCTTCCTCTGTTAGCCACGACTGTATAAACACAAGTCTGTATCTTGTCGGTGTTACATGTAATGTTGGACTTCTGCTAGGTCTGTCTGGTTTGACTCTGCTCCACTGCGCTTGGGCTCTGTACTCCCTCATCTGTCAACACCCACCAGCAGTGTTTTCAGAATGCACAAGGAGCAGGACCACCAAGCAGCTGGAGTCACCAGACCATGGATTCCCTGCAGCGATTACTGATTGAAGTACAAGTAGAACTGTAAAGTAGAACTGAAAGTACCAATCTGCAAATTTACTTCAGTAAGAGTAAAAAATACTGTCTTTAAATTATCCTTAAAGTCCTGAGTACTTTTGAACGATGGGATGTAGAGTGAGGGTGTCAGTAAGATATGAGCTCCAAATAAATCGGAACATCTCTTCCTGTGATCATAGTTGAAGTTGAACCAACAGGAGAGCTTTAATGTGAGAACAACACATATTTCATTCCTGAATATTTGAGTTTCCTCTTTGTTTTTATTTTGCACTTTTTAGACGCTCCTTACATCAAGTCACAGCCTGCTGTGAGTTCAGAGAGTTCACTGTGAAGTGTCCGGACTGCAGGACGGCTTGTTGTGATCAGGATCAGGTTTAGGCTCAACATTTGTCCTGACTGTGGTTGGAAAGAGGTGTCAGCTTTATCAAATCCATGTTTCTCTGAGCAGTTATTGACCTGAAGGACCAACCTGTGGACGTATTTGTTGTGATTTCAGCATGAGCAGCATTGTTAGTTCACCTGATCATTGGACCAGAGATATCAGCCAATCAGCTTCAGGCACACTGTTGATGGACAGCTTGTGTCTTTTCTACCTTAACTGAAGTTTTTACTTGGTAAGTGATTTAATGTAAAATGTAACATAGAGCAACACCTACCACAAAGCATAGGTAAAATTATTGGTTTTAAAAACCACTAAACTACTAAAATACATTCTTAATAACAGTAACAAGAAAAAATGTGATCAGTTACCTCCAGCCTTGAATATTTGCATAGAAACGTTATTTATGGGAAATGCAAAAGTAGTCACACAAGTAGAAGAAAACAGTGGGTCTTTAAATTGTTTCTTTGTGAATATTAATAATAATAATAAAAAAAAAAAAAAAAAAAATAATAATAATAATAATAATAATAATAATAAAAAAATTTGAGCATCATATCAAATATAAGCTGACATGTAAGTCAGTTGTATTTTTTTGTAAAGTTTAGTGGGGTAATTATTCATTCCACAATTGCCTTGCCCTTCTTGAATTTCCTAAATATGAGTGTTTGTTGTTTTTTTTTTTAGAAATGAATATTGCAAAAAATATATATTATCAACGTTTCTTCGGCTACAGGGATCGAGAAGCCTGGGTTTAACCCCAACCTGCAGCCTCATATTTTTTCAAATATTTAAAGCTGTAAAAGATACTTAATTACAGTAAATTGAGTAAATGTAATAAGTTAATTACACCGCTGCAAACTGAAAAAAAGTTCTGTCCACTCTGGATAAAGCTAGGAAAAATGAGGAAGAAAAAAATACTTTCAAACCTTTTCTTTAGCAGTCACAATTATTCTGAAGGTAGAGTTTTATCATGTGTGTGCAGCACTTCTGTCATAGTTTTATTTCACTGCTGTTGACTTTTAGCTAATGTGTCATTTAGTTATTCTCAAAGACATAAGTCTGAGACTAGTTACCATTTCATCTTCATTTTTTGTTCCAGAAATCAAACTGACTATAAAACAGCTTCTTTTCAGCACAGGACCAACGAGCGATGAGCAGTGAAATGTATGTTGGAAGGATAAAGCCGAGGACTTGTGGCCTTAAAGATATCGGTCTTTTGTAACAGACAAAAATCATCACCGATTCTGTGTCCTGTGCTCGCTTGACGTCAGAAACTGCATTCCTCTGGCAGCTGGCAGCACCATCACAACGAGAACAGCTATAAAAAGACAAATTGCATGAAAAATGCAGAAGAGCTTCAACCCTGATGCCCCAGTCACATCATCAGTGCCACCGCTACCGCTGAGCTCCACTCTTTTCTGAGAAGCAGCGCTCACATCCTCCAGTTGAGTTCATTTTAAGCGTTTGCAAAACTTCAAAATAAAATTAAGCAGCAATAAAAAAAAATTAAAAAAAAAAAAAAAAAAAAAACGTGCTGTCTGCAGTGCCAAAGAGGGCAGGTTGCTGAAAAAGGAGGACTCTAAATAAAGGAGACACCTGCCTAAACACTCTGATTTTTCAAGAGGTTTGAGAAGCAGCTGGAGGTTCTGTTCTTTATCTCTGCTGTGATATACCTTTGACCTTTAAGCATGTCACCGTTACGTGTTATCATTTCAATGTGCGATTTTCCGTCCAGCAATTCAGCAGTGTTACAGATTTTCATTTCGACATTGTTCCACCCGTCTTCCTCAAAAATCTCTTTCATGCTCTTTAACCGCGACACGTCAACTAAGCCTCACATCCTTTTGTGTGTGTGTGTGTGTGTGGTTGGTGCAGAAAGCTGTTCCCACTCTGTCATTAGGCTACAGATCGACTTCTCCAGCTCAATGCTGCTGCTGGTTATGAATAAAAAACTTTTTTTCTGTTGTAGTCTGGCCCCTCATCTGCCTTTGGCTGCTGCTGCTTAAGTGATCTCACAGGACCCCCGGGTGGGATTTGGGGATGAAATAGAAAAGAAGAATAACAGGAAGCATGTGTGACATGACAATTGAGAGAACTTCTTATTATTCAGCTTGGTGTCTGCAGGAATAACGCTTTTTCTTGGATGTATGCTGGCATGAGACTTCATGGGTTTGACAGCCTGCATGTGTGCAACAGTCTGACACAGGGCATGTGTGTGTCTGTGTGTACATGTGTGTGTCGGTGTGTGTTCTGGTTACAGTCAGGGGTTCTGTATGGAAGGGTTAAACTACAGAGTGATGCTCCACGGAGCGCGATGAGAGGAGAGGTACTCAGGGACAACACAAGCCATTCCAAATAGCACTCAGTCTGAATAATGCAGCAGTTTGGAAGAGGGGAGGGAGGGAGGGAGAAATGAGGGGGCAAGGGAGGGGAGGAGGAGGGGAAGAAAAGAGAAGAAGGCATAGGAGCAGAGGCTGTGAGTGAGATTGTGTCGTGAGGGAACAAAATAGTCGCTGAATGAGGTGAGCACAGTGAGTGGCGGAGGAGATAAGAGAGCAAATAAGGTGCTGGATGAAAGGTGAGGAAGACATGGAAGAAAAATGTCAGAATGAGAGGAGAGGCCGATTCACAGTGACACAGAAGAGATAGAGAAGAAGGTGGAAGCTGAGGAAGAGGATGTGAGATGAGGGTAAAATGGAATCATGAAACAAAGTGGGTATTGATTCAGAAGAGGATAGAATTTATTGAGCAATCTGTGTTTAGAGAACGTACAGGAACCGGAGACAGCAGGAGAAAAATGGAGAACATGAGAGGACAGGGAGGAGCAGCGGGGAGGAGAGGGGAGACAAAAGAAGGACAAGAGAGAGAGAGAGAGAGTGTTATGTGGTGAGGCTGAAAAGATTTTTAGAAGAGAGGATCATTCCCTCTTGGCTGTACTCCTAATTTTTTTAAAGCTTTTTCCGAGGGTCTAATAATAACTCTTCAAAAACAGCACGGCTCTCCTGTTGGTGGAGCTGAAAATACCCAGAATCAAATATCAGCCTGTGCTCACATACACTGGTGTTATTAATACTGTGAGTTCTCATGAAACATTAGAAATCAAACAGTTATGCAGGGGTGAGGGCTAATGCTGCAGTTTGAAGGTTATAGTTATTTCACAACAACGAATAATGTTAGCATGCACATAAGGATGCCAATGATGCGGCTTGTCTGGTAAATGTGCAGCTCAAGTATCCTGATTGAGGACTCATCAAATGTCTAGTTGCAGTGTATGTACAACCCCACTTCCAATGAAGTTGGGATGTTGAGTAAAATGTAAATAAAAACAGAGTACAATGATTTGAAAATCCGTTTTAACCCATATTTGATAAAATACACTAAAAACAAGGTATTTATTGTTCAAACTGATAAACTTTTTTTTTTTTTTTTTTTTTTTTTTTTTTTTTAAATATTCACTCGTTTTGAATTTCAGTATTGATGCCAAAAGCCATACAATGACAGGAAAAATTAGGTTTGGAGTGGAGGAATTGAGTTCAAGCTTGTGTCAGGCTGATTGGCTAACACCATCTCGTCAGTCTGGATCTGGAAGTCTCTGTCCTACATTTAAACACAGTATCATATAATGATCATCACAATGTCAGCTGACAGTGGACAACTTGTCAAACAGCATGTCAACAGATTTTCCTGTATCTGAGTGTACTTGGAAGCCCTGGCTTGCATGGCAAACATTCACATCTCACTTTACCTTACACAGGAAGTCAGTAGTCAAAATACAGACGAAGGGAAAATGACTTAAAGAGGCCAAAACAAGAATTTGAATAATAAAAATAAAAATCCCAGGTCATTTTGATTCAAAGTTCTATTAACAGAACATAAATTCTTATCTTATTACTGTTCATCATATATTATATATCATATTTTTTGGGAGGGTATGAGTTTATATCTTATAACTGCTTTTTCATACATCAAAGGCTGAATAACACGCAGTTAACATGACAACTTTTCAGGAAAAAAACAAAACATTTTATTCAGGACCCATTGAATTTCCCAGAGACTCACAGTCCCAGGGTCCCAGAGACTTAGAAAATCTAAGGCATGCCTCAGATGTTGAGGCTGGGACTCGAACCCACAACAACTGCTCAACCAATGAAGCTAAACCAAAAAATATTTATAGTTTGTGGAGTGTATTTGGGGAAGAAAGCTCCATTAACAGCAATGGTTCATCTAACGTTCAGTTAACAGTACAACACACTCATCACAGACAGTAGAAGAGAAATTCATTGAAAAAGAGACAATGGCAATTAATCAAACATCATAAATAAGCATCAGATCGAGTTGTTAGCACATGGGTGAATTTAAATCAACACTAATGACAAGCTGAAGTCCAGCATGCCCGGTCCACGAGTAATCAAAGAAACCAACATGACATCACTGCTGAAGACGAGCTCCAGACGGTGACTTCACCACAGCTAACACTCTCAGGTCGATGGCTGGTTAAAAGGGTAGGAATCTAATTTGGGGGATTTACAAATGTATTATGTGCTACATCAGTAACAGGAGTGGAGTGCTGCTCCACCAACACCACCACGTATGAAGAGAGCCTGAGAGACACGTGAAGAGGAGAGAGGGATATTTATAACACATGCACTTTGATGTGAATCAGAAAAACAAGCCATTTTGTATCAATGTGGGATCAAATTTATGCTATTTATTATATCACGTAGCTCACAGACAGTTAAGCAACTGTTCTGAAGTGTTTATTAGACTGAATGTTTATCCACAGCATATTGGGAGGCACACCTGCTTACCACAGTATCACCTCCTCCATCACATGGTGTAAAATCTCTCTCAATCATAGACTGTATATAGAATGGACAGCGTGGCTCCATCTTTTACCATTGAACGGTTTGGAAGCCAAAAAACCTCCGTCACAGGAGCCGCCATTGTGCAGCCAGAGTCTGCACAGTAGAGACTATGGAGTGACAAAATTTTTTTTTTTTTTTCTTTTGGTGACTCTCCTTCTTGATGTATTTTACTATTTCCAGAAAAAAAACTATACAAGAACGGCAGCTGTCAATCCCCATTAAACAAGACATAAAACCCTGTTTTTAACATCTAATAAGAGGGAGCAGTTTCTGTGGCGACCTCACTTTGAGCCGAGCGAGATGATGTCCATTTTTTTTTACAGTCTATGCTCACAGCACTCAGTTCATCTGCCTCCTCAATCTCCTCTTGAGTGAGTGGTGTCTGTAGCTGTAGGAGAGCCGTAGTTAGGCGCAGCAATAAATAAATAAATAAATAAAAAATGGCCGTCCATCAGCCCATTATTGATCAACCCGCTGGGAAATCTTCCGGTTCTTCCGATGGCCAATCCACCCCTGGACACAGCACTAGTAGGGATCAAGTATACTAATGGATGTCAAACACAAGGATAAATCCTCGCTGGGTTTATTTTTTTACTTGCTGTTTCACTATCAGTGAAAACAACAAGTAAAAAAGAATGTATTTATCACTCCTTGAAAAAAAAAATAGTGCTCGAAGTACTTTTTGTTTATTACTGTTGAATAAGATCATTTTATGACAGGAAAAATCACATTCTTTCCTCTATATATGACTGATAGTATGAGTTCTGAAAGTTTGTGTATACTTTCATATTCCCAATCTAACTTTTAGACGAGGGAAAAGAATGCACTTGGCCAAACGTTAGCATAGAAGCTGAAGTAAAAAAATAAATAAAATACTATCGCTGTATTGCTAACAGAAGCATCATATGCTGCAAATCACATACTACATACAGTTTAGGTTAAAGTTATTATCAGTATAAGGGGTGTTTCCTTCTGCGCTTCTTGAGAAAGTTGTTAACTTACAGTCTCTGCTCTTCCATGGCCGTTTCCATTATCTTTGCCATGTCACTGATTTGTCATTGCCTCTCTTTCTTTGAACTGACAGTTACCGTAATCCTATTGTGAATAAACCTTAAGATAAAACCCCAATCCCTCATACAGGAGAAGACATCTGTCACTATCAATGACCTATGACAGCAAGCCGTCACAATGAAGACTCACTTATCCACATGACTTTGAACTCTTGACTGCCGCCACAGGGTGGTGTTCTATGAAAGAAAAGAAAAAAACACCTTTTTTTCCTGAAAAGACCTTACAGCAATGATTGACACTGAGGAAGCAGGGTGATTTTTTTAATGTTACACTTTGTTCATAGGAGTCACTGAATTTAGCAAAATAAGGTTCCTTAAAGGAGCTGTAATAAGTTTTAAATTTATCCTGCATATTTTTTTTGCCTCCTTTTATATTCTTAACATTAAAATGTCTGTTTGATACTGTGGGCTTTCACCAAACGGCAACACCAGGTTTTGACTCAGGAGGAGTGCAAACACTGCGTTTATTCTTGTGATCTACCTGCGGCTGGCTCCAAAAACCATGGAAACTAAATAAGAGCCTTTTTGGAATGTCTTTTGTTTAGCTCTCCTACCACCATGACTGAAACATGTGCACTAAACACAATGTCAGGTCATGCTGTGCTCCCAGTCATCAGTTTTTATTATTCTGGTTTTCTGTGCTTGGACAAAAGCTAATTGGCGTTTGGATGAAAAGCACTTTTTACGGAGCTTTTATTCATTCAGTTATTACAGCTGGTTCAATTTTTGGTCCTCAGAAGTCATGTGGGGATAACTTGATTTGCGTGGGACTAGCCACAAAAAAAGGTTGCTAGTTTGCTATTTTTTGATGACTGAATTGAGAATGAATGAAAGGTAGAATGTGACGGCAGAAACAAGGAGGCAGGAGGAGACAAATAAAAACAAAACATAATAAACCAACAGAGAGACAGACAAAATGTAGCACCTAATAAAAGCACTTTAGAGGATGGAGTGAATATTTTCTTCTGAGTTGTGTTTGCAAGAATAGCACAGTGATGTTAATAGACTGATCTTAATATGTGTGTGTGACAGTTAATGTCAATAGGTCTAATAACACCATTTACAATAATTATGAAGTTAATAGGGTACATGAGATAATATCAATAACAGCAGTTAAGACTCCAACACTTCTAAGATTAAAGAGGCTGTGAGGACTACCTGTTTGAAGTTGATCGCAGAGACACCTTTTGGCTGGAATCGTGTGCACACTGTCATGATGACATGACTTTTAACAAGGTGTTTGTTTGTTTTGGAAATGAATGGAGAACAGATCGTCCTTTTAACACTACTTTTTACGGGACAGCGCAATGAGGTAAGGTGTTTATCAACAGTAACACAGCGCTGTTGTTTGAAACATGACAACAAGCAAACTTTGTCAGTTTGTACCATAATTTAGTAGCCGGCAATTTAAGTGCCACTTTCAGCCTGGTGGTCTGAGAGGTATCTGTAAGCTAACATGTAACGTAAGTGAATCCTCATTTCCTGCTCATCTACCAATCAGAGCTAACGTAACCTCACTCTTCATTTTATTGACGGACTCTCAGGTTTGATCAGATCACTGCAGAATAACTGCTGCACGTGGGTTGGGATGAACATTATCACAAACAGTTTAGCTTGTTTTAGCCTTTAGCCTTTGTTATCACTCTGCCCATTAGTTTTCTTCTTCTCTTCTGTCCTTTTTCTGTCAGACAGTTCAGCTCCAGTGTCCACCATCACTACTAAATAAATCACAGAAACAGTTTTCAGCAGAGAAAAACAGATCTCACTTCTTGCTGTTAAACTTCATCAGCCAGCATGGTGTTGCCATAGATTAATCCGTAAACCAGTACGGTCCTGTGCGACCCAATTGGGAAACTAAGAAATAGCATTTGGAAATAACCTATAATGATGCTGATAATCTCATTTTAAGTTGTAGATTACAATTAGACAGGTACCTAGAAGTGAGACTTTTTCAGGATCATTAAGAAAGTCCTCACAGACCCTTTAACATTGGTATTATACCAGTGATGACCTGTGTTGGACAGATTACTTTAAAAAATTAATAAATTATTGTAACTCATGACTTTCCCCAAAAAAGTAATTCAATTAGTAACATAATTACTCCTTTCTAAATATGATTAGTTACCAGGGAAAGTAAATACTGTCTTATGTTTTAAAGCACTGGCAACATCAACAGCTTTATCTGTGTTTTCATGCCATGTGCTTTGTAGGGGCGTGTGGCATTGAGAAATGTTTCATGAGATTTGAGTTACTTAACATTGAATGCCGACAAAAGCTTTGCCCTGAGACATAATGTACACTTCACATGTATGTTCTTGCCTTTTACATCAGTCATGTTTTTGCAGCTCCTGTCCTGAGCCTGGCTGAGTGAGCCAGGTCAGATAACAGCTGTTAGACATCAGTGCAAAATAATGGGCTACATTTCACCGTCAGTTACAGCGTTGTAAAGATCTGAAATAGCATTTAATTAGAAAACGTGCTACTGGAAAACAATAAGGGCATTAGTTACGCTATTATTTTTAACACTGTTATTCCCAACACGGTTGATGATAAAGATAAGAATGAAATTTATTCAGCAGACTGTCTACAGCTAATCCCAAGAACTCCTTGGCAGATCTATAGTGATCGGACATAAAGATTTAAAGTTAACGTCAAGAAGAGAATTTCTCTCTTCTTGCGAGCCAGCTCTAACTTTTTACCAAAAAGGAAAGTTTTAGTCAGTACTTATGCCGCAACATTTTACTTCACTTGAAGAGTCCTGAGAGGTTTATTATCAGGCAGCCTGAAGAAAGGGAATTATAATAATCCTACTGGGAGGTAACAAATGTGTTAGAGTTTAAAGACTTGTTTGATCAACAAGAGCTCACAGTTCAGGGTCATGTGATTGAGGCCAGAAGCTTGTTGCTTTTTTAGCCTCATCATGTAATTTCTCCTGACACTTTGAGAATGTATTGAGTATTCATTATCGACCCAGTTTTCTTTCACAAACAACTGCAAACAGTTTGAGCCAGGATTGGCCCACAGCCAGTTGCACTCATGATGAAAGCAACACAAAGAAAATGACACCACTGAGATAGCTTTCTGTAAGTTTTTATTTGATTTTACAAATCAAAATGTGTCATAAACAAGTGGAATACATGTTTGATTTGTTTCAGCCTCTGTAACAATACATATTAACTTAGCAAAAATCAAGTCAAAACAATTCACATTTTCAGTCAGTTATGGCCCATTTCTAAAAACATATGCACTAAGACGGTCGTGGTGTACTTTGTTGTGAAGAGAGAGGTTTTTGCTGTCAGTTTGCTGACGTCACGTGTTATGTCATAGATTTAAACTGGAAAGTACTGATTGACCGCTCTTAGTGCAGAAGTGCTTTTGGAGTTGCCAGGCTTTCTTACAGCAGAGATCTTTTCACTCAGTTTACAAAAATACATGCTCATTTTTCTGCAAATCCTGACAAGCATAAATGTCATTGAAACACAAATCTGTTCATTTCCAGTGCAAATTATTTAAAGGGAAAACAGAGTAATTGAAGAACACAACAGCAAATGAATGTATTTATCACTCCTTGGAAAATAAAATCATTAACACTCATATTATATTCAGAAACAAGAATATGTGCCATGTCATAAATATATTATACTCTCATACACTTATGTCTTTTTTTAGTGCAATTTCACTTGTTATACACCACAACTCACTATTTCTCCCTGA
Organism: Labroides dimidiatus; assembly: GCA_030710495.1. Taxonomy (NCBI): domain Eukaryota; kingdom Metazoa; phylum Chordata; class Actinopteri; order Labriformes; family Labridae; genus Labroides; species Labroides dimidiatus. Next base: position 6,920,186 of record CM061147.1, read on the forward strand.
AGCATGCACTGAAAAGGAAGGTCTCGTCCATAAATGTTAACCTGCTGAGGCAGCTTGCAAATGATTTCATTATTTTGGCATATCTGGTCGATCATTTAGGTGAGTAACAAACATGTCCAGTCAGTTCCTCAAGCCAGTCCATCTGATGTTAAGCTGAGGCAACTATAATAGTTAGATTTATCTTAAATCAAAGTCATAGCTTGGTGAGGATTATTTTTAGGATGCATTTGTGAGACAATGTAACAAGCTGGTGAAAACTGCTGCACTAGTTTTAGCCCTGCTTACAGCAGCCTCGTCTAGCTCTCTGATAAAGTCTCTATTTACTCAGTTGCAGCAAAGCCCATTGGCATGCTGAGCTCAAAATGCAGTTTGCTTAGCATGATTCATGACTATCATAGCCTCATTATAGCCCACGTGATGTCTGGCATGCACCTAACTCGAATAACCACAGAAATATGAGGCTTGTATGAAGAGACAGCAGGGCTTTCAGTCTCACAGGCTAACAAAATCCTACTGCAGTGCATCTTCCTGCGGTGTCTTCCAGTCCACCACTCACATTTACTGTTACCTACATTCCCATGGTCATCCATGTATTGCAATTTTGTGAGTCACACAGCTCTGTACAGCATTGCACGATTTAACTCAACTCCGGTAAGTTTCCCATAACTGTGTTTAGTTTAACTTTGAACAGTTGCATCAAATGCTCAGGACTCTATTTTACACTGAATGTCATTTTCCGTCAGAGCCAGTACATCTTTCAGTCATCCAGAGAATTTCAATGCAATTTAAAGAAGCTTTCCTTTCACCATATGTTTAATAAAAATGAACCACAATAACATCTCCTTTAAAGACCGGCTTAAAGTTAAATGTCATATTTTTTTGTGACTTTTTCTTCTCTTGTTTCTTTTTTCTTTCCACGAAGAATGAAAGCAGCAGTCTTTGACTGTCAACCAGGATTAATATTTTGTGCCAACTCAAAACACAGGTCAATGGGGGCATTTATTTCCAAATTTAAAAAGTGATACCGTACCATGAAAGATTTCTTGTCTTCGAGACCAAATGATGCTTTTTCGAGTTTCAAACTACGCTGTTGTTTAGGCCTCTATCTATTTAAGAAACATATATTTGTTACGCAACAAGATTTGGTCACCTAAAAACAGAACGTAATACTATAGCTAATGAAACAGATTGTGCAAAATGCAGTGTTGCTCATGGTTTTGTCAAATGAGAAGTCTATGCTAAATATTTCCTTTAAACTTCACATTTAAATGGACAGAAAAGAAGTAACTCTAAATCTCTGGCTACATGTCAGGCCTGTGCAAAGATACATTTAGATGAGCTCTTGAGTGTTTTGGCCTCCTATCATGAAATACTTTGGAACAACTAAAGTTTTTTTTTTATACAGATTTCACAGGAGGCTACCTCAGCTGGATCTATCCTCAGACATGTATCATCATTTGAAATGCACTGAGAAGCTCTTACTGTTTCCACACCCTAACACTGACCATGAAATCACATAGATTCTAATCTACAGAATGCTACATTGCCCCTGAACTTCTACCTAAAGTTTTCTTTTTCTTTGATACAAGAATAATATTATTTAATAAGGATGAGATAATTAAAATACTCATTTGTACATCAGTAATAATTTCTTTATACACTTGGAAGGAAATGCCACTTATACAAGCAGAAACTTCCTCTCACACAAATACTAAAGTGCTGCAGCCGAGAATGCACTTTCTGCACCCTACTGGCTTAATACTGGAGTAGATTATGTTTCAACACACTTTATCAAAGTAACCATGTGAAAGTAGAGGGAAGGCTAGTATCTTTCCTCATGCGGCCAGCAGTAATGTTAATAGAACTGGTAACTTGGGAGTCCATTGGGAGTATCCAACCCAGAAACATAGGAAGGAAACATGCTTTATAAATTGTTGTATTTTGTAGCTAGGTGAATGTAAAGAAATAAATAAGCCACGGGTGCGAAACAGCCTGGCAGGGCCCTGGGATCCTACTCATGCAGTATAATGAGGAAAAACAGCATCTTCTGTGGCCTGAGGAGAGAAATATGAAGAGATGAAACAGCCTGTCAGCCGCATACAACACCTTTATATTTACACATGGACAGAGGAGGATGAAAGACGTTTTTAGATGTGGATTAAATGACAGCAGAAATGTTGTTCTGTCATTAGTGAAGAGTATGCTACTCACAATAAGTTAGAGATATCGTGAGGTCCTCAGTGGATTTCATACATAAGGTGTTTGTTTCACTTCAGTGATTTTGGGATCGAGAGGCAATTGTATTAGGGTGACAGACACACCTCATTTAGTGTTTTCCATGTTATGGTCTCACTGTGTACAGCGAGCCTTACATATTGAGGCCAATACCAAAAAATACAAAAGACAACCGTTTTCAATGTGGCATCAGTTTCAACATTCTGGGGGTATATAAAGCTGGTATTGTCAGTAGGTCATTCCCACCTCATCATTCAAGCAGCCATGAATACACCACATCACTTAATGGACGAGCAGCACCACCTGGCCATAGCACGCATTCAGGTCGGTAGCAGGCAGTCAGATGTTGCTCGTGAACTTGTTGTGTCTCAAAGTGTCTTCAGCAGACTTGCAGAAAGACACGGAACTACTAGAGTTGAGCCCCACGAGTGATGGACCACAATGTTGACCAGTACCTAAGGACCTATGCACTTAGACATCATTATGCAACTGCCACACAGCTGCAGGCCTGTTTACGAGAAGTGAGGGGTACCAGGGTTTCCAGACAAAACATTCACAACCGACTCCACTATTTTGACTTAAAGCCAGATGACCATTGCAGGTGACTCCACTGACACCAAGACACGACGGTGACCATTTGCAGTGGGCACAAGACCATGTGACCTGGACACTGCAGCAGTGGTCTACCGTTCTGTTCACTGATGAGTGTTGGGTCACCTTGCACAGGAATGATGGTCATCAGCTTTGTTGGAGAAGTCAAGGTGAGCAATACGCTGAGGTCAACATGGTCTCCAGGGTTGGCTTTGGTGGAAGAGGTGCAACAGTCTGGGCAGGCATCACCAGTCAGCGCAAAACAGATTTGGTGATTGTAGATGGTTCAGTCACTGCACGTTCTTACCTCAGAGACCTCATAGAACCATCATCATCCCCCAATTCCACCAGCACACCCCCAACTTTCTGTTCATGGATGATAATGCTCCATCACATGGTGCCAGAATTGTCACAGCTGGACTTCAGGAAGTCGGAGTGCCTCATATGGTACTACCAGAAATGATCCCTGACCTGAACCTCATAGAGCACATCTGGGACCAGCTGAAGCAGAGGCTGGATGCTCGTACCCCACCCCACGTGACCTGGCAGAACTGCATGTAGCACTTGTGGAGGAGTGGAACACATTGCCTCAGAATATCATGAGGCTAGTGAGGAGCATGAAACGTTGCTGTCAAGCTGTCATTGAGGCAAATGGTGGAAACACCCACAACTGACTTTGTCAGTTTTTGTTATTTTGGGCTATCTTTATTGTCTAAAATAATGGGGTAAGAAATATTGAACTCAATCTGAAACTCTGAAAATGGTGTTTCTACTCATTCATTAATAGTAATATCAAAGGAAACTATTACTTATTTCATAAAAATTCAGGCCAAACAGCAAAAACACTCATATAAATAAAAATATTTCTAACTTATTGTGAGTAGTTTATGAAGAATAGTACTCATATAAATACCCTCTACACAATAAACACAGTCAGTATAGTTTGATTAGAATAACTGGACACTAATTGAAACAATAACCCTATGTAATTAGCTTTATACATACCCATATCGGTCGTTAAATAGAAAAGATGGGTAGGGTGTAGCTTATATCAAGTCTTTTTTAGCTTTAATGTAACTGATAAACAAAAGAAGAACGGACATGACCAGTCATGTTTATTCAGGTGCTGCTCTCACTGTAACTTTATTTGTGGTTTCTGACTGATTAACCATGAAAGAATAACGTGGTGCTAGTGGACACTAAGTGAATAATTAAATACATTGGGTTTTCACTAAAACTGTTTAACGGTTCAAAAGCCACCGGAGCAGTGGGAAGAAATGTGTCAGTGTTGATCTTCTGTCTTTTTGAATATTTAGAAATGGTGTCCTGCAAGGGTCCATAATGGTTCCTATTCTATTTATTTATGACTGTCATATTTGAACTTTTACTAACCAGTTGATTGAATGATAATCAATGGATAAAATTAGCAGGAATGGGTAGAGACTGATGACAGGGGCTGCAGGCATTAATTAAGTGCACGACGTGAAAAAAATACTCTTTGAAATTATTTGGATAGTAACAAGAATATCTGAAAATAAAGTAAATATCCTTAACAAACTATGCACTATACCATGCTGAAGCCAATGAATGGTGCAAAAGACTGCAGTTCATCAAGTGTCCCCTTGAGGCTGGCTGCAAAAGCCACAGGACCTCCATCATGCCTCATGTTAAAATGTCCATTTTAACAGCAGAAATATTTACAACCAGATTCAAAAAAACTGTTTTTGGTATCGGAAGTTCAGAGACTTTATTTCAGAAGCTAATTTGGTATGCACACATCATTGGTAACATAAACACAATGACGTAGATTAAAATCAAGTTCTTGAGGACTTGAATCTTATCTAAAAACCATACTTCAGGTTCTAAAGAAAGGTTAGTGAAGTTAGGTACAAACTTACCCTACCCCTAACCCTAAAAATAATGAACAAACAAACAAACAAATAAATAAAACCAGCTCCATACTTTACTGACTCAACTCTGTATTAAAAAAGGGGCCCCTAAAAATAAACTATGTCATAAATCAGTGTCAAAACCTACCTCTAGAATAAAACAGTCCACTTCAAAGGTTGATCACTGCTCCTCACAGCCAGGTGCTGGGAAAGCCTCCGCTTCCTGGTTCTGAAACATATACTGTGGAGGAAGCACACATGAATATAATTAGAAGAAGATCACACAGGGAAGGTAATGTGACCAGAGAGAATAAACCAGTGACAGACATGACTGCTTCTGAAAAAAAGTCCATCAGAGAATGCAAATTATGGTAAAGCCTTTTCTAAGAAAGCACCAGTGGTTTCATTTGAAAATATGTAACAATATAATACGATCTGATAGCCATCAAAGATCTTGTGTGGGAAAATAAGATGTTCTCATGCTGCAAAGCCTCCATAAGATGGTACACAATACACAATGCCTTTAGCTCTCATTAATTACAAAGTAGTGGAGCTGATTGTCAGCAGCACAAACAGACCTTGATGGAGACAAAAGACGAATTAGCCCTTTTTACCAGACAAGTTTCGAACTTAGTGCAAAAAAAGTCTGCCTCCAAAAAGATAAATACAGCTGTGGATGCTGTGTGATGACCACAGTGTGATGAATCTTTATCATTCACTTTTGTATTATCACATATTATCATATTGTGCAACATGAGTTTGCCATCACTGCAGCTCTGATACCAGAATGAGCTGCAAGAAAATGAAGACAGAATCTAAAGATGGATTCCTCCTCTTTTCAACAAATTACATCAACAGAAGGCTTCAAGAAATATTGCACATTTCCATCCAAGTCTGCTTTTAAAATTTACGGGACCAGAAATGTCATTTCTCTTTGTTTTACAAAATCATTTGAGGAAGGTTTAAGTTGAGTTACTGCTCAAAACAGGTTTGTGAATTTCAACAAATACGGTCTCTATCCAGAAGGAGTCTGGGTCTGCTGGGATAGATTCATTCCTTTTTTTCCCCATGACTATATTGCGTTTCTCTTCACATCAACCAACACACTAACATCAACTCAAAGAACTTCTTTGAGAAATGACAGAGAACATAAATTGTGTCTCGAACATAATGTTGCAAAAGCAGAACCATTGACTCCACAGACCAGGAGCAGTCATTTAGATGATACTCTCACTCACTGATCAGGACAAATTTCACATTGCTCAACAGGCAAAAAGTATTCCCTCCTTTTATTAATCATTTATCATTTGGTGGCAGCAATTTCCTCTTAACTTCTTTCCACTCAAACCGTCAAATGCAATCTTTAAAATTCAGATTCATGGCCCTCTTTTTTTGTTTTGCTAATGTCTGTATCTAGAGTCACAGCTGCTGGTGGTAAGGAGGCATTTATGGGTAAACCAGAGCAGAGAATTTTTAGACTCCACAATGTGTCTGACAGACTGAACAGCAGCAACATCTTGTCAATTCAATTCAAGGTCCCAAGAAAAGTGGACTTCAATGAAATCACTGCCGACATGCAGGTTTAGCAGAAGGCTCTCTGATATTTAAGGTGCAGATTCTGCAGAAGGGGCCAAACGGTTCTCCTGTTTGTAATGCTGTGGGGTAACCAGTAACAAATAGTGGTGTTATGGTGCTATGAAATGAACTATTTGAACTTAATTGAAGTTTGTTCCAATTTGTCACATCAACTGTTAAAAATGTTCTGTGTATCCAGATTTTATTTTACTGGAGCCCTGACCTGTGTGGGGGTGGCTTTGAGTAGATGTGTACACAAGTATACGTTTTTTTTCCCTTTCTATCTCCACTAATTAACCAACTTCAAGTCTCCAAGAATTGACTTTACTAATTACTAATTACTAAAAAAAAAAAAAATTTCCATGGTATATTCCTGCTTCTTTGTGTATGACGGAGGATTAGGGCCAAGTAAAAAAAAAAAGAGTAAAGTAACAATGACAAATTAAAAAAAAAAAAAAAAAAAAAGTCATTAATTGAAGAGAATAAAGTCTTAAATTTATGAGAATAAAGTCAAAAATTAGCAGGAAAAAAGTTCATGAATTTATGTGAATGAAGTCATACATTAAGGAGAATAAACTTGTTATTTTAGTCCATATCTTGGCTATTAGCAGAGCAGCCGCCTCCTGTACAAAAATGAGGAACACGGAGCATCTTGTGAAGCTTTACTTTAGTGTAAGTTTTAACTTGGCCCTAATCCTCCATCGTAGTGTGGTAGCCTACGGTGCTATGTGCTTAAACTGCCTTCATCAGAAAGCTCCAGGTTCTTACACAAACTATTAGCAGAAATATTAAGAAGGCTGTTTGTCAAACCTGTAACTCAACAGAACTTAATCAAGAAGACGCACTCATTTCATCCTCTCTGAGTTGACGGATGGCTGCACCTATAAAACAACCTTTCAGAATAAAGTTTGTTCTTTAAACATAGCTGAAACAGATTCATGAATTGAATCTCCAAAATTTGTGACTTTATTCTTGTAAATTTACTTTTTTTCTTTTTCAAACATGACCCTAATCCTCCGTCGTATATTTATGAGCTTAAAATAGCAAAACAACAGGTTGGCAACGCGTAGATCCTCTAAGCTTAACTCTCTTAAGGATTCAAAACAAGACTCTTATCCAAAGTAACAAGATAAAGTATGTAGAAAATTACGAGCACAATCTTGCACACTGTAAAGTATATTCATTCATTGGCAAAGTTTTGACACCACAACCTTTGACCAGAAAAGTAGGAAATCCTAATTTAAGATTTTGGGGTGGCACCTTGAGTGGCCAAGCGGGGTGGAAGGGGAGTCTAAGCCATGCCTCTGGTAAAACCATTTTAAACAGGAGTGAGAAGTTTCAAACAGTAAAACAGTGCATTTGAGAATTCATGGAAAACAATAAAAAGTATTTTAGCAGTAAATGCAGCAGCAATGGCATATATACATTGTGGTAGAGTAACAGTAACAGAAACATAAAGTTTTCTGATCGTCAACTATAAACTGCTAATTTCAGGTGGTGATAACAAACACGTTATGCTGTGTGGTGGTCTAAAAAAAATTGTGAAGTGCTACATATTTTTCTCCCTCCCAGAAAATTTAAACCTTTCAAAGAATAGTTCTCATGCTTCTGCTTCTACATCTTTCTGACCTGCGTGAATGACTTCCTTTGGCAATGATTTGGATAAAGCTTTTCAGTAAAGCAACAACGTCACCCAAGTGCACCTCCATCAGAAGTGAGACAGCCAAAAGACAATTATATCTTATGAAATGCTTTATATTATCATAGGGCATGTGCATAAAAACTAAGCTTTTTGTCACTGGTTTTATTATTTAAATTTGTACTGCATCATATCTATTAATAAAATAGTATTGAATTGCAACCTTACTCTACAAAATGTCTGAACAGCCCTTTAAGTTAAGGTAAGTGGCCTACTTATAAACATAAAAGCTCTTCAGGATATCAAAAGTATTCACAGCATGGAATCTGAAAAGGCTTCTCTTGATGCTTTTGCAACATTTCTTTGAAATCATTTTTTTTTTTTTTTCATGGTTGATTGCTTCAGTCAAATAATCCATTCTGTTTTCTGTTTTATATTACATATTTAAATTGGCAACTTGCAACCTGTTACCATTTCATTTTCAAAGTAACCACTCCAAACTGCCTTTTTAGTATATATCATTTTAGAGTCCTCTGAAAAGGTTTTATGCTTCAGTTTTAAAGGTGGCAATTTTACAAATGGTTGCTAAATTACGAGAAGCTTAACTGCTGCTTTGGTGGTGAAGACAAATGGCAGATTTTTTTTCCCATGAAATCCCCAGATCAGCCTCCTGAGCTGTGTATGTACAGAGAGGTTATTTTCAACAGCCTAGCAAGTGCAACCACTTATTTCTGACATGTTTTGAAATAAATAAAATATGCAGCCTCCATGAATTCCAAATAGAATATCAAATTTTGTAATGTCAGACCAAAGTATTAATATCCACTTCACTTCAGTCCATTTTAATACGGGCTCAGACCAGAGAAGTCACTTCCAATACAAAATCACATCTGATATTAATGCAGATACTTGCATTGATCTGCAAAGCATCAAATTTATAATATTAAGATGCTACACATTCTCCAGTGTCTTATAGAATCATGTATATGTCTTGGTGACCAAAAATAACAGATACTCAGATTTAAAACAAACCCTCCTGCTTTCTTTCTGTATATGACTTACTGATTTGAGGTTGGACTCCATCTCTGTGAAGTTCCACTCTGTTAGAGGCAGGCTTAAACTGAAGGGCTGCAGAGGGAAAGAGAGAGAGAGAGAGGAAGAATGAATTGATGCAGGCTGATAAAGCAGCGTACTTCATCTCGTTGGCCACTGTGTGCTGTATAAGAAGTGCAAGATAAAACTGCCAGTTGTGAAATTTAAAACGTCAGATATATCTGGAGCTGTGCTATGTGGACTCAAAAGTGCTTCTTTTTTTGGACATGATTGAATCTTTGTATACTGCAGGTCTTCTCACATCAATAACAGTGCTGGACCCGGCCTCCACAGCACTCTGCTGATGGCTCCTGAGCAGCAGCTGCTGAAGCTCCTCTAGACTCATATCCACATTCTCCACAGCATCTGAAACCTCCACTCTTCAAAAAAACACAAACACACACGGTCATTTTTAAATAGATAAACAAACAAACAAACAAACAAATAAATAAGTACAAACACAGTCAATGTCAATCTGTAACTCATCAAAAATCTGCACAACCAACATTTGGAGTGATAGCTTACCTGTCCAGAGCAGGTCTCTTACTCCTCCTCTCCACCACAGAACCCCTCCCCTCCAGAACAGACTGGACCATTGCAACTGGGAGGACTGGAGGCTCAGAGGAGCACACCTCACAGGAGTTGTTCAAAGCTACAGCCTCTCCTGACGCCACACTGGCTCCTTTTCCTGCTCCTCTCACTCCTGGACTCACGGGCTCCTCTTTGATTAGCATCATGCACTTCTCCCTGTTTGAAGAGGTGAGTGTTGCTATTCAAACATAGTGCTGCCCAGTAATGACCTAATATGATAATAATAACTCATTATATTATTCACCTGGTCTCATCAGGCTGCATCTGGAGAGCCATGCTGGCCTGAGTCATGTCAGTAACATCTGATATGATTGGTCCTCCTGTCAGCCCACTGGTAGAGCAAGAAGCCGTGTCACTGGATGGCTGGGGAAAAAAGAGGATTAAGATGTATTTGCTCCTTTCAGTCTCTTTCTCTGTGATAACTTTCACTTATTTTTGATTTTCCATCCCTGAGAAAAAAGTAATCTAGAATTTATGAAGTAATTTTTCAAAGGAACAACTCCCAATCCCCAAAAAACATTATTGCACAGGAGTGTAGTTCTTTGAAACATCATATAAAATGTACAGAATCAAACACGGAGAGGAAAAATATATCCACCTGCAGTAGTTGCTCCGTAGCTGTGCAGTAAATACAATCTGGTGTCATACAGAAGCGTAACAGCACTTTGACTTGAATGCATCTAAGCTATAAAAACCGCTGGGATAGCTAAGATGAAGAACTTAATTTCTCCATTTACCTGGATTTAACTTATTTTGAGATGGGATTTTTTTTCCCCCTTTTCTTTCTGCCTTTAACCCCCCCCCTTAGGTCAAACATGCTCAAAACTCAGCCTGTAGGTGTGATCATGTCTTCTGATATGCAGCACAGCAGCTTCTAAACCACAGCACACTGTTTCCCTCTAGTGGTGAAAAGAATAACAGCCAATAACAGGTGGAAGCAAGCTAAAGCTGATTTATTTCCACAGAATAAATAAAATGTAAGATTGTTGATAAGCAAAATTTTGAGAACCATTTAAATTTAGATTAAATGCAACATTAAATGTTGTGAAATGCTGAAGAAGGTAATCATTCAAAAGAAATTGCTCTGTGCTAAATCAAACATTCATTTAAACTCCAGAAATGGCCAAGTACTTAGAAAGGCCAGTCAGTAACTTCAGAGTTTATGTTTACAGCATGGGGCTGCCAGCGCCATTTGTGCTGAGTGCGTGAGGTCAGCAGCTTCAGTAGCTCACTTGTTGTAGCTCTCTGCACAATAAATCACAGAGAGAGGCTGCAAAGCACAAAAAGTGAACTCAAACAATCCTGTATGAGATTCATTTTTAATTTTTAATTTTTTATGTTAAGAAAAGAACTTATTTAGATACTTCTGACAATTCCTCACGTGAATACTGGCATTAAGGGAGACTGGAACACAATGTTAAACACAACTGGTCGATCGTGTACTCACCGACTGGATGTAGAAGGTCTCGTGCATGGCCTCCATTGGATGAGTATGGCTGAACTTTGAGGCAGGAGGGCTCGGGGAACCATCATCCAGCATCAGGGGCCTGAGCAAACATTGATTTGGGGTTTTTCCATCAGTAAAACAAATCGTCTCATTTTAAATCAATGACATTATCTTCCGGCGTAAACATATTAAAGGTAAAACTGTCACAAATGGTAACTATATTAACAGTATATCTGCTAAGTTCTCTTTCAGCATTTCCAATATTTTAAAGATGCTGAATAGTACAAATGTTAAACTGAGATGTAAAGTATGAGTGTGTAATGATGTTTGTTAAAGGTGATGAACTTTTACTTTTTTTTATTACTTTATTTTCTTCACTAAAAATTAAAATTGACATTTATTAATCGTCATGACTGTTTTACTTCTAAGAATGTTTGAACACATCAATGATTCTCTATATATGACACTAAGCTGAATGACCATGCTTAGACGGTAATAGCATGGCTTAGGGAAAGGCAGAAATACCTGGAAAACTAGTAACATTCTTCTTATTCTTCAGTAGCATTGTTAGCATGGTAAAATTCAACGCTAAGATCATGAACATGGATGGCCTTTAACCCGCGAGACATCGACATGTTCAACTGTCACACTGCAGCTGATGTTAGCACTTAGCCACTTAGCCGTGAGTTTGTACATGCTTTCAGATCACTTTTTTTTAACTCTTGTAGATGTTAAAGATGCAAGTGAAAGACAACATAAACATGCCTACAGTGTTGTTAAACCCTGGATAGGGATGGTGGGGATTGAGAGAGGCTGTTAAGTCTGAAGGACATACACAGCCATCATTAAAACATGAGGCCAATTTGCACCTCTGCCAGGTATCACACTGACCCTGAAACAGATTTTCTATAGCACTTTTTGTATTTCAGCATGCCTTTCCTTTCTCATGTCGGCCTTGTTCACACTCAGCAGCAAAGCTGAACCAGCGTTTTACACACACAGGGGCTGTTGCAGGGTCATGCACTCTGCTCTGCCTTCACTGTTAGTGAATGTGTGTGTGTGTGCGTGTGTGCGTGTGTGCCTGTGTGTGTGTGTGTGTTTGTGTGTATGTGTTTGTGTCTGAGTGACTGATTCAGCACTTGTCGCCATTCACAGCGCTTGGTGAGTTAGATTGTTCAGTTTGTCAGCTGAGCCAGCCCTTCCCTCTGCCCCACTGTGGCCCTGTTTGTCTCACTTTTGTTGATTACACTGCTGTATGTGTGTGTGTGTGTGTGTGTGTGTGTGTGTGTGTGTGTGTGTGTGTGTGTGTGTGTGTGTGTGTGTGTGTGTGTGTGTGTACTCACAGCTTTCTCTTCAGGCCCACAGTGCTGGGTGTGTTGGACTGCATCTGGCTGAACAGAAACTGAATCAGCTGGTAAAGAGGGAGAAAACACACAGCATGAATCAGCATCCTCTTCACACTGACTCACATATGTACCGATACACATCCAATAAAAAGAAAAATCATAGTTAATAAGGAGAAAACACATTTAAACTTTCTAAAGTTTCTTTTTTCTTTTAAAAAGTTATCTTGTGGATCAGATTTGCTATTAAAGTGTTCAGTCATGATCTGTTTTGGTTTTAACTGCCAGTCCAGTCAGATATTTATGGTGAAACAGGGGTAAAAGACTAGCTTTTAAGATATTTTGACAGTTTTTGTAAAATATTAAAGGTTCTTAAATGGCTTTTAGATATAAAAAGTATTCTGACCCCTTTCCAAAGAACTTCTTAAAAAGATACTTTTGTCCTTCTAATAATTCTACTGCAATGAGATAAAGTCAGAAGAAAGCGTGATGAGATTTTTTCACAAAAGCAACTCAAACACATGTACAGGGCAAAATTGACAAAGGGATGTGGCACATCATTCCAACCACAGGGGGCGCCAAAAGCAACACAAAATGCAGGAGCTCTAAGCCTTAAGAGCAAAACGACTGCCAGCATTGCATATCATTGTGAAAATTTGTAATTATAAAGCCCAAATGTCCTAAAAGAAATGTGTCCGATGGGTTATCTTCTGCAGTAAAAAGAAAAAAATATTCTTGACCTCAGAGTAATTTTTGCAGCATTGGTATAGTTTTAAGCTGTAATTGTGGAAGCGGTGGCAAACTGTGTTTTTAGAAGAGATTCAGGCTAATGCAGTTATTTCCACCACAAAGTCACATCTATTTTTCATGCGAGCTGCCTGAGGACTCAAGGATCACTGATATCCAGTAATGATTTTTAGTCTTGCCCTCTTTTTTAAACTCATGATTTTTTTAAATACTCTTAATTTCCAGATCACATGATGAACTTTAAATAATGAATCTTTGGAGTTTTATAGTGAAGGACATTACTATGGAATTGGTGAACTACTTCCAAGTCTCTGACAGAATGATGAGCCTCTTCCCTCGATTCCGTCTGAGACACCCAGTCCATCTAGTATGGCCAGTAATTTCACCAACCTGTTGCAAATTAACCTGAGTGGTCAAGAGATGTTCCTCTTGATGTACAGTGCTTAACAAATTTATTAGACCACCTCCCAGTGTAAGGTGTTTACCACTGCTGCCTTAAATTAACAGTTTACTGCTGATTACCAAAATATTTTTATGTATCTGTAATGGATGATCCACCAGTATGTGCACGCTCTTTGATCAAAAGATTCTTTGACGTTAAAGCTGATTATTGTTGTTATCTGTGAATTTTAAAATGCATTTTTTTTTACAATACTTCAGAAAAATAGCAAAAAAATCATCATTTTCCAGTTGTCAAATCACAGTTATCAATTTTTATTTAAACAGAAAAAGCTGTTGTTTGTTGTTCTTGATTCATTTCTGACTTCTCATGGTTTCAGTGTGCTGGCTCAAATTTGGATATTAAAAAAAATGTGAATTAGTTTGAAATTCCTCAATCTTGTTTAAAATGGTGAAGCACAGGGAGATAAGAGTCCAATTAAAGTACTCCATGATGCTGAATGACATAACTCAATGATGGTTAAGCAGTGCACCTTTAAAGCATTGCATAACTTCAGTAGTTTGTTGTGCTAAATTTAAAATGGTCGTATATTTTTCATTGGAAAATAATAATAAACAAAAACTTGTTAAACATTTGATAGGTCGTTTATGCACTTTTTTAAATTAAATATGCGATTAAAATTATTTGAAAACCTTCAAAATCTGTTTCCGTCAACATTTTACACAGCGTCTTAACTTTGTCAGAATTTGGGTTGTATGTAATAAAGTTACTTGTAGCTGTAGGTGTTAAAGGAATGTCCTGAAATGTAATATATCTAATCTGTGGTGCAGTTATCAAGGTGAAGTACTTCCTTATGTCATTATAGTGATATGATTTAATCAGTAAATAATTACTTGGTATTTTGATAAAGGATATTGATTCTCATGATGTGAAGCCTATCAACGGAAGTTAGATCACAAGACTCTAAAATAATGTAGGCCCTGATTTTGATTAGAATTTTACCATGAACCCCCTTTTGAACAGAGAATCCCAGGAGGCTGTGACACATTGCAAGAACTGGCTGGTCATGTCAGTTACGAGAACAATAACAAGTTTGACTCATTTAAAAAGTGTTATATAACAACAAATTACTCTGAATTATAAGCATGCAAAGGCGTTAAGACTGACCTTGTTCATGACTTTCTGCTGCTGTGTGTGGTTCTGTCTTAGTGAGACTACCTCTCTCCACAGCACTTCATTCTGCCTGCAAAAGGGAAGAGTGAAAATTATTGATAAAGGTAATAAGAAAATAAATTATCCTTAAGATAATAAATCATCTGGGAGGTGGTGCCTCCAACTTGTTTAGATTTGAAAAATCAGATGCTTCCCCATATCTGCTTCTCCTCTGCAGAGACAGGTAAGGAGGGGTAGCTTGGTAAAAAGTGGTACAACATAATGTATAGCTATCTATTTGGATATTGTTTCACCACTTCAGGACTTTATTTCCCATCAACATTAATAATACACTATCCCAAATATAACACACATTCCTTTTTTTTAAGTATTAGTAGAAAAATACAAAACAAAACAAAACATTTAGGGTCATGGAATATGTTCTCCCTACATGTGCATCCTCCATATTTGGATATCCTTTCCAAGAAGAGTGTAAATGGTGTGCGTGTGTACGTGTATGTGTGTTAGTCAGGTGAGCAGGTGAACATTCTCTCCTCTCATTAGCAAACAATACTCAGCACAAAGCAACTCTGGCTCACAATGACACACAGCAGCTATTTTCAGCAACAATGGCCTCCAGAGAAAAAGTCAGTTCACCAGCTGGGTGATTTGTTCCAACTTAGCAAGGGGAATAACAATCTGTTCAAGTGCTCGACTCACATTTTCTCCTAAAATATCCACCCAAATAACTTCATAAACTTTTTCTTTTTTGATTAACAAAAATGGACCTAAATTCTTGCAGCAAGCCCATTCAACTACTGGGTGAAATTATTTTTTTGGTGTTTAGCCTGTTACTCTAAAGTCCCAGCTTGGGAGACATGATGACAGAAACCAGCCTGATAAAAGGGGCTGTGTTGGTAAGAAGACACTGAAAAGTGCTGCTGGCATAAAGAGGAAAGATCCAGGAAGTCTTGTGTTAAGAAAGGATCTAGTGCTGAAAAGACTGATAGTACTAAAAAAATTAAGAAATAACTCTGGAGATGTGGTTTATCACTAAGTATTCTATTTGTTATCCCATACATTATTAGGCCAGCAGTATGAATACAGAACTTTCATGAGATTAGATTTCATGAAAATGATGCCTTACAATGTCAAGCAGTTCTGTCTGAGAAGAGAACAAATAACACTCTGGAGTCCCTGTGGCTCGAGGTGTCAGAGACCGTTACCAGCTTCTGTCTGTTTGACGGTCAAACTTTATTCACCCTGGAACTGTGGCAGTAATGTTCAGATAGCCGCTGAGTCACTCTGTGGAATCAATTTTGGGTAAGGACCAACTTAAGAGACAGTAGCATAGTTATTAAAAGAGTCACTGATGTCAACACTCACACAACAAAACCTCTGCACTCACTGTTTCATGTCCTGCATCTGACAATCCATGTTGTCCTGCTGTGTTCTGAGGAGCTGAACTTCATACAGCAGTTTGCTGAGGTCTTCCTGACGAACTTTGGTCTCTTCACTCTTCACGATGGACACCTGAACACGGATAGAACACATTGCTTCAGAATGAAATTTCAGTAACTGTTGACTGGTGACTTTAAAGGAAGTCGATATGTTCGTCTCTCCCACCTCCTTACATCTCTGTAAACTTTCTATCAGTTTGTCTTTATCAGCATTATATGTGATCAGTGTTTTAGCATCAACTATGAAAGTGACCTACTAAGCATCAGTGTGTTTGCACTGACTGTCAGTGTGTTAGCTAATAAGCTAAAGTTGGCATTTAGCCGAAATCATCAATTCAAATTCTTATCTATAATTCTGTAATTATGTGATACTGTAATGTATGTAAAGGATTCCACTCACACACAATGTAGCGTCAGCAGCAAAACATTAGTCAAGTACCATCAATCAAAGTATTTTTAGCTTATTGGCATTAGTTAGCTATCATAACATTGCTGCTCATGGCTAGATGAAGCACTTCTCTCAATAACAACAAGTCACTAGTTTTGAGTTGTTTCAGCAGCTAAAGTCTTGAGACAGCTGGGCGTAAATTAGCTAAACATTAGCATTTTTGATATCAGAATCAATATGTTCAGTTTATTCTGCACTTCTTTGACACCAGCGCTGCTCCAGGAAGTAATGCATTTTCTATGTGCCACTGTGGATTTAGCCCCTAAGTATTTCTGCTCTGTGAGTGTGATTTTGAAGTACAGATATATTTACAGCCATGTAGTGAAAGCTACACTAGAGTCCACTTGTTACTACAGAAAGGTGTTAGTGTTCTCTGGCAGCTCTGTGTCCATACCTTCCTCTTGATGTGTTCCAGCATGTGTTCATGTCCCTGAAGGAAATATAGATGCTGAAACTCTGTATCATCCCTCTCCGGCTTCACCAGGCCGCTCTGCTCAATGTTCACCACTTTACGAAAACCATCTAAAAAAAAAAAAAAACAACAAAAACAAGAAATGCTAAAAACATCTCCAATTCCATAAAGGTTGTCAGGCTGTTTAAGATTTAGATGAAAACAGAGTTTGAAACCCTACATTTAGTGAGAATTTGTGCAAAGACAAATGTTGAATCCAAAATAAGAGGGAGGAAAAAAA
This sequence comes from Labroides dimidiatus, assembly GCA_030710495.1. Lineage (NCBI taxonomy): Eukaryota > Metazoa > Chordata > Actinopteri > Labriformes > Labridae > Labroides > Labroides dimidiatus. The sequence continues at coordinate 6,937,487 of CM061147.1, forward strand.
ATCCTTGAAGAGCTTATTGAAATAGGTTAAATCTCAACAAATTAGTTGCATGAGTTTGTATAAAAAGGGGACTCCAAAGGGTGAGTCTATGAGATGCAAAAATAGGAAGAGGTACATCAATCTGTGAAAGTCTGTGTGAGCTAATACTCCAAAAATCAATTCCCCCAGACCTTGCTTGCCTCAGCCATCATAGACAAATTGTATATATATTTCAATAACTCTGTAGTAGAAGAAGTAAACTGGACTTCCTGCAGTCCTGACTTCTCACCCACTGCAACTACTCGATGTATCACAAAAGCCGATAATATCAGAAAAGAGACCAGAGACTCAGAGCATTTGAAAGATCCTGTTTCAGGCATAAGTAGAATTGATCTCCTTGTTTCCTTACATCTACTAATTGCTGTTAAAACAACAATTTGGATTTTATGGCACAAAATTTTGCGCGAGCACATATTTCTCATAAAACAGTAAAGATTTTAGTTTTAACATTTGATATGTTGTCTTAACTTGTTTTTCAATGAAATGAATGTGGGTGAGTGTACTTACACATGTTGAGCTGTCGAACAAAACTTGCCATGTTATTGTGTTTAAAGTACTTTGGAAGGACTTCCTTGGCAAAGCGTCCCTGGTCAAACACATGGAAGCTTGTCCCAGTCTGAAACAGATAATAGGCAAACATCATTCAGTCCTCTCCAATGCTCAATTAAAAAAAAAAAAAAAAAATCCACATCCCAGTTTTCTTTCCCTCCAGTCTAAATACTTGTTTGAGTTGTTCATCACTTTGGAAAAATCTGCCTGCTGAATAAAATTGTAGAATTGTCTTTAAGGAATTATTTTTCTATCATAAACACAGGATCTCAAAGTCAGACGATCAAAGTGAATACATTCAAGTACAGCACAGCAAAATATATAAAAAAAGTCTAAATTAAACAAAAGAAGTTCCAACTGTTGCATTGAATCAAGATCTTAACAAGTTTTTTTTTTTCCTTTTTTTTAATATTGTATCTGACAAACACAGGGGCCATATAAAGGAAGCTTAACAAAGTCAAGGCTGGGATTTATACCTCAGGCATGGACAGTAATCACACCTAATACACCTGACCTCCAGAATAAGCATCTTTGTTTTAATGCCAGAGTAAAATTTGTTCATCTTCTTGAGGTCACTTCTAACTCATGAAATAAAGTGTTAAAACAGCCAATAAACATGGAAGGAGAGAGGTGGTGGTGGGGTGGAGGTTGTGATTTATTTCCTGGTTGTGTTAAACACTTGTTTCTTAATGATTAAAACATCATGACAGTGGTAATGAATACTTCATAGAAAAAGTTCTGACCTGATCATAAACCACATACTAAATCATTTAAAAAAGTACAGCATGAGATACTGTGCCAACATTGCTTATCATCATAAAGGATATTCTAAGCAGTACTTTTGGATTAAGGCTGTTAAAATTGCAATGGGAATTACTGACACTTGTTTTAATCATGTGCAATCAAGTCCTTTTCAGCACATCAAATTGAGGCATCTGCTGGGTTTCTGCTGTTGCTATGATCGAAAATGGTAATAACACCACTGTGCTTATAAATATCAAATTTCACTTTGAAAAACTCGCTGATGGCTGTGTCGGCATGTCAAGAGTCAGATGCACTTTTTGTTAAACAGAATATAAAAAAAAAAAAGATCAGAAAAACTGTAAGTTTGAGCTAACGCCTTCGAGCTGAATAACCCCTTTCTTTTTTCATTACCATGATGAACCAGTGGTTTTCTCACAGAAATACAGTGTAATTTAGCCGCAGTATTGCTCCCGTTGAAACCTGCACCAGGAGGTAGCAAAACTCTTATAAAAGAGAATGAAATTTAAAAATCGAATCATTCTGACTCATTGTTGTTGTGCCCTTGTGATGGTGACTCATCTGCTAATAACCTGACAATGAAATAGCTGAATCTTCACACTGAATGTTCACGTCATGGGACTTTTTCTTTGTTATCCCACAAAGAAATGGTAGAAAAACTGCTGGCGACCGTTGAAATGAAGTAGAAAAAAAACAACAACTAAGAAAAATACTAAAAGTTAGTTTAAAATTGCATTTCCAAAATGACACCTGCCACATTTGGGCCTCTGAGTGCTTTTGCAAGAATAAGTGGTTTACTTCAATAAAGTAAAACACAGAAAAAAAATATTCACACAGTCATAAATTTCCACACAATTTTAAATGTTGACACCTTTCAGGGTTAACGATTTAGAGTGTTAAGTAATGACACTTTGAGGTTGATGTGTGGTCTACAGAATTATCACACACATAGCAATGAAACTATACCACCAGTATACTTTGCTCACCAGCCACAGATTGATTCTCAAAATCTGTATTTTCAACGGCCAAATATTTATTATTGGGAAATTACATTTTCTATGATAGAAGTTTATAATGGTGAGCTATATGATATTTAAAGAATTTCCCAGCTTGGGACAAATTAAGTACCTATCTTATCTTATCTTATGTTGAGTTCAGGAGAGGGAGAGCGTCACTTCCTCTCCTCGGTTGCACTCTCACTTTACAGAGTTATACATCAGATTTATACATCGGCCTAACAAACTGGTTAGATTCTATATTAGCAACTTACAGGCTAGCAGAACTGAATATGAATACAAGTGCATTCACATATATATATAAAAAAACAACAACAACAGAAACATTTATAAGTAACCTTGCCTGTGGTGGAAAACCCCAGATATCCTCTGAGTAAAAAAAGTTTTTTCTTTTTCTTACGAGGAGGCAGTGTGAGCAGTTTCTTCTGACACGTTGGAAAGTGGTGTTCCTCATGACTGCACCTGTCAGGGCTGGGTGCAGGCTGAGGAGGCCACTGTTTTGCACTTTGATATGCAGGAAAATCTTGTTCCTGTTCTACCACAAAGATCTTCTGGTTCACATCCCCAACATGTTCAACAGTTTTGAGATACCAGTGCTGTTAATTACCAGCAGGTATGAGCCAAAAGGCTTTATGAATGGACCAAATAACAGTGTACAGTTAAGGCTTATGTTTGAATTTAAAATTAAAATTGCTGTTCAAGATCTGAAAAGCTGAAAATCATGCATGGCACAAACAACTCAGCGTAGTTCAGTGCAGTTATGATACAGTTTTTGGTTGTGGATTTTGTTATGTTTTTCTTGCCATGGGATCCAATCAAACTCCATTGACCTATTTAACTAGTTTTTACTACTCATTTCTTTCTCACACTAATATTCACCTAAACTTTTTTGCTCTTGATATGCGAGTGAATTTGTAAAGAGCTGGTGAAAGAGCACGATCTCAGCAGATGTCTGTCAAACACAAGTCTGGTTCTACTCGAGGTTTCTGCCAGTTAAAAATGTAGTTTGTTTTCTTAACACTGTAACTTACTAAATGCTGCAAAGTTCTCAACTCACAGTGGGTTAAAAACTCCTTTTCCTGTCTTAGTGTTGTGCCAACAATGGAGGATTGGGGCCAAGTTTAAAAAAAAAAAAAGAAGTAATTTTATGAGAATTCATAGAGTCATAGATTTATGAGGCAAAAAAAAAAATCATAAATTTATATGAATAAAGGTATACATTTATGAAAATAAAGTCAGAACAAATAAAAAAACTATTGTGAAAGGCTGTTTTATAGAAGCGTCCATCCGCCTATACAAAGAGGATGAAATTAGAGCGTCTCCTTGATTAAGTTGTGATGAGTTACAGGTTTGACAAACAGCCTTCTTAATATCTCTGCAAATAGTTTGAGCAAGGAGCTGGAGCTTTCCAAGAAAGGCAGCTGAAATGTCTAGCACTGTCGCTTACCACACTACGATGGAGGACTTGGGCCAAGTTAAAACCTAAACTAAAGTATAACTTCACAAGATGCTCCGTGTTTCTCATTTTTGTATAGGTGGCTGCTGCTCTTCTGATAACCAAGCTAGAGCCTAAAATAACAAGTTTATTTTCCTAAATTTAAGAGATTATTCTTGTAAATTTATGAAATAATTCTTATAAATCTATGACTTTATTTTCGTAAATTTACTTCTGTTTTTAAAAACATGGCCCAAATCCTTCATTGTTGACCTGCTGTTTTTATTTTTTATTTTATTTGATTTGTCTGAAGCTGCTTGAGATAAAATTTATTTCATGTTAGTGTTATACAAACAAAATTTGATTCATTAATTATTTGATTTAGTGCCTGCAGTTGAATAAAAACAACAATAATTGGCTAATGAAAGCTACAAATAACACAACACCAGATCCCATCTTCTAAAGCATTTATCATTTCTACTTTTAGCCCAAAGTCCCAGAGCTCCCTCACTAGACTTATAGACCCTATATTTGTAAACATCACAGCTTCTTGAAGCTTCTTGAAGAATAAACACAGCATGCAGCAGCTTCCTGAGCTTCCTCACCTCTGCCCTGAAGACCAAACTCGTTACAACCTTCTCAAAATGATTAACCACATAATCTGGACTTCATCAACTCTTCACTGGATACTTGATTAACATCAAAGTACATATCAAAGATTTTTATTAAAGTGTGCAAAGAAATACAAATGAAACTGACAGGTAAGATTTAACTTTAACGTCTTCCACTCTATGAGTGGATACAAAGCAAATTGTTTGCAAGCTAAACAGATCTGAGGGCATGTGAGGCTGTTTTTGCATATTAGTGGCAGGAAGTACAGTTTCAGGCTAAATGAGCACCACACATCAAGGATCCTTGGAGATGTTACAGTTGCATTGCCAGTTTAATTTGTATTCAATTTTTTTAATTATCAATCTGACTTTTTTGAGTTTGCTTTTCAAGTTTAATCAAAGGGATGATTTGATCAGACTTAGAGAGGATGAGTTTCATCAGTTTCTTCGACTTTTAAATAAAATATGGTGTCTTTCATTGTCAGACTTAGGTTAAATTATGTTTTTATACCTACACATAAATGATTCTTAGGTTTTGGTTAATGTCACTCTTTCTTAGAGTTTGATCAAAATCAGAACAATCTGATGAAAAAAAAACAGAAGTCAGAGCTTAGAGAAAGAGGACACAGGCCTAGTTCTTTCATCATCCATCATCCATCTGTATGTGTTAGCCTCTATCAGGTACAGCATGTTGGGAGGTTGACTCACAGCGCTCCAGCAGATGAGGTGGTTGGTTTCTGGATCCTCCACCAGGGTCCACAGCTTGGTGAGAAAGGCTGGGACATTACTGGCGTAGCTGCCATCTACTCCCATTGCACCTGGAGACTCCTGCATATTGACTCCTGTATACTGCCAAGATCACTCAAACCAGAAAACCAGATCTGTGTATGTGGAATGTGTGTGCGTGCGCGTGTGTCTGTGAGTGTGTGTGTGTGTGTGAGGAGGATGTGTATGTGAAAACCCCAAAGCTAGTCCATTTTTGCCAAATCCCACTTCAGATAATCCGTCACTGATAATCCCAAGTTTGTCTCAGTCTCTTTGATTCCATCTTAGTTGATCAAACTGTTCCTGTGCGTCTTTGTAAAAACAGTCCTATCTTCTACCGCCACTTTCTTTTGTTTCTCTTTTTTCTTCTTCTGTTTTCTTTAATACATCCCACGTTGATCTGTCTTTGTTTTTCTTTCAGTTTCTTCTTTGCTTTTGCTCTCCTTGTTCTGTCCTCCCTGCCACACCAGCTATACAAATGAATGCCATCACAGAAGGTCCACGTCAGCACACACACACAGTCCCACATTCAAGCCCACCTCTACCCCCGGCCTCCAGCTGACAATCAAGAGACCGCCCATTAAAACAATACAGCATCAACACAAAAGCTTCAATAATGCACCACTGTCCCCATCAACAAAGCTGCAGCTGAAACTGAACAGTGCAGGTTAGCAGAGACACCTCGCTTACTGTTTCTGAGATTAAGGATGTGTTTTTGTTGTGATGTATTGTAATATGGACTACAGGGAACTCGCAGGTCTCATCTCCAGATTTTATCAAATAAAGCTGGTGAAATGGGCTCAGCATGGAAATATATGAGAGACAGAACACATTACAGAGTAACAGCATCACAGAGACAGCTGCACAGATATCCCAACAGGCTTGCCTTTATAAAGTGAGGTCTGTTGGATGTAAATTAATTAATATTTTCTTCCTCTGACTGTTATCTGAAATCATAGTCCTTTGTGCTATGTCACATCTAACTGAATCAAAACCTTTTGTTTTCCTACATGTTGATTTTGTTGGGTCTCTGAATCTGTATGTTGCACTTTAACACTTCAGTTCAGAGATGAATCCTGGGTGTTTTGATGCCTGGCCTTTCCTTTGGTGCCACCATCAGGTCACATTAACTTTTACACAAGATTAATCCAAAACAAAAGGACAGAGCAGCTGAAATTATTCTCAGTTTAATGCTTTAATGACAGCAGTCTGGAGATTAATGTTTTGAGGCTGCCCCCCCCATGTATTTGTTTTTTTGTGATGACAATATGAGTGAATTATTATTATGTCTTTTGCAGGCCACAGCTGCAACTACAAATGGAAAAGTGCTTTAGCTGGAGTATCACCTAAGAGGCGGACTGTTCTTTACTTCTGTGTGATTTCCTGATAAGGGCTTTTAATGCCAAAGCATTATTTTGTTTGGAAGGTCTGACCTATCTTACATTGGAAAATATTTTGAAAATCAATGTTTCAGTTGCTGAGCAGAGTGACATGAGGCTTCTCTTACCTTACAGTGCAAAACTTTCTAACTCACTTTTAACAGACGAACATCCCCTTTATCCATGAATTATTCCTAAAGTAAAGGGGGAAGCCAGCAGAGTGTCATCCCTGTGCTGACCATAGACTGTTTATAGAATGGACAGAGTGATTTCGCCCTTTATCATTGTCCGGTTTTGAAGCCAAAATACCTCTGTCACAGGAGCCGCCATTGTGCAGCCAGAGTCTGCGCAGTCTTACGAGGGAATTGTACGTCTAATAACTAAAAATAAAAAAAAAAATCAGAAAAAAGAGGATTTAAACAATGCAGCCTAATAATATCTAAATACCACCACAGTAAACAGATGAGAGAAACATTTCTAAGAGGTGTATTAATTTTTAAAGTTTGACCACAGCCCATCTGTAATGAAAAGAGAGGCGGAGACTGCAGCCAGCCACCAGGGGGAGCAGTTTTTGTGGTGACCTCAGTTGGCGCTGAGCAAGAACACGTCCATTTTTTTAAAAGTCTATGGTGCTGACTGTCCTGTCTAGATGTGTTTCTGAAGCATGTTCGTCTCCTTTTTCCTTTATGACTGACTATACTTGATTGAACCATCCTGCCAGCATTAGCTTCCATTGTTACTGTAGGTAACGTCTTTGTACAATACACGGAGGTGGCTCCTCTTCAGCATGTGGGTGTGACTGAACGCCTCTAACTGACACGCCCCCAGCGTTCCACAGCAGAGAGAAGAGCTTATTTTTCCATGATATTCAGACCTAATTTTATACACTTAGCAATTTTTTTTAATCTTTCAAATTTGGCTCAGTGGTTCATGACATATGTTTCTGTGGTTTGACAAACTCATAACACTGATTTATTTCTGCTTTACAGAGACTCTAAGTTTAATGTACAGCCAGTCAAAAAAAGGAAAAAAAAAAAAAAAAAGAAGAACAAGCAAAAGGACAAGTTGTATGAAAACATGAGTGTAAGGTTGGTATGATCTTGTTTTGTGCTGAGCAAGAACTTCCAAATCTCAGGCAAAAATTATGAATTATGAATTATGAATTATAGAATTTATCCCTCAGCAATAATTTAGTTTATTCTATTTTAGTGCATTAATTTTTGTTATACAAGGGCAATACAGTTATTCTTATGTTCATTACATTAGAATAAATGTTTGTTACATTTTCATGGTCAGAAGAATAGTTTTTTATGAGCTTGTATTTGAGTTTCTAAGCTTTCATTTCGTATGCCCCATGTATATATTCATGCAAGGCAGGCTGCTTGTTGTGAATGTAAATATGTGGCAGCCCTTAGCCCTGGGGGCATCAGGAAAGAACAGGTTAAATACTTCAATGATCTAAGAGGCTTCTATGAGCGTGTTCAATATTTTTATGTATTCAGTGATGTGACAGCAAAAAAAGGCATCGTTTAAGCAACAAAACTATAAACTAAAGATTTACTCATTAATCATTTCTGGCTTGTCATTATCATTCCCCTCTGCAGTCGTCAGCAACGGTAAAATATCCATACATACAACCCTTTTCTAACATTCCTTATTGTCTCTGTTGAACTGAATCTCCCTCCACTGTTTCTGCTTGGTTTCTGCAGAGCCTGTTACTGTGTTGTCCTGAGTTGGACCTTCATTCTGTACGGTTTGGGAGTCTGAGTGATCCCAAAGACCAGTGTGTAATCTGGCTCTCCAGCGTCCTCAGGCCAGCTGAACTTAAACTTTCTCAGCAGGGTCACCATGATAATGAAGAGCTCCATACGAGCCAGACTCTCACCGAGGCACATGCGAGAACCTGTGGTGTTGAAATAAAGAACACAAAGTCATCTCCAGTGTTTGACAAACCCAGCCTGCCTGTGGATGTACCAGAAGCTTGTAAAGTGGTTTGTTTTTTCACGCAGACTCACCTGCAGAGAAAGGCATGAAGGCCTCTGGTTTAACAAACTCTCCTTTGTCATTGAGGAAATTTTCAGGGTTGAACTCATGAGGGAATTTCCATTGTCCCTCCTCATTTAGTACTGATGACAGGTTAGGGATGATCATCGTACCCTGAAGTAAATAAAGAGGGAAAGGGAGGAGGAATATTTGTCAGTTTTGCTGTTAACACAATGCGGGTGCTGGGTGAAAAAATTATGACTGCGTTTGACTTACACTGCACATCAACACACTTTGCAATGTACGATGGGCCCCTTAACCATTTACTCACAAACAGAAACATCGAGCAAAACCTGCAAATATGAAGTAAAACCAGCTGCTTCTTACCTTTGGGATGGAATAACCCATGAGCTCTGTGTCTTTAGTTGTGGTGTGAAAGATACTCAGTGGAACAGTGTTAGCCAACCTCTGCACTTCATGGATCACAGCCTGTATGCAGACAGTTAAACAACATGATTTTATTGTCTCTGACTTTGTGCTGAATATTAAAAACACAGGTTTGTAAAAGCTCTGATATTAATAAAGTAGGATAGTAAAGCTGTAATGTGAGATCCATCTGCAGTCCAGACCTACCACTTTGCAAATAATTACATTATAAGAGATTATTTTTCATCTTAATATAATATTTGTACTACTTTCTGACAAACATACCAGGGGTCTCATTTATAAAAGATGGCACGCCTGTGTCGCAGTTTGCTTACCTGTGCGCACTTTTTACCATCAGGTTTGTTTTTTTAGATCACAAACTTTGCATGGGAAAAGGATTTGTGCATACGCAGTGTTTATAAATGAGGTCTGTGTGAGCACAGAGAATAAAAATGAAATGATTTTTCACCTGCATAAATGGCATTTCGTGTCTGTCTTCAAAACTGGCTCGATCCCTCCCTCCCAGCACTGAGTCAATTTCCTTTTGACAGCGCTCTGAGACACACAGAAGAGAGAGGAAGGGAAGAATTACAGTAACTGAAGGTGAAAACACACTAAAACTTGTCTCTTCTGCTGTTTGAGAGTTTGCAATGGTTTTTACAGTTTTTATCCAACTGGACTGAGAGCTTTGTCCATATCTGTGTCATGAACCCAGAACCAGAAGAGGACGCAAATGCAAACTCAGAACAGAGATCCGTAAAAGCAGAGGGTTTATTAAAACAGACCAGGTTCAAAAACACAGAGCAGGTAGTCATCCAGGCAGGGCTCGGCACACGGGATCAGGCAGTCAGACAAGCAGGGTTCGGCACACAGGTAAACAATCCAAACAGAGGCAGAGGTATCCAGAAGACGCGAGGCGAAGAGCAAAATCCAAAAACAAGAGCAAGGTTCATGAATAGCAAGACAAGACTGTGACATAGAGGCTGGAACGAAGACTGTGAGGTACGACGAACTGGCAACGAGACAGTGAGACACATGAGGTTAAATACAAGAGGTAATGAGGGGTGATGACACACAGCTGGGGAAGACAATCAGGAATCAGGTGTGACAGACAGGGCAGGGCAGACAGGAACAAATCTAAAAGACAGAGACAAGAGTACATGATTTCAAAATAAAACGGGAAACTAAAACAAGACTCTGAATGTGCAAAACAACAGAAACTTGACAGACATGACAATCTGCAATAAAAAAAAAAAAAAATTCTAAATAAGTGTTGGGTTCTTCCAAGGTCACTTTCTAACTCTCTTACCTTTTCTCATTTTGTTGTTTTAGCATGTCTTTAATGAGAATTATCTTTGCCTTGGAAGACAAATGAAAAAAAAAAAATAAAGCCACAAAGATATAAACAGGTTCACCTTGTATGTGTGGGTGTGTTGAAAGGTAGAGGAAGCCAGTGAGCAGGGTGTTAGAAGTTGTGTCAGTCCCAGCAAAGTGAAGATCTACAGAGTACATAGTCAGCCTGTCCTCTGAAAATGAAGAACCATCTTCCGCTCTCTATAGGGAGGAGAAGATACAACCCCAGTTCCAATGAAGTTGAGACATTACTTTTCAACTTATATTCAATTGAATACACTGCAAAGACAAGATATTTAATGTTTGAACTAAGAAACTTTATTTTCTATTGCAAATAATCAATAACTGAAAATGGCTGTTTTGAGAGGGCATATCGACAGGACCGAGCAATCGAGGCCACATGAACCTTAAAGGTCAGCTGGTCATCAATTATGACACCCTGATCTCATTGCTCATCTACCAGGCATCTCACCCTCAGTTTTACTCCTTAGTGACTCTAACTCACACATCATTAACAATGACTGTAAATCAGCCTTCGACTTTATGGACCTGCCTCAACCTTTCACAACATATGAATTTTCCCACCTACTCCTGTGGCCACATCCCGGACCAAGTCTGCTCCACTGGTCTCACCATCCAGCAAATCATCAGCCTCAACCCTTACATCTTTGACTACCTGGCCTCCCCAACCCCCAATCACTGGAGGACCTGGACAGCCTTGTCAACCATCAAAATAACTCTCTTCATGTTATGACTTTATTTTGCTGTCTGTCCCAGGTCACTCTTGTAAAAGAGATTTTAATCTCAGTAAGGCTTTTACCAGGTTAAGTAAAGGATTAATACCTGCCTCAATAATTGACCCCAATAAAAAACAAAACTGTTTCATTTACACACTCAGCTCCCCGGTTCATCCCTGACCTCCACCATCTGAAATCCCAAAAACACCAGCTCGAAAAAACTTTTTAAAAACAACAAAAACAAACAAACACCAGATTTACAGTTCACCACCTCAAGAACATCGCCCACCTTTGACCCCCTCTCTCTCTCTCTCTGCAGCTGAACCCCCATTCAAGCCTTCATCACATCATGCATCAACTACGGTAACAGCATCCTATAGGGCACAACCACCTCAACAGATTTCAGTGCATCCAAAACTCTGCAGCCCGCCTCATCATCCATACCCATTCCCATGACCACATCACCCAATCCTTCAAAACTGTCACTGGCTCTCTATCTTATACTGCATCAAATACAAAATCCTCCAACTCACCCACAAAGCACTCCATAACTAGGCCTCCTCTTACCATAAAAACATTATCCACCCCAACTTCCCTTACTGTACTTTCTGCTCCTTGAATGCAAACCCCCTGACCATCACTAGGATTAGACACCACACCTGGGGGTACAGAGCCTTCTCTGTTGCCACCCCCACCCTTTGGAACTCACTCCCACAACACATCTGTGACATCACAGACCCTAATGCCTTCAAGACCAAATTTAAAACATACCTTTTCCGCTCTGCTTTTAACTTATAATTTCTCTAGAACTTACATATTTAGTTATGAATTGTTGGCTCTGTATTTAGTTACTGTAAACTGTACTGTACACACACACACACACACACACACACACACACACACACACACACACACACACACACACACACACACACACACACACACACAAGCATGTACACACCTTGTCCATTTCATCCAGATAGCAGTCAACAAAGTCTTGTGGCTCTCCAGGGATTCTGGTCTTCTTGTGCTCGTTCAACACATCAGTAATAAGATTCTTGCAGGACTGAGTAACAAGAGAAATATTTGAATTTGGGTTAATTTGCACACACACACACACACACACACACACACACACACACACACACACACACACACACACACACACACACACACACACACACACACAAAACAGTTTTTAACATCAAACATATTTTTTTCCAGGTTTATGTTTCATCTTTCATTTCATGCTGTTTTTTATCAAATACAAAAGATCTAATAGGCAACTTAATATACCTCAACAACCCGGAAGGCTTTGTTGAAGGGCAGCGGCAGGCGACGAATCAGAGGGAAAGAATTATAAAGCTAAAAAAAAATACATAAGTAGATTAAAACACAAATAGACAGACTTCCTGACAAGAACTGCTCTTTAAAGGGGTTTAAATCACAGCAGTTTTACTCAGGTGGAAACATGCAAACAAGGTTGCGACCTTGGGTGTAATAGCATAAAAATAAATAAGTTTAAAAGAGTGCCCAGTTTTAAAATGTCAGCCTGATACATTTGCGATCTATTAAAGAGCATATCGCAGGTTATTATTTTGTATTTATTTATTATTTGTTTTGTAAATTAATACTTAAATTGTCTGATAATGGCTGCAGAATAAGTCAGTCATCGATTTTATATGATATGCAACACAGAGGGGCACAAATTTAGAGGAAGAAGTGTGTGTTTTCAGTAAAGCTGTTTAAAACGCTCTTTTTTGTTCAATATGGCGTCATATAACATAGCAAAGGGGAGTCGTACTCTCCGACATGGCTTTAATCAAATGTGCATAATAGGTGGTAATGAGTGAGAGTTGATGTTTCAGGTCATGTTCATTGTGTTTCTTCCAGTGTATTACATTTAATTTGATCACTCATTCAGATATTAATTCATTAAGGTAGTATTCATAAATATTTGCGTTTGCACTGGATGCAGAAATACTAGCTTAACAGGACATTGAGTCCACTTTTTCCCCAATAGGAAGAAAAATGGAGTTTCATACTTGGGTTTGTTTTCTGCAGGTGAAGAGATGGGACTTTATTTCTGCATCGGTCACAAAAAAAAAAAAAAAAAAAAGTCCACCTGTGGTGCCTGTTTTTGGCATTTATGATCAACACTTAATACTTAGCTTTTAATTTATTGTATCTTATTTCAAACTTTAAATATGCTTATTATTCTCTTAATCCTGACCTGTTCCTGCTCTCTTTCTTGCCTAACAGGTCTATAATTGTAAGCCTGAGGACCATCATATGTATAGGAATGCACGTTTTTCTTCCTCTTCATTGACAGGAGTGACAGTCTGATCCATGTCAGTTAATGTCAAAAAGATCAAGAATCAGCAGCACTCCCCTCTGTGACGTCACGTTCAAATGCTAGTTTTTAATGTGGAAGCAAATGCAAAAGTACCAAAATATCTCCAGGAGACTGTGGTTTATTTATTATGGAATTTCTTTCAAAATATTATTCTTAAGTTAATTTCCTATAAATTGCTTAACTGTTGTCCTTAACCTGCAATATGCTTTTTAAGAGAAATATAACCTCCACATGAATTTTATTTTTCCTTTTTAAGGTACATAACAAACTTTTACACATAGTCTCAAACAAGCATTGTTTTCCTTGTTCAGACTTGTAGGACTGCTCACCTTTAAAAAAAAAAAATCACATGAAAATTAAATTGAAAATTTAACGACTTAATGTAAAGTATTGATAGAAACATATTTTGAAGGTTTCCAAACAACTTCAAGCCATGTAAATTGAAACTCATACTAAAGGAAATCTATCAAATACTAAAATTAGAATTCTTTATTTATAACAATGTCGTAAATGTTTAGTTAATGAGACCACGTTCTGGAGTTTTGAAAGTGAAATTTTTTTTATATCATCACTAAATAGGATTTCAGCTGCTCAACAGTTTTGGGTCTTCATACTCCCTTAACATATTCTCAATAGATCACAAATCAGCTTTGCAAGGCAGTCTAACTCTATGAAATCATGCAGTTGTTATTTATGCAGAATGTGGTTTGGTCTCTTATCAAAAAAAAAGGGGCTGGTGATGGTCACTAAATTGCGCTGCAAAAAACGGAACTTCCAGCTGCAAGATAAAAACTGCATTAATCTCAGAAAGAGTTGACACCCAATGTGGTGTTACACTATGAGAATAATGTAGACAAAAAAAAAAACATTTATTGCTTCAAATCTGTATTCACTGTATTGTTCAGCATTACTGGTGCCTTCCCATATGTAAAAGCAATGTGTAGCTAACAGACTCAAACATACTGGTGGCAGACCATCTTAAAAAAAATAAAGTTAACATAAATAACATAAATATCCGCATACATGTAAATGGGGTTGTCTCTAAAACACCCTTAACATACCAAATCAGTGATTTGCTTTAGCTCCACCTTTTCTAAAATATGTTGCTGGTATGAAATTTAAAAGTAGCACATCTCTTATACAAAACAAAATCTGTTTTAGTTTAAAAAAATGATGTTGGACTACTTTTTAATAAAATACAGGGCTTAAATGATTCACAACCCATCAAAACCTGTATCATCATTTAACAAAGCACATGTGAGATTGTGGTTACATCTCAAACACTACTGCATTATTTTCCTCCAGCCTAGAGAAAAAAACAACAACAAAAAAACTGTGTATAACTCAAGGAAAGTAAAATGATCTGCAATCAGGTGTTAGTTTTTGGTGATAACTTGTTAGTTTTCTGACTTTCAGTAGTTGAAATGAAATGGTATAAATAACAGGGAAAGAGTTTTATTAGATTGACAAAATTCTGACATAGACCTTCAAATGCATAAGAATGGATTTAGTGAATGACTACTGATCATGTCTTTACTCACCATAGCCCATGGTCCATTGACTATCTTGCTAGCCTCAGTATAGCAGCCAATAATCGTTCTGATGAACTTGTCCTCATACTCAAAGCGAGTACCAAACAGAACCTGGCAGATAATGTTGGAGGCTGCATTGTGAAACATGAGCTGAGGACTGAAAGTTTTTCCTGTAAGAAGTCATGTTTTCTTTAGTTAGAATGACACAACAGCAGAGACCTATGCTAATCACACTTCTCTCAGGACTGCATGGTTAAATGATGGATTAAATGGATCCATGAATAACCGTCAGTTTTTTCCAGTGTCTCCATGATGTACTTTATTTCTCCATAAATTCGGTCTTCCATGGAGTTCTTCCCCATTCCAAAGTTTCTCAGGGTCATCAGAGCAAAGCGACGTTGGTCCTTCCAACTGTGGCTGTAATCTGCCATAATTACCCCTACAGCAAGGGAAGGGACGCAGTAAGAGAACTGTTTGAGCGACAAGTTAGCCATGTTTTTTTTTTTTTTTTAAATATTACAGTCCAGGGGGCTCAATGCTCCCTTATTCCAAAGTATATCCACTCCACTACTTGGTTGCTATATTTACTTTTCATTGCACGTCAGTGTAATTCTGTTGCCATGACTCATTGCTTGATAATTTCTTGTTAATGGCTTTCACAGATAGCACATACTTGCAATAAATCTTATACTAATACTTATACAAATAATCTTTTAAATTGTGCCACAATGAGCCCAATGAGCTGAGCCACACTTCCCCGCCACTCACTGGGACAAACAATGAACATTGACAACCACTATGGGAGGTGTTACAGTAGGAGACATTTCACAGGATGTCATTGATGATTTTTGGAGACAGAAAGATCACATATCCTCTAGAAGTCACCAAAAGGGTCTAAACTACACATTGGAGAGATATATGAATCATTTTACTGTTGTAGGTCGATAAAAACTTAAGTTACAAGACAAAACTTACAGGTCCCAGAGCAAACCTGATAAACCACATTTGGTTACCATCATCATATCAGACAACAAGATAGAGGATCAGCATCGGTCATAAGAATAATATAACCATCTTTTTACCATCTTTACCAAGAGTGTTTCTGTGAGTTTGGAGCTTCAGTATTTACACTGAATCAACCTTTGTTATCTGGGCTATTACAGATGAGCTAATGAAGCTAAGCTCAAGAAGCTAACGTTAGTTTAACTAGAGCTCTTTGGACAACAGCTAACAATGATGGACGATCACCAAAGAACAACAACTAGAACAAAACGGGCCAATGAACTCCAACAAACGAAGAGACATGATGAACAACACAGCTAGGAGCTAACGTTAGGCTAACTTTAGCTAATGTTAGAGAAAAACTGTCCGACAGACTACTGTGGTGGTTCTAGTGTCAGAGATAACTTTACATTTCTTTCCAGCAAAGTGACGACATGTTGCCTCAAATAAAACATTGACTTACCTTAAAACAGATGTAAACATCCTTGTTAATTTTAGTCACGCTAAATTCATGTTGCAGTCTACTGCACAACTTTATCCAAAGAGGACACTTTTCTTGGTTGAGATGTAGCTTAAGGAAAGGGTTAAAAGTACACTTCATTGCCCATCCTCTCAGGACACCTTGTGTTGCATGAAAACCATGTGACCATTTTCAATCTGAAAATCTCAGAAAAACCTCAAAAAACCAAACGAAAACTGACTCTCTTCAATACATTTCAGTGAATGTCCGGGCAGAGAATGTCTGAGTGTATGGGATTGCTATACACACTGTGATTGGCTCATTGCAAGTAAGGCAGGACTTGGCCATAAGGAACATACACTTGTGTACCTTGCCCTAGAACTGTCTCCAATGTGACGGCCAAGTTTCATGTAACGGGATATCAAAGACAGGCTGATTCTGCTTAAGTCTGTAACAGTTCTTTTCATTATTCCGTAAAAAAAAAAAAAAAGTTGACCTAACTGTTCATCACACAATAATAACAAACTGTTAAACTACACACACAGAGTTACACACAGAACAACAGAAAAGTAATACAGGCAAAACAGTGAACTGGGTTTTAGCTGAAGTACTTCTGGCAGCTTTACCTTTTCTTTCAGTAGAGTCATTGATAAGCAGATCTTGTGGTCGTCCAGCAAAATCTTTGGCTTTGGTCACTAACGCCATCCTTATTGCCTCCATTCCATTGATGACAACAACTTTTCTGGGACCCAAATACAGACTGTAGACATTTCCATAAGATTTCCTCAGCTAGGAGTGAAAAGATTAAACACATGTCAGGGTTTAAATTACTCATGGTTCTTAAAAACTTCAGATGATTATTTCTCTCATAGTAGAACTCTATCTTCCTTTTTCCATCAGCTCAGGCCTTATTTTATCATACCACTTTAGCTCGACCAAAACATGCTCTTGCCAAAATTATCTGAATTTCGTAAAAGAGATGACCTGTGCCACTGATTGGATCCTGACCAGGATCACTGGCAGCCAACTCTGAACAGAAAACAGGTTACATAACCACATAAAAAGTTATTTTCCTCAGATGGATACACTGTCAAGACTTTTATACTTTCACACATTGTATTATTTTACAGCTGATTAGTTTCATTCCTGGTCTTTAATCAGAGATACTGAGCCTCATGGGAAATTATCACTTCCATGTAAGGCAGCACAACAGCTACAGGTGTGGTCATACAACAAATGTCTTTTAAGCCGTAGTAAATACAACTGTGCATTTACAGTGCAAGACATAAAATGAGTAACAGTGTCAGCTTTTTTACTCACCTTCTCAAAGTCCCTCAGGGGGTTCTCTAAACTCAGCTGCAAAATGTTTCCCAATACAGGCAGGATAGGAGGTCCTGGAGGAAAGTTCTTGGGTCTCCGAGATTTCAGGAGAAGGATGATGAAGATGATGCAGATCCACAGAAGCATTATTGAAGCAAACATGTTGTAGCAGACTTGAGTAAAGTGAAGAGGTACACTCAGAGGCTTGGCTTTAACGGAGTAGCTCAGCTCTTAGCACTGCCTCCTCTGCAGGGGCAGATCTTTAGAGGCAGCAGTATTTCCCCGGCCCGGGATGGAGGAGGGGTCCAGAGGTAGTGATGTGCAGATCGATACTGAAGTGTTAATAGTTCCGACACCAGATCTTGATCCTCTAAAATCAAGTCTCAAATCAAAATATCGATACTTTTGATACTTCGGTCTTTGAGGTAATGTGTATCATTAACAGGAACAGGGTTGAATGTAACTCAACTGTTGAAATCTTGTCTGAATTATATGCGGGTGCTTTTTTTTCTGCCTGGTTAAGTGTACGATGTGTCAGAGCAGCAGCACACTGTTTGGTCAGTCAGTGACTGTCAGTCACTCAGTTTCAATCTGTCGAGTGTAAATGGGGTCATGTGTGGAGCTATTTCAGCTCTACAAACAGCCAAGATACAGTTTTTGTGGCAACACAACAAGCCTTGTGAAAGACCTCAGGTTGAACCACAACACAGACTACGAGGCATTTTTGATGAGGCAGATAGAGCCTGTAGTTGTGGGTGTAGAGGCCCAGAGCCCATCCCATTTCCAATAAGGCCAAACCAGCCCATTTGCTTCAGAACTCTGTTTCAGAAACAGACGGGTGACCTTGCAGAGGGTTTTTTTTTTTCATCAGTGCATACATCTCTATGATAAAAAACTGGGGTAAACTAAAGGTTCTTCAGTCTGTTGCTGATCCTCTGCACTTGTCCCCCCACCGTTAGTAAGCCATCTTCTAAACCCTCTTCTAAGAATCTAAAGTATATATTTCCTGCCTGTCTTTTCAATTGAGTCAGCCTCCACTGTTTCTGCTTGGTGTCTGCAGAGCCTGTTACTGTGTTGTCCTGAGTTGGACCTTCATTCTGTACGGTTTGGGAGTCTGAGTGATCCCAAAGACCAGTGTGTAATCTGGCTCTCCAGCGTCCTCAGGCCAGCTGAACTTAAACTTTCTCAGCAGGGTCACCATGATAATGAAGAGCTCCATACGAGCCAGACTCTCACCGAGGCACATGCGAGAACCTGTGGTGTTGAAATAAAGAACACAAAGTCATCTCCAGTGTTTGACAAACCCAGCCTGCCTGTGGATGTACCAGAAGCTTGTAAAGTGGTTTGTTTTTTCACGCAGACTCACCTGCAGAGAAAGGCATGAAGGCCTCTGGTTTAACAAACTCTCCTTTGTCATTGAGGAAGTTTTCAGGATTGAACTCATGAGAGAATTTCCATTGTCCCTCCTCATTTAGTACTGAGGACAGGTTAGGGATGATCATCGTACCCTGAAGTAAATAAAGAGGGAAAGGGAGGAGAAATATTTGTCAGAGGTCCAGATTCAGAACAGAAAGCAGGCCTTCTTTGGTTAAAACAAACATTTTTGTACAATAACAAATGAACAAAACACCAATACAGACCCAAAGAACAGAACCAGAACAAACTCGGTCTTCAAACAGTATAATGTCTTGAAACTGCAGCCAGACGCTGCTTCATTTGTGGATGTTTATTCATGAGTTATTCATGTTTATTTATTTTCATGTGTGGTCTACCATCCTGTTCACTGATGAGTGTCGGGTCACCTTGCACAGAAATTATGGTCTTCAGTGTTGCTGGAGAAGGCAAGGTGAGCGATACTCCAAGGTCAACATGGTCTCCAGGGTTGGCTTTGGTGAAGGAGGTGCAACAGTCTGGGCAGGCCTCACCAGTCAGCTCTAAACAGTTTTTTTTATTGTAGATGGTTCAGTCACTGCACGTTCTTACCTCAGAGACATCATAGAACCCATCATCATCCCCCAATTCCACCAGCACAACCCCAACTCTCTGTTCATGGGTGATAATGCTCCACCACATGGTGCCAGAATTGTCACAGCTGGACTTCAGGAAGTCGGAGTGCCTCATATGGTACTACCAGCAATGATCCCTGACCTGAACCTCATAGAGCACGTCTGGGACCAGCTGAAGCGGAGACTGGATGCTCGTACCCCACCCCCACGTGACCTGGCAGGACTGTGTGTAACACTTGTGGAGGAGTGGAACACATCGCCTCAGAACAACATCATGAGGCTAGTGAGGAGCCTGAGACGTCGCTGTCAAGCTGTCATTGAGGCAAATGGTGGAAGCACCCGCTACTGACTTTGTCAGTTTTGGTTACTTGGGGCTATCTGTGTTGTCTAAATTGTTGAGAGAATGAATATTAAACTAATTAAAATGTTGTTTCTTCTCATTCATTAATTATATCAAAGGAACTGATACTCATTTCATTAACATTCAGACCACATAGGAAAAGCACTCGTGTAAATATCAATATCCCTAACTTATTGGGAGTAGTGAACTGTACTGAATATAATATGGCTCAGACTTGATTGAATATAATTACCCTTTTGTGTTAACTGTGAAAGAAATACTGAATGGTTACATACAATTTAAAAACTTTCTATATTATAATTTCATTTAGCCGATTCCCCAAGAGCAGTGGAGATCAAGAGGAGCCTGACAAGAGTGATAGTGAAGGACCTGCAACCTCTTTCACTCGTGGAAGATGACGGCTTTCAAGATTTTGTGAGGAACCTTGACCCAAGATATAAAATTCCAAGTCGAGAATCTTAAATCGAGGGGAAACTGACAGCTCTCTATGAAGAATGCTGTTCCAAAGTCAGAAAAGCATTGAGTGATGTGGACGATGTTGTACTGACAACTGACGTGGGCATCAAGAGCCACAGAGGCATGTTTAACAGTCAAATGCCACGTTATAGATGAGTACTTGCAGATATGGTCATATGTGCTTGAAACACAGTCTTTCCCCGGACAACACACAGCCGACAATATTAGTTCACAACTTACCAGAATTGTAGAAGAATGGGGCATAAAGGACAAGATTCTGGCAGTAGTTATAGATAACGGGGCCAACAAAGTTGCTGTTGTGCACACTACCTGTGTTGTTTTCTAATGTCCATTAGAAAAGGACATTTTCATGTCCTTTTCTAATGCTCCTCTGGAGGTTATGTTTCCTTCAGATTAGCAGAGCGGAGAAATGATGAGAGAAAATAATAAAGATCAGTTCATTTTCCAAAGCTGTGAATGTCTACTTCAGACCAAAACACTAATATTTTGTGTCGTGGACTGTCTACGAGGGAGATCTTTGGCCTGTTGTCTTTAAAGTGTTATAGTTAGTTGAATGAGCAGGAAGTTTATTCTGTAGCCCATCTCTATTCTGCAGAATTTGGTTCTAAAAGTCTGCAGACATTACATCAGTGGTGGGGGTGGGAGAAGGAAGTGGAGATTCAGATTTATTTACACTCAGTGGTTTCATACAGCACAGTGTGAGGAAACCTGCTATCAATATTTACCTGTGCAGTATAAGAGATCATTGAACTATAACTATAAGACTATAAACATGTCACATCACTTCACTCTGATGTCACACATTGACATGCTGAGCACTGTTTACTTAGTTCAATGCTATAATGGGTGAAAATATGGATAAGAACTACTGAGACTGACTGACCTTGATTTAGTGCAGGTACTTCTAAAGAAATAATTAACCAAAACATTTATCAGTCTGGGTTTCTATGCTGTCAAACAATTGACAGTTTTATGATCTTAACGTCCATTAAGATGAAGATTTTGAGTCATTTTGTGTGACAGAGTGACAGTCAAAAACACAGCAACATACTTTTGTCACTAAAATGAACACACAGAGCTAAGCAGAGCTGCAGTAAGTTGAAGCTCATCCTTTTTTCCTCCTGGCATTTCATTATCTTTATTTACAGTGTTTGCTAAGAGACCTTCAGAGCTACGGTATTGCATAAGGCCATGTTAACTGATTAAATCTAAAGGTCAGGGCAAGGAAGCATTCCCATTAATGGTGACCTTTTACTCACACACACCATGGTTCTTTAAGGCTGCAAATCGGCTCTTTAGTGTCATAAAGCGATATCTACAACAGATGCCAGTAGGTAGCAATCATAGACCATAAGAAATAACTGTGAAAGGTGAACTACTTCACTCAGAGGACTGAGGTCAAAGTTCAGGCTAGAATTACTCAGCAGTTTTTGGGAAACCACATAAGTTTATCAGGCTAAAACAGTTTTTGTGACAATTTTAATGAACTTTTTTTTAAAATACTAAATAGACCACTGTTAACTTTATAGGCAATCTTAAGATATACAATGATGACTTTTATGCTCAGTATTGATGACCTGTAAAGAAAGCATTGGTCACATTGGGAGTATATCACATACCAGTAACCTTTGTGGTCCCTCAAAATAAACTACATCATCCTCATTTTTAAAGTACACTTTTATCAAAGCAATATGTTCAATGTAAAGATACTGTCATGATTTGGACTCTGGTGATTGTTGTTTAGTATCTATGTAAAGGTGGATAAGATTCCTACAGCTTGTGTCGTGGGGTTTTGACCAATCCAACTTACCAGCAAACAGCCTGTGTGCATCTTGTTCTTGAATAGACCTGAGTTTAACATCACATTAACTTTATTTTACAAATGTAGCAAATCCATTAATTAGAAAAGTACCAGTAAAAGCGCGGTCTGTTCGATTTGTGCCTTGAGACTCAGTAGACTTGTTTTTCATTGACTTGTAGGCCATTTCCTGTTTCATGCACAGCCAGCCAAGAACATGAGCCATATCAGAAGAAGACTGATGAAAATTGTGTTAATGATGAAGTTAATTATCATTTTTAATGAGTTTGTGGACTTAGCAATGCAGATTATAAACATACCATAACATGATATACAGACACACAATTTCCCATGAAATCCCATGTAAATTAGTTCAATGTCTATACATCTTAATGAATGCACAATTTACATTAAATACAACAGTGTTAGGTTAGTGGACTATGTAAAAAAAAAGCTGTATTTTACTGGAACTCTGTTATGCATATATTATGATAACTAAGAGTTGTGAATCATCTTTCTGCATTAAAAAAATGATGAACATTTTTTTAAAAAAATTGAAGATATATTTACATGTCCTGCATTACACATTTTTGAAGAAATATTTATTTAAAAACAAATGAAAACAATTACCTAAGAAAGTGATTGGAAATGTAATATGAACAATACAATTATATAATTCCTGAAACCTCATTGAGGAATTCACTTTCCTCTTTAGATTCCCAAGTCTTGCAATCCAAACAGGTCAAAACAGAGAGTAGCCTATGCACACCAGTGTCATAAAATTGGACCTGTAAGAGTCTATGAACAGAGGATAGTGTGACACTTGTACCAAGACTGAACTGAAGATAGATCCTTTCGTCTTTAACTTTCCAGACATTTCTGCTGTTTTTCCTGCTGTTTTCCTTTTTCCTTCTACCCTTCCTTAGATCTTCAGCTCTCTCAGCATCCTCTACATCCTTATCTACCTCATCTTTGTTTCCCTAAACATCTATTCCAGACTCAGTGTCCTCAGCTCCACTGTTGTAAGTTGTTTATTCTTTATGTCTTACAGCCATTGCTTCTCACTTTTACCCCCATCCTCCTCCTTGTTTGACTGTGGTAAGTCCTTGACTATCTAGTAAGCCTGTCTAGTATGCTCTGGTCCTGCACTCTACAAAAACATAAAGATAAACTAAAACTTCAAATTACATTCTAAAAACATAAACAAGATGATTTACAGCCAAAAAGCAAGTACTACAGATGAAGTATGTAGATGAGAAGGAGGAATTCACAATTAGATGAACATGTTATTGGTTCTGACTTATAGAGACTTTATACATGTATATCTGTATATCAATGTCAGGGTCATGAGGTGAGTCCTATATCTTCTGATACATTATTTGTGATTGAATTGCACCTTTATGATAACTTAAATAATAAGCTAAGAAATATATATACATATCTACACAATACTTTAGATATCAACTAAATATTGTGCATTCCTTAAATAAAGATTAACGATCAAATGACAATTAATACAATTGTATCTGAAGGAAAATGGATTTGAAATAAAGTTGAACTTTTGGCCCTTGTAAAATAATTACATTTATTCTAGTGCAACAATTCTTGTTGTAATAGTGCAATACTTCATATCCTAGTACATTATCTTGATGCTAAATCATTTTCTATTCTAGGGCATAAGCATGCTTGTTAAAATGCAAAAAGGATTTTTATAAGTCGTACCATATTACTGTGGTATCATGTTAATGATTTTATGTCTGCTTACATCATATTGTGGTTTTTAACAGACTGGTATGCAGCTGAAAATTTAGTAAAGGTAGCAGGTTCTGCAGAGCATGTACCCTAAAAGGCTGAGATGAGTTTTCATATTTATGGGCATTAAGTCCAGATAAAGTGTTTCACACTTGTAAAATACAGTAAAGAGTGGATGATGAATAAACTGAGGTTACAGTTATGTAAACACAGAATCATGACACTTGACCTTGGTGATGTCACACACAGAGGTACATGTTGTTGCTAGCATGCTAGTATCAGGTAGCCGATGAGACTGTTGGTTTGTTGTGTTTTTGAGCAGCTTGTTACCAACAATGGAAACATGCTGCCTATCTTAAATTGATATCAATCATTCAAGGACGGGCGTCATCCCCAAGGCTCTGCCTGCCACACTTAAATTCCACCACCCACCTTTTCACTGTAGCATATGAAGGGGCATCATTCTCTAGTGCTGCTACCATATCAGTATGGATATCCTTAGGTGATAGACCTTTCTTATACTAATATTCAATCACTGCTCTTCCACTGGTTTGGTCCATTGTGCAAAAGTCACTTGCCCTGTTTACTTAAGAGAGCTACCTCTTCAACATAAACTGACCAAATGACACCAGTCTGCAGGTACAAAGCCTTAAATAGTCAGGGAATAGTAGAGCTGAAAAATGACATCCCTGCTTCACTTCTTCAATACAAGGCTCACAACTTATCAATCAGCCCTCGTATTTTTAATGTCTTAAGAGAAGAACAGAAAAAAAAATCTTTCCTCATTTCATTCTAGCATTGGGCCTGTATGATGTACTTATCAACAGTGAGTGTTCTGCAACCATGTAGCTCTTGATTGGAGGATTAGGCCTTTATACATTAAAGAAATAAGTCATTCTTTTTTTCTGTCTAAGACTTAAGATCTTTGCACACTGAGTCTGTTATTTTCATCTGAAATTGAAGCACATTAAAAGAGTATGTATGTGTGTGTGTGTGTGTCAGTGTGTGTGTGTGTGCACACACCTACCTCAAACATATTCTAACAACGACTGCTAAATAATTCCATTTTTTATCGTACTGCAAATTTTCACAGTCAATAGAAATATAAATGCATCAGATTCAGAGTGAAAGGTGTCTTTATGTGACTTTTTTTTTTTCCAGATTACAGATCCATAAAAATACATCAGAAAATAACAGACCTTTAAATATATTATTTATTAAATAATAAAATATTACTTAATTAGAAAGAAAACTGAAGGTAAAGCATTTTTGCTTTTGTGTCTCCAAACAGGGACTGATTGTTTACTGCTAAGTCCACTTACTGTTGATATGTTGCTCATACATGTACTCTTCATGAAATCCTTTCTATCCTTTTCCCTCTTTGTTTGTCTTTGATGAACTGAGTCTTGCTTCTCTTTTTTTCTTCTGTGTGTCTCTTGATCCTCTTACTCTGCTGCCCTGAGTTGGACCTTCATGCCATACGGTTGGGGAGTCAGTGTGACTCCATAGACCGGTGTGTAATCTGGCTCTCCTGCATCTTCAGGCCAGCTGAACTTAAACTTTCTCAGCAGTGTCACCGTGATGAGGAAGAGCTCCATACGAGCCAGACTCTCACCAAGACACATGCGAGGACCTGTGGTGTTATCACAAAATCATAGACAAATTGAGATGAAACCCAGCCTGCCTATGAATGCACCAGAAGCTTGTAAAGTGGTTTGTTTTTCACGCAGACTCACCTGCAGAGAAAGGCATGAAGGCCTCTGGTTTAACAAACTCTCCTTTGTCATTGAGGAAATTTTCAGGGTTGAACTCATGAGGGAATTTCCATTGTCCCTCTTCATTTAGTACTGAGGTCAGGTTAGGGATGATCATTGTACCCTTGGAATAAATAAAGAAGGGGAAGAGGAATATTTGTCAGAGGTCCAGATACAGCACAGAGATAGTATTGGTGCTGTCACTGAAGCATGAAGTATGGTATCAATCATGATAATTTTCTGGGACTATTTCTTACATAGAGAAATTAAACAAAGCCTGATCATGTCAGACTTAAAACCAGCTGCTTCTTACTTTGGGGATGGAATATCCCATGAGCTCTGTGTCTTTAGTCGTACAGTGGAAGACGCTCAGGGGGACAGTGTTAGCCACCCTCTGAATTTCATGGATCACAGCCTGCATGCAGAGTTAAAAACAACATGTTTACATTTTTCAGACTTCAGGCAGTATAGAAAAAATTTCAGGTTTGTTGAAGCTTTGACATGGCAGGAAGAGATCAGTGAAGTTGCAGTGTGAGACTCATCAACAATGTACTGAAAACAAAGCAATAAAGATGTTAACCACCTCACTAAGTGCATTTATTATTAGCTTTTGAAAATTGTTTCCTTCTTTATTCAGATCTGTGTCAGTATGTACAAAAATGTGCAACACTGGTCAATGTGAGCACATGGCATGAATGTGAAATGACTGTTTACCTGCACGAACGGCATATTGTGTCTGTCTTCAAAGCTGGCACGATCCTTCCCTTCCAGCACAGAGTCAATCTCCTGCTGACAGCGCTCTGAGACACACAGAAGAGAGACAGGACACAAGGAGTTACACTTAAGTATCTATAACCATTGTTAAGCTTAAAGGCAGGGTTGGTAGTCACTGAAAACTAGCATGAATTTGAATGTAGCATCTCCTCAGGACTCTGTTCAGCCCCCGCCCTCCCACACTTGGAGCTCCTCCAAAACGATGCCCCTACTTACAGGCACGAGTGCCTCAATTATTATTATTTTTTTAATCAGACATTCTTTTTTTTTTTTGCTCAATGAAGTAAGTTGAATATAAATCAGGAGCAGATATGCCGTGAATTTACAAAAAAAAACAAAAAAAAACAAATAAATAAAACGATTGCATGGACTTTCTCAATTCAGCTCATAATTTTGTATTCAGCATTATCAGGACATGAGTGCAGATGTACATAGCAGAGTATGGTGATGCTTGCAGCTAGATACAGTCACAAGAAACCTCAAACCTGCACACAAATGTAAAGATTTTTCACTGAAAATGATCCGTTTTCTTAGCAGAGGGAGAAAAAGTAAACACCACCATGGCATAAGAAAGCTCACCTTGTATTTGTGGGTGTGTTGAAAGGTAGAGGAAGCCGGTGAGCAGGGTGTTGGAAGTGGTGTCAGTCCCAGCAAAGTGAAGATCTAAAGCATACATACTCAGCTGTGCCTCTGAAAATGAAGAACCCTCCTCAGCCCTCTAAAAGGAGCAGAAGGATTATTTGAAGGTGTTTCATACAATTAGGCCCAAGTTAAGCCAAAGATACACATAAAGTGCATAATAAACAGCTCTCAAAACACGTGCACACTCTCATGTACATATGAGTACAAAGATCACATTATGCATGAAGTCAGTTTTACATCAGATTAACTTGTCAGCTAAAGATGGCTGGTGAGTATTTACCACAGAAACAGTGGTTGCTGAACATTAAAACAAGTCACAACACAACCTCAAGAGCACTCCAGGAGTTAAACAAACAGACACTCACAACACAAAACGTTAAACAATGAGACAATGTCAGAGTAAAGTGGATGTTCAACAGATCATATTCCACTCATGCTACTGAGGCCAAAGACACAAGCCCAAATAAACACAGAGGAGACACATAGCACAAACACTGCTTTATACAACCCTCACACACTAATGCATGCTTGCACACACCTTATCCATTTCATCCAGGTAGCAGTCAACAAAGTCTCGTGGCTCTCGAGGGATTCTGGTCCTTTTGTGCTCCTTTAACATTTCAACAGCAAGTTTCTGACATGTCTGAAAAACACAAGACATATTTATAGTTTTCAACAATTTCCCCCCACACTAGGGTTTTACTATTTATATGCTTTTTCACAATGACATGTTTAACCCTTAATTCAATATTTTTGTGTCAGTTTTTTTATTAACAATTTATAAAAGATCTACAATAAACAAACAAATGACACACCTCAACATTCTTAAATGCTTTGTTGAAGGGGAGCGGCAGGCCACGAATCATGGGTAAAGAGTCATAAAGCTGAAAAAAATGAAGATTAAGAAGAAGATTTAAGCAGATTTAGAATACAAACATGTTAGTTCTGCTTCCTGCTATGATGAACTGTAATCTCCAGACTCTACCACAAGGACCTCAATAGAATTGCTCTGCCATGTGAAGGTTTGAGGTTTTGAGGGACATGTAATATAACAACAAACTTCCGTGTGGCATTATTTTAAGCATGTTGATGCAAATGTAGAATAAAGGTTGTGTTATTTTAGATTTTTGGCAACACTCACCATAGCCCATGGTCCATTGGCTATTTTGGCATTCTCAGTAAAGCAGCCAACAATCACTCTGATGAACTCATCATCATACTCATAGCGAGTACCAAACAGAACCTGGCAGATAATGTTGGAGGCTGCATTATGAAACATGAGCTGAGGATGGAATGTTTTCCCTGTAAAAGGTTAAAAAGATTAAAAAGAAACATTATTTCTTTTTTCATTGACATGATGATTCAACAACAAACAGTGAGCAAAGAGCAGCAAAGATATAAAGAGAGAGAAACATAAAAGGGACCTCTTCAAGACGTGCTCCAAATACAACCCCAGTTCCAATGAAGTGAGGACTTTGTGTAAAACGTAAATGAAAACAGAATACAATTTGCAAATACGGTTTAACATATATTCAACTGAATACACTACAAAGACAAGATATTAATTAATCAAACTGATTAACTTTGTTGTTTTTTGGCAAATATTTACTCATTAACTTATTGCCAGCAACATGTTCAAAAAAGTTGGGACAACAAAAAGACTGGGAAAGTTCAGGAAAAAAAAACAAACAACCCAAACAAACAAACAAAAAAATACAACAACATGTTTGAAACATTCCACAGGTGAACAGGTTAATTGAAAACAGGTGAGTGTCATGATTGGGTATAAAAAGGAGCATCCCTGAAAGGCTCAGTAGTACACAAGCAAGGATAGGGCAAGGTTTACCACTTTGTGAATAACTGTGTGAGTAAAGAGTCCGACAGTTTAGAGACAATGTTTCTCAATGTATAATTTCAGGGAATTTAGGAATTTCATCATCTGCAGTCCATAATATCATCAAAAGATTCTGAGAATCTGGAGAAATCTCTGCATGTGACCTTTGACCCCTCAGGCAGCACTGCATTAAAAACCAACATCATTGTGTAAAGGATATTACCACGTGGGCTCAGGAAGACTTCAGAAAACCATTGTCAGTTAACACAGTTCATCACTACATCTACAAGTGCAAGTTCAAACTCTACCATGCAAAGACAAAGACATATATCAACAACACCCAGAAACACTGCCGGCTTCTCTGGACCCGAGCTCATCTGAGATGGACTGACGCAAAGTGGAAAAGTGTGCTGTGGTCTGACGAGTCCACATTTCAAATTGTTTTTGGAAATCATGGACGTGGTGTCCTCCAGGCCAAAGAGGAAAAGGACAATCTGGTTTTCTCGTTTGATTGATCGACTGTGACATACAGGTTTTGGAGCAACATTTGCACACAACGTCTTTTTCAGGGACATCCCTGCTTATTTCAGCAAGACAATGCCAAGACACATTCTGCACGTGTTACAACAGCGTGGCTTCATAGTAAAAGAGTGCAGGTACTAGACTGGCCTGCCTGAAGTCCAGACCTGTCTCCCATTGAAAATGTATGGAGCATTAATACAAAATACAAAAACAGAGACCCCGGACTGTTGAGCAGCTGAAGTTGTTCATCAAAAAAGTTTATCAGTTTGAACAATAAATATCTTGTCTTTGTAGTGTATTCAATTGTGTGTAGGTTAAACCAGATTTGCAAATCATTGTTTTCTGTTTTCATTTAGGTTTTACACAAAGTCCTAACTTCAATGAAAGTGGGGTTGTACTACTTATAGGGATTGCAGGGGTGACTGTGGATTTAGTGGACCCATAGATGACATACCATTGCTTTTTTCCATTGTCTCCATGATGTACTTTGTCTCTCCATGAATTCGGTCTTCCATGGAGTTCTTCCCCATTCCAAAGTTTCTCAGGGTCATCAGAGCAAAGCGCCGATGCTCCCTCCAGCTGGGGCCATAATCTGCCAGAATCACTCCTACAACAGGTGGAGTGACAAACACCGTATGAGGTTTGAGGCCATCCAACAGTATTTTTCATTAAAGTTACATTGTTCAGTGTGCTCAATGCTCTTATACATCCAGTACACATAATTGTTTCACATGCACACACAAACAGCCCTGTTTACTTACCTCCTATATATTCTGTCTCACCTCTGTTATCACTTCTGATGCCAGCATAGCGATGGGACAAAGTGGCCCCACCCTTTACCACTCTTACATTTGCATTGCAGCAGTGTGACTATCGCACATTTAACAGGCAGTATAAAAATGTGTTTTGTATTTTCTGTATACTCTAACAGTAGTAACCCAAGTCATGACAAACTTTGTTGTAGCCAGTGTTCCCTTTACATATTGTATCTTACTACTGATTGTCATACATAAAAATGAAGAGATTCTGATTACAAAAAGACAGATACAATATCAAAAGCCATAGGAGACCTCAATTCTAACCCTGGTGTTTGGGGTTACTTTACCTTTTCTGTTAGTGCTGTCATTGACAAGCAGATCTTGGGGTCGTCCGGCAAAATCATTGGCTTTGGTCACTATAGCCGCCTTTATTGCTTCCATCCCATTGATGACAATAGCTGGTTTGGGACCCAAGTACAGACTGTAGACATTTCCATAAGACTTCCTCAGCTAGGAGTGGAAAAATAACGTCAGTGTTTAAAATACCTAAAACTGAGATAAATGTTTTTTTCTTCAAAGGGGGAATCTATCTCCTTTTTTTTCTTTTTTCACTTCAATCAACATACGACTTTGGCTTATGGCGGGCCCGAAAACAGACAAGCCAAAACAGATAAAATTGCCAACAAATCAGGTTAGGTGAAAGAAACAATGCTGCAGAAAAAATAAACTAACAAAGCAAAATTATAGATTGATAAAAGCAAAGTGAGAAAACAGTGGGTTGCCAACATATACAGTGAACAAAAAACATTGACAGCAGTAAGATATACAGTGTACAAAGGAATTTCTTTAGATACACTAACAAAATAATTTATCTAATTTCACAAACATTTAACAAAATAAGTAATTAATGCAGAGAGTGTATTTCATAAAACAAGCAGCTCCATGTTTTCTCTAAAAGCTGGAAACTGTGAGATTGCTCTCACATCTGTACTCTACTTTTCTATTTCTAAACAGAGGCAGTGTCCCTTTTCACTTCAGCCTTTGTGCTGGGGCAGAGATCTTTTATCTTATCCAGACTTAGCCTCAAGGATAGAACAAACCCCCTTCACCTAGGTGGCAGATCAGCATTCCATAAATCACCCTTTTATTAGCTACTGAAAAATTTTGAGTTTGCTGTTGCATTGGATGTATGTTAAAAAATGCCTTGATGAGATGAGATGACTTGAGTCATTGATTTGATCTGGTCCAGGATCACTGGCAGTCAACTCTGAATAGACAACATGTTTTGCAACAGCCTGAAAAAAGTGGTAGCGACCTTTGTCCTTTATGCACACTACACGTGATCAAGATTAAGGCAGCTTTAACGTTACTACTTCGCATTGACAGCCAATTGGTTTTAGTCCTTGTCTTAAAGTACAGATATTGAGCTACTCTAGGAATTTCCAACTCTAAATGAAGCAGCACAATAACCACACATGTAGGCATTTTATGACTTTAAAACCTCTTCAGCACACTCTGTATACAATATCACAACATCAGCATTTTCACTCACCCTCTCAAAGTCCTTCAGGGGGTTCTCTAAACTCAGGTGCAAAATGTTTCCCAATACAGGCAGGATAGGAGGTCCTGGTGGAAAGTTCTTGGGTCTCCGGGATTTCAGTTGAAGGATGATAAAGATGATGCAGATCCATAGAAGAATTATTGAGGCAAACATGTTGGAACAGACTTGAGTGAAGAGGTAAACTTGGCTTTGACATAAGAGCTCAGCTGTTGGCCCAGCCTCCTCTGGTGATGTACTTTGCTACTCTGATTTGAAGGTAAAGGAGAAAATCAAACAGACAGACTCACACCCTTTGAGATGCACATGTTCTGATAAGCTTTGGTCCATACTACCATACATACCATACTACTATAGATCAGTTTGTGGAGCTTCCTTCGCTGACAAAGCTCATTTAGCTAATCCCATGGCATGTCAGAGGAGTGGAGGCAAACTAATGAGTTACTGACATTGACATAATGTGCAGGTGAAAGTAACTATCTATACCTTAAGTAGTTGTACTTTACCCAAGTTTTATATTCATTATGTGACTTTCTACTGGTATTTAAATATTTTAGAGGATTGTTGAATTATTACTGCTTTAGTTTTAACATTTCATTACATATCACTTTTGGAATAGATATGGTATTCAACAATATATAAATATTGTAAATAATACACTACTCACAATAAGTTAGAGATATTGGCCCTCATTTATCAGTCTTGCATGGGAATTGTCGCAGATTTGGTAAATCTGGCGGCTGAAAAAAAAAATCAGGATTTAAGTTCGGAAGTGGCAGTGTTGGTGACTCCCTAACTTGTTTGAAGTGGCTAAAAACTTCCTGTGTACCTGAGACTCATCTGTGCTGTGTGAAAGTTTTTTCCAAGGCTGAGGAAACCAAAAAGAAGAAACCAACTTAGTCTAAAACTGTGGGTAATAAAAACTCATAACCAGTTACACAAACACACACACACACAGCCCAGTTTTCCAAGCATACCCCCTTTACATACCCACACCATGAGCCTCTTCACCAATAAACCCCAAAACACACTTTGCTATAATACATAACATGATCTGCATTAGCACCCATGTGAAAAATGACATCAGTCTTTGATGTGCAGCTCAGCTGTGAACTGTTCTGCCTCTGTGTTTTCTGAACAGCATTTGTACCTTCATGTCATAAAACCTTACTTTTGCAGTTCTCTGAAAATGCCAGTAGAGTGCGCACACACACCATATTATTCTCAGTCAGTCTGCAGACACGAAGAACAGATTACTGTTAAACAAACAGCTTATGATTCCGGGGACTGAATCTAATTATAAATAAAGACACAAACAAACAAACAAAAAACAAACAGCTTTTAAAAATCCCATATACCTTTAGAATTCAAAATAATCTAAAAAAAGTTAAAACATCTCACCATGTGTTGAGTTAACCAACATTTGACAGTTTGTCAACAAGAATAGCTGCTTTATAGCCCCTACCAACAGAAAACTTTATTATAGTTATTATTTATTTTTTTTTATATGGAATATGGATTAAATAAAAAAGGCACTCTTCAAATGTTTATAGTCATTTTAAGAGGAATGTTTGTTAAAAACTCATCAAAAGTTATTTGTACTGGTGTTATAGAATAAATAAGTCATAAGATGAACCCTTCTTTCTCTCACTCACTGAAAAGTTAAAAGTCTGTTAATCTTACTGTGCAGTCACAGGTGTGATTTATCAAAAGGTACTTTAAAAGTGTGCATAGAATCATAATGTTTTCAGTAAAATTTACACAACTGAGTGAATATGTATATTGCATATATGTTTATATAAAACTTTATTTATTTTAATTTGAGCAGCTGTGAGGAACATGGGCTTAAGGTTGACTTTGGCGCACTCTGTTGGCAAAAATGCACATCACAACTATTCGCTGGTATTGTCCTGTACATGTTTTAGCAGTATTTTCTGATAAAATATTTTATCCTGTTTTCTTTGACAGTGAAGCTGTACGAAGGACAATCAGGGCCATGGATAAGAAAAATAACATGAGGAGAACTTTTAGTGTTTACTCACCACAAGACAAAGCGATAAAAGAAATGTCTTGAAAATTGTTTAAAAAAAAAAAATTAAGTTGTTGATTGCTTAGTGGTAACATCAGACTTTAATGTGAAACGGTTTCCAAGCAAAGACACCAGCTTCGTTTTTCACTGGTCTTAAATTTAGCTCATTCAGTCTGATCAGTTGACTGAGAGGCAGCAGCGCCCTCTCTGTTTGCTAATGGTACCTGCAGGTGGGGAATCACAGCAGAGTGAGAGAACTGGACACAGTCTGTCATCTAAGATCATTAACACTTGAGCGACCTCCTGAAAACCCAAAAAGAGGACAAACTACTGGGCCCCTTGGAGATACCGCAAAAGATAAAACAGTCAAGCTAATGTTACTACATTAATGAGCCTACAGGCAAAATCCTCATGTAATGCTGGCTTAAATACGGGGACAGTTAAAAGAAAACGAGGAAGAGAAAATCTCAAACACTGGTCAGGAGAAGGAACAGCAGCAAGAAGATTCAGCCACAATGAGCACTGTGGACACCGTGGAAGCTAACGTTAGCGCCAGTACTAGAAACCAGTACATTTATGATGCCAGTTTATATTACATCAGTTGGCTATCTGGGCTGTTGTTCAGGGGCAATTTAGCTTGGTGGTCTGTGGTTTTTTTTTTTTTTTTGAGGTTGGGGGGAGATAAGTGGTCCTTGGTCTGAAACAATTTGAGAAACACTCTCTGTCAAAGTCAAAAGTTGGTATGCTTTTATCAGAGATTTGTTCTCTTGTGCACAGATCGTAAATGACTCCTATGTCATAGGTAAATGACTCATAAAGAAAATATTTGTTTTGAGACTAAACACATGATTAGCCAAAGCTCATCTGTCAGTGACAAACTGCTGACATACAGTGACTCTCTCAGTACTCTGACTCCAGGAAAAAGTGAGACATCATCAGGGTCATTAGGACAGATGGGCTTCATGAATTTATATGATAGTGTGCTAATTATGCAAACTCAATGACAGTTACTAATCTGAATCCTTAAAGGCCTTGAACAAAGCTGACTATGCTTGTCCAAAGGTGTGTGTCAGTGTGTTTGTGGCCCCATGAGTCATTAACAATCAATCAGCATCTTTCTGCATCAAAGTCACGTCACAGTGAGCAACATACGTGGAAAGTTTAATGTCAAAGCTAGAGTTACTCATTACATACATGATCTTTGATCAGGGGCAAAAGTCCACCATATTGATCTTTTTAGGAACCATTAATGTTGGCGGATGGAGAGAAGTTCAAAAAGGTCAACAAATTGTGGTGTGAAAAGAAGGACATGCAGATCCAGGTGAGTCTGAAAAGCACAGACACATAATATTTCTGGTCTGATTGACTTGTGACGTCGACCTCTGCACTGCACCCAGCCAGGACTAACAATGGGAGCTGGAGCAGCACTAAGTTATTAATAGCCAGACTACCTGAGGAGGGAAAGAAGAGTCAGGTATCTGCTGCTATGAGGACCGCCAGAGGGCACTGAGGACCTGAAATGAAGCATGATGAAGAGCCCTCTCCCCCTCCTCTTCCTCTGACTGCTTGAAGCTGCAGGATGTCGGAGCTTGACGTATGGCTGAATGCAGTCTGAACACAATTGTGCAGGGATGATATCCAGTCAGCAGGGGCAAATAGGCACCTGGGCAAGTCTATTCAATGAAGTCATTACTCTTTCAGGACATTCTGCATCTCTCTCTGACCCCTAATTCCCTCTGGACCAAGATTTCAGAATTTTTTTTCAAGATTTTGTGAGTTCCTATAGATTGTTGTTGCTGTAAAAGACTTGCATGCCAAGATGGATATGTTTGCAAAACATTTTTTTTTTCACTATAACAAGTTCATTCCCGTTGTTTTCTCAAGATCTCATCTTGTTTTTAACATTTCTGTAGGATAATCCGTCTGTTGCTCAGTGCTTTTTATTAAGGAACAGAGAAACAAAAAAGAGTTCACTCAGACATGTGGGCGGTGGCAGCAAGGCAGCAATCTATCTACTGATTTGTTTAGATCACCAAAAATTAAGCTTTTTTTTTTTTTTTTTTAGCAAAATAACATAAATAAAAAAGGGAATACACAAATTTGCAAATCCTGTTTAACCTATGTTCAACTGAACTGATAAACTTTATTTTTGCTAATATTTACTTATTTTGAATTTGACGTCTGCAACAGGGCTGCACGGTAGCGCAGCTGTTAGTGCTCTTGCTTCACAGCAAGAAGGTTGCCGGTTCGAATCCCGGTTCGGTAATGGTGTGCCTTTCTGTGTGGAGTTTGCATGTTCTCCCCGTGCATGCGTGGGTTCTCTCCGGGTACTCCGGCTTCCTCCCACAGTCCAAAAAACATGCTCACTAGGTCAATTGGAGATTCTAAATTGCCCGTAGGAGTGAGTGTGAATGGTTGTCTGTGTCTCTGTGTCAGCCCTGCGATTGACTGGCGTCTAGTCCAGGGTGTACCCTGCCTCTCGCCCTCAGCCAGCTGGGATAGGCTCCAGACACCCGTGACCCTGAACAGGAGTAGCGGTATAGAAAATGGATGGATGGATGTCTGCAACATGCTCCTAAAAAGCTGGGTCAGGGTCAAACTGCATTAGGGACAGGCCAACACTGCTTTGATTTTCTCATAACTTGGATTTCCTTTGTTTACCAACACCAAGGAGACATTTGAGTTTGCCTTCATTTGACTGTGTGGAAAATAAAAAAGTCAAATGAGGCATGAGCGAGGAGGATCAGAAGAGAGAAGCTGTTAAAGGAGGAGTAGAGTCTACTGACAGTAAGGACTCATGGTACAGAACAGATATAGTCCTGACCTTAAAGTTAGAAGTGACAGTTGGTGGAAGTGTGAACTGATTCTCTGGAATCACTGCATGTGATCCACTGGCATAACTACCACCGATGTGAGCAATGGAACTGCATAGGTGCCCATGGGTATGGAGGCCCGGGAATCAGGTGAAATATTTGACATAAATATTTCACTGAGTAAATAATAGGTTTGTTGCAAACTGCCAGACAGGCAGGACATTTTGATGCATTGTGACTGACCTGGAGCTGACACGATGGGTCACTGATGTGGACCTCTGTGCAGAGAAAATGCAGAGATTTTCCAAAATTGCAAAGGTTTAAAATTACTTGGGAATCAGTTGGATATGGCAATTTTTCCAAAAATTTTAATTTCGGGAGATTTTATTGGTTAAATTGGTCAGTCTCTTTTCAGAGTCCAGTTTGAGTTCATTCAGAATTAGAATCCAGAAGAAAAACTTTGAAAGGGTGAAGCCTCTGTGTGAGGGCGTCTATCTGATCTGCTCCATTCTCATTTACTTCCTGCACTCATCAAACAAAATATAAAAAAAAATAAGACAGAAATGAGATGCATTTGCAGTTCAGACCTTGCATGTCAAAACTGTCTCTAAAGAAGACGGATGAGTTATCTCATAACTTACACATTCATGCCCTGATGTGTTTTATCAAATATGTGAGCTCGAGTTCACACCATGAGTATTAAAATGTTTAATTCATAAGTAGGAGTTATTTGTATGAACTTAGCATAATAACAAGGCTGTTCATGTACATAAATTCTGAGTGGACAAAGACCCTGAAGAGTGCATCTGATTTCATTTTTAAGGTTGATGTTTTCCTGCAGGCAAAGGAGAGATATGAAAAAAAAAAGAGGACTTGATCTCTTCAGATGTTTCCTGAAGAGGCCAAAAATGACTTTTTAACTTATTTTAATCTGAGCTCCTGAGAGAAGAGCAGTTTCACCTTCTAATGACTTTGCAAAGTACTGCACACAGAATTAGGCTTTGATTTACAAGACTATAAAACTCAGTTTAAGATGGTAAAAAGCTTTAGGTTTGCGCAGATTATTGAGTGAAAGAAGAGTAAGAAGAGCAAAAGCATCAGTGCTGTAAATGCTATCTCTGATGTGTCCCGTCTGATGCGGAATGAGTCCAGGTAAATGTTTGTTGTGAGGTAAAGGAACTAATGAAATCTCCACCACTCTGCCTTCAGAAGCAGTTACCATTACAAGAAAGAGTAACCACTGGATGATGTGACAGTTCCTGTCTGAACCACAAGCGTGAAGTTGCTTGCTAAACAAAATGGGAAAGTCCCTGAAAGTGTCCATGTTTAAAGAGCAGGCAACAGAGCCTTTAACAGCCTCCTATGATTATCAGAGCCTCTATTTGGTGAAATGAGTTTAAGTAATGAAGGCATTAAAACAGACTTCAGTGGAGTCTGCAGAGGAGGCCTTAATTCAGTTTTATTTCCAAACCATTCATTAACAGGCGCCATTTGGTGGAGATAAAAACAACCAATTACTGTGCAGATAAAGTCAGCTGTGCTGGTCCTTCCTCTCATCCCTGGTTTGTCCTCTTCTTCTGTGCTGCTTGCCTGCATTGAGCCTGCTGCAGACTCACCCTTGTTTATATACAATACATTACATCCTTTCTGAATGAGGTCTACTGAGACAGACAGACAGACAGACAGACAGACAGACAGACAGACACACACACACACACACACACACACACACACACACACACACACACACACACACACACACACACACAAACAGGGCAACATAAGATAGAGCTGTATCATAGATCCTCACCTGAGCATTCATCTATGGTCACCGTGGACATACCTTTAATGTTCAGGCTGCACCTAATGATTTTTTGTCGACTAATCTATTGATTTTTTTTTTCTCCGATTAGTCGAGTAATATATCCCTAATAAACATGTTCAGGTTCTAATGCATTGTCATCATGCTGGTGTGTGTGTGTGTGTGTGTGTGTGTGTGTGTGTGTGTGTGTGTGTGTGTGTGTGTGTGTGTGTGTGTGTGAGTACGCGTGCACTTTTTGCACTTAATGTGTTTCGCCAGTTTGTGTTCAATAATATGACGCATCAATGATTCATTTCCCGCAAGGGCTCTAAAAGAGGCCTCAGCACTGTTTGTGATGGCTGTGAGCACGTTTATGCAACAGTACAGCAGATTACAATGGATTGTCCAGATATATACGGAGGTTCACGATCAGATGTTACCAAAATAACTTACTTTGAAGAATAGTGAATGACTCCCAGCTCTAGGAAGGAGGACATTGAGAGCTCATCCCTTTAAGCACGCAACTCAGACCATAAGGCTCTAGCAACAGCCCATTAAAAAATAAATGAAATAAATAAATATTTAAGATAGAAGCTGTGGGCCTCATAAAAATGGACCACAGGCCCAGGTTGTGCCTGTGGTCAGATTTTGGAAATCCATGGTCTAATCCAAATATAATACCTTTTGAGTCTAGAAAACCAGCATGTTGATGTTAAACATGTCAGACTCAAGGCTGAAGGTGGACAGGCTTAGAGACCAGACTTAACACCTCGACTGTGTTTAGAGTTTCAGTCCTACAACTAGAGTAGATACAATTTCTCACTTCAGGTTTATGAGGAGTAAAATTTTCACAATGTTAAAAAATGTGCAGCCAGTCAGAACATCTGTATCATACGGAAGATGAGAACAGCCATGAATTTTCCCTTTTTTTTTTTTTAAGGAACTGTTATCTCGTGATAACTACTTATTATTCTGTTATCTCATTATAATGAAGATTGTTTTGTTGTTATAATGAATAAATGTTTTTCGTTATCTCGACATAACAAAGATCTTTTTCTCCTGATAAATTAATTGATAACGTGTTTGTCTTGATTTCAACCTACAAGAGCTGCCAAGAATGACTTCCAGCCACTGGGTGTAGCTGTATACAGCCTCTCATTTGCTGGTTAGATGATAGTTAGGAGTTTGTCAGCCTAACAGCTGCTAACTGGTAGCTGCTAAGGTAAACAAACTAAAGTGTAACTTACCGTAAGGCAACAGCTGGGCTAACAAACTCCTTTCTATCTGGCTGCTTCAGCTAAGCTAAGGTATCGCAAATGTAAGCTAACCTCAACTTTTCAATGTAATGTGAGATGTAATAAACATTCATTCATTCATTTAGTAGTGCTTTAAGCCAGCCTCTCAGCTGCTAACCAGCAGATGAGAGGCCGATTACAGCTACACCCAGTGGCTGGAAGCATTCATGGCAGCTCTTGTAGGTTAAAATCAAGACAAACATGTTATTAATTAATTTCTTATCAAATGAAAACAATCTTTGTTATATGGAGATAATGAAATAATAAGTGGTTATCATGAGATAACAGGGGGAAAAAAAAGAAAAATCCATGGCTGTTCTCGTCTTCCTTCGTATCAAAAATAAGGATAGAACTAAATATTGGAGTGTGCCTCTCTGCCTAAAGGTAATTATTCCAATGGCAAAATCGCTAATTAGCCTGAGTAATTGCCTGACGTGTGTGTATGTGAGTGTGTGTGTGTGTTGGGTGGAGCTGGTAGCTGAGGGGGTGGTGGGGTTGTATTATTGTCTGGCAAGAGACCAGAGTGAGACAGAAGCACTGGGAAAAAAAGAGACGGTCACTGGGAGCTGATTGTTCAGGTTCACTAACTAGCCACCCTAAAGCCATCAAAGCTATGCAAAGCAATTAAGATAATGATTTGAATAACAAAAAACAGAGCTACCTGTCTGGCATAACACCGCATTTGACTATCAGGCTCCACGCCAAACAGGGGCACACAATGAGAGGGAGGCTGTAGGGAAAATAAATGAATTTATAAAGTACAAAGAGGACTGACAAGGTCCTGGTCAAACTCATTTATGCAAACACTCAGGGACACTCCCTCTACACACAGCTATGCTCTAAAACATTGTTCTCAAAACGTGAGGAGCTGTTACATACCGAGTCTATTAGCATATCAGAGCCCCGTCTTTCTGAGACAAAATGAAAAAAAACAAAACAGTGGAACAGGAAAGGCAAAAGATGATGCAGAAGTAAATTCATATTGACAGGAGACTACTTCACGTATGTACACAAAAAACAACCTAACTGCTCTCCCCTGCAGCTGAATTTAAGTGAATAGCCAATGAGCTGTGATGGGATGATTCTATCCTGTTCATTATCCAATAAGGCCGGGGATTTCTGGCTGAACACAGGTCATCATCCTGTATCAGAAAATTACCATTTCAATTACTGTGCTGGCGGAGGCGGCTGATGGCTGCGGTGTACATGCATCAGCCACCTTTCTTCTCAGGCCCACATTTATATACAGTAAGCTGAGGATCATGGGAAGGAATGGAGGCAGGAATGGCATGGATAATGAATAACTATTACCTGCAGGTAAAAGAGGAAAAAGAGAGTATTTTCTCTTCTCTAGATGACTAAAACTGAACTCTATGCCCCCAGAATCAGGAATAAGACTTTTCAGAATTTGGCAGCAGTATGATTCATACATACTGGGAAAAAGATGTTCAAATGGTATGGATTATGATCCCATCTGAGACACACAGTTGTATAACCTTACAAGGTCAACCTTTTTTTCCTGACAGGGTAAATCCAGCTGCGAGTTATGTGTTTGTCTGATGCTGTTTTGGTTTTCTGGAGGTTTTCGTAGAACCGGATTCATCAGTCAAACTGAGATTACAAACCTTTCAACTGTTAGTCGCTGATGGTTGTTTTCACTGTCACTGTTCAGCCGTGCCTGGGTTGACTGGAGCAGGTCCTCTTCATTTGATGAAGACCCTAAAGGCAACACATCAGATCCAGTCCTGTCCACAGTTCCCCATTATCATGACCAAAACTTCCTCTTGGTTGTAAACTCGTTTTCTGCTCAACACTTTCACAGGGATTCAAACATTTACTCACTGTGAGCATAGCTGGTGGCTCTGCTATTAGTTATGTGATGCAGTAGCTCCTCCCCAATTGGTCCATTAGGATGATTGACACATTAATAGAACTGTTAAAGCCAATAGAATCATGTTCAGGAAGCCACCTTTCTGTCAAACACACCATTAGTGACCCAGGAGGAAGCAAAAAGCTACATGAATTACTAGACAAGCAGCTTCTTCCAATCACACCACTTGAACGGTGTTGGAAAAGTGATTGGCCGACAACTTTATTTACATTTTTGTAATTGTGCTCACAAAAAGCAAGGAGAAAATTTCTGGTTGTGTTTTTCAAAAGTGAGTGGGTCTTTCTTTCTTTTTTTTTCTTTTTTCTTTTGGCTGCTGGATCAGTAGATCTCTTTTGGAGAGGGAAAAAATGGTACTGTTGGAACAGTACTGAAAAACATGACAGTCCATGACAGTTCTGCCTCACTAGTCATATTTCTTTTTGTTTATGCTGATACATTATTTTTGCTCTCTACTGTTTTGATTTACTGGCATTTTAACTGTCTTTGATGGACATAAAAATGGTTTATATGAGCTTTAATTTGAGTTTTTGAGCTTTCAATGCCAGGTGTATATTTGTGCAAGGCAGGCTGGCTTTTAGATGTGAATGTTGTTTCCAGGCATGGCAGCCCCCAGGCAAGAAGGGGTTAAAAATCCATCAGAACCTACCATAACTAGTTCAGCCTGATTTGATCTGTAGATGTTGATAACCCAAAGTCTGGTTTATTCTTAAAAATCTGAGAGGTCCATCATCAACGGTTCACCTAGCTTAAAGTGACAGCCTTTTGTTTCAAATAAATCCCCTTTGAAAATATTTTTTTAATTCTGAGCAGGTTTTAGGGTTTTACCTGCTGAGGCAGATTCAATGTAGGCAGATTACAGGGCTTGGAAAAACATGCATATGACCTGCACTCACACTTTTATTTTAGAGGAGATCATTTCATCAGCACAATATAATAATAGATCAACTATAGAAACAGGTGCTGTGGAAGATGACTTCACCGCCCCATGTAGCTGTTACTCTAGCTGTGGATGAGACATCACCTCATCATAATGTGTGAACACATTCTGCACACTTTCTCGTCAATTAATGGGAGTTATCTTCATTTTTATTCATGAGCCCATTAAGAGACAATTAGGCATGTGGGAAAACTCCACCAACAAACCAACAATATTATGTGGTGAGTTTGGACATTGCGCTATTTCAGATGAACCTCCGAGCATCTTCATGGTGCAACGAAACATATTTTGTTGTGTTGCACTTTGCTCTACATTTTTATGTATTGTTTTATGGTTTGCTTGATTTTGTACAGCTATTTCTGATGCTACTGTAAAGCACTTTGGGTAACTTTCTGGTTATTGTAAAGGGCTATACAAATAAATATCGATTGACTGATTGATAATTTAACTTTAGTGACAAACTAGCTCATGTTGGCATATGGTTTTAAGAGGACTACTACCCTATCAAGACACAACTTGAAGAAAGTCAGCATGTTTTTGCTGTAAAACACTTGTTAATGATTAAAGCCAGCAATACTGGACACTAATGGACCCACAGTTTACTTAACTTCTACATCTGCTTCATTCCAACACTAATGGGCGCAGACTGAGGAAATGACATGGGATGACTTAAAAGAAGCATCACTTTAATTCACAATCGGCAGAAATATGTTTGAAGTCATGGATGATGGGAAAATGAACTGGATCTATTAACAGCTATCAGAAACTCCTGCTGTGAGTAACATGAAAGAGCGAAGCAGCCCTGAAGC
The DNA here is from genome assembly GCA_030710495.1 of Labroides dimidiatus. Classification (NCBI taxonomy): domain Eukaryota; kingdom Metazoa; phylum Chordata; class Actinopteri; order Labriformes; family Labridae; genus Labroides; species Labroides dimidiatus. The sequence goes on from CM061147.1 coordinate 6,981,023, forward strand.
CACAGGGTTCCCCTGCCAGACACGCAGGGGGTCTTGTAGTGAGCAGGTAGCATGTAGATAGCTGGACACTCATTAAACACCTTCACAAGAGTGTGGTTTATAAATCCCATGAATAACAAGAAAGCCTACAGAGAGTACTGCAGGGCCACAGGCGCACATTGAAGCAGAAAACAAAAAGGGAATCCAGCCAGAGTTTGAAAGTTTCCTTACTAAATCATTTTAGTTTGATGATCAGTCATATTAAATGTAACTTCAGTGGGTGATTGGTGTAGTGGATTCAAGGTCTCTCCCTCAGGAGTTCATAGGCCCATTTACTTAATAAAATTATTTGTAAAAGAAAATTTGGTTAATTGTATCTCGATATATTAGGATGCCCTGGAAAAGTTGATCAGTTAAAAAATGAATCCCCAAAATTCAGTTTCTGATAAATAAGAACATAACATAAGACCAATGAAGATTTTCATTCACAGAAATCCTGACCACTGCCTTAATGAGTCTGGTCTCTCATCTTCCACTTGACAGTTTCCCATAGATACTCTTCGAGGTGAAAGTGTTTGTTTGTATTCATTTATTGGACACTTTTGGCAGTGTGGGGAAGTACCAAATAAAATCAGCTTTTTGGCCACCAAAAATAATTTTATGACCATCATGTCTACAATCTACAATTTAATTTAGCGGACACTTTTTTCCAAAGCAACATACAACACAAGCAAGAATTTAAACAAGAAGGAGAAACCTTATTAAGTGCAAAGAAATGCTTCAAATTAGTTGGGTCACAGGTACTCTGCCATCAAGTGCCCACAGAACAACCCCCTTTTGAATGACCTTTTGATTGGACCCCTAAGGACAAAGAGGAGAAGGCTCAGATTTAGTCCCTGAACAGGTGAGTCTTCAGACCTCTCTTAAAAGTTGAACAGGACTCTGCAGATCGTATTCATTCCACCATTGGTAATTCATTCCACCATTTGGGAACAACAGAGGAGAAGAGTCTGGTAGAGATTTAGAGCCATGCTGGGCTGGAAGCACCAGGCATCTCTCACATGCAGAGTGTAGCGGGGGGTTGGGGGGTGGACCAGGATGAGGGACTCCAGGTAGGAAGGAGCCGTTCTTGTCACTATTTTATAAGCCAGAAGAAGAGCTTTGAATTTGATTGGAGCTGCCACTGGAAGCCAGTGAAAAGAGATTAACAGTGAGATTTTGCAGGACATGTAGATTTTTTTTGTGGATTTTTTCTGTATGTTCTTCCCCTTTCCTTGTCTCTTTTTCCTGCTCTATCCACTGTCCTATCCTTTCTAAATAAACGCATGAATGGAAATTAGCGCTATTAGACAGCAGCTGATTGTAGAATCTTATTGCTGGGAATAACACCTGACTATCTCTGTCACAGGAAGAGAAGGAAACACTCTCACTTCAGTTCAGTGAAGGCAAGGCAAGTTTATTATATAGCACATTTCGTCTTCAAGGCAATTCAAGATGCTTCTCACACGACATAATGAACCAAGCAGAAAGAAAATTTACACACAACATGAAATGATAGAGACACCCTATCCTTAACCTGCACTTGATTAATGTTGCCTTGAGATTAACTACAAAAACTGAACTCTAAGAATAAAATTAGGCAGTTGAGAATAAAAAAATTCCATTAATGGGTTAAAAAATGTGCTTGTTTAGTTTATTAAGATAAGAATAATTCCTTTATAGAAGAAACTTGACAAGTTATATTTTTCTTCCCCCATTGGCAGATTACTCTTCAAAAGCAATTCGAATGTTATTTTTGTGTTTCTAAAGAAGGTGAGAAAGACTCATATTTAAAGATTTGTTTATCCTTGTTGTAGTTTCTTTATTTACACTCTTGTTATTCCACTCGGTTTATTCAGTTTTCTTGACTTGTGTTCACCTGTATGCTACGTCAAGGCTTCAGCTACAGTTCCTGCTAAGATGCCTGGAGAGAAAACAGAAACTGTGAGTTCTTCTCTCAAATATCAACAGATGAAAGAATAACCTGAAACTACTTCTCTTGTGTCCCTTGGAGTCTGTTTCTCTTGTAGTTATTGTCTCTATTTGTTTGATAAGAGATTTGATCAGAGATCATACATATGAATAACAAACAGGCCACACAGGAGAGGAATAAGGCATCACTTTCACCACAGAGAAAAGAGACACCAGCATAAAGATAAATATTTCAAATTAATTGAATGTACAGACAAAAACATCCCCATGTAAATCCTATCAGCTACACAGATTAAGAGAGAAAGGTGCAGCTCTGTGTGCATTTGTTGTTTATTCAGCCACTGACTGTGAGGTTATGGTGGCGTCACCAGAGATAATATCTGCAGAGGTTCATGCAGGCGGTGTGAATAATGCATTAGAGCAGATGACCCCTCCCTGACCAAGAGATGGACAGAAATAACACTGACGTCAGCTCCGACACTCCTTGTACCAGACGACACAGGGAGAGGATATAAAGGGGATATTGAGCCCGCTGAGCTTCTCAGGGATCAGCTACACCTCTCAATCCGCCTGTCTCTCCATCCATGGAGGGGAGCAGGGGGGTGGATGTGTGTCACCCGCCCCTTGTTTTTTATAGTGACGTGACAGGCATCAGTGAATGCTGGGAAGCAGAGATGAGAGGCCACTCGCTAGGATGAAATACTTTTTTTTTGCCACATACACAAATACATTCTCAAACAGTACTATTTGTGATTATTCCATTATCAAACATATCAGGGTGCAGTAATCCTATTATTGTATGCACAGTATTTGATAACCAGTTCATACCTGTCACCTTACGTCTGACTCCTAGATGTTGTCGCCCTTTTCTTCTGCTGAGTCACAGTGATCTCTAAGGTCCTGAGGCGTCATTATCGATCAGTATTATTGAAAGTCAACCAGTGATGACTTCACTTTCATTCAGCCATGTGTCTAAACTATCCCAAAAACCTCTGCTGCTCAGGATTATCTGCAAGAAAACTCTCTGGGTATTCTGCACTTTGGTGCTTTTAGTGTGTGCTGTCACACTGCCTCTTCTTTGTTTTTTGAAAACTGAAGGAAAATGCAAAATAAAAAGTTTTCCAAGATCAGCCTGCAGGAAAATACCTTTAAATGACAATTTTGCAACCCTTTACCAGAGCACTGTGGCTGATTGCTGTGCATGCAGGGTTTGTGTCACCTGCTGATAAAACTGGGGAGGTTAAAAGGTGAAATTTAACGAAGCTGATGGTCTCAACCAGCAGCACCATGTCCCAGAACCAGAACCCCTCATCTTTAGTTTGTTTGGTTTTTGTCTCTTCAAAAGCCTGCAGACCCGAACAGCTGATCAGTGAACTGCCAGCAGAGTGTGGTGCAACTTTTTAAACAAAGTGTACACTCCACCCAACATTGGTGATTGGGTCAGAGTTAAATCATATGGTAGAGTTGACTCTGAGGTATTGTTGGCAGGTATGAGAAACATTTATATCCCAGTATGTTTAAATATTCAGGCAGTGTTGCAGTATATCACATTATTTCTCTTATTCAGTGTTGTGCACTGTATATCCATGCAATATCAAACAATGCATCACAGGCAGTCAGGGGTCTGCCACTCAGTCCCAGTTACAATGCATTAATGTTGCAGTTAACAAAGGCATTCTGAGCACGGGTTGCTTGTAGCTCTAAGGTGCACTGAAAATTAGGAAAACTAATAGAGGAAAAAAAAGAGTGCCCAGTGTGTCTTCTTCTTGTTGAGACTTATTCAGCAGAATCAAATCCTGCACATCTGCAGATTTAAAATAAGAAGCTCAGATTGAATTTCCTTTTTTCCATTAGTTATACAGCCTATGGGTCAAACATAATTAAGTCCGACGTAATTTTAGTTGGTGATGAAATATATATTTTTTCAAATCTATGTATAGTTTTTACAACAGTGTTCCCTTTTGCAAAGGATCTGAGGTGGTCTGCAAGTTGTGTGTGTGGTTGCTTAAGCAATCAAAAAAAAAAACAACTATCGGGATCTGTATTTCTCTCAGGGATGGATCAGTTAAAGCAGAACTGAATCAGAGTCACAAAGAGGGGTTCACTCAGAGAGCTTTCTTTATGAAGACTCCCTCCCCTCTGCAGGAAGAAAATAAAGCATTAGAGTGTGTGTCAGCAAGGCAGAGGAGAGATGAAAGAGTGGCTGACCTCAGTCGCAGAGATCTCCTCCTCCTCCCGCATTTGATCCTGTCTTCCGGTCGGCTGGCTGCTCCAGAACTGAGCAGAGAGCCAAGGCCACGGCCCGGCCATTAGCATGGTGGAGAGGACAGAATGGCTTTCATAGGGTACAAACACAGCCCTGAGGTCACACACACACACACACACACACACACACACACACACACACACACACGCACACACACACACACACACACACACACACACACACACACACACACACACACACACACATACACACACACACACACAAACACAAAATCACCAAAGTAGAGGAATGCTCTTAGACACATGCTTAGCCTGAACCAGTCAGGACATTTAGTTCAGTCTATTCTAAGACCTGAATTCAAATCGGAACAACTCCATGCACTCTGTAGCGTACGGCACAGATAATGAGGATTCTGGCATCAAAAGCTGTGCAACTTTTAATTTCATTTTCTCGGTGTCATCAATTCAACAATGTGCTGGAAACATTCCTCAGAGGTAGGACAATAACCAGGATTCACTCACATTACGAGTTACAGAAACGTCTCAGAGCACTGGGCTGTGAGTAACACTAGATATAGTCAGCTACTAAACTATGCTATAAACAAAGTTTGGTTGTTGTCATATTTCATAGAAAAGCTCTATGTAACTGCTGATAAATAACTTACCTTGTCATGTTGTATCTGGTAAAAAGTTGTTTTGAACAAAGAAAAGTAGTGTTAAAAAGAAGATCTGATCTCCATTTCCTTTTTCAAAACAAACATGCCTTGGTTAGAATCACATCCTCACGACAGTGGGGAGCAAGTGCTCATGGGAAGTAAAGTCTTTATCACTAGAGCCAATGCTTGCTTTTCCATAAAGTCCTCACAGTCCCTTTAAGTTGAGGAACAATTGGCTCTATGAACACACCACTTCCACATTGGCGTAAGAATGTTTGTGCATTTCTGGTTACAGGAAGAAACATTAGACAGACGGTGTTATGATGGCAGAGATGAAATATACACAGTGTTTGCCTAAAGTGTTTGTTAATAATATACAGAGAATCTTCAGGGCATCTTGTACAACACTATATAACAAATTTTATAAAGGCTTCAAATTGTACATGTCATCATTTCTTTGCAACTTTGATGCTAATTTGCTAACACTAGCTAGCCTGAGCTAGCAGCCCTGCTTTCATGTTTTAAATTTTGACTCCGTCTTGCTTCAGATTAATCATAGTTTATAAAAAGTTAAATCATGTTCACATACCTCTCACTTCATGTGTTTGTCATGTACTAACCATGACCTGGATGAATGAGAATCCACATGGACCTTCATGTGTTTGTACTTTCATTAAAGTATGAGGTAAAAACAGGGCCACAAATGAGATCACTGAGAGAGCCCACTGCTACCTTCCTCTCTCACAAGACTTTCATATTAAACCCATTCAACATGTTAAACATCTTCTACACCAAACAACAATGAGCCTGGAAGAGTTGTCATCCCATCTTTGGAAGGACAATTGACCTATGGCTAAGCCACGCCCCCTCTCACTCACTTGGACAAACAATGAACATTCAGCATCAGGTGCGATGGAAGGTGTTACAGTAGGAGGCATTTCACAGGACGTCATTGATGATTTTTGGAGAAAGAAAGATCACATGTCATCTAAAAGGCACCAAAAGGGTCTAAACTACACATTGGAGGGATATATGAATCGTTTTATTGTTGAGAAGTTCCATAAAAAACTTCGGTCACAAGACAAAACTTCCAGGTCCCAGAGCAAACCTGATAAACCACATCTGGTTACCATCAGCATCTCAGACAACAAGATAGAGAATCAGCATCGGTCATGAGAAAAATCTAACCTCCTTTTTACCATCTTTACGAAGAGTGTCTCTGTTAGTTTGGAGCTACAGTATTTACATTGAATCATTCAGCAGAACGTTTGTCAACCTTTGTTATCTGGGCTATTACAGATAAGCTAATGAAGCTAAGCTCCGGAAGCTAACGTTAGTTTAACTAGAGCTCTTTGGACAACAGCTAACAATGATGGACGATCACCAAAGAACAAAAACTAGAACAAAACAGACCAATGAACTCCAAACAAAGAGACATGACGAACAACACAGCTAGGAGCTAACGCTAGGCTAACATTTGCTAACGTCAGAGAAAATCCCTCACTGTCTGTCAGACTGCTGGTTCTAGTGTTAATGATAACTTTATATTTATTTCCAGCAAAGTGACAATGTTGGAGAAATTGTATATACATGCTATCATTATGTAAAGGAAAAATTTATATACTCATGTTATGATTCATTTAAACATGTTATGTTCATATAATCACATGTAACCATGAAATATATCTAATTGATTTATTAGCCAGGATGTCTTAAGAGTTTGCTGTCTAAAAGGTTTACAACATTATTGCGTGTTAAAGCCTTCATATGAGAGGAATGTCTATCTCAATGCTTGTTGTTCATAAACAGTTGGACAGACCTTGAGGACTTTGTGTGAAAGCTTTGTGTGAACCTCTCATTTCCAGCCTAGGGAGGATTCCACTCTGGATACTGAGTGGCCCGGAGGAGATAACTTCTTTCACCTCTCTCCAGTGTGTGAGGAAGATAGAGACTCTTTTACGCACATACACAAATGCTTGTGTCTGTAACTGTGTGAAATGTATTATCATGTGACAAGGAGGTGGACACCAAGTTCCTATAAAATGTGCACTGAAGAGATTTTCTCTTTAGCGAGAGGAAGTTGCCTTTGTTGTAAACTGCTCGCTCCTGCAGTAAAGTTCATTGAATGAAACTCGACTCTCTGTGTTCACTCTGCGTTGCCTGTGAGTCGGGGCACAGGAGAAATTTTCCTGACAGACAATTTGTTGCCTCACATACGATGCTGACTTACCTTAGAACAGACGTAAACATCCTTGTTAATTTTATCCACGTTAAGTTGATGTTGTGGTTTACCACACAACTTTATCCAAAGAAGACACTTTTCTCGGTTGAGATGTGGCTTAAGGAAAGGGTTAAAAATACACTTCATTGCCCATCCTCTCAGGATACCTTGTGTCATAGCTGCATGTTCCCCATGAACGCCATGTGACCATTTTTAAACTTAAAGTCTCAGAAAAACCTCATAAAACCAAACGAAAACGGACCATCTGCAATGCATTTCAATGGCTGTCCGAGCAGAGAATGTCCGAGCTTATGGGTATGCTTTTCACACTGTGATTGGCTCATCGCGTTTAGGGCAGGACTTAGCCAAAGGTCAATTGTACATTTACAAGTTATTACGTTAAGTATTGGGCTACAATTGAAAACATTAACATGAACATTAACTTCAACAACAAAACGATGGAGAAAATGAACAGTTTTGGATGTTTTGACAACAAGCATGTAATGGTAGCATACAGAAACACAGCACTTATGGTAACCAGAAGTTTACATGCATCCAGAGATTTAGCTGGAAATACGTCACAGTCTCTTGTTCGTATAGCACCCAATAAAGTGTCCGGTGAGTGTATATAACTCTGATGGTTAGTCTTCCTCATACAATATTGATATGCCGGAGCTAATAATGTATTATTTTAATTCAAAAGCAGCAGACATATTTCTATTTTCTGAATAATTACAACCTAAAAATGTTTACTGTCCATCTAAATACAGATCCTAAGAAAGAGGAAGATGCGAACTCTTCATTTAAATGAAATGTTGAAAAATGCTGACATCACATCGCTGATGGTTTCAAAGTGTGTATCTTACCTACAACTGTTTAACTGCTTGAAACACCACGTTTTGGCTTAATTCAGGCAATCAGCATCATACAGGAGCATGAACCAAATATGATTTTATTTCAGAAAGAAACAGGGTGTAAACTGTGGTCAGTTAGGAATAAATACTTCATGGAAATTTAACAATCGTGTTGTTATTCTGAGCATGAGATGAAAGTCCAGGAGGGACTGGTTAAATATGAACAATTAAATCAATTCCCGCTAAGAAAGTAAAATGTTCAGTTTTTGTTGCACACACCCACACACACACACACACACAAGCTGCACCCTGTAAATCCCCCTCTACTCCGTGGTCAGCAGGGAGGTTATTACGTTGCAGCTGCAGAGGAAATGGACTTTATTTATATCTGGAGCAGGAGCACTACTGCCCTCAGGTTATCAACTGCAGCGCCTGGATGGACCAATAACACGCTGACAACAAACAGCAAAGTGTAACAGACAGTTATAAATGAAAGAGGGAGAGTTTGTTGAAGAACAAAGTTTTCTGCTTCAGAGAAATGTGGGTGCTAATCCTGGCCTAATTTTTATTTGTGTCATTACACAATTCTGCAACTCAGGAGTATCAGAAAAGTCATGTGAAGGACTGGAAAAAATGAAAGTTGCTCAAATGAAATACACTTCATCAATGAAAGTTTTAGCTATAACTATAAAAGGAAATCTTTAAGGTCAAGGGTTGCTATATTTTACAATAAAATCTCAAGGATACGGGTAAAAACGTGCCTGTACTTCAGACACCGGAAGAGAGTTTATAAGGTTTAAACTGCGTCTGCATGAAGATGTCTATTGTCTTTAGCAATGTGCAAATACAAATGTATAGCTCTTTCTGTGCTTTGTTTTTTGACTTCAGCTTATAAAATACTTGTTATTTTTCAAAGAGATCAAACTTAAGAGTTTTACTCATATAAGGGCATGGCTGACTTGACTGACAGGATGGCACCCTGCAGCCGTCTGTGAAGAGGCTAAAGATCCATCTCTTAACCTCATCCTAACTCAGACAAAGCTGGGTTAAGTTCAGCTTTAACTATATGGCCCTCGCTGATGATGAACTTCAAAACTCTATTGCAGAAACAGATGGGTGACGCCGCTGAGACTGCGTCCATATAATATACAGTCTATGTATCTTATTCATCTCTGTGGTGCAAGAAAAATAATCATAAGCCTCCAATGTAATCACAAAGACAGGTGCAGGACGATGAACACAGAAAGAGACAGGAACAGTCGCTCAGCACAGACACACAGAGAGGCTGCACAGGGAGGGGACGTCACAAACGTTTCCAGTGATTTAGATCATTTCCAGAGATGATGTAAGGAGATGAGTCAGTTTCTATGGAGGATCTTAATTTTTAAATAAACCATTCCCTAAAAATATTTGAGTCTAATGGAATACCATCTCTGCTTTTTGTAAATGATGTGGTTCTGTTGGCTTCTTCAGGCTTGAACCTCAAGGGAGCATTAGAGTGGTTTGTGGCCATATTACACCAGATGCATGTCTGATCTGTCTCTGCTCTGTTATGGTGAATCCCAAAGTGTTAAACTGGAGTCTCCTCTCTCATCCATGGCACTGGAAGTACTTTCTGAGCCGTCATATTGAATGGCTTCCCAAAGCGTTAATTGTGTTCAGAAGAGAGAGGAAACTGATCAGAGGAATGAAGAGATGCAAGCCCGGGTTTTGCAGAAGTCTTTTACCGAGAGACACTCCCCCATATGGGATATCACTCACTGATTGGACGCTGCAGCAGCTCAGACTTCTCTAAAACTAAACATCACCGGAGGTTAATGATAGTAAAAAGACGGAGCTGAAAACAGTCACTGAGGACAGTGTTAAAACAGGTCATAAAGCTGGGATAAAAAAAAAATTGTTTGATGTGAGCTTTAAGCACAAAATGCTGAACACAACTGTCATAAAATCAATCTAACAGGATCAATACAGAAGTTTTATAACTTTTGGTCAAATTTATCATCTAACAAAATAATAAATCATATAGTTTAATAAAAAAAATAGAAAACAAATATTGTATATTTATATTATTGAATTTCCAACTTCAAGATCAGATACGCTCAAGATATGCAATATAGAATGCAATATAGAATGCAATAATGACGCATATTGTTGTTTAAGTGATCTGCTTCTTAACGGGAAACGGAATAAACCGAGTGTAGGTTTTCTTCATGTGAAAGTATTTCTTAAACAGATTGAAAACACCAAACAGAGCTCTGTTACTGTTTTTATTATTTTTTTTTCAATATTTTATCAGTTATTACAGCGCACGTGTAAAGACACACAAACAGCTGTTAGAGCTGATTGACAGATGATCCAGTGGTGATCAGCTGATGCTGTCATCACTAATAGACGTTGCTTCGTGTGAGGCTCAGGAAGAAAGGACGCCTCAGTTCTCTGAAAACAAATCTCCTCGTCTCCTCTCTCCTCTCTTCATTTCCATGCATCTTTGGTGGGAGGGACTTAGAGACTCCACTGTGTCTAAGCTCTGGCAGGTCTGAACTCTCAGGATCAGATACACAAGCCACAAGAATGGCACAACAGAGCAGAGCAGAGGCGCTGAAACATAATTTAAACACCTTGTGACTTTCAAACAAAATAAAACAAACAGTGTTGTTCAGAGAGCTGAACAGTCAGACTTTCAGTCTACCAGTCATTCATACCAGTCACCAGTTTTTTTAGTGATTGGTCAGATATTTTGACATCTGGAGGGGGCTTGGAGAAGAGCTGCTGCTCCTTCACATTGAAAGGGGAGCCAGTTGAGGTGGTTAAGGCATCTGATAAGAAGGCTCTTTGGATGCCTCTCTCTGGAGGTTTTCTGAGCAGACCCTACTGGGAGGAGACCCTGAGGCAGACCCAAGACGCACTGGTTGGATTACACACCCAACACCTGGTGTGGAGAAGGATGTCTGGGCCAGCCTGCTGAGCCTGCTGCCATCGACACCCAGCTCCTGATCAGAAAGGGATGGACAGATTTCTAAAAGGGAGGTTTAGATGGTGAATGCATTTACAAAGTGCTCAAAAACACACACATTCACACACTGATTAAAGACACTGCCTTGTAAACTGCTCACCAGTCACACACTGATAGCTTTACCTTTGGGAGCTCCTCAGGTTCAGTGTTTTGCCCAAGACACCTCAAAACATGTGCTGCAGGAGCTACAGATCGAACAACAACATTATGTTTGAGAAATGACCCACTCCTACCCTGAGCCACAACTAACCAGCGTTCCAGAAGACCAAAAAATACAAGAATCTGTGAAATATCTTTTCTACCAACCGTCCCCATCGCTGATCAAATCAGAGTTATCATCTGGTGCAATTTCACCTCATGGAGCTTAATAAAAATGGTTTTATGGCTAAAGAATTAATGTTTTGTTGTCTCATATGTAAGAAAAAGAGGACACAACAGATCACCTCTGTGCTCACCTCTGCCTGAGTGCAGGAGACAAACATGCACCAGAAAACTAATGCAGCTAAATCAATTAAAATCCCATTAAAGTCAGCACCATTATTGAGGTCATTACCAAGGAGGAGAGACGCCTGATGATGATGGTGGTGGTGGATCAAACAAGATCTAATTAATTCATTTATCCATTAACGTGCTGCTCTCATAGAGCCCTGCTCAGAGAAATGTAATGAAAACGGGAATTGTCTGTGCAGCAACATCAAAATTTGACACAAGATGGAAAACATGAATATGAAACGTGAAGTCTACATCAAAGAAGAGCAATTGCCAACGTAGAGTACTGGCTGCTTTTCAAAGGACACTGAAACACATGGACGTTTCCTGGCGCCACAAAGGACAGCTGCTCTCTGCCGAGCGACTCTCTCTCTCTCTCTCTCTCTCATACACACACGCTAGGTGTCAGACTGGCTGCAGAAAGGAGTGAGAATGAATGTGTGAGTGAGACGGAGGAAGAGAGGCTGAAAGAGGGTGAGTTCCACAGTCTGTTTCTCTGCTTCATCTCCCACCAGTGGAGCTGTGATTAGAGAGCAGCAGACATTAATGTTTGGTATTGATCCCCTCTCAAATGGCTCAGGGACCAGAGGCGGAGGGAACGACAGAATCATGCTATGTAGCTTCCTCGGCCCGGAGATTTGGGGGAGATGTGTGTGATAAAAGGATTTGAAGGACAAGAAGGACAAAAGAGATGAAAATAAAAGAAAATGATGGAGAAATCTTCCTCATTTGTTTGCAGAGTCTGAAAATACTTTTTTTTCATAAAGGATCCAAAGATAAAAAGTGGAGGAAACTAAATCATCTCTACCCTCACATCTGTAATTGTTTCCCCGTCTTATCCCTCTTGTAGCACCACACTGCTTTAAGATCGATATGTGTGGGATGAAATGAAAGATGAGGGGGGATGCTGTATTTATTTCATGCCACAGATGTGTCCTCAACTGGACGACTTTCATCACCATGATCCGAAACAAAACCATTCCTGGACATCATGCAGGATTTGACTTAGCTGACTTGTGGGGTTTGGGTCATGGGGTGAGGCAGGCAGACAGCCCGGTTAGATGAAGAAGAACAGGCGAGCTGATTGGATGTGACAGGAGCAGTGTCCTCCTCTTCTGCAGCGACGAGTGTCCCAAATGAAAATCTATATGGCATGACGATGGAGGCAGACCTTCACAGACTGGGAGAGGCTGCTGGTCAGTCAGACATCAGAGGAAAACAGCGCATAAATACACAAACACACAGACAAGAGATGGATAGAATCACAATAAACTGTGCACTGATCAAACAAATAAAAAGAAAACAAAAACTCAGACATTTTCAAACAGAGATTTAATTTATCCCAATGCAACTTCTAACGTTGCCTGTATATGCTCTCTGTTAATATTCTGTTTAACTTTCAACCATCTTTAATCGAAGGAAAGGTGGTGGCAAAAAAAATAAAATAAATTTTAAAAAAAAAATACTCCTAGTTTCAAGTTCAGTTATCCAGGCAGCGCAGCAGCCTGCTGTAAGAAACCTGAGTAAGGGAGTTTAAGGTTTCATTGATGATAACCTTTTCTAATTTCAATGTTAGAAGTAAAAAAAAATCACGGATAAAGGGACGTGTTCCAAACTCTGAACTTGAGTCATTTAATACAGTAAACTGTTGTCTTAATGAAACATCCTCACAGTGTTTCAGTCCAAATATTCAGTGAATCATGCTCCAGAGGAGTTTTTAAACCAGCTCCAAACTGATTTTCTCTAAACAGTCAGTTTTGGTGACTTTTGTGTCTTTTTAAAACCAGCTCCTCATAAACCTGCTCCTCTCTTTTGTGTGGTGTGCCAGCATAAATAGTATCATACTGCATGCTCAGTTAGCAGCTATTAAAAGTACATACATTTTCACAACACTTCAATGTTGAATAAAATATTTTCTCATCAATTTTGAAGTCATGAGAGAGAGACGTGGGGGCGGGCTTGAGCAACACAGGGCTCCCAATCGACTCCGTCCTGTTGGTTCAGTCAGTACGTATCACTGACATGAAAGGAAGAGGCAGGGTGGAAGAGAGACACGAGACAGAGGAGCCCAACTGATGCTGAGAAATGAACAACTCATCTCAGTAAATGATTCAGTTCAGTTTGTTCATCCAGATGATTTGTTCGTTTTGCACAAATCTTTGACGAACAACACATCACTATTGTAAAGCACTAAAAATTTTCTGTATGAAGTTTAAAAAGTTAAGCCTGGCTCAGGATTTTAAAAATCTTAGAAGATTCTGGAGTGCAGATGGCCTAGTGGTTATGATTGCACTCAAAATGGCAAATAACCTTTGTGCCTTCTGCCCGGGTTCAAGTCTGGCCTATGGCAACTTTTCTGCATGTCACTCCCCACTCTTACCTTGCTTCCTACACTATCCACTGTCCGACAAATTAAAATTTAAATATAGATATAAAATTCAGATTAAAGGCATAAAAGCCTCCAAAAAAGCTTTTAAAAAAGTGTCTGAAATTGGATAGTAACATGCAAAAGAATTTTAACAGATTTGCTTCTCTTCAATCTAAAACACGCACAACACAAGATCAGGCTTTTAAGGGTTAATTTTTCACTTAAAAATCACCGTAGACTTCTTGTATCATAATAAGTAGGCTTTAACAAAATCACAACTCAGAGTATTTAGCTATGGTCCAGTGGCAGGATTCATGAAGCTATTTGTGTCAGTATGACCATGCTATCTTGTGTAAACTAGAGCTGCAAACAGTCCAACCACTGTCCCCTCAGTGTCACACCACAAACACAGAGAGCGTGTCGCTGTAAACAAAACTCTGCTGCTCAATTGGATAACATTTTTTTTCAGTCTCATATGTCCGTTTGGCCGGATTTGTAAAGTCTATTTAAGATTATTTTTATAACCACAGCAGCTTGTTGCCTCTGAATCATTCTCCCATGTCAAAACTTGGATCTGTGTGTGAGAAAAGAGAAAAAAGAAGGCATTCGTGTGTTGATACACAGGCTCAGAGTGTAAAGTCATAGACCCAGATGTAAAAGTAGAATCATTTATCTACAGGACAAGATACGTTGTGTTTACAGCGTGGCATTACATCTACACACACTGGATACACACCACTGACCGCTGATCAGCCCCAGAAAAACATGTTAATTTGAGAAAGAAATGCAGTTACGCAAACACAAACCTGAATCAGTAAATAGTGATTAGCTGTTACTGAATTGACCACAGTCCTGTTGTTGTGCAGAGCTCCCAGCATGCCTTGTTTTCCTTTATGGGCTATTTATGCACGTCATGAGTCAAAGGTACAGGAGGTACAGTTCTCATTCAAAACCACACACATGTACACACATGTACACACATCTACACACATCTACACACAGTTAATTCCTGGATGTGGAAAATCGAGGAGCCTTTGGTTGATTAGTTGTAAACAGATTCCAAGTAAGAACACTCTGTCCACCAACTACTTATGTTTGATTTACGACTGACATGAGAGGAGGAAGCAGCCGAGCAGAAAGGAAAACACTGTGAGGGAAAAGGGGGGGAAAAAAACAAACGGATAGAGCTGAGGGAAGAAAAAATGAAGACTGAGGGTTAGAGGGTGATGTAGTTGATGGGAGATGGAGTGAGAGGATGTGAAGGATGGAGGGGTAGCTGGGCAGAGAAGAGTGTGTGTGCTGGATGTTCAAGAAATGACTCTGAGTTGCTTAACCAGCACTGGGTGGATCTATTTATACAATGTTGTGAGCTAAGATACAGGTTAAGAAAATGTTTATAATAATGAATAATACATCACTGTGACCCTGTTATTAATTCTTTGGCCTCTATTTGATAGCTTCTTATTTTAAGGTGGAGTGTTTTCTCTGTCATAGATTCTCTGTAAAAACACA
The DNA here is from genome assembly GCA_030710495.1 of Labroides dimidiatus. Taxonomy (NCBI): domain Eukaryota; kingdom Metazoa; phylum Chordata; class Actinopteri; order Labriformes; family Labridae; genus Labroides; species Labroides dimidiatus. The sequence continues at coordinate 6,996,312 of CM061147.1, forward strand.
ACAGTTACTCTGGTCTTGACCCAGCAAAACTGTTTCTGTTCTCACCCTCAAAAAAGAGGCCTGTCTATCATTTTTATTTCACTGAAAAGAAACATAGTACATAGTGACAACTTTGGTGCACCAATTTCATTCATTCATCTTCTATACCACTTATCCTGTTTAGGGTCATGGGTGGCTGAAGTCTATCCCAGCTGTCTTAGGGTGAGAGGCAGGGTACACCCTGGACTGGTCTCCAGTCAATCACAGGGCTGACACACAGAGACAGACAAGCTTTCACACTCACGGCCAATTTAGAATCACCAATTGACCTGATGAGCATGTTTTTGGACTGTGGGAGGAAGCCAGGGAACCCACGCATGCACAGGGAGAACATGCAAACTCCACACAGAAAGGCACACCGTGCCAAAATCGGGATTTGAACTGGGGACCTTCTTGCTGTGAAGCAACAGCACTAACAGCCGTGCTACCCATGCACCAATTTCTTTCTTTCTTTATTTTTGTAATTATTTATTTAGTTTGATTAGGACAGTACATCAGTCAACATTTTCGCAACACACGTCTATGTAAATATGCCAGATTTAGCACAGTAGCTAAATTTCATCTGTTGTCCTAAGGAAAGTAATTACAAAAAGAAGAAAAAACATCACCAAAATTCACAGGACATTACACAGAAAACACAATTTTAACAAACAAGATGGATGTTATTTTTATGCAACAATAACGCACAAAAAGAAAGCTATCTACCTACAGGATACAGCAGGGGTCTCAGCAACAAGCAATGAGAGAGGAGACATATTACGAATGATTACATGACTGATTTGTCTTCAACCAATGTTTAACTTTCTGATTTTAAATGTTAAATAGTTGTCACCATCTCTGATATGTGTTGGTAATCTGCTTCATGAATGTGAGCCTAATAGACACCACCTTCTAAACTCTGTTTTACGCCTGAGTTTATTGTACTCTCCTCCAGGGTTGGACTGGACTTTTTGGTCTGGAGATGCATCTGGTGTTTTCCCTCTATGCTGAACAATATCACTTTATATTCTGGAGTCTTGAATAAATAAATGATAACTCTACAGTGCATTACTTACTCACTCTTAAGAAGGATACTGGAGTAAGGATTTAAGATTGACAACTTTATTTATTACTCACTCATACAGATTAAGTATGGAAAAAAAGTATAATGATCTGGAAAAATGGGCAAGCATTTAAAATGTTATTTTAGAACAAAAAGTACAGCTCAGTATAATGTACAGACAATATATCTGCATAATATGCATGCAGATGTTTTTTTGTAACAAAGTCAATCAGTGTTTATTAATTTTAACTATATAATGTGAAACTGTTGTTACTGCCTGGCTCAAGGCAGAAAACAAGGAGAGAGGCAACACACAGCAAGAGCCATCAAAAAAATCTTTCATTTAACTAAAGTAAACCCAAAATAATCATAAATAGGTGAAGTGTGTAAGTGTTAGAGTCAATAGTGTCAGCGGGTGTGGATGTGTGAACGTATTTGGTGGATGTTGGTGGATGAGCAAACCCACAAAGAAACATTGACTGAAAATAATATATAAAGCATAGATATTATTGAAGTTGTTAGATCACTGTCCTTCATGCAAACTGGACTATGGGCACTAAAAAGGTTCATGTTGATGCTTTAAACACTTAAACTCTGGTGACATGATTAAGGGGGGGGGGGGGGGGGGGATTAGGGTTAGAAATCATCAAAAACTGTGAAAATAAAAAGATCTACACGCTCAAACACATCAGATTGCAACATGTAAGTTATAAGCTTGTAGATCTGCAAATAGGGCTGAAGTGCCCTTAAAGCAACTAATCAATGAATCAGTATACTACGGTTATTGTTTTCCATACTTTATTCAACTAGATGTAGTTGTAACACACCACACTGTTTGCTATTTATCATGCCATTAGTTTATAGACAGTTAAGCAACTGTTGTGAAGCGTTTATTAGACTGATGATTATCCACACCTGCTTACCTCAGTATCACCTCCTCCTTCACATGGTGTAAAGTCTTTGTCACCACTCAGTTCATCTGCCTCCTCATCACCTCCTGCTCCTGCAGTCTGCAGAGCGTAACCCGACACAACCTGCTGCTGTGATGGACCTGCAGCATCGGTGCTGCTCCCTGCAGCAAACATTTCTGTCATCATTTTACTCTTAGCAGCCTGTGTCACCCTTGTGTTTCTCTGCACCGCCTTTTCGTTTTTTTTTGCCTGTATTGTTCATCTTTCTGTTGTGCTGTCGTAATGCTGTTGTTTCTCTCTTTCTTGTCGACTGACTACTCATCATCATTAAAGATGATTGGATGAGGGAGGGCAAGATCATGGATGGGTGGGACTCCTGGGCCTCTGTTGCCTCTCATAGAGGGCCATTGGGCCAGGTGGTCTTGACAGACAGGCCACTGACTGTGCCATTCAATCATTACCTCTCTGTCTCTGTGAGTGAGTAGTGTCTGCAGCTGCATGTCCCCGGGCCAGCCCAGGAGAGTTACCAAAGTTACCAAGGCAAGGCGCAGCAATAATAATTATAATAAAAAAAACGGCCATCTATCAGTCCATTATTGACCAGCCCACCAGAAACACTCCCAGCACTCCTGATGGCCAGTCCACCCCTGCTATCCTTTAGTATTCATTATGTTGTACTTTATCTGAATAAAATCAGGAGTAAACAGGTTTGAGGTTTTACAACACAACATGAATGAAAAAAGGCTTATTAATGGAGTGGGAAGTATGGGAATTCTCGGTCTTGCAACTCCAGCTGTCTGTCAGTCCTGCAGCTTCCAGAACTGAACATGCAGCCGTTGTGAGTTGACAAACGCAGTCAATATGCAACGAAACAGACCTGGACTCCGGAAGCATCTGGCGTATTTAAGGTGTAAGACAGACATCAGAGTATGTTTGGTGAGAGAGGGAAGAAACTGCAGCAGTAGTGAGCAGCCCAGTGGCTTTCATCCCTAGGGAGACAGGACTGTGGACAGTGCAAAGCAGGCTGGCCACGCTGTGATCCCCATGCAGGGATGTTAGTCACTCAGGTAAGGTTCTGGGTTTAGTTCAATATCTCCAGCGATTACCAAGCTTGTTATTAGGTCCACCGTCCTGGCAAGGTGAGTCTGGCCTTCATGACTGGTGGTATAGCAGCAATGCACAGAGAGCAGGAACAGAGTTACACAGCAGCAGACAATTAATGTTTGTTTGAAAAATGTAGGAGTTTTCCATTGGGCTTAACTTGCATAGTCTCTATGCTGCTGATCCTGCTGTTGTGAAGGGTTTAACCACAAGGCGAGATGTTTTTGTGTGGATTGGCAACAGGACCTGCCAGCCTGCCGGTACACTTCTGGAGCTTCTGGAGCTTTGAATACATGAATGACCAGAACTGACTGCCTTATTGTGCACTGCTTGTCAAGAAACATAGAGGTAAACATCATTAGCTGTACAATAACAGTGGGTTCAAGTGGCAAAGCATATTGTCCACCAAAGAAACAAACCTTCACTGTTCAAAATACACCAGATGCGTCTTGGCATGCGTCAATGTGTAAATTTCCACTGGATCCACTCTGTTGCTGTCTGGCTGTGTCTCAGCTCTGGCAAGTTACAGCCTTTCACATCAGATACACAAGCCTCCTAAATTTACCAGAACAACAACACGTCAATTTACAAAGGCAGATCAAACACAGAAACCACCTTAAAATGCCCAATGACTTTTGAATAAAAGAAACTGTCAAAATCAGATCATGTTTACCTTGACTATGACAACAAACTGACATAATTAGTGCAGCCAGGCCAGGAGTCAACAGGTTTGAGGTTTCACAGCCCAACATGAATGAGAAGAGGATCATCGTTGGGATGAGAATCTTGGGAACTCCTTGGTCTCTTGAATCCAGCAGTCTGGCAGACCTGCTACATGCCGGACTGAACATGCAACTGGTCTTAGTCGACAGATGAGAGAGTATGCTGTCAACACACAACACAATGTTGCCAGACTGGAGATGCATCTGGCGCATTCCCGTCATTAGCCTTTTGGGTACAGACAGGAATGAGCAGAAGGTTTTTCAAAAGGTTGAAACTGAGCTGGCGTTTTGGCCGCCCGAATTCGATCATTTTTCAAACCGGGTTCCAGAGTGGATAAAACAGCAACCGTGCATCGGTTTGGTTCCATGTTGACAAACTATACAGTAATTTCTGAACTGATGACGCAACGCCCCAACCTCTCACTTACATCTTGTTTTCACTGCCCTCTTCACATGAGCCAAATGAACATGCTCCGTGTCACTCTCTGTTTTTGGTGGACTTTGTGGCAACGTCACAGCACCATCTACAGCCCTGGCATATGTACTATAGATTTTTCAGCGGGTTTCAGCACTTTTGTCTGGACGCCCATATTTCTTGTGAGGGTTCCACATTTGCAGCAAACTTTTTTGATACAGGAAAGAACGAAACCATATTCGGCTTCATGTGGATGTAGTCTTAGTTTCAGGTGCATTACTATCACCTACTAGGATGAGTTAGCACTGCAGCTAAACTACCACAACACTAATGTCTGTTACATTTAAAGTGAGGAAATATTAAAGAAATGCAGCCGATTCTTGTCACTTCGAATCACTAAAGAACTATCTCACAGGTGACTGTTCATTTCTACAAAATTCATTAAAGTCCAAATAAACTACTTATACACTTATTTAAAACCACAAGTTGATGGTGCACTACCAAACCAAAAAACAGCAAAGCTACAAAAATAGACCCAACAGAGATGGTCATACTACTTTCAAAGCAGTGGCAGTGCGGCAGTATCTGCCACGTACTACATTCATACGAAGTAGGTGGTTTTGAAAACAGCCAGAAGTTACAGCTGAAGGTCCAAACAAACAAACATGACGCAACATCTGCAGATTCACTTACTCCTTATCCGCATGAGGAGCACCACGCTGTGTTCCATCAGTGCCGTGGGTTAGCTTCGTCTGACGGCGTGCGCCCTGCTACACATAACCCCTGTTTGAAGCGTAGCATAGCTGAGAGCAGCTGGGCTCAGTATGAAGAGAACAACATGTAAACAGCAGATTTCAATGTTTTTCTGTATTTGAATTACCACAGAGTAACATCATTAAAGTACTCACACATTTATTTGTAGCTAATGCTGACTCACATCAAGTACAACTGTAAGTTTATGTATGCCTGAGTCACACACTGTCTCTGTGTCACACACATGCACGTACACACACACATTCATACTGTCTCCATGGTCAGACTGAGACCAAAGGTGGTAGAGGTTGCCATGGCGACATCCCACCAGAACAGTAATTACAATTAACATCCCATCTAAATGACCACCTCTCCCTCCTCTCCCCCTGAGCCTCGTGGGTAATTATAGACTTCAGCTCAGCTCAGCCCAGCTCTGTGGTTGGCCTCTTTTTATTTCACAGCTAAATAATCCTGTCTGGAAACAATGGAGGTAAAAAAGAAGGATTTTCTTCAAAGCCAGAAGGCCATTTGCTGTTTTACATCACCTTAATGTTCTGCTGTTATCATCAGTGCTGAAATCAATATGCAGTACACATTTGAGCATTGATCTGCTCATGAAAACAACTTCCCTATTCATGCATTCACTTTGCAGCCCTGCTGAACAAATATGGCTTTGTGCTTAGACGCTACACTTTATTAACAAGAGCTCCTGCTGCATAAATATTAACCAGAGGTGCTCTATGTTGTTTCTGCCAAAAAAACAAAAGAAGACATAGGAGGCTGGGTGATAGAGGTGTGTGGTAGCCCCACTTGTCTCTCTCACAGGAGGGCAGAGAGAGAAAGAAATACTTAAAAGGGAAGATGGTGAGTGTTACTTCAGCACAGAAAGAGAACAGATCCTTTCTGTTCTGAAAACGCTGAAAAGAGGGATCATCAAATGGTTCTGAGTCGCAAGTATGAGGAAGGGCAGAGGTTCAGTGGAAATGAGGGGAAGGACACAAGAATGGCAAAAAAAAAAGAGATTTATTCAGGATTCTAATTAAACTTTTGAAAATGGTCAGTCAATTACCGGTTAGTGCTGCAGCCTCACAGCAAGAAGGTCACCAGTTCAAATCCCAGTTTGCCTGGTGGGCCTTTCTGTGTGGGGTTTGCATGTTCTCTCTGTGCAGGCTCTGTGCAACTCCAGCTTCCTCCCAGCTTGGATAGGCTCCAGCCACTCACAACCCTGAACAGGATGAGCCGTGCAGAAGATGAATGAATGAATGAATTTACATTTATAACAACTGAAAAAAAGATGTGTAAAATTATTGATTTTCTGTTAATTTAAAAATGATTTTGATAATCTGCAAATCTTTTCTACTCTACACCAGCTAGAAAACAACAGACAAACAACAAAGGATGAAAATGATTCATTTTATTGGGCTTTAAAAAATATTTTCTGCTTTTAATTTCATACCAACACTATGATTCAAATGGTTTAGACACACATCATTGAGTGTCATCAGTCTTTCTTTTAACACCACACAGTACATGTTTGTGAGACCAGGAGTCCAGTTTCCGGAGTTCAAAAATGAAAGGTTGTTCAATTATTGCCTGATGGAGGATTTTAGCCGCTTAACAGTCCAGGTCCTACTTTTTGATATTCTTTGTTTCATGATGCTCCAAATGTTTTCAATGGGTGACAAGTCTGGACTATAGTCAGCACCTGGACTCTTCTACTTCAGAGCCATGCTGTTGTAACTTATGCAGAATGCGGTTTAGTGTTGTCTTGCTGAAATATGTTGTTCCCTGAAAAAGTCATCATCTGGATGGCTGAATATGTTAGTCCTAAACCTGTGTAAATTTATCATTAACGGAGCCTTCACAGATCCCCATGCTATGGACTCTGATGATTCCTATTCCATCAGGGATGCTGGCTTTGAACTGTGAGCTGATAACAAGTCACGTCCTTTCCGCACAAACGAGACGCACAAAAATTAGATGCACGACATCCGCATGGCTTTTATGCTCTTTTACACTCCGTGTGGCGTCTGTTTCCAAACTGCAGGGGGCGGTGTATTGCAAATATAAGTCCACCTCAGTACTAAATTAGAGAAGAAGAGTTTGTTCACACAATTTTCTACATTTTTTTTTCAAAAATTCCTCTTCTCTGCCAAGTTTGGCCGCAATTTCTCAACAGGAATTGTTAATCTTGCGGTTATCGCATTGATTTCTGTGTGGTGAATAATGCCAGCATCGTACTTTGGACACAAGGAGCCCCTACTCGCCCACGTGTGTCTGTGTGGAAGTTAGAAATGTTCAGAGGTGGAAATTTTCCGTGTGAAAAAAAAATACGCACAAGGGTGCTCAAAGCCACGCAGATACGTCAAGCATAAATCAGACTTCAGACACAGCTTCTAGGTTTTCCAAAAAGATTCAAAGTCAATTTTCAATTAACTTGAGTCCAGAGAAGTTGATAGCATTTTTGGTTTATGGTTACACTGTATATGCTTTCTTCATGCATGGTTCGGTTTTAACATTCATTTGTGGATGCAGTGATGAACTGTAGCTACAAACAATAGTTTTTAGAAGTAATTTTGAGCACATGCAAAGATTTCCACCATACAGTCATGTCCGTTTTTAAAGCAGTGCCTCTTGAAAGCCTTAAGATCACATCCTTCCAGTTTTGGTTTTCAGCTTTATCTCTCTTATGCAGAGATTTCTCCAGATTCTCTCAGTCTTTTAATGGTATTTTCCTCTTTGCATGGTACAGCTTTGATATGGATTTACAGCAGATTAGCAATAAACTGTGTTCACAGACAATGGTTTTTAGAAATAATATTAAATGTCAGCTGCAAGCTTTGCATTATTGCCCAAATTACATGAGCAACATTTTTCCTTAGGATTCTGTTCAGCAAGAGTTTTAACAATAATGTTACAAAGCGATCCAAAATCTACATTGTACTGGAGTGGATTGTACAGTAATTCTGATCAGATGCATTTAAAAAGTTTTTACTCTTTTTGCATTCAGAAAGGTTTTTTCAAAAACATTAGCCACTTCTCAGACGGTGCATATACATGAGGATGTCATCAGCAAGGCGCATGACTCTGCTCAGGGCAAGTAAGTGAGAGGTAGAAGTACACAGTATTTCTTTACCATTCAGCCAGTTTAGAACCAAGTTGTTGTTTTTTTCTGAGACTCTACTGTGATTTACTGGTTCACTTATTCCAGATTTCCCCATTTGCATCGAGAGTCCACTCTGCTCAGGTTTGTGCTCCAAGACAGAACAAGGGCAGAGTCATATACACAAAGACCCTCTGGGAATGTGTTTAAAATATTCCTCCACCTGTCTGAGGAGCAGCAGATATGAAGCTCCACGAGCAGAGGGACTGACTTCTGGTTGACGCCCTGTGACAGTAAAACATCTGAATTAAGAGTCATGAAGCTGGTGGAATACAATCAATCCATGAAGGTTGTGGGGGAACAGCTGCTGAGGATGTAAATGAACATGAAATATGAGCATGTGAGTGTGGACGTGCATATAAGAATCACATTATTAAAATAAATACTGGTTAGATGAATATTTATGGGTGTCAGAGCTGAAGCAGATGAAAGAAATGAATACGAAGGACTTATGCTGTCAGGAGAGTGAAGGAGATAAGACAAAGAGGAGGCAGGTAAGAATAAAGGGTGTCAGGAGAAAGAGCAGAAGCAGGAAAAGGTGATGGTTGGATTTTAAAAAAAAGAGAGCACAGGCAGGTGAGAAAGGCAGGAGTCACTCTCCTGTCTTTCATCCTAAAGCTGCTCCAGGACACTCCTCTCTTCTTAATTGTGCCTGCATTGCTCCAGGGAATAAGATGCCACAAAAACAGAAGAAAACCACCATCCTGTCCACACCTGGTCCCATGTATCACACCTCTGCTGCCCCCTCTGTCACCTCCACCTTCCATTCTCTGGCTCATTATTCCATCCAGCGGGCCCAGCACCCCAGATGGACAAATCATCTTCACAATAGATGGAGGAGTCAGAGAGCCCGTCCTGTTGTGTTATTCCTGTCCAGTCCAGTGGGTTTGATCATTGCTAAATCCTCAATCCCCTCACCCCTCCATCCCCAGAGCCTCCAAGACACAAACGCATCAGGAGGCAGAGCTCAGGGGGAATACAAACTGAACTGTTTAAAGCCTGACAGGCGTCAGAAGCTGCTGGTGTATTCAGGGGAGGATAAATCCGTCATAATGCGATGGTGAGGTTTTATGCCAGCTTGTGTCCTTGGGCCTCTTCTCTGACAAGAGTTAAACATATCAGAGATGTTTTACAAGTTTTCTTTCTTTCATATTAAGGACTTCTGCATTTCATTTAGGTGGACCACTCACTCAACAAGTTTCAGAGATTAACTGGTTTTGACTCGGTGAGAGACCAACATGGGAGGACAGTTCTGATCAATTCCATACAAACACCACACCTGATATTTGTGTTAAAGCATGCAGGTCATGATTTCACAGACCTAACTCAACTTAGCCAACATGACATCAGAAGCTGATCAAACATTAGCAAGCTAATTTTGCAAGTTTTCTGTTATACAAACAGATGTTGATGTTGATGTTTTTGTCTGTTAGAAAAGATGATGCGAATAATCCATCTGGCACAGGATGCATTTGTGTTTACATTTTCTTGCCAGTAATGGGGGGTACACACATAACGATTGTCAGGCTGTTTTTGGTCCCAGTTTTCCTCCTTCCCAATGATGGACAACACACAATAATCTTAAATCTTATCAGATTATCCTGTGGTCTGAGGTGTGTTAAGAGTGAATTTGTCCCAATAATCAGCTTTGAAACGTTTCAGGGCTGACTGAATTGTAAATACTAAACTTGTTCAATATTTACAACCAAAAATCTTCATGTGTGTGGGGAAAGCCAGCTCCCCCCGGAGTCATGACTCTGTGAGTTGTGGCACAGAATGAAATGTAGCCAATCAGGAGGCAAGCTGACTGAGGAACAAGGAAGCAGACGTAAACAAATCAAGCATGGCTGACCTGACACAGAAAGTAAGTGAGGAAAGTCTGTTTTCCTGCTGTCTTCAGGATTTTTCCACAATCTTCCCTTTTATTGGTTCGAGAATTTTCCATTAAAAATAGTCCCCAGACCACCATCATTCCTTCTTCTTTGTTCTCTTCCATGTTGCGTTTGGTGTTAGCCGGTTGCTGCTATCTGTTGCTATGTTTCTTCTTCTATGTTTTTATAGATCGCTTTGGTCACATAAGATTTCCGTCTTGGAGGACGAGATTCTAGATCAGTGGTGGAACAGAATCATTATGTGTGTGGTGAGTTGTGTTGAGATTATTGGAGCCCACCACACACACTACCATCAAAACTGATTAAAGCCTGATTTTTTATCTTCATGTGTGGGCTCTCTAACAGATAAACAAATCACTTCACATTAGAAAATCCTCATGTTTGTGCCCCGCCTCCTGGTAAACTATGAATTTATTTATTAATTTATTGATTGATTGATTGATTGATTGATTAATTGAGTTATACAGGGTGTTGCTTCAAATCAAACTTTGCTGATTTACAGCAGAAACCAGAAATCTCATTTTATAACTGTTCACAGGTGTTCATCTGCTGTTATATTAACTGAAACTGTCATTTGAATTTACCTTCGTTTGAACTATTCCTGCTCACAATGGTACAAAGCCAAGATGGCGACCATTGAGGGTGTTCCACACACAACGTTTTGACCGGTGTGGATGCACCAGCTGTGAAATCAAAGTGAACTACGTTTTTCCGTGCTGTCAGTGTGAACGTACTTATGCACTCCAGTAAGTGCATGTAAAGAAGTACACAATCTGAGACACAGCAATGCTGTTTGTTAAAACCTGCTTCGTGCCAGGCTGAACATGAAGTCAGGATGCAGCGGAGCAGCAGCCATGACCACCTCTGCTTCAGGATGTTGAGACAGAAAGTTTCGCTGTCTTATATGATGAAAGAACATAAGAGCATTGAGTATGCAGAAGTCATGAGCATTAACAAACAAAATGGCAAAGTGAAATGAGATGTAGCTGATGCCGTGAGGTGAAACAGATTTTTGAGTTCCTGCAGTAACATCTCTGCCTTTGTGACGGGTTGTTGAGGGACGACCGTTGTGGTCCGAAAGAAGAGTAACAGCTGAGAAATAGCTGAAGCGCTTTAGCAACCAGAGGCCTGTACTACAAAGCTCGATTAACTCATCCAGGATCTCTCTCCATTTTCTGGGTTGACTTAACGAGACATCCGCAGTCCTGATAAACGGTACTATGAAGCTGGATATCAACTCGCTGAGTCAATCCAGAGTCTTCCAGCCTTGATCAGAGCGCGCTCACATTAAAGGGGTGGAGTCTGCAGCGTCTGACCAATCACAAACATGGAGAAACAGGAGAAACCCTGCAGAGCAGCCTGCTTTACCATGGAGGAGCAGACAAGTATTCTTTAGAAATACAAAGAATTTAAACACGTCATTCAGGCCTAGAACAACACTGTTACTGCAGCAAAAGCCAGAAAGGAATGCTTGAAGAAAACTGCCGACTCTGTTAATGCATAATTTGTGAGATTATCCAAAATAAATTCATAGGAAAATATAAACAGACAGAATTCTGATCACTGAGTTTGACTTTAATATGGCACAGACGTTTGGAGCAGAGCTCTTCATCAGTGCCCAAAATTTGGTTTATATTTTCCATTGAGTTTTGAGGCTCAGCCCCCGTCTGACCGTGTTTCGTGTTGGAATATTAAACAAAATGAATATTAATTCCTCAACTCCCACGTAGTTGTGCGTTCCATAAATTCCTGTTTCTGTAGTTCTGCCATGTGTGACCATTATTATTAACATCATTATTTCAGATGCAAACAGTGGAGCTAAACAGACTTGGGGAACAAATACAAAAACCTCCTTCAAAGCGGTCAGTGACGAGGCTTTATTTCTTCACTCTGTCTCTGATGTTTGGATGAAATCAACTGAATTTATTTATTTACTGATCCATCAGCTGACAAATTCTTGCTGACAAGTTCAGTCCATTTGATGAAAAATCTGGATCTCTTGTACAGAATGACCTCGTGAACATCAAAAGGATTGCATCTCTCTGCGCACCAACATCGACAGGATCTTCTAAAAATGGGAGGGGTCTTTTACAAGAAAGCGGATTGGACAGGAGGTGTTATTTTTCTGCTTGTTGATCTCTTATCCAGATCTTAACCTGCTCCGGAGCAGGTTAGCCATTCAGCATACGTTACCACGGTGATTCATCCCAGTAAGAAGTGAACCAGCTTCATAGGACAGAAAATCCAGGGTTAACCCAAAAGTTACCTCACTATGAGAAAATCCAGCTTCGTGGTACAGGCCCTTGGTGAGGTGCTGCTGTTGATGTTTGGGGTCATTTAGTCCAGCCCACTTTCCTGACAACATCATGTAACAGATAAAAATATTGTGTAGTCCAACCCTTAAAGGATGCACACTTTCTAAGGGAGGCTTGCACTTGAGGCTATCTGTCAGTTAAGTCAGCATTTCCTTATAAACTCAGGTCAGTCAGGATGCTACGAAAACTACTGCAGTAGAACTTTTTAAGTAAGAAAGATAAAGTTTGACTTTCTGACCTCCTTGTGTCTGCACTCAGTGTAACAGTTCAACCCTCGTAATCACAGGAGATCTGTACTAACTTTTCTTAGGAACAGATTAAGCCCAGCGGCGAAGCTGTCAGCTGCACAGTATCAGATGAAAGTGCTCCATCCTCAACAGGAGTCTGACAGCTGCAGAGGTGAAGCCCAGAACGAGCAGGTTTTATTCCTACAGTGAAGTGAATTTCCCTCACTTGACTTAAACAAATCAATGTTATTTGGTCCAGAGTGCTGGAGTGCAGAGCAGGCAGCAGGGCACTGAACATTTGTAGTAATTCAGCAGACTCTGTTAATGCTGCTGTCTGATTCAATCACTGCAGAAGAGGAAGAGCAGCACATCATACAGAACCAGTGCAGGCTAAGAACATCAACTGTGCAATATAAAGCAGACAAACATGGGCTTAAATCTTTAAACGTTCGTCTGTAATTGATAAGGAAGAGGAGTTTTTTTTTTTTACTTCTTTTACAGAAAACTTACCCTGCAGCTCTCAGCTCCTGCAGTTTTTCATTAAAGGAAAGTCACAGAGCAAATTAAAGCAGACTCAACCAGCTGAAAGCGCAGTTCAGATTGATTTATTTCAGGTAAAATGTCAAAACAGGTCTGAATCGTTCTTTTGTGTGTGTGTGTGTGTGTGTGTGTGTGTGTGTTTGTGTGTGTGTGTGTGTGTGTGTGTGTGTGTGTGTGTGTGTGCTGAAAACAATGCGCAGCAGAACAGTGTTTCCAAAGTGCATTGATTTTTCTTCCAGCCAGCTTCGTCCCCCTTTGACATTTCACATCCACTGTGCAGCTCAAAGCCAATAACTGGATGATGAAAGCCGGGGTCGCCTTGTGACCTCTGACCCCTGTCTGATGCATGTCTCAGCCTATCATTAGCTCTGACTGCAGCATCCTGGGATACTGTTGTATGCTGATGGTTTCTCTCCTTCACTCTGCCTGAATCTCTGTCTGTTTTCAAAGCAGCTGCCTTCTTCTCTCTGTAATTCAACGATTCATTTATATCCTCTGGTAACTCTGCACAAAGCATCAGAAATTACTGGTAATCATGACTCTTTTCCTCAAATTACCTCTCTCTCTTTAGCTTTTCTATAATGAAGGGACAAATCCCCCCCAAAGTCATTTGGAAGGAAAAGAAACATGATTAAAAGTGATATTATTTATAAAATGCATGATCTGCCCAAAGAAAGCTGCTCCCAACAGTAACAGACATATTCAGGGGGAAATTGGGAGATTTTGGCTTCCCTAGGGGAGTCTCTGTGTCATGTACTTTTTAGCTGCGGTTTGAAGGGGAGGAGTAAATAAAGATTGAGTAAGGTGAATGAAAGTCAGATGTTTGGAAAAGAAGCTGATCATCAGATGGTTCGCAAGTGGTTCTTTGGAGAAATTTCAAATTAAAGGCGGGTGAAGAAATAATCAGAAGAGGGCATGAAAACGTTGTCTGTGTTGTAAGGTAACACAAATATGTTTTTCCACCCCAGGTGGATTCTCTGACAAATTGCAAAGTTAGCTGCAAAGTTGGTTGTGTGCGTTTTTTTTTTCTTTCCATGAGTGAGGTTGTGTTTAACCCTTTTCTAAAGTGTTGTGGATATGTCTAGTATCCTCAACTGCCATATTAAACAACTTCAAAAGCTGATCCATCTTATTGTCTTCAAAAAGACCACTTCGTGTGGAATGAGTTTCTCAGGCCACAACCTTTTTTTGAACCAGGCTGCAAACATGTTTTTTTTTTTTTTTTGTTTGCTTGTTTTTTTTGTTTTGTTTTGTTTTGTTTTGTTTTTTTTTTTTTACTTTTTTCTGGGGGTGTGAATAGGATTGCTGATGCTTTCTGGAGCCAGCCTCAAGTGGGCATTGAAAGAACTACAGTTTTTAGCACTGCTTGACCTCTTTTCTCAAGACTTGAGGAGTGTTGTTTCATTCCCTTATGCTCTACAAGACCTGTTAATGTTTTAAGAAAGCTGTTAGAAACACGCGTCCTAAAAATGTCAACCGTTAACTGTGTACCTTTTCATTGCACTTTTTCTTCTCATCATCTCTCCTGGGAATCTATGTTAAATCAATTCTTTTCACTTCAAATACTGAAATCTTTGCAAATGTTTACGTCTTATTTCAAGCAAAAATGAGCACATGAAACTAAAAGTGTTGTACTCTCCAAATTATTTGGTACCTGCTGCCAAGATTTAAATTCTTCAAGAATCTTAAATTTAGATTGTTTTATATAGATAAAAACCTTGTTTGAAAAGTATTTTACTTGTTGTTTTTTTATCTTTCAGTTTTTCAGTATATTCTTAAATTGAACAAAATAAAAATGTTCTTGTCTCAATAAGTCACTGGATCTTAAAATTTAGTAGTAAAAAAATGAAAATTAGCTGAACTGGTTCTCTTGCCAAATTTTTCGAAAAAATAAAACATCTTTCACGATTCAGTAACACCCTCAAAACACCTGATTTAAGACCAACGCAAAATACATGTGTTGAGGACACATTTTAACCTAATGATTGTGTGTGGAGCAGTGTGGGGAACATCATACGAACCAGAAACCGGACCGTACCTCTTCTTAAAGTAACACATCCTCAGACACTTATTAGAAAAAATAAAGCAAAAGTTATATATTTTCTTGAACAAACACACTTTTTTCAAAACAGAAAAAAATATCTTTATCATAATTCACAAATGGTAATTTTTTTTTACTTAAATTAGTAGTATTTTTCTTGTCTTTAGACATTTTAAGATTACAAAAAGGATGAAATTTGAATTTTTTTGCATGTATTGAGAATATTTTACTTGTTCCTGTGCTTCAGATTTTTTTCTTTAAGTATTTTAATTTAAAAATTAGCCTTTTCTTCTTTTTAACACTTTGGAAGACTTCTCAAGTGTGACATATTTCTGGATTTAAAATTGTAATTTCAAGATTTCACATCAAATGAAAATTATCTTGCCAATGAACAAATGATTTCATTAGTTTTAAAGACATTTTCTCATCAACTTCGATGTTTCCATTTTGTATTCAGGCTCCCTTTTGGCAGTTTACTTTTTATTTATATCTGAAATACAACAAGTTGTCTCCAAAATAAATAAATACTCCCTGATTTACCATAATGAGCTCAACATTCATCCACAATCATCATTACTTTGGATCTTGCAGACCAGTCTTCAGGTCTTTTCATTTATCCGCCTTCTCTTCTCTTCTTTCTGTTCTGCTCCATTCAAACCCTCTTTTTCATCCGTCTGCTCCGCTCCTTCACGCTCCGCTCCCTGCCCTCCGTACATCGCTCCCCTGTATTAGGTTCAGCTGTGGGATCTGTGGATGAGGACACCAAAGCCCCAAAGACTGTTCTAAAATCACAGAGCGTGAACTTGTACAGAAAACACACAACTTTTCTCACAACACACACACACACACACACACACACACACACACACACACACACACACACACACACACACACACACACACACACACACACACACACACACACACACACGCACGTCCTCCATTTCTCTGCTTCAAAACATCTCCCCAGAAACAAGCGGATGGCGTCACAGAGACTATGTTTCTACAAGGTCGTGTTTTGTAGCAGTAAACTCTGATGGCATCAAGTTTTAGATTTTAACGTCTGCAGTTTTACACATTTTGTTTAAAGTTGTTAATTTGTCTGAAACATGCACACAAGCTCCTGATCATGCAACACCAGTGTTTTGTCTCCCCTGAAGCTCTCCGCTCTTCAGTTTCTGATAATCTCCCATCCTTTCCTGGAGTGTGAGGGACGTCTGCAAGAAACAGGAAGATAAAGTTTAATCATTCTGTCCACATAATACACACTGAACCACAGAGGAGTCTGACTGAAACATTTCTCATTGTTTAAAGCAACAGATGAGACTGCTAATAAATTCGGTTCAGAAATCAAGTAGAAAAAAAAAAACCCTTTGTATCTCAGACAGTGTAATATTTGTTCATGCTATGATACAGATTTTAACACTTCACTCTGAGGATTAAGTGAAGTGTCAGAGTGAAGGTGAAAGGGTAGCACTTGACTCTTCTTTACTCTGAGGAGCCTTTTATATGAGAATCAATTTCACACATCAAACTGGGTGGAGAATAAGAACGTGTGAGCGTAAATCAGATACTTTTTACTGCTTAAGTGATAATTGGTAATAAAACCCTCTGGGCCGTTTGGGGAACATGTAAATGATCATAACGTTACCCGGTGACAGCATCAACCCTTAGGATGTCTTATCCAGAGGAAGATGATGCAAACTTTCCAACTCACATTTTGTCTCTCCTAGAGTGGACTCTGCTGGGTCATCTCACTACAGTATTAAAGTAGATGGAGATCTGGTGTTTGTGATGAAAGTTGGTCTTCTCCTTATCTTCACTAAAACACAGGATGCTCCACCTATCACGGTTTCTACAGCAGTGCCTCTGAATGTAAACTGGGTCAGGTGTCAGTGATAACAGTCTGGTGAAAAGTGTCTGTGCATGTCCTCTGTACGTTATGAGTGTGTGAAGGAGCTGGGGATCCAGTGTGTGCTGCAGGATGTGGGCTGTGGGAGCAGCTCGCTGAGATTTTGGCAGCTCTAGGTGTAGGTGTGGGGGTGAATGACAGCAGCATGTTTAGGAGTCTGACAGCTTGGGAGGAAAAACCTTTAAAAAACTCTGTTGTGCTGTCTTGATGCCTATAGGAGTTGGGACGGGTCCTCCTGCATATGATGGGTAGAAGCCCTGCATATACAGCATACTCATTTTTTCCATAGTAACTATAAACAAACAAACAAACAAACAAACAAACAAACAAACAAACAAACAAAAGACAGTTAAGTCATGCAGAATGATATGTATTTCAATTAATTGAGAGGAAGGAGGGAAAAAATGGAGGAACAAACAAGATAAGGTTGTCACAAACAAAAAAAAGAAAAAAAAAACACCTACTGAATATTTGAGTCAATTAACTGGTAAGCTTCAGGCAAAAAAGTTTCAGTTACATTTTAAAGAAGTAGGCTAAAGCTGGGGTTCCCAAACAAAACAAAACAAAAAAAACACAACAGCCAGACAATCATAATATCGTTTGAGAAAGGCTAGAAGCCAAGTGTCATGTGCCAATAAAGAAAAGAAAAACCAAGGCCATATTTTATATTTGCATAGTTTTATTTTAAATTTAATTTTATGGTAATGATAAAATGTCCATAGGATAAGCAGTAAAAGATGAATGAATGAATGATTGAATGACAAATGTTCAATTTCCTCTACTGTCTTATGGACCCAAAGGGGTCCTGACCCCCGCTTTGGGAACCACTGGGATAAACAACATGAGTGATATCTCAAAATTGAATCTTGTCCTGCAATCCAGACACTGCTGACAGCAGAGCTGGTGAGCGCATCTCAAGGCTGGTGATCTCTACAAAGCCATTTCAGCCATTAACTAATTTATGTTTGAAGGTGTGTCAGTGCCAAAGCTCTGAGAAGGTGCTCTGCAGCTGAATACTGCCATGGCAGAGTTACTGATTATCTGTCAATAAATGATTTTAAATAGATAAACGATGTTTGGATTAATATTGTGCACTGCATTGTGAACGTGTCCTGTTGATGTTGAGCTGTAATAATGAGAAGTGAGCCAGTGATTATGCAAATCGGAATCCCTTCAGGGTGGAAAAAGACCCGTCCTCTTCACATCAAGGGTCTGCTGTACCTGTCAGAATCTGACTTTTCCTCCCCACCTGTTCAATATTTAAAATCCGTAACACAATAACTGAATTTATCAAGATGCATTGTGTTCCCTTTACAAACTGTTCAGTCTAAATCAGGGCTTTCAGAGTTCTCTTTTCATCTGTTTACTGTCAGCTGGTAAAATATTCCCAAACAGCTCAGCTGATGAGTCCAAAGTACAGAATCAAATATCAGGGCAGTCATGCCTCACTGTCCATGGGAACTAAAGTCTCACACTTGCAGGACCTGTATGACAAACTGGAACTCTAACCTGTGCAGAATAGAATTATCATTTTTATTCTTATAATCATTATTATTTGACAAAATGAGACATAATAAACACTGGCGCTGTCTCCTCCCTCTAAGTCAGGGTAAATAAAGCTGTTAAAAATATCATAATATTAAAAAGTAGAGAGTAGAAGTAGGGTAAAAAAGGGAAGGCAGTAAAATGGGAATAAGATATGAAAATTTTACTAGTTCAATTTTATTATTTCAATAAACAGCTTAACTTATTACTGCTGTTTTATCAATAATAAGTTAAGTTTCTGGATTTTACTGTTTCTGTCATAAACTTTATCTTCATTTGTAAATTCACCCACTTTGTCATGTCTTTCCATGTTTGTGGCCTCTGTTTCTGTAGCAGGGTTCTTCTGCTGCCTGGGCTCTCCTCTCCTGTCGTTGGGTTTTTATGTATTTACTGTACATTTTGAGGTTTCATTATTTCTCTGATTGTTTGCTGACTTTTATTTATCTTTCTTGTTCTTGAACTTCCATTGTAAATCAGGTTATGAACAAATGTTTTTCGAAGGTAAATCAGGCTATTGTGGTTTTAGACCACCTTGGTATATTAGTACATCTTTTATTTGAGTTAATCTATAATACAAGTTCATAAAGTAGGTTTTTTCGTATTTATTTGGTTCCTAAATCAGGACACTGGTGATTGCTTTAAATTGTTAATGTGGACTGTAAGAAACTGTTTCAAAATGTAAAAACAAAGAAATTTAGAACATGGGATCAAAAATGTGATTGATTGACTGTAGAAAACATGATTCCAAAAAACTCAACCATTTGACAGCTCTGGTCTATATTTAACTGAAGGAAAAGAGTTTGCTTCATTCTGGAGGGGCTGTATTTTCACAGTCTACAACCTCACAAGCAGAGAAGTGAGACAGCTAGCCCCACGGATCATCTTCAAATCTCAGAGACTTGTTAGAAAATTGATGATTTTTCATGCTTTGACAGCTGATACTGTACACAGCAAAGGTTTAATAAAGACACCACAAGCTCCTCTCACAGCCAGAGGAAAAAGAAACACACACACACACACACACACTGGAGTGGTGGATTATGCTCACTGAAAGCTGTAGTAATTTCTTTTGGCGTATATCCCTGAATTCTGACTTAGCTCGTCCAGTCTTGGCATCACATCCAGCCATGGCAAACTCAATTTGCTGCGCTTATTCCTCCAACCTTGCTTCCTTTTTTGTTTTCTGTCTTCAGCCTGCAGTGGAGGGAAGTGAGTGAGGCCTGAACGCTTTGATGTCTTCTTAAGAAAGAAATCAGCCTTTCATAAGCGGCCCCTCTTTTCAGCCCAAACTGATCAGGCGAAGCATCGCAGAGTGTGCCACTTTAATAACTCTGTCCCCACAGGAGGGAGTCATGGCGGGGTGCTACTCTCAAAACACTCTGATATCTGACAGGTTTTCTCACAGCAGACTGAAGAGTGTGTACATGCAGCTTGGTCACATTTGATTGGTTGGACTAGAGGAGCTTGTCACAGTATTTAATGTAGAATTAAGTCCTCTCCTGGGTTTGTTACTGAATGAATCTATATGCTAACAGATTCTCACCTGGCTCATATTTTCATCCCGCCTCGTGCTGTGAGTGAAATGAAATCAGTCCTTTGTGAAGCTGTATCTAGCAGAGTATGGTCTGATGAAAACGTGCAGGGATTTTATTTAAGTACACACAAACAATGAGCAATGTGCCTGAATACAGTATATCATAATCACATCTTTGCACAGAAAAATAAAACCAGGGGGTCAAAAAAAACCCATAAGAAATGGGAATGTGAGAAACAAGAATTAAGCACAAACCCTCAAATATGTAGCAGCTGCAGAAGAAAACTGCAATTTCCTGAGTGTCCACTGGGGGCTGTCTGCAGAGGCACAGAATGGCATGTCTCTAATCATGTGAAACTTCATAACTACTGAGTTATAAGAAAATGGTTTATTTTTGATCTGAGGGAAGTGAGTGAGGGAAGATCGGTTTTTTAAGATGAGTGTGAACGCGTTTTCTGTAACTACAGATTCAAGTGGGCACTTGAGGAATTGCAGCTTTAAGCACGGCTGCTTCATTAAAGGGCTGCTCTCTTCAGAGGTTGTTGATTGCCTCAGCTTAGCTCCAGCCCAACATTTACAGGTGTTTTTACAAGGAGCACTACTCCTTAACAGCAATCAGGGAAATTAAGACTATTTATTTTATTTACAACACCACACCAATGTAGTGGAGTGGCTTTTGTTCACGACCAGTTCACTGGGTGAAGATGCTGTTAGAACTACAACTGAAGAATGAACATTTTTTTCTGCTGAGTTAAAAAAGTGTCCAGTGAATATTTTTATTTCAACGTTCAAAAGTAACATAACAGAATCAAAACAAATGAATCTTCAGAGCTGCAAAAACTATTTTTGGTTCTGAGACATTATTTTTATTTTTTAAGTTATTTTTCAGACTTTTTATGCCTTGTTTTGAGAGGACAGGACTGTGGATGGAGTAAGAAACAGGATGAGAGAGGGGAGTGACATGCAGTCACAAAAAAACAGACTTGAACCCAGGCTGCCCACTCAAGGGCTTTCACCATATGGAGCACAACCTAAACCACGAGGCCATCTGTGCTCCATGAGTCAGAATTTAAAGTACCAATAGGAGGAACTGTGCTGCATTTAAATGGAAAGAAAGTCTGTTGCTGCAAGCAAAATAACTGATGTATATGTACATCCCATTCCTGGCAAGCCAAATGGCTAGTCATGTTTTGAGATTTTGGGGTGGCACCTGTGGTGGCCAATTAGAGTTCAAGGAGAGCCTGTGACACCTGTGGCTGTCTCTAGACCTGGCCTTGGGGAGCCTCACATTGGGGTTGCTTCATGCTTCATAAATCCTCCTCAGTGGTAAAAGAAAAACAAATACTACAGCTGAAACTTGTCATACAAAATGTATACCAGAAAGCACAGCAAACACTACTCATCCTCATCTCAAGGATCCATCACCCTGTGTGTGTGAGAGTGTATCTCAACAAATATCTTTTGAATTTTATCATTAAATGTTTTCTTTTTCTTCACAGCTTTGAGTACTTCAAATAAAATAGGTTTGTTTGTGTAGCAGATAGTTTACACCCGCCTTGTACGAGTTAACAAAGAAATTGAATAATTTGTTAAAGATAAACGAACACAGAAGATAAGGAGTGATTTAATCTTAGGTACAGATTAAAATGCTGCTCAGGGGAGTTTCAGGCTTTGGCTTGATCAAACAAACTAAACAATTAGACCTTTTGGACTCATTCCACATTAAATCAGTGAAATCTTGAAGGTCACATGTCTCTAATTAATGCTCTAATCAGTTTTGTTAATTATTTTTTTTTCCCCACAATTTGCCTAGAAAGAAAAGATCTGAAAACTGAAGACGCGTTAAAACGGTAAAAGAACAGCGTGAAATAAAGCAGTTCACATTTGAAAACATCAGATAAATAAATATACAAATGAAAGGATAAAAAAGACACTGAATTTGGGAATATATTTTTGGTAAGAAAAAAAAAACAGCCTCAACTCAAAGCTGGGATGTTGTAAAATGTTAATGTCGTCTCATTCTTTCCTGATTTAGGATGTCAGCTGCCATGAGACACATTTTCAAAGGATTTTAAGAAGGAACAGCAAAAAGTTCAGTTTTGTACCTGGACTCTTCTACTACAGAGCCATACTGCAGTATTACATACTGAGTGTAGTTTGGTGCTGTCTTGGTGAAATATGTACGGTCTCTCCTGAAAAAGGCTTTGTCTGGATGGCAGCATATGTTGCTCCTAACCCTGTCTATATTGTGCAACAATAATGAAACCTGGAGCCAGGGATGCTGGTCCTAAAATTATGAGCTGATAACAAGCCAGGTGGCCCCCCTCTTCTTTCAAGCAGAGGATGTAGTGTCCGTGATTTCCCTAATAAATGTGAAATTTGATTCCGGTGTGATGAGTAAAAATATGAAAGTATTATCAACAAGAATCAAAGTGAAATATTCTACTTCAGCAGAATGTTTCTATATCTAAAAAATGGGGAGGAGCTTGTTCCATGTGAGATACAGTCGATAAAAAAGCTGCTTTGTCCTGCTCAGTGGACACGTGCAGCGCTCTGCAGGATGATAAAGGTGTGTTAGCAACAGCAGATGTGTGTGAAGTGTTGGCTCCGTAGCAGCAGAGCTGCCAGTGAATTGATGGCCTAATGAAATATACAGCAGAGTGACATCCAGCCAGCAAGCAGCCAGCCAGCCGGTCAATCAACTACCTGCAAATCAGCAGCTTATCAATCAGCCTCCCAGTCAGTGAAAGAAGCAGCAACAAAACAGGCAACCAGTCCTCCCTGCAGACCTGCGTGCAGTCAATAAGTCTGCTGGCCAAGCACCACAAAGCCGGTCCGTCATCATGGACACTGCCAGCCAGCAAGTCAAGGTCAGCCAGCCAGCCAGCCAGCAGCCTGAAGGAGCCAGCAGGTCCAAATTTAATAATCCCGCCCACTCTCATCAAAGATCACGGTGAGCTCTCTGCAGAATATATCAGGCTTGACCTCTGCACTGCTGCTCTGAGAGATTTGTGCATGTGTGTGTGTGTTACTGAGTGTGTGTGTGCAGTGCATCACATAATCTCCCCTCGCTGGACTGGGACACAAAGGCATGCATGCAAGTCAGATAGAGAGAGAAAGCAGAGCTATTCACTGCATCTTTAACCAAACCTCTTTTTTTAAAAGTAGTAACAGAGGAGGTTGAATTTTCAGTTTTTTGTTTTTTTTTTAATGAGTCTGAAGCAAACTGATATCTCAACCTGGATTCACAAGCCAAAGTCCCCTCCATCATGATCTTTACATGCCTGTTTAAGGCTTTATGACCCCAGGAGCTCAGTTTTCACCCTGCGACTGCAAGGAAAAACTACAAATCAAACACGTAACCACTGAACAAGCTCAGGGTGAAGATACTGAGGTGATGAGTTCATTCCTGGCCACTAGAGGTCAGTGTAAAGTCGGATTGATTCTGTGAGGAAATGAATAAAGCTGCTGCACTTCAGTACAGGAGGCTTTGTCTGAGGCGCTGCTTTGACCTTCTTACAGATTAGAACGGGTCATTAACCGTGGCTGCAAACACTCAGACTCCTGTTTAATCAGATCCTGGTCCCGATAATACTAAGAAATTTAATTACAGATTTGACAAACTGAGGAAGAAAAATGACTGTGGCACACTTTAACCTGAAGAAAAATGTCAGCACAGGTCATTTTGGTGGGATTGTGTCCAGCAGCTGCAGCTCCATGTGTAAAAATCAGTTCATGCCAGTCATACTGGGGACACACAAGAGAGGAGCTCCTCAGGCTCCGGTGGCCCCCGCTGAATAGATTCCCCCAGCTCACAAAGGAGAGCTTGTCTGCTAAGGTGCTTAGAAAGTGCTCAGGTCGTTGATATGCAAGGCGACGGGGCAGCCCGCAGTTCGCCTGCTTTAGACTTAATTAAGCTGCAGACCCAGTTGGCAGGATGCCCCCTCCCACACACACACACACACACGCTCGCCCTCAAAATCCTCCTGCTCTGCTGGGCTCTTACACTGAAATTCCTTGAAGCTGAACCCCCCCAAACATCTCGGCCCCAGTTCTTCAGGGGTGACACTCCAACCAAAACTCCTACTATTGTGACCGATCATCTTTAGTATTCCCCCACCACCCAGATCCCCTCACACTGTGGCACAACATCACCCACCAGGAATGCCTCCTTTCTCTCTTTGTCGCTCGACCTCGTCTGTAATGCCAGCGAGCATCTCTGCGATCCATCGCCTCCATCTTCACTCCTTGTTCTCCTCTCTGCCTGCCAGCCACAGCTGTCACACCACGTGCACACGTCCAGCTCTGTGCGTCCTGCTTAATGCTTCGTCCACATACTGTATCTGTGAAGGCGAAGAGGGCAGGCTCAATCAAACAGAGGACAGACTCCCCCACGGCCTGCCATGCCTCTAATTGTGGATTCATCACAGACAGAGCAGATCGATATGGCACTCTTGACTCCGCGCAACGCAGAATGATCTGAAGTTTGTCCTATCGGAATTTCTTTTACCAAGGGGGATTAGACACTTCCATCCGTGTTTGAGGATGGCGAGACCTCGCTCTCTGCCACATTTACTTGAGAGAAAGACAGAGAGAGAGAGAGAGAGAGAGAGAGAGAGAGAGAGCTGGAAGGAGAAAACCACCTCACTCCCTTTTTTTCCACTGTTTCCAGCTAATGACTCCCCTCTGCCTTTGTAGTCACACATACACAAACAGAAACACACGCGGGGGCTGCTGCGTCCTCATTTTAATGTGACCTTGTGCTCCTGGAGAGGGATAGCCGTCATAGACGGGCAAGGTGGTGGGAGAGGTCTGCACCATTAAACCGGTGGGGGCTTACTGTAACACTCAGGAACTAAAGCAGTGTAATAGTAGCTCTCTGGCTAATGTACTGCTGGGTATTGAAGGAACAGAGCGGGTGGTAGTGGGTTAGAGGCTGAGTAAACCCACGCTACACAAAAAGTCCATCTTAACAAGTCATTTAGTCCTGTAATGAGTCTGAACAAGATCACTCTGCTTAATGTGGTTTCATGCTGTAAACTCGCTTATTTTTGATGCACGTTTGTCTGAAATTACATTAAGAATCCCCCGCTGGGGTCTCAGGATGATTATCAGTTTATTTATGCAGTACCTCTCAAAACCAAGGTTAAAAAGTGCTTCACAAAACTTCAAATATGATTGATTAACTGCACCAGAATGTAAAAAAAATCAACATACTGAACATACTGTCACGTTTTTTTTTCTGTTTCTGTGCCTTTTTGTATTTTTTAATGTGATTTTTTAGTTATTTGGTTTCATGTCTGGTGTTCTGGTATTCCTTGTGTGTGTGTTTCCATGTTGAGTCTTAAATGTTTCCTGTTGTATTTTGTAGTGTTTGCTTGCTGTGCCTGGTTTAGTTTGACTTTGTGTGTTTACCTCTTTGATTGCACCTCATCGGTTTCACCTGCGTCTCTTCGTCACACCCGTGTTCTGTTTCTCGTAACCAGCTCTGTGTGTATTTAGTCTGTAGCTGTTTCTTGATTCAAAGTTTACAAGTTCGAACTTGCATTTTCTGGAAGTTCAGACTTGGCAAGTTTGTTCCAGAGTTCGGACTTCAGAGGTACAGGAGTCTGCAGAATGATCTGCTACAACTGGAACAGTAGTAAACTTTGCTAGCGTCCTAATCTACGTACCTACATGTCACATCCGATTGCAGAAAATGAGATAAAAGTAAGTGTGTTTGATTTATTTCAACATTGTGATCCCATGATTCAGATATTAGCATATTGGCTAATAATGGACATGTGCATCAATTTTAAGTGTCCTCTGGAATCTGTCACGTTTTTCTAATGTGTTGTGTTGTGGTCTTTGCAGCGTGTTTTCTAAATGTTGCAGGTGTTGTCAAATTGATGAAGATGTTTTGCTTGTGTTTTGTCTTTTTGCATCTGTTTTCATCAGCTGCAGTGCTGTGAGCTTTCAGGGTCACTGTATAATAGAGTCTATAAAGTAAAAGAAAAGAAAACCCTTAAAAGACTTATAATACAGCCAGTCAGTAGGGGGAGCTCCAAATCTTTTGGCTTTACTCTAGGATTGTGGTTATGTTGTCAATCTTTCATTACAGTCCATGAACCCACCACCAATCATATCTCTGTTTTGTCAGATTTTTGGGATAGAGATTTAAGGTTTGGGGCGCTTTTATCTGGGGATACAGCTGACTGTCATCAAAAGTGGAATAAAATAACAAGTCTTTGAATAATGTGACCAAGTGGAGCATATTGAGAGAAAATTAAATCAGTCCAAGTATTGATCCCTGAGGGACTCCACATCTCACTGTGCAGTGAAGGAAACATGATCAGAAATAGACATGCTCCCTATCTGACTGATGGAGAATGTTCAATAGAAACCACTTCAGAGCTGTCCTGGAGAAACCAACCTGCTGCCGACAGCTTTGCTCTGTGAAGCTCAACTTCAGTTAACTGAGTGTTTGGTCCTATTTTACTTTTTTTTTTCTTTCATAAACACTAAAAATATGAAAAAGGAGGCCCCAGGAGATGGACACTACATTTAAAATGTGATTTCCCCCCCCCAAAGACTGGACTAAATACTAAATGAATAATCTCTCACAGAGGCCAGATGGATGGTTTGTATTTTTTCTCTCCAAGTGATAGACTCAGGAGCTGAAGAGGAGCAGTGACACCTTCTCAGTCTGTCACAGCCTCAGCTCCCTTTGCCATCACACAGCGAGAGGGTTCCACATCCCTCTCTGCCAGCACATTCATCGCCTTTTCTGATTCAGTTTGTTCAGGGGACTCCAGCTCACTGCTTCCTATTCACAGTTTCTATTTGCATGAGTCTGTGTGGGGGCATGTTGCAGAGACCAAGGCAAACACCTTCAATGTGGATGTAGGCAATGCGCTGTGATATCAACGAGAGAACACTGGCTCTTTTTAAAGCTGGGTTTATACTAAAACTCATTAACAGGCATCAAGAGGACAAAACGGTCAGTGTTGAAATTAATGTTTTCAAACTACAAGTTAGAAAAAAAAAGTCTGAAACAGAAGTAGTGCTTTTGGAAATGGAACACAAACTGCTGAATTATCATATTTAGCAGCACCAGTAATTTAAGGGGGTACACACGAAATGATTTTCTAAATCTTTAGCATGTTTTTATCTGTTAGAGAGCCCACACATAATGATAAAAAAACAGGGATTAAACAGTTTTGATGGTACTGTGTGTGGTGTGCTCTGATAATCTCAACACAGCTCAACACACACATAACGATTCTGTCCCACCACTGATCAAGAATCTCGTCCTCCAAGACAGAAATCTCGCGAGACCAAACGTGATCTACAAAAACATAGAAGAAGAAACATAGCAACAGATAGCAACAACCAGCTAACACACAACACAACATGGAAGAGGACAAAGAAGAGGGAATGATGGTGGTCTGGGGACTATTTTTAACAGAAAACTCACAAACCAAAGAAAAAAAAAAAGACGAAAAAAAAAAAGACTGTGGAAAAAATCCTGGAGACAGCAGGAACACAGACTCTCCTCATGAACTTTCCGTGTCAGGTCAGCCATGCTTGATTTATTTATGTCTGCTTCCTCATTCCTCAGTCAGCTTGCCTTCTGATTGGCTACATTCCATTCTACGTCACGGAGTCCTCCTTCCCTACAATTGTAGGGTAGGAGGAAAATCATAACAAAAACAGCTCAATAATTGTGTGTGTAACCCCATTACACTCACCAGCCTGTTTATTAGGTTCAACTGTTCAATTGCTTGTTAACATAAATATCTAATCACCCAATCACATGGTAGCAACTCTGCAGCATTTAGTCATGTAGACACAGTGAAGACGACCTGCTGAAGTTCAAACTGAGCATCAGAATGGAGAAGAAAAGTGATTTAAGAGACTCTGAAAGTGGCATGGTTGTTGGTCTGAGTATCTGACAAACTGCTGATCGACTGAGATTTTCACACACGACTTTACAGTTTACAGAGAATGGTCCAAAAAAGAGAAAATACCCATTGAGCGGCAGTTCTCTGGTCTGCAGAAGTCCATCTCTGAACACACAACACATCCAGCCTTGAAGCAGGCGGACTACAGCAGCAGAAGACCACACCAGGTAGCACTCCTTTCAGTTATTTTAATTCACATAGGATCATCAAAACATAACAACAAAAGACTGAAAAACGTTGCCAGGATTGGAGTAAACAACATGAAAGCATGTCTTGTATCAGTGCTGATATCTTGGCACACTTTGGGACCCTTAGTACGAATTGATCCTGTCTTAAACTCCACAGCCTACCTGAGTATTGTTGCTGACCATGTCCATCCCTTTATGACCACAGTATACCCATCTTCTGATGGCTACTTCCAGCAGGATAACGCTCCATGTCATAAAGCTGGAATCATCTCAGACTGGTTTCTTGAACATGACAACGAGTTCACTGGACTCAAATGGCCTCCACAGTCACCAGATCTCAATCCAATAGAGCACCTTTGGGATGTGGTGGAGCGGGAGATTCACATCATGGATGTGCAGCCGACAAATCTGCAGCAACTGCGTGAAGCTATCATGTCAATATGGACCAAACTCTCTGAGGAATGTTTCCAATACCTTGTTGAATCTATGTCACGAAGGATTCAGGCAGTTCTGAAGGCAAAGGGGGTCCAACCCTGTATGGGCAAGGTGTGACAACTCAAAGTGGCCGGTGAGTGTAATCAGAAAAAAGCACTCACTAGAGGAAGCAGATAGACATCCTGGTCTTTATAATTAAAATCTATCTTATAAGAGCTGATGCTCTGAAGTGAAGAAGTTTTGTTGAAATTGCCAAAAATTTAGACACAAAAGCACTTCTAGAGGCTGATCCCTGGTTCTGTTTGAAGCCTTGGT
The DNA here is from genome assembly GCA_030710495.1 of Labroides dimidiatus. NCBI lineage: Eukaryota > Metazoa > Chordata > Actinopteri > Labriformes > Labridae > Labroides > Labroides dimidiatus. Next base: position 7,025,345 of record CM061147.1, read on the forward strand.
ATACTGTTGGTGAGGTTGAAAAGCTTGTGTGTAAATTTATGATTTTTAACCACAGAGAAGCCAAAAAAGACTTTGACCTTGTGAATAAAAAACAAGCTTCTAACTGAAAACATGAAAACCAGGTTTTGAACATTTTAGTTTTTGCTGTTAAACAAAGAAACATGTTTTTAATCAGGTTTTGCTGACCTTGGCAGATTACTTTGAATGGTGGTTTTCTATAACAAAACAAAACAAAACAAACAACATTGAACAGCAAAAAAAACACATTTATTTTTCAAGATCAAGTAAGCAGACATATCTGCAGAGAAAATGTAGAATAATGAAAAATATAGCATGGATGTTAATCCCTCGTATCTGTTTATCGGTCTCTGATATTGCCTCCTTTGATAGACGCCTGAACATGATTCATACAGCAGAGACGTATTTTCACACCCGAGCTGATAATCCCTTCAGTAAAACACTGCGGTGGAATTGGGGCTGAAACGGAGTAAAACGTTATTAATTCTGTGATATGAAACACGCCCACTCTCCTCTTCCACTTTTTACATATTCATCATAAAACTAATGCAATTATCAATACTGTAATCTATTTGGCAGTCACATGGTGCTGGAAAGTCATTACTTGTGAGCCTTCTTTAATGAACAAATCTAATGAAGTGCAGTAATATGTTTGAAGCAAGATTTCTCTCACCTTAGGGGGGAGTTACGCCTCTGTGTGCAAGTGTGTGTGTGTGTAAGTGTGTCTGTGATCACAGTGTGTGTGTGTGTGTTGGGGGGGATTGAGTCAAGGGCTTAAGTAGCTTTGACATGGGTGAAATGCTTCACTAAAGACAAAGGAAAAGACAGCTGCAGAGGGAAAAGTCAGATGGAAATTCTGCAACAGATCTTAGAGATTATATCAAACTTTCCTGAGTCTAATCCTGCAGGCTGAAACATGGACATGTTGCAAAGGAAAAAGACGATAGTTGGGGATTTATTTAACTCCATATGGAGCAAGGAATTTGAAAGAGAGACAGGATACCTGGTGAGAAACTGCAGAGGTGTCCTGATGAGTGATGTGTAAAGGAAAATAAAAAGAGGAGATAGTGCGTTTAATCTCCAGGATATTCTACATAAGCATCTCCTTTCATAAACACATACCAGCGTGACACCTGATGGATTTATTTGCTCTGGAGACTGAACCCCCCTGAAAGACTCATAAACCCCCTCCCTTGCATTATTCATGAATGTCGGCACAGGTTTTGCTGACATGGAAGTCCTTGGGCGTGTATGGAGGACTTCTGTGCACGACTTTGTTTGAGGGGCATCATGGGATGTGGCAGGATGTCATTCAGTGATGTAACACAGCTCATCTGTCTGCAGGTCTACCGTGAATTCAGCATAATGAAAGATGAAAACTAAAGAGAGTTTTGAAATTAACAAACCAAAAAATGACCAAGAAAGAAAGACAGAAAGAAAGAAAGATGAGCAGGAAAAATAAGATGTAAGAAAAAGTCCATTCAAGTCCAAAAACTTCATTCAAGGAACAGATCAAGATGGGATGAGAAAAGGAACTCCAGTAAAAGGTACAAAAAAAAAGTGTGAGTAGAAAAAAGAGAATAAAAAATAATTATAAAGGGAGATTAGAATAAAAGAAAGGAAGAAATAAAGAACACCACATCGAAAAATGGGAAAAGAATTAAATAAAAGCTGTAAAAGGATGAGTTTAAAAATGAAGATAAAGAGGGGGCAGATAAAGAAATAAGAAAGAAGGAAAGTAAAAAAAAATGCTAACATTTTAAAATGTAAAACAGTTCTGAAGTTCTGAAAGGAGAATTCAAAATGCAGACAAAAGACAAAAATGACAGAAAAATATGACAGAAAAGGAGACAAAAAGGAAAAAAGGCTTTTGATACTAAAAAAAAAAAAACAGATGGAAAAAATGTGAAAAAAAGGGACAGAGAAAACATGGAGTATGAAAAAAAAATATTAAAAAGAAATAGAAAGATTTTAGAAAAATAAAAGAGAAACAATAAGAGAGAAAGGGAAGAAGAAATAGAGTCAAATATTAAAAAGACAATATTTAGGAGAAGAATACAAAATCAACAGGAAAGTAAGTGATCAAGGAAAAAGAGTGAAGATGTGAAAAGTAAATGACAAGAAATAGAGAAAGAACGAGAGTTTGATAGAGAAGGAAGGAAAGAAAAAAGGAAGCACAGAAAAAGACAGGAAGTTATGAAAGAAAGAAAGAAAGAAAGAAAGAAAGAAAGAAAGAAAGAAAGAAAGAAAGAAAGAAAGAAAGAAAGAAAGGAGAGAGAAACATGATTTTGTTGTTTGGGTTCCTCAGCAGTGTTTCTTTGACCAATAAATGACAAGTTACTGTGTCTGGGTGTTTCCTGTCTGTGTTCAGAGATGACATTTTTACAGACAGTAAATAAAGCTGTTAGAGTGAAGAACATAAAAAGCACTCAGCAGACCCTCCACATCAGATACATCAGATAGTGTTTATCAACGCGTTGTGCACTTTTATATTTCACAACTTAGAGCCAGAGACTTTGCACAGAAAAAAAAACACTCTTTATTAAATCTATGGCAGCATCAAACCCCCTCTGAGCCCACTCTGATTCTAAACTCTGAAATAGCTTTTACTGTCACCATCAACCACTCAAGCCTTAATCTGTTCAAGGAGATCCATTACCATTTTAATAATGAGACGTGAACCGGTCATAGATTAAAGCTGGCAATAAAGACGCCTGCCGGGCACTCACACTGAGTCACTTTAATGACAGTGTGATAATTATAACTGCATGTGTCAGGAGTGACAGACAGGGCTCCTGCATACATCAAACACACATACACACACACACACATACACACACACACATACACACACACACATACACACAACACAGGCCTCCTTCTTCTGTGTGTTAAATATAGGATTTGGGCTTAATTAGCCTGCTTGCATTAAAAATACATTTAAATGAATTTTTTACCTGCTGAATGAGGGCCAGCGAGTCCAAGCATGTACAGAGAAGAAGGATGCCAATTAAAAAAAAAATGAAGGACTTTTTACCAACTTTATGCAAATTGACATTTAAACATAATTGTATTACTGGTGTGTAGTTACAGAAGAATCTTTAGAGCCTTTAAGGACTTTATAAGTGAGTCTTGAAATAGTAACTGCTTTATATTAGCCTATTCATAATCCACAATTTAAAAAGAGATTATCATGGCCAAAATTTGCTATATACCTAAATGCTATTTCTCGGTATGGGTGTCCAGGTCAGACTGTACAGGGAGAACATGAATCCATTCATAGCACGTAGACCGAAAGGCCCTTTGATGACACTATGCCTACCAGAAAAGCTGAGCAGTGATAAGTGAGCTGACCAAGTGAGAAGTAAGATCGGTACACTGGAGATTGACTGTGAAAAAGAAAAGGACAGAAGAGCAGATGATAGCTAAAAAGGAGAGTGATAGAGCTCAGGCTAAAACACGGGTTAAGCTGTTTGTGATAATGTTCATTCCAGCTCTCACCCATCACTCATTTCACGTGCCACAAGTTAGCCAGGTCGCATGATACTGATAGTTTGGTGGGTGCACACACTCAACTATATTTAACATTCTTAGTTAGTCTCTTGTGCCATTTACCCCATAAAGTTTAACTGGTATGATTTGTGCTACCGCTACCACTCTGTGGGTTGTTGATGGAACTTGTTGCTTTGTGTGTGAAACAGAGGTGCATTTTGTTAACCTGCTTTTCCCCTGAATCCTGCGAGAGAGTTTCATTCAAAGCAGGAAAAGTTGTTCCTAAAAGGAGGAATCGTCTAAACCCCAGCACAGTGGAACACCTTTTGTGTCTTGGTAGAAATTAATATAATCCTTGAGTTACACAAACACGTCCATCGACTGACTTCTTTACCCTCACATGCACATTTAATGCCCTTTGGGCTACTTTGCCATCAGGATTTATAAAACATTAGCAAATCATTCTTTGATCAGTGGCTTCCTTTGTTTGTCAAGTTTTATTAAGATTTATTCATTTCTTTTACTTGTCAGTCATTCTCTTCATGGTTGTACTGTTGCAGGACAGTCTGGAGTGTATGACACTGACAGAATTACCCATAATCACAGTGTGAAATACAAAAGGTCTAGGGGCGTCTGAGACCCCTTAATTGATACAAGAGACCACCTAAAAGCCTTGATTTCTAAGAAGTAGCTTGTTATGGTTATAACATCATTTTATTTATTTATTTATTTTACTTGTTATGGTCAATACAAGTGCCATTTGAAAGCATGTCATGTTTGTTTTAATTCAGTTTAAAGTAAACAGATAGACCTGCTGTGCTTCATGTGGAAATATATATTTACCATACATTGGCTGGATTCATGTGCACGTATGTGTGTGTATATGTGTGTGTATGTGTGTGTATGTGTGCACCTGCATGAGAGGGAAGCAGGAGTGTCCTATCTGTTTGCAGAGCAGAGTTGTTCCATGCTCCTGTAGCTGTGTGCAGCTTTGTTGATAAGACTGGGTGATGCATGTTTAAATGCATGGCTTGCGGTCTTGTAAACTGCATGCTGTGTAAGATCTCAGCCTGATACTGGAGCACTAGTTATGGTGGACACCCAATTGTGGCAGGGTATTTCAACCTCTGCCTATGATATATCTTCAGCCAGCAGGGGGGTTTGTGTGCAAATGAAGCCTTGAGAAATGAACCTTTTTGTGAACCATTTGGCTGGAAGGCTTTGAGGCTTCAAAAAGCTTCATCTCACCATCACTAGTTCTGGTCAGTGTTTTGTCAATATTTTTATGCTGCATAAAAATGCATAAAATAAAAATTTTATGTTACACTTTTCTAGACTTTGAGGTTAAACTACACATTTTCAGTCAGCCTCATTCTAGGTCTGAGTGTGACATCAACCCACATGCACCAGTTATACTGCAGTGATCCGTTCAAACTTGAGAGTCTGTCTTCAAAATGAAGAGCGAGGTTACGTTAGCTCTGACTGGTGAGGCTGGAGTTGGTAGATGAGCTCTGGTACAACCAGGATTTACTAACATTACACATTACAGACATATCTCCAAACACCGGACTGTGAGGAACACTAAAAAGACAGTCCGCTCACCACTGGACACTAAACTGCAACCTGAGTTTACAAAGTTTGCTTTGAACAACAGCGATATGCAACTACAAATATCTACATTACTTTGTTGCTTTGTATCCTGGAAAGAGAGGTCTTGAACAATGAAAAGTGGTGTTAATCAGACGACAACAAAAACAAATGCACGTCTTGGTAAGAGTCATGTCTCTACAACAATGGGTGCTAGTGATCATGGGAAATAGAGTCTTCTACAATTTCATTTAGCAGACGTTTTTATTCAAAGCAACGTACAACACAAGCAAGACATCTTGAAAAGTTTTCATCCCAGAAAATCTCTACACCAAAAAGGAGTCCTTTCAGCATCTTTAAGTTGTACTTTCAGCAACCAGTAACATATGAGTCAGCCGTAACTCTAAAGTTTAAATGCAGGGAAACAAAATTAAATTACAATAAAGTACACAGAAGAGTGTCGACAACAGGGGTCTCAAACTCAACTTACCAAGGGGCCACTGAAGGTAGTGTCTGGGTGAGGCTGGGCCGCATCAGGTGTTCCACAAAAAAAGGGCTTCAGGTATTAAAAAAAAAATACAATCTGATCTCAGTCTTAACAGGTCAGAACATGCAGAACATGAACAGCTCTTCAGAACATTTGGCTTGAGGGAGGAAGCAACTGAGACCCTCAGTATGACTTTAAGATGCTCCTCTTTAAGTTTGAACCTGAACTTTGACTTATTAAAGTTCATGGTGGAGAAGAGCTTTTCACACAGATAGGTGCTGCAAAAAAGGCTCATGATCCAAACACTGACAAACACTGTATAGCACGAGGTGACAGGATATATTTTCCCTCCACTTGGTGACACAAACATGTTACAACTGACCAATTGCTAATTCCTGTTGTTGTCATGAGCCTGAGTTATGGTAGCCCACAAGTGTTGAAAAATATAAAACGCACAGATGCATGTAAGAAAAAGCATGCGGGCCACACCAACACAAAGCTTTGATTTCAGGCAGGGGGCCATAAAATGTTGTTCTGGGGGCTGTAATTGGCACACGGGCCACGAGTTTGGGACCCCTGATCTACAAATGAAAACTTGCCAAAGAAAAACTTTTTCTTTTCTAAACACCAAACATATAAGATACGACTTATGCACCTGTCTGTTCAAGGACACACAGGCCAACACTTTCCATACAAATGTCCAAACATCAGCTCTCACATTTTTACGTTACATGCATGGCTTCATTCATTTCTTTGGCTGTCTGTTTTTTGCCTGATGAAATATTTGTATTGAAAATGTAACATACTCTCCATCACAGACCCCCCCAAAAAATATGATCATACACATCTTTTTTTTTGTCTGCAAATGTTTCTAGTGTGTCTGTTTTCCCCTAAGCAGTCTGTGTGACTCCATTTAGGTGATAATGAAATAAAAACACAGTGATCACAGACTTGAATTTATTCTGTTAGAATAATGTTGAAAAGGGGGAGTCATGTGTAGAGTGTGGTGTTGATTTAAACAGTATTCAGCGTGGGATCATCTCAGCAGGAGGGCTCATTGTAAAGCTGTTAAAAACAGATATAATATGGCGTTCACAGTTAACTGTTGCTCTGTGTTTGACACTAAGCAGCCATTGTGCTCAGTAGATTGTATTTTTTTGTTTTGAGTGATGCAGCGGCTGGGCGTCTCGTGAGAGTGGGCTGCAGAGCGGGTGGTTGACGATGTTTGTTTCCCTTGTTGCCGTAGCAGAGTGTGTGTTTGAGCAGAGTGTGTGTGTGTGTGTCTGAATGTGTGAAGCATAGAGTAAAAAATGCCGAGTATGTGTGTTTTTGAGTGTGTGAGAGAGATGCTTTGTTTTCTTGATTCCAGCAGTACACTCGTGCCACGCTCCACTTGGATTTAAGAAAATCAGCAACTCTGAATCTGAACAAACAGCCAGTCACACAAAAACACAACCTCAGACTGTGAGTTTTAGGAAAACCACATCTGTTGACATTGAGACACATACAGCATTTTCTACATCATAACACAGCATCTCATTTCAGTCAGACTAGATAAAAACTCACATGATGGTTCACTGTGTATAAAACACACACAGCTCACAGACTGAGCAGACGTGAGGTAATAAAAGTCCCACAGAGCCGTGTGCAGTCATGTTTGTGTGAGTCTGAGTGCGTCTGCGGCTGCAGAGCAGATGGTGGAGTTGTAGTGAAGACGATCTGAGAGGAGACCTCTGAGTGCAGCATGTGCGACAGACCAGATCTGACAGATTCTGACTGATAAGATCCAAGACTCATCCATGCCAGTGATAAGGACTCCCAACAGCTCAGAAATGAATCATTCACGCTTACAAACAGGGATGTTAATGCTCTGCCCTGTGTGTATTAAACACTGAAAGGATCCGGTTTACCGGTCTTCACCTGGTGTGTACAGGCAGTGTTGTAGTCGAGTCACTGAATGGATGTAGAGTCTCATTTACCTGACTCTAATCCCGCACTGAAAAACTATAATCTAAACAAGTGTTTATGTCTTATGAGTCAAATTTGCACGACAGGTCCAGAAAAATGTCTTATTTCAATGTTATAAAGGAAATTATTTTATTCTTTACAAGACGTCATTCATTTTTGTCCTTTATTATCTCAAAATTAGACATTTTTTTCTTAAACTTCCAAGTGAATGCAGTTTATTTATTTATTTATTTATTGCTGGAATAAATAACTTGCTTAGATTTCAGTTTTTTGCAGTGCATCAGCCGAGTCTGCTCTGAACTCAAATCAAGTTCTAATTACTTGAAATTGTCCGAGTCAAGTCTTTGACTTTAGGTTTTAGTTCAGACCCAAAAACCTGATTCCAGTCTGACAAAGAGATCTGAATCTAGTTCTTTGGGATGTAAAAAAGTACTAAATTATTCTACGCAAAAACAGTCTACTTTAGAGGAAGTTGAACTCAAACTCAGACATTTCTTACAAAGTAATCAATTATACAGTCAAAAGCACTTCACAAACAAAAGACAGAAAGAACATGGCATTCATAATTAAATTCATATTTGAAGTCGAACCAACAGGAGAGCATTAATGTGAGAACAGCACATATTTAGTTCCTGAATATTTGAGTTTCCTCGTTGTTTTAGCTCTCTGTAGACGCTCCCTTCATCAAGTCACTGCCTGCTGTGAGTTCACTATGAAGTGTCTGGACTGCAGGACGGTTTGTTCTGATCAGGATCAAGTTTGACCTGACTGTGGTTGGACAGAGGTGTCAGCTTTATCAAATCCATGTTTCTCTGAACAGTTATTAACCTGGAAGATCTACCGGTGAAAGCATTTGTTGTGATTTCAGCATGAGCTGCGGTCATACATTCACCTGATCATTGGATCGTAGATGTCAGCCAATCAGCTGCAGGCACACTGTTGATAGACAGCCTGGATCTTTTTTTTTACTTAGTAACTGATGAAATCTAAAACAAAACAGACAAACGAAAAAAAAAAAAAAAACAACAAACACCTAAGTCTAATTCGCACACACTTTCATGCAAACACACAACACTTTATCTGTCTAAATATAAGCTTTACATGATGCTGAACATAGAGAGAGAGAGAGAGAGAGAGAGAGAGAGAGAGAGAGAAAGAGAGAGAGAGAGGGAGGATAACAAAAATAAAGCAGATTTTTGCTCAAAACTCAGTAAATAAGGAAAGAAAGTTTGTTTTTCCTCATTTGTGAGCCTCAGTGAGAAGGAAGAGCACAGAGCAACATGTGAAGCCGCCTCCTGGTGTGTGTGTGTGTGTGTGTGTGTGTGTGTGTGTGTGTGTGTGTGTGTGTGTGTGTGTGTGTGTGTGTGTGTGTGTGTGAGCCCTCTGTGTGCACTCTGTGTGCACAAATTGGCATGGAAACACGCACAGGTCTGCTTTCATGTGTGTGTGGGAGAATCTTGCGTGCACGTTTACATCCCAGCCCATCTGCACGTCTTTGTGGAGGGGAGTAATTGAGTGGTGGAGGACAGGGCTCAGCACCGCAGGGAGCCTGCTAGAGTTATTGAGGGATGAGCAGTCTGCCTTTGGGAGCCAGCATCCTTCTCTCTATCTCTCTCCCTCAAAACAAGGCAACAGGATGGAGGGAGGGAGCAGGGAGTATGAGGAGAGAGAAGGAGAGAGACAGTCTTTTCTTAGCGGAGAGTGAGAGATGAGCAGCAAATCTCTCGGGGTGAAGAATCTCCTGCACTCGTGCAGAGCAAGAGGTGAGGGAGGGGGTAGGGATGGAGGAACAAGTCTGTTAAAGCTGCATCTATACTCTGAGAGCACAATACACTCGGATCATGTGGAGGGGTGAGGTTGTTGACGGATCAGAGTACAGACTCAGAATAAACCCCTCAGACTGGGGCAGAGGTATTAATGTTGGTCATAGATTGCTGGGATCACATGAAGGGTTTCAACTTTACACGTACACTACTCGTATCTAAAATTAAAATGTTGTTTTCTCTGTGCAGAAAAAAAAAGTTTGAAAAGACAATCTAACAAATTCTGTTTTACACTGTCTGCCTGATTGAGCTTTGGTTCATTAAACTAAGGGGAGCTTCAAAAAAAGGCACAGAAAGAGAAAAAGAAGGTCATGATTAATAAACTATAACCTAAGAGAAACAGCCACTGAAATGAGGGTCTTCAGAGATAGCAGCTGTGAGACATGTAAAAGCTGTAAAGTCATATGCTACAGAGCTGAGGGATGTTACAAAGCCTAAAAACCAGCACAGTAGCCCCTCTCTCAACTGGTCTACATGCTTGATGTTTGATTTAATCACAGGAAATTTTATGAAGAAAACTTTGAAGCAGAGAGAAGGAATTTGAAGAAAATGATATACTTTGTCTGCCATTAGTTTCTCTTCAGCTGCTGTTGTTGACAAAGTTCATGTCAAAGTTCTCAAACTTTTGATTTTGATTGGTTCTCAGGGGACAAATCACATTATGCTGAAAAATGATGGATGACCTTATTTCATCTTGGTAAGTGAACACTTCTTATCTCTCGCCATAGACTGTATAATTAATGGACGTAGTCTCCATGACTTCACCAGTCTGTTTCTGAAACAAAATGGCCGGCGCAGCCATATTGGAAATGAGGCGTGCTGTGAGTCTCCACAGTAACAGCCATAGGGCGCCCAGCAGTCACATGAGCTGAGCTGTGCCTCTGATTGGACAAACTAGCGATCTTAATATTGTCTAAACTGCCGGGTTAGAAAAAAATTCACCCCCCTTTACCGTGCGTGCTGTTAGTGAAATTAATGATTCAGACAGGAGACATTCTTTGTACCAGGCTGTAAATGTGCATATTTTGGCTGTGAAAACAGCTTTTTTGGCTTTTTCTTGGTGTGTTTGTGACTTCCGGTACTTCAAGCCTCAAGCAGACACTCAATGAACAGCAGACTTTAGCACTTCCTCATTGGCTCATATTTTCAGACCGGAGGTTGCTGCTTGTCTCTCGCTCATATCCTGTGGGTGGGTTAAGGCTTGTTTGTGCCTACTTACAATTGTGAGTTAAATGATAAAACCATTAACAGGAGCAACTGTGGAGTGTACTGGGGCCCTAAAAAACAATTTTTGCAAACTCATGCTGAAAAAATTAGATCCAGATCTTGTTGATGTCCATCAGAAATCTCCTCCTATCTTTCTTTGAACAGTCAGTTGTATTGCTCGCTGAGAATCTGTGCTGTTAAAGTGTAATAAAGAAAAAAAAAACAGTATGGTGCAGCTGTGTGCTGCTTTTTGTCCGCTGACGCGGTTTCACACATTAAAACATTTCAATCCTTCTTCTTTGTTATGGTACAGTTTCCTTCTCTTGAACCATTAGCGTTAACTTCAGTCTGTTTGATAACCAGCTAAAAACCCTCACAGGAGCTTTAATGTGCCCGATTCAATTAGCTGGAAAAAAAAATACAGTGTATATTGATTATTATGATTGGCTGGTTAGTTAGTCTCCACAAAGTCACACTTAATGAGATGTTAAATCCATTCATGCCTCAGTTCAAAATTAGAGATCAGAGTATTTTAATTTTTGTGGAGGGAGAAGAGAGATAATGGAGTTTAAATCCCACATGGAGCTGCAAACCAGAGTGAGTGAGAATCACATTAAGACTATTATTTTTCTTAATTAAGAACAAAATGAAAGCGTTTGATTCATCCACCTTCAGGAGTTCATTTACATTGATTTAAATTTAAACAGGTTGAAGATAATGGGTTGTTTGGACAGTCAGCTCTGAATATTTTGTCTGATAATCAGATTTTTTTTTCAGTTCCTTTTTCAGTTTTAACATGTAAGTGTAAAATTTAGCATTTCTGTTTCAATTAAAATTTAGATTTCATCTAAATAACAGCATTTTTGAGTGTTTTCATCATGTTATTGATTACAGAACTACTATCAAGGAGCTAAATATTGATGGTAAAGTGGGGAAAAAATATGGGCTGTTTTACATAAAGGGGTGTTCTCGGTTCATGAGGTATTTATTAATTGGACAGCTCAGCTTCTTTGTTATGAAACCGACCGTGAAACTAACACAGAAGCCACACCATCACCCACTAAAGACAGGGTCAGCTCTACCATGTGATCATAGCTCATTTTAGGAAACCCAAAAACTTATTTTGTACGCTGTTTAGAAATTCTTTGTTGCTTTAATTTGTCCTCAAAAAGTCACTTTGTTTGATCTGGAGAAACAACCGGAACAGCCTGGATGCAAATCTCCATCACCAGGCCCAGGAAGATACACAAAAAGTTTCAAACTAAAACTGGGTTTGACTTCAGGTTTAGCATCTCAGTCATTTTTTACACTGTTCCCAAGATGTATGCAACATATTTCAAAATAAAAGTGGATGTTAGCATCCCCTTCTGTCATTTATTTCGTGTAACACAGATAACGCTCATGTTCATGAAACTAACATACTGATGCCACATCCAGTTACTTGTTTGATCCATGTCCAAAATGACTGAAACCATACAAACAAGAATAAGAACAAAATTTGGTGTATTAAGTTTTTTTATTTTTATTATTTAGTTGGATAAAAAAAGAGCTTTATGATGGTGAAATGACTGCAGGAAAACTTCTGGTTCAGTTCCCTGGCTGGGCAGGTGATTTTCTGTATGGGGTTGTCCTGTGCAGGTAATCCAGTGACCTCCCACATGCCTAAAACATGCTTTTCAGGTTGATTGGTGACTCTCATTTGCTCTGTCTTTACATATTAGTCCCATGACACGCTGATGACCTGTTCAGGAAGCATCCCGCCTTTCACACAATAACAGCTGGGATGGGCTCCAGCCCCTCATGACCCAATTGGGAAAAATCAGCATGAATAATTTTAATCAACATAACCTGAATATTAAGATGCAGACACAGAGATGTTTGTAGGATTTATTCCTCAGGCTCAGTCTTCCTCTTCAGCAGCTAACACGGTGTATTTTGATGAGGTAAACAAACAGTGTGGTTCACGGGTTGTGTTATTATGCTAAAAAAACAAAAAAACAAACAAACAAAAAAAAAAAAAAGCATTGAGTTGAACACTATCTTTAAAGACTCACACAGGAGTGGGACTCCTGTTGCTCTTCAGTTGGCTCAGAAGTTTCTCCTCTCTCTCCTTTAGTCTGCTGAGTCTGATTCTGATTAAACAGAAGAATAACTGTGAGAGTCACTCATCATTTCAAGTGTTTTTTGGGCCTTTAATGAGAGAAGAGGACAGTGGATAGAGTACACAGCCTAGACCGCTAGGCCATCTTCATGACACAATCACTCATTCTTTAGGTTGATTTTATTTCTGTGTCTTTTGAAAGACCAAAGACCCAAACAGCTTATTGCTGTCCTGGACTAGTGCAAAAATCAAGTTTTTTGAAGGGTCTGTGAGGACTAGCTGTTTGAAGAGGACTGCAGCGACACCTTTTAGCTGGAATCATGTGCACACTGTTGTAATGACATGACTTTTAACAAGGCGTGTGTTTGTTGTTTTGGAAATGAATGAAGATCAGATCTTATTTTTAACGCTACTTTTCTTTGTTTTAGACAACTTTTGACTGGATACAATTCAACGAGGTAAGGTATTTATCAACAGTTACACAGCGCTGTCGTTTGAAACTTGACAACAAGCAAACTTTATCAGTTTGTACTGTAGTTTAGTGGACGGCTATTTAAGTGCCACTCACAGCCCGGTGGTCTGAGACGTATCCATAGGCTAATGTGTAACGTTGTGAATCCTTATGTCCTGCTCATCTACCAAGCAGAGCTAATATAACCTCACTCTTCTCACTACTAACTGCTATTGATTCACTGCCGTAAATCAATCCTGTCCTGTCCGATCCGATCAGGAAGCTAGGAGGTAGCCTCTAGAAATAACCTGTATTGGTGCTAATAATCCCATTTTAGGTTATGGATTAGGATCAGGCAGATATCTAGAAGTGAGACTTTTTCAAGATCACTTAGAAAGTCCTCACAGTGCCTTTAATAAAACGTGCACATATAAAAAAATCAGGGTTTGGTAAGACTTTCCTAAAGTTAGCTAAATTTGATAAAATGAGTTGACCCTGTCTGAAAGGATTAACAGCTTCTGTGTCCGTTCTGGTCAGTTTCTCCACAAAGGGACTGAACTGACCGGGGTCCTCTGTGGGCTGTACCCTTACTGTTGAGTAGCACCTCCTCACCACTGAATTAGAAACCAGTTTCCCCTTAAGAATGAGTTTACACAAAATGTTTTGTCCATGAGTCTTGAACTCTTTGAACAACCTGCATAAATAAAGGACCGCAAGCTCTGGAGGTTGACTTCCTCTGACCTTTAATCCCTCTGCTGCTGTGGGCTGTGTTAGGTGTTTCAAGCCGTTTTCACTCTAACGTTGTTTGGTTTGGACTTTCAGACTTGTCTGTTTGATCCAAAACCAAAATGATAGGTGTAAAACCTCCCCTGGTCCTTGGTCTGAACCAAACAGTCGGCCCTTGGTCCGACCAAAAGCCGTGGCCTCGGTCCAGACCAAATAGGACCACGGTCTGGTACATGCCCATTGTGAAAGCATTATTTTGAAAGGTTTGGACCTTTGTGCCAATCACAGGATTACACACTTTCTCAGAAGATGATAAAATTGTCGTCTAATTATATACCTCATAAGACGACCTCAGATCAGCATTATGTTCAATTCTTCAAGTTGTCGCTGTTGATGGTATAAAAACATCAACAATATGATGGTGATTTCATTCATTGTTGACAACATGTTGACGTCAGACAGCCGCCGGCCAAATGACCAATAAATGTAAACTACGTAGACAAGCAAAGTACGCAGTCTATGACAGTATCACGTGGGTTCGTCATGTAAGTTCTTTTCATTTTGCACATGAAGAGGCTGATTGACGTCTGTGGTACATTCACATGTGTCACACCTGCACATACACACAATAAAACACTCATATATACCCCACAGCCGTGTTATGCCCCACATGGAAACAAGAACAAACTTTTTTGGTTTTCAAAATGTGAAACCAGGAAGGAAACAGACAGATAAGAGGGAGAAGTGTCTGCAGGTCATTCATGATCAGAAGACGGGAGGGTGAAGCCAAATCTGTTAGAAATGTTCTTCTTTGTCCTCCTGCGGGTGAAGTTTGGAGCAGGATACAGGCTCTGAAACTCATACCAACATGCTGATTGGAGGTAATAAGAGGCCTCTCAGAGTATTTTTGGAGATGACACTTCTCCGAAGAGCAAACAAATCCAGTTAAAAAAAGATTCAAAAACTATCCCCAAACTCTGCAGAGCCAAATGAGATCATCAGGACTCTGAAATAACATTTTAAAAACCCAATACTTTCATTATGCAATTACTTGTATCATTTCCTCAGCTTTATGTAAGTAAGAGAGTTATTCTGGGTGTATAATAACATCTTTATCACATTAAACTGAACTGAATAAAGCGCTTGTCTGTGGAATATTTCATTAAAGATGATAAGAACAGTAATGATGCAGTCTCCTTGATGAGAGAGCTCAGACTGTGAAGGACTCCCAGATTAGATTATGACAGATTAGTTACTCTTAGATACAAAGATCATATCACACTTAAGGTCAAATGTGGATCACATCAGGACGTATTAATGAGCTGACGGAACAGAAATTTAAAATCAAACTAATCAAGTTGAGAGAAGGTGAGAAAGCACAGAGAGAGCAGTCAGTACTGAGAACAGTTTGTGACTAATGAATTAATCAGAGTTTATGCAGCAAAACATTTAAAGACAAAGAATAAATGTGTTTATTACCTTCTTGTCACCCTGCTGTGTTAGATATGTGATTCTGATTAGTTATAACCCCTGATTACTCACCTCACACACACCAAACTGCTCTGTGATGAGAACTTAGTGTTCAGGTCATGGTTTACCCTCTTCCTGTTGACGCTGTGACAACTTTATATCATTCTCACTTTATTTACAAAGCAGGGAGAAGACGAGAAGAAAGAGTGGGATGAGAACCAGACAGGAAGCAACCACAAACTGCATCTTTGTACGGACTTCTTTAGGGAAGAGGACCTTAAACGGGTGCTGCTGTTTTTTTTCTGCATCTGTTAAGACTGAGGACAGAAAAACTGTAATAGTTAGCCTCAACTTCTTTGTGTATTTAGCTGGTGGTGGAGTAATAATGTAAAGTTCCTCCCCTGCCAGGCATGGCTGCTTTTGCACCCTTGTAAAGGAAGCATGTTTCATCCGATTGAAGGGCACAGACACAGACATGGGGCAGTAGAGAGACTAAAGTGTGGTATTATGAAATATCAGAAGTTATCCATCCTCCCGCAGCATCTACATCTTCACATTGTGATAATGTATCTGAGCTGACAGTGTTGGAACTCAAATATCAAAGGTGGGAGGAAGCTAAACGCTAAATCCTGAAGGATCTGACATGACGTAGATCCTCAAAACTGTCGGGACGTTAACCACTGGTTGTTCTTGGTTTTGAAAACAGATCTGTTTCTAAAGAGGTAAGAGCATGACCTGAATAATTAACATATATAAAAAGCAGAACTTTAATTTAGCAGCAATTCCACGATTACCATAACACAGTTTATGACTGTATTCCAGTAACCGATGCATCAACGTGTGAGTCACTTTCTATCCAGTGTGGATTCTCCTGAACCTCCTCTTTGCTGTAAAGGTAGCCCCTGATAATAATAGTACATATACAGAGTGGATACCTTTGTAAAAATAGCATGATTCCTCTTCCTTTTTATTAAAAGAGTTTGTGGTGGAAAGTGTTACTGTTGTGAAGAGAAATCTCACATGTAGTAAAATAGATATGAGAATAGATATAAAATAGATGTGTTAATGTTCAGCGAATGAGGGTTTCAACACTTGCAAGAAACTCCCCGTATCACCATCTCTCTCTGAGCTAAGCATCCCAAAAAGTCTGATCCAAACAACACCTCTCCTTCAGGGTTAGACAAGCCCCCCCCCCCCCTGACTTCTACCAGGGTCTCATCTCTCAATGTTGGTATTCAATTACATCCTAAACCTCAGACTGCTTCTGGTGACCCAGTCAGTGTGTGACTGATTTTGAAAGGGATCATTTAATACCGAGCACGCCATCTCCTGCTCTTAGCATGTGCAAGGTTAATGTGAGGTGCAGAAATTTAAGCTTTGAGTGGTCTCAAACTTAGAAAGACCTTCATTAAACTCAAAAGAAAAAAATCAGTTGATGAATGTGATATCCACAGTGTAAACAAAATCATCATGTTTTGTTTGAGCAGCCGAAATATCAGTAAGTAGAGCCTAGTTTTCATATCTAGACCCAGTTAGTTTGCCTTTCATTGAATTAATGTTTACACTGAGTGTGGTTCTACATTATTTAAACACATTAGTACAACAACTTGAGTAAAACAACATCCACTTTACTGTATAACTCAAAGAAGGCTTCATCTGTTACATTAATGTTAGTTTTTCTGGTCCATTCTGTTTGTTGCTTGTACTAGAATTCACTGATTAAATCATCAAAACAAAAAAGGAAAACACACATCATTTTTGTTACCTTTCTACTCCTATAGGGGATTTAAAGGGACCAATTAACTAGTGAGCATGTATTTTGGACCAGAGAGAGCCCACACATGCATGTATAGAATAAAAACCAAACCACAAACCTCCTTGCTGTGAGGCAGCAGTGTTAACCACTGCTCCAACATGCAGCCAGGAAAGCATTCAAATCCAATTTATATTTTTCATCACATTTAAATGGATTTACCTCTCCTTTAACCCTTTATGACCTAACATACCAAGTCTGTCAGAGCATATCTTTACATCTTTACATGCTGTAGTGTCTTTTGTTTTTTTATAAAACTTTTGCTGTACATCAGTACAACCAGCATATTCTAGACTTAAATAAAACATATAGACTAATGTCCGGACTAACTTAATAAAATGTTAAAAATAAAAAAGTGCAATTAAAAACTATAAAAAATGAAAATTTTACATGCTCTTTCAAAATACAGACATTTTGTGGCTGTTTCCCACAATATGTAAACAATGTAAAGATGTGTATTCAATGTAGGAAGCATTGTGAACAACAGCAGTCTGAGTCGTACTGTTTTTGTTGTTTATGCTTCATGCTGGATTTTTGCAAACACATTAGTGGAAGGAAACAGTGCTCCAGGACATGTTGAAAGTACAGTATTAAAGTTTAAATACCCAAAGTTTAAATGTAAAAAGAATGATTGATCTGTCTTATCTGGTTTCAAATCTACCACTAATCAAAACTTAATATGCAAATCATAGCACCAACATGAGAGCTGGGCTCTACAGGGCTTCCATCTCACACTCTGAGCTTATTTATCCTTCAGACCACACGAGAATGTAAACAAACAGACAAAACTGAACCACACTGGTTTGATGGATGGTGTGTGAAAACATGGCAAAGACACCAAGAGGATTACATGTTGATCTGATTGAACTTTTTAACCCTTGTATTGTGTTTGGGTCAAATTTGACTCATTTTCCAGTTATTTGTTTTTTTCCAACTTGAAGGAGACTTCATCTAATCCTCTGATACAACTATTTTAACGCAACAAAAAAAACGTTCACAGTTTTAATAAATTCAGAAAGTCTCAAAGACAAAAAGTGACATTCGTGGTGTTACGGGTCAATTATGACCCCTAAAAGCTGTTGGTTGCTCTGTGGATCAAAAATGCCCCAATTTACCCCACCACACACACAAACACACCCATCTGTACACACTAATGTACATGAGGCTGAGTACAGATGAACCACTTGAGAAAACACCATCAGAGGAGCCGTCTACACCAGGAGCAGAGAGTCGCCACAGCCACAGGACACCGACACAGAGCCCAGAGGATGCACCAGCCTCCACCAGGGTGCCATGTGGCAGGCCCCCACATCACAACCACACTGCTCTTGGTGCAGAGGGCTCCCCCAGAGGAAACACTGGGGGTCTTAAAATTGATAAAAGGATAAAAATGGATTAAAAACTAAAATATGAATAAGACAGCCTATAAAAATGTAGGCAGATATCAATAAATATGAAATAAGAAGCCTAGGCTAAAAAAAAATAAATAAAGATAAGATAAACAAATATTAACCAGAAGCTGAGCTAAAAAGTGAGTCTTGAGCCTGCTCTTAAAAACATGAATGTTCCCTGCAGCCCTGAGGTCCTATGTCAGGCTGTTCCATAGATGGGGGCCATAACGGTGGAAAGACGCCTCGCCATGAGTGTGTGTCCTGACTTTGGGAATGACTGGGAGCCTGCTGCCAGAGGAGCACAGGGTCCGTGATGGTTGGTAAGGTAAAAGCAGTTCCCCAAGATAAGAAGGCCCAAGACTGTGAAGAGATTTAAAAACAGCAGCCCCTGGTCCAACCCCCAGTGGCAGATGTAAACAAGGATTCATCAGAGATTCAGCCTGAGATTCAACCCAATGGACACGTGAGCTGAGCACTGTAGCTCAGTCTTGATTTTGGTTTTCTGACTCCAGATTAGTTGACAGACCTCTGATAGACCTCTCCGTCTTTCTCTCTATGGGCTCTAATACCACGGCTTAAAGCACAGTGCTTTATTATCAGGTCTTTCTACTTATTTTTGAAGTTATTGTATCTGATTTCAAACTTTAACCATACTGATGTGAACACAGCATTAGGCTACATGTTGCTAGCTAACAGCGCTCACTCAGCAGGACACCTGCTCTGTTCTCCTCACACCACAGCTCAGCTGCTCTCCTATGGCTGTTCTTCCTATCCATCATATGTCCAGGAAAACAGGTTTTCTTCCTCTTCGTTGACAGGAGTAACAGTCGATCCATGATTTAAATGTTAAACAGAGGCAGAATCAACGGGACTCTCCTTTGTGACATCACGTTCAAATGTTAGTTTTTAAAGTATATTCTTATTTTATTCTTTCTCACTCTGCTGTTTTATATAGTGCTATTTTAATGAACTGTTGAACTGTTTTTTTAATCTGTGTAAAGTGACCTTAAGTGACCTGAGAGGCGCTTATAAATAAAATGTATTATTATTACTATTATTAAAGTGGAAGTAAAGCAAATGTAGTTAAATATCCTCAGGAGACTCTGTGGTTTATTAGTTTGGAAATTTCATTCAAAATATTATCTATAAGTTATTTTCCTATAAATTGCTTCATTGTTGTCTTCAACCTGCAATACACTCCACAAAGCTCAGTTCCTTTTCAGACTGATTGAGGTGTAAAGTACACTTAATTTATGCATCTTGAAAACTGGAACACGACAGTGTGTCAGTCTAACAATATCTGATTTTCCCATTGATGTCAGAAGAAAACGTCTGCCTCATAAATGTAGTAAATAGATCATAAGCACAACATTTTGTCTTGGTATCCTTCATTCTTTCTTCAGTTGTCTATTCCTGTCTGCTCCTCCCTCTCTTCTATGCTTTGTCATCTGTCTTCTTTTCTTTTGGAGGAAAAGCGTTCCCTCTCTCTCCTCTCTCCTGCCTCAGTGCTTCATTTCTGTCTTGTGTTGTTTGTGGAGGCTCAATGGAGCGTCTCTGACTGGCCCCTCGACAGATTCCAGACTACACACTGCAGCTGTGGCTATAGAATAGGATAGACGTTAGCAGAGCTGGCACTGCGTTGCTCCAAATTACCCGCTCTGCTTTCAGTGTTTAAATAATGGTCTTAGCACAGAGTTAATGGCAGCAGTGGGAGGCTGGGTGAAGAACACACTGTTTTTTGGTGCAAAGTGTTCCTGCTTGTGCAGGCTCGGGATGGCCTGGGTCCCTGGGTTAATAGGGTCTGGGGAGTGATATGTTGTCGTAATGGAAATGAAGGCAGCTTGAGGGAGAACATTACTGTGATTCTTCTGTGTGATGTTTAGAAAATGTGAATGCGGTCATTATCCCCTTACATTGCTTTCCCTTGTAGCATCTTTGGGGGGGAGGGGTGTTAGAGTGAAAGGGTTACAGTAAGCCGGTTCCCTTTTGTAGGTGTTGTTAGTTTACATGCAGAGGGACAAAAAGCAGCCCGCGGATCACTGTGCATGCCCTTCTTTCTCCTCTCTGTGCCTCTTATCGAAACATGTTTGGAGACAAAGTGCAGACATTCCTGTCGCCGTGCAGCCTATTTAATTTTTCCTCCCTGACTCGCAGGCCTGCGTTGCAGTAAGAGATTGTTTCATTAGGGGAATATTCATGGGTGGGGAGTGCAGGCTCAGTTATTGATGCAGCTCATTGGCTTTTTGTGAGGCACAATGGGCTCCCTTGATTGATTACGCTCGACAGCCAATGATGTGACACAGAGGAGCGGCAGACATGTAGAACCACTCTATGAGCTATCGTCAGAGATAAACCCCCACTGAGTGCACACACACACACACATTCTGCTGCATATAAGCAAACTGTAAGAACATGTCTCTGTAATGAAGTCAGCTCTGTGAACGTAATGAACAACGCTGAGCCCTTTATGGTGAGGAGATCGGTCGTGCTCAGACAAAATAATTAATATCAATTCTTGGCCTGAAATGAAATAATGGCTGAGATTCTCAGAAAGCTGCGCTGATAAAGGATTTGGAGCCCATATTAGAGCACAACTTGAACAGACTGGATGGGCCAAGTCTGGCCTCTCTGATCTGGTTCTGGTTTCCCAAAAGCAGAGAAAAAAAAGGAGGGAGATCAATGTTCCGTTCAGTTTTTGTTCATTTGTGAGAAGGATTGAAGCCCACAGCTAACCAGATTTGGTCCGAGCGGATTCTTTTGGCTTGTGACTCCACAGTGCCATAGCTTATTAATCAGAGGAGTGTTCTGCTCTCTGTGATAAGCCTGCACATTGTGTCTGTGAGTGTGTGTTTTTGTGTCTGTGTGTGGCGCTGCAACTGTGTGACCACCAGCCAGGATGTGGGAGCCGGGGCTGAGCTAATACAGACAATACTCCACAGTGCAAACACTGACACATGCACACACACACACACACACACACACACACTGGTTCACTCGTGATTCGTTCACTCCTCTCACTCTCCCTACGTCCCCCTCCCATCCTCTCCTTTTTCCTCATCTCCTTCCTCCCTCTCTCCTGCCCATCTGGACCCGTCCATTTATTCAGCCTGTGTCTCAGAGGGCCGGTGAGGGGGTCTGAGGCAGTGAGATCTGATGCTGGCATCCTCCTGTCCATGTGACTCCCTCTGCACACTCCTTTCTTCCTCAGTGTGTTTGCGTCTGTGCTCGAGTTTCATGCGTGTGAACCATCTGGGGGGCTTATCCATCCGTGCACAAATCAATGGTCATGTATCGATGCCGCTTTTATGAGGCACTTAACAATAAAAAAGCAATAAGCTATGACATGGATAATGCGGTGGGGCATCACGAGCATTGCAAAGCAATTATAACAGCTCTGCTCTTCCACTGTAAGATTTACAGACACGCCTATGGTCTTAAAAAGCTCTTTGATACCAGCAACATTTCCAGGAAGTATGAGGAGGATTTATAGAACCGTTTGTTCATACGGCACCACCTCGTCTCCTTTTTTTCACGGGTTTTAACTGATATTGAGCTGGAGTGATATCATTAATAAATGGAGTGACTTTGCTTCTCCCTGGAGCCTGAAGTGCATTACAGAGAGCCGATGGGTGTGTAGGTGTTTCTAAATTGTCACATATCACTCTTCACAGTCCATCACAGCAGATCTGTGCTCCACTAATATTATAAAACCCAGCGGTTGCATGATTGCGTGTGGGTTGATAATATTGTTTGTGGATTTGCCCACAGCTTGCCTACCCGCTGATCATAATGCCGGATTATTCATGAAGTGAAACTGCAGAGAATTACTGTGAACTGAGTACAATTATACAGCACCTCGAACCGCCGTCGTGTGGGCGACTAAGATGCAAAACTCACATCCCTGTGACTAAAACTCTGCATTTGATTGAAACTTTTGTTTCCTCCGTCTTTGAGAGGTCATCTGTGTGATCACAGCTCGCTGTCAGTCTTTACTTTCTTTTGATTGTCACAGATTCTCTGTCTCTTTCTTTGTGTAGGTGTGTTTCTTATATGTCTACTCTGCATAACAACATTTATTGAATTTTTTTAGTGACCTAACTCTGCTGTCAGATGTGAACCTTAAACTGCTGTTTACATCCCAATGTAATAAATCTGGATCAGTTATGGGTGTGGTGTGATGTGTCACATTGTGTCCAGAAAGACAGATGATTTTCATCAAAGTAAGTTGGGATTCAGTCACTTTTTTTTCAGAGCAGATCAAACTCTGTGCACAGAGATGTGACTGTGAATGGAAGGGAATCATTCTCTAAGGTTTAAAATACGATGCCTCACTGTAAAGAACATTAAAAAGATAAGTGATCTCTATCTACACTCAAACAAGTCAACTAGGCCAGTGGTTTTCAAAGTGGGGGCCGCCAGGGGACACTAGGGGGGCCTCAGAAAATTGGAGGTAAGGGGAAAAATATCATTTTTATTATTCTATTTTGTTATTCTTTTCATAAAACCATTTGTCCTGAACGAACAACATGCAGACTGCCGTAACCGCCAGATTCTCAAGTTTCTGATTGTACCTAACCGCACCTCGGGTGACAGCTCGCTTGTAGCTAGCTAGCAAAAAATGA
Source organism: Labroides dimidiatus (assembly GCA_030710495.1). Taxonomy (NCBI): domain Eukaryota; kingdom Metazoa; phylum Chordata; class Actinopteri; order Labriformes; family Labridae; genus Labroides; species Labroides dimidiatus. The sequence goes on from CM061147.1 coordinate 7,048,500, forward strand.
AAAGGTTTTTGACAGGAAAAAGACGGAGGGAGCAGTCTAACAGCCCTGCTGCTGAGGATTCTACTGCAGAAAAACCTAAGAACTCATGGCCAACGAAAATTCAAAAATATTAGGCCACCAAGCCCGTCCCTCCCACTGGTGTAATTTGTCACTCCCAGACACGCACAGGCGCATACGTACACACACATGAGAGAGAAGTTTTATTTGTTTTGTTTTGGTCTCATTTGTTAACAGTTTTTTAAAAAGTTTATTATTCATTGGGAATATACAGTACTTAAAAACATGTTTTTTAATAATTTTCTATGCTTATCAAATCTAATAGTTATTGAAAAGTGAATAAAAATAGGAAAAAGTATTTTAAAATTTTCATATTTTGAAGCATTTAGGGATTAATAAAGTATATCTTCTTTTTCTTCTAGTCTGTATTTATATCCATGTAAAGACTTTTTTAAATGTTACTTTTTTGGCTCCATAGACCTTTTGTCTTACAATATATGACTTGTTTTCAATTCCAAAAACTGTTTAAATTGATTTATTATATTTTCTGTAAGAAAATAGGTAAATATATTATTCAAGTCTAAAAGACTGTGTTCAGGCTACTGATATAAAGCTAAAGCTCCACACAATCTGCAGAAACTCAGGAAGTCTTACAGCTGACTTTTTTAAATTAATGTATCACCTTGATGTGCCGAATAAACATCCAGAGTTTAAAAAACATACCAGAGGACACAAGACCAGATTAAAGTCATGATATGGTGCAGAAAAAAAAGAGGTTCTAAATGCAGGATAAGATATATTTGGGTCTGAAAATGCTGTTTGTAGGTCAAAATAGTCTTTAAAACATAACTGAAAAACAATCCTGACAAATTCAGATCCTCATCCTGCCATTGAAACATCCTGACATATTTTCCCTATATCGCCCCCTAATGGAGAACATTTTCCTCGGTCAGAAGCAGAGTTTGCTGATGTTTATGCAGCACGTAACACTGCAGAAAACTGACCACTGATCATCTGATATCAAGAGACACCTGAGGGACAGGCGAGCTTTGATTTCATCAGACTGTGATGATGGAACAAGTATGTTTGAGCCACTTAGTGACTGATTTTTATAGAAGAAAAAAAACAAAGAAATAGTTCACAAATGTTGATATCACTCCACCTCAATATGTTCAGATGTTACTTTGATAATAAACATGTCAATAAGAGCTGCTGGCTCTTGGTCATTTTCATATAATCAAATGTGGCCTGTTCCTGTTTCTTGTCTGTTTCTGAATGTAACACCAGAGTTTTAGGTATAAACAGGATCCAGCACCTCCCAGACTGGGACCAGTACCTTTGTGATTTCATTTATCTGATTTAATCTAACAGTTCCTTTGTCATAATCGAAGCCACAGAAATGTTTGTGTTGTATGTAATTCAATCTGCTCTGTCTTGTTCTTACCACTCGAGAGACTGCTGAATCTCCTCTTTTCCTCCTTGTATGCATTCCTGAATCCAAACAGTGAAAGAGCAAGAGGTCAGACAGCAGTCAGGTCATGAGGATACCTGGAGTGCAGGAGTTTTGTGCATGTTACCAGAGCCAAGTTAGTGTTTTTTGATTTAGCCCAGCAAGAAACATCAAGAAGACAAATCAACGTATGATTGTTTGGTTTTTTTTAATGTTTGGACCCAAAGCAGGTCAAGATGGTTTCTGTGTAGGATGGTGGAGCAACAGCAGCACAGAAGGATGAAGGATTGCTGATGTTAGCACAGTGGCATCTTTTATAAGCTAACGTTACCACAGAGAAGAAACAAAGAAGGAAAGGAATTGATGGCTGTGTTTTGGACTTCTATTTAGAGGTAAATATAGTTTTGTTCTCCTCTGTTGTGCAGCTTTGCAGAGTTATAATACTCAATTAGAGGCGTGACGAGTGTGATGCTGCTGATTAATACTCCAGGTCAGTGAATATGAGAGTGAGCACCTTATGCTCATACATAGAAGTGTTGTAATCATTTAATTTATTGCTTTTATGATCTACATGCTGGCGTATAATCATTATAAATCCTGTGTTGTACAAGCAGGTATTTGTGCTGTGGCGTGCAATTTTTTTTGATTGTGCTGAATATGTCAAAATGGGCAAATGTGATGCTGTTCCTGACCCTGAAGCTGAGCAGAGTGACAGCTTGTCATTCAAAAAGAGAGAGAGAGAGAGAGAGAGAGAGAGAGAGAGAGAGAGAGAGAGAGCGAGAGAGAGAGAGAGAGAGAGAAAGAACCTGATTGTTGGCACTTCTCTCCAGCTGATTCTGATTGATTATTGTGAATAATCTATTGTTCCCCTGTCAACTTTTTTATGCATTTGGCGACCTTTTGTTTGTCTCTCCTGATTGTCTCTCTCTTTTGATGCCCTGGGACCCCAAAATTTACAGAGTCCTGTGTGTAACACAAACTAACTTCAAATTCTGATACTTTCAGTACCTGACAGTATCTAGAAAGTCTCTGTAATGTTAGATGTCGATGACTTATAAAGCTGGAAAAAGGAATGCTCAAATGTGGTATTAAACAGCCTTTAAATGGCCAAATTTTTCTCCGGATTCACTTTCTGGTTTTAGCTGTACTTTATTGTTTTAAGATACCCATCATCTTACCTGACTGTTTTGAGGAATGAATCCAACCAACCATCTGTGGCTCAGCTAGATGAGATGTGTAATGTGCTGCACATGTCTGAGAGACCTCCAAAAGAAGGTGTAGGAACAATATCACCTGCCTCCTAAATGCAAATGTTTTACCCTTAGTTCCCCATCGGTGTCTGAGTTTCTTACCTTATCATTAACCCTCTGGTGCATAGTGGTGACAGCAAAGGACGGCTATTTAAGTCATTTTCTCCTGAATGCACTATGTTATGGTGGAACTGCATATCAGCCTCTAGCTCCTTTGAGATTCATTCAGTGGTCAGTTGATGTAACTGCACATAAATCTTCTTTGTCTCAGAGATGATCGCTGGACAGATACATCCATGGACCCCTGCTGGCATAGTCTAGCTGTGTCCAAATTCAGGGGCCGCATCCTTAGTGGGCCACATTTGAAGGACAGTTATGTCACAACGCTGCACGAAGGCTGTCCAAAATTGAAGGCTCCTTCAAATGCAGCCCAAAAAATGCAGCCTTCTTTTCCCTCTTTTTGGGGGACACACCCCTACTATCCTTCACGGTCTCTAAAATCCCAAGATGCTGCTCAGTACCGAAAAACAAGAGAGAAAATTGCACAATGGTGACATCAAGTGGCGTGGATATGACTTTTAAATGTGCGTAGTGGGTTTATTCTCGGTTTTTACTCATTAGAACATCCAACGTTAAACTTCAGGGAAATTGGAAAACCTTCGAATTTTCACTTTCAGTTAAAATATGTGACACTGGTAATACATTAGCATATGGCATAAATTAGCATTATGTTAAGTTAAACATTTTGATTGAATTAAGAAGTAAGTTTAGGTGGCAGAAATCTTGATGTAAGGGTAAGAGCGGGAACATCTGTTGTCTTGGCACAACCAGGAAATAATCCTAAGGCTAGACTGTCCAATTTAACAACAGATGACACGGCTTTTGCAGCCCCCAAAGAACTCGCCTTGAATTTGGACACAGCAGCTGTCAATCCTTCTAATCTATTGCTAGAGGTATATATCCACTCACCAGGCACTTTATTAGGTACTCCTTGCTAGTACCAGGTTGGACCCCCTTTTGCCTTCAGAACTGCCTTAATCCTTCGTGTCATAGATTCAACAAGGTACTGGAAACATTCCTCAGAGAGTTTGGTTCATATTGACATGACAGCATCACACAGTTGCTGCAGATTTATCGGCTGCGCATCCATGATGTGAATCTCCCGTTCCACCACATCCCAAAGGTGCTCTATTGGATTGAGATCTGGTGACTGTGGAGGCCATTTGAGTACAGTGAACTCATTGTCATGTTCAAGAAACCAGTCTGGGATGAGTCCAGCTTTATGACATGGAGCGTTATCCTGCTGGAAGTAGCCACCAGAAGATGGGTACACTGTGGTCATAAAGGGATGGACATGGTCAGCAACAATACTCAGGTAGGCTGTGGCATTGAAACAATGCTCAGTTGGTACTAAGGGGCCCAAAGTGAGACAAGAAAATATCCCCCACACCATTACACCAGCAGCAGCCTGAACCGTTGATACAAGGCAGGATGGATCCATGCTTTCATGTTGTTGACACCAAATTCTGACCCTACCATCTGAATGTCGCAGCAGAAATTGAAAGTCATCAGAACAGGCAATGTTTTTTTCAATCTTCTATTGTCCAGTTTTGGTGAGCCTGTGTGAATTGTAGCCTCAGTTTCTTGTTCTTAGCTGACAGGAGTGACACCCGGTGTGGTCATCTGCCTCAATGTTCGACGTGTTGTGTGTTCAGAGATGCTCTTCTGCAGACCTCGGTTGTAACGAGTGGTTATTTGAGTTTCTGTTGCCTTTCTATCATCTTGAACCAGTCTGGCCATTCTCCTCTGACCTCTGGCATCAACAAGGCATTTTCACCCACAGAACTGCCGCTCACTGGATATTTTCTGTTTTTCAGACCATTCTCTATAAACCTTAGAGATGGTTGTGTGTGAAAATCCCAGTAGATCAGCAGTTTCTGAAATGCAGGTATATTTTCAATTGAACAAATGTCAAAAAAGATTTGCCAATCATTGTATTCTGTTTTTATTTTTGTTTTTCTCAACATCCCAACTTCATCAAAACTTTTTTTTTTTTTTTTCAAGTCCTTTTATCATGATGAGCCATCCAACCCGGTGCATTGACATGTAATAAGTATAAAATAATTTCAAAGAATCAAAACTTCATTTTCCTGCTTTATGTTATTTCTAAAACAAAAGAGTTACAGATTCTAGCACAGGAGAGACTTGGTGTTCTCTGCTATTAAAAAAAATGTATGTTCATATCAGTTTAAGTATCATCCAAACTGAAAAAGATAGTGTCATGCGTCCCTATGCTTTACATAAGCACATTAGTCATGTGGATGAAGGACTCACACAGAGAGCTTTTCCCGTACTATAGCAACACAGCAGATACATGTGACCCTTAATCCACCTCCTCGCTGCTTGTGTAAGTCACATGGGTACCCCCTACCTGAACCACTCTGACGTTCTTTCCCACAAACAGTCAAACACAAACACATAAGTGTAGCCAGCACAGTGCATCCCCTACCCACAGAGCACATCATCCACTTCAACAACAACAGCGATATTTACAGCCTGAACCCCGCTCCCCAGGAGACCGGGCTCCTTGTCACGAAGCGGCCCTCTCAGCACATATAGAACTGTAGGTGACTTCAACGATCACTGCCAGTCTGAGAAAGACGACAGCTATTCTGGACCCTGACAGGAAGCACGGCACTGCTGTGAATCCAGCATCTGAGGCACTTGAGTCCTGGAGAAACAATAACAGAGGCCTGGCCTTTGACGTCAGAGTGGTCACAAAGGACAGACGAGGGGAGAGATTAACGGGAGCTCTCAGAGGGGAGCGGACCTTCTTCCTGTTGCTAGGAGGCTCTGAGTGTGTCATCTTTTGATGGCTGGATGTCCTTAAAAAGGACAAATGTTTTAGAGAGGGGAAGAAAAGAAAGAAATGTTTGAAGTGGAAACAGGCTCTGTCACATTGTTCTTTGCAGATTTAAATCCTGGAAAACATCCTGAACAGAAAAGCAACAGATCGATCAATGGATGAGTACTTTATTGATCCCTGAGGGAAAACTGGATCAAAATAAAATAAATGTTAAGTTTCAAATGATTTTAGCAAACTCGGTGGATCAGTTATACTGTACGGCTTCTATGATGCTGAAAAAGAAATACTGCACATTATGAATCACTGTGAATCAAACAGGCTTGAGTAGCACAGCTGGACATGGTAATAAAAAATCATGCTCCATTTTTTCAGAGAAAAGTTCTTCTGTTGGGACTGAAGCTGAAAGAGAGATTTTGACGGATGCTGGAGCTACACATTAATCTGCAAAGCAGAAAAAGCAGAATGAATGAGCAGGAAAGGAAGTTGGACACTGTAACCACATTAAAACATCCAGTGACTTTCAAAATATAATAAAACGTGTCAAAACAAGATCATATTTAGTTTGACTACAACAACAAACCAACAATATGAGCAGGGGCAGGCCAGGACTCAACAGGTTTGAGGTTCTACCGCCCAACATCTAGAGGAGAGGATCATCGTTGGGGTGGGAAGTGTAGGAATTACATGCTTGCTAGCCCCAGCCGTCTGGTGGTCTTGCTACATGCTGGACTGAACAAACAGCTGGTGTGAGTTGACAAAGAGCGAGCACTTGAAATTCAATGTAGTGGAAACAGAACAGACACAGAACTTATTTGAGTCCAATCTCGTAGCTGGGAGATAAAGATGGACTGAGTTGCATAGACCAGTGCCATTCTCCCTTCACTGGTCACTTATCTTTTCGATCAAACTAACTAAGTTTTATTTACTAGCTTGTAATACTGCTGTTTATTTTACATGACTCTGATCTGACAAGGGAAAAAAGCTGTTATAAATCTGTGATACTGGACTGGTCAGTTTTTTATTGCATCCAACATGCTTTGTGCAGCAAACTGTGGCATCCTTTAAGTAAAACACTGATGCAATAAAAATTTCTGTTTTATTCTGCTATATTGCTCAGGATGCAGACCAATTAACGATAAAAAATAGAGTATTCAACCCTCAACCTCTGTTGGTGAATTCTCGTAAACATTTTTTTTTGCTGGGATTTCACATCCACTCACCCTAACTTCTAATACTCAACTCTGAATGAAAACGTCCTATTTTGCTATCACACATGCAGCCCACCCTGAAAATTTTGAGGGGCTTTTAAAGAATTTTGTGTACGCTGATACATGCAGACAAACAGGAAAGCAACGAATAGTGGTGTGCATTCACCTGATTCAATCCTATGACAGATGTGAGCCATCCAGTGAGATTTAATTAAACAATAAACACTCAGCAGGTCAGCTAATGACGACACAGTTCAGGCTACATGTAGGGAGTGGAAGGTCAATGGGCCTGCAGAGTCAGCAGATCTATCTGATGTCAAATATAACAGTGATCCACGTGCTTCGTGTGTGCGTGTGTGCGTGCGTGTGTGTGTGTGTGTGTGTGTAAAGGGTAGAAGCAGCAGGTTGCTTCATGATGCATGCCGTCTTCTGACACCTTAACAGAAGCTGCTGACTTCCTTGTCAGAGCTTCACCCTCAGAGAGGAGAGAGAAATCCTGATTAACACAGAGGCCTGCAGCTCCTTTCTGACGCTCTCTGACAAACAGATACACTGGTGTTGTATGTGCAAGCTGGGGTGATGGTTTTATTTCAAACACATAGTCTGAAGATGAGTGCAAAGACCTTTTTTTGAATGCATGCATAAAAAACTGTTTGATTTGATTTTTACGGCTGAAATACACAAGATGTGTCTCCAGCTCTGCTTTGCTCCATCAAAGCATCGGATCAGATAGGCGTCTATTCAAGTCAGTGTTTCAGCTTACACTGGATCTGCTCTGTGACCATCTGGCTGCGGCAGGTTGCAGTAGATATACAACCATCCTTTTTTTTTTTGCTGGATATCAGAGCTGTGACGTGTCAATTCACCGTAGAGCAGATTGAGCGGGACAGGAAGTTGCGCACAGAAACTACCTAAAAACAGCCAAAATCAAACAAGCATGGAGTACAGATGGTCTGGTGGTCTAGGTCGCACTCCATTGGCAAAAAGCCCTTGAGCGGGCAGCCCAGGTTCAAGTCTGGCCTGTGGTGACTTGACTACTTGTCACTCCCCACTCTCACCCTGTTTCCTGCTCTGTCACGTCCCATTAAAGGCATAAATAGCCCGAAAAACAACTTAAAAAGGCCGGGAGTCAACAGGTTTGAGGTTTTATAGCCCAACATGAATCTGGTGTATTTCAGCTGTTAGATGTGTCTTATAGGGAAGACAAGAATGGCCATATTGTATGCACTGTTATCTAATTATAACGACTAATTATTTCATTATCTTAATATAACAAAGATTGTTCCCTTGTTACAACAAATTAATTTTTCATTATCTTGATATAACACAGATTGTTTTCTTGTTATAACAAATTAATTAATGAATTGACCAGTTAGCAGCTGAGAGGCTGGCCCAAAGCACTATTTAATAAATTAATAAACGTTTATTACATCTCACAATTCATTGCAAAGTTGAGGTTAGCCAACATATACGTTACCTTGGCTTACCCGAAGCAGCCGGGTAGATCTTCTCTCTCTTCTCTCATCTTCTAACCGGTAGCTGCTAAAGTGAACAAACTAAAGTGTAACTTACTGGTACAGCTTTGCCCAGTGGCTGGAAGCAGGTCATGGCAGCTCATGTTGGTTGAAATCAAGAAAAACACATTATTGAATAATTTGTTATCGCAAGAAAATAATCTTTGTTATGTTGAGATAACAAAATAAACAAAATAATAAGTCATTATCACAAGATAACAGAAAAATCCATTGCTGTTTTCGTCTTCCGTAGTCTTGAGGCTCTTAAATAGACTTTAGGTTTTTCACAAGCTGAGATTAAGTGAAGTGTCCTCATCTGAATGTCTTCTCTTCCCACCTCTTAAAGGAGGTAGTCAAGGTTTCCCGTTTTGAAAGGATCCATTGATTATCAGCCTGCTCGCTCACTGCATCACGTTTATCTGTGGCTTCAAAACACAAAGCAGGGTGTTTGTCCTTGTAGAGCTTTAGTGTCTCTGACTCCTACACTGAACACTCTGCATGAGTGACTGCTAATTCCTACAATGCAGACTAAGTGGAAGTTTGCTTCCCCCTAACCTGACTCGTTTTTGTATTATCTGACCATTTTATTTATATTTACCTTGAATTAGTAAGGTTCACTTTTGTGGCAAAGCAGGGAACCCGGAAAATCAGAGTCTAATCAAAGTGGCTTTGAGTGGTTTTCATATTTGAGTAATTAGACTGGTGGCCAACCAAAGACGCAATTTAAGTGCACTTACATTTCCATGGAGGGCCAGGCCCACACTGAAATGTCTTCAAAACCTAAAATATGTCAGAGTGAGACAGACTACACATGATGATAAATGATGACACACTTACCACACACACCACAATCCAATCACCAACATCCAGAGTCCACACTCAACCAATCTGGTCATCTACCAGATTTCTACTTCTCAAACTTGACTGCAACACAGCTTGCAGTGTTCTGAAACAGTTAGATAGTTGTCAAGCTAATCTGTTAAATCTTGAATAAACAGATTGAGACACGTTGAAAAAGCACGAGGGACCACTTTGCGTTTACACTTTTTAACACTTTGTGCAGCACCCGTTCCCAAACTGCAGGGATCAGTGTATCACAAATGCATGTCTACCACAGTACTAAACTAGAATATAAGAAGTTGTTTACACTGTTTACAACTTTTTTTTTCAACAATTCCTCTTCTCTGCTGAGTTTGGCTACAATTTCACACCAGTAATTGTTCATCACACGGTTATCACAGCAATCTCTGTGTGGTGAATCATATAAATGCCAGTATTTTTTGTACTTGGGACACTAGGAGTTCCCGTCTGTCTAAACACATGGCACAGAAATTAGAAATTTTTGGACGTGCATGATGCAGAAAATTTTCCACTTGAAAGGGACCATGCAAGGGGGCAAGGCTGCTTAAATGACATCATCCATCCGCACAAAGCTGCGCAGACCTTGCGAACATGTCAAGGATAAACCTGGCTTAAGCATTGGGTCTAGTTTAGTGAATCTAGTTTAGTTTGCTCTGGCTTCATTGATAGATACAATTGAGTGTCATCAGCATAGCAGTGAAAATTTATGGAGTGTTTTCTCATGATAGCACCTGAAGGAGGCTTGTAAAAAATGAAAAGAATTGGTCCAAGCACTGAGCCCTGTGGAACTCCATAACTAACCCCAGTGTTCAAATTCAAAGATGACTTATTGTTGACCTGAAAAGAGAGCAATCAGACTGATTCAAATCAAACCTTAGCTGCTTGATGTTTCAATTACAGTCGCAACTTGTGTTTACTTTCTCTTAGTCCTCCATTTTTTATGTACATCTGACTTTATATTTCTTGTTCCATGTGACAATCCACACAATGTGTACTCAGCTGTCCTCCAGTTCCCTCCTTACAGGACAATATCTGATCATACATTTTTAATATTTATAATTTCAAGTCCTTGCAGCCAATCTCCAAAGCAGATCAGGGGAGATAAAATCCATTTAACCATCGGAGAGGGGCCATATTGTACATGCTGAGGTCAGCCTAGCTTTGTTATAGTTTGGATGAGGTAAAGAGGGAGCCTTTAGCCTCTTTTCAGACATCTACAGGGGGCTCACCTGTCAGTCAAGTCAGCTATGACCATATATTATCCAGCCATCATCGGGTATTTTGCATATATATATATATATATATATATATATATATATATATATATATATATATATATATATATATATATGTATAAAACGTGCTCGTCTCAGAAGCTCCATCAATTGATCCTCTTCACAATTTCCATCATCTTTTTTCAAGATCACAACACTCTCTCCAAAAATACTCATCAAAAGTATCACCCAAAGAGCCTCGCCCCCTCCATTGAAAAACATAATTTGCAATGTCATTGGCCGTCAACAGTTGTAATCAGCATGACATCTATATATGACAATGGCAGCCAACAAGTTAATAACATTCAAAATAATGAATCATATAAAAAAAAGTCTGCGCTGTTAGAAAAATAAGCCATTCAGACTGAAGCTGTTTTTTGAACCAGGCTGTAAACATGTTTATTTTCATTGTAAAGATCTTTTTTTGAATGGAGATGCATGTGTTTCTGCACCCAGCCTCAAGTGGACACTCAATGAACTACAGTTTAAGACTCCCACAAAGTCTTCAGTTTTTTTTAAACCTGGGGTTGCTGCTTGCACTAAACACATTTTTGCTGGAAAAATCTGGAAAGAGAATCTCTAGAACCATTACAAAAGTGAACCTTTACTGATTTCTAGCAGGAGGGTGAAATTGGGTCCAAATTCAGACAGATTTTCTTTCAGACAGATTTTCTGTCTGAATTTTCTGTTAGACAGATTTTCTGTCCAAGTCACTGTTCAATGAGGGCAGCAGTTTTCATGAAAATTGTGGAAAATCATACTTAAATTCCATGATGATATGAGAAGTTAGTGTTGTAATTTTTAATAAAGGTGCCTGTGTCCAGTCATGTGTAGCATGCCTGAAAAATGCACACAATACAGAGATTAACAGAGGGAAAACACTTTGTTTTGGAATAAATGTAACAGTGAAAATGCTGCCCACACATACACAAACACTCACCGTAACAAACATGCTGTCCCCATCAATGAACCCTTCCTGTTAACCAATGGACATCACTGAAACTGTGCAGATCCTCACGTCAGCGCTCAGTCAGTTGGGATTTGCTGGGGAATATCTCCTCACAAGCCCGCTGCTGATTTCAATAAGTAAGTGGGCCATGATTTATAGACTTAATCCCCTACAGGCAGCGTGTACAGCCAGCTCTAATGAAACACATTGGTTTGGATGTGATCTGAGGAGTCCAGATAGCTGTGCCATGTGGAAAAGAACATATGGATCACTGAGCTCCTCTCCAACATTCCTGAACAATCTGGACAGGACACTGAGCGTTTTATCGCCACGCTGCAGTCACGCTGCAGAAGCGTCCAGCTGCTTGTTCCCCACGGGATAAGCATCCTTTCTGTCCTCTGCAAAAACAGAACCAGTCTCCTGCACATTGCTGCTGTGGAGTCATGTTTAGTAACTATATTAATCAGAGCTGGAGTCTCTTCATCGCTTACTTTGCAGACGAGTCAAAAAATATCATTTGAACTCTGGGAGCTCTGGAAGTTTGTTCTGCCAAACATTCTGTCTGCATTGAATCTCACTGAAAGCTTTCAGTGACTGCTCACAAATGAAACTCTCTCCTCATAAAACACTCGAGTATCATCTCTGCCTTTCTGACCCCTGACTCACTCCGTCCACTTGGATTAGCCACACTGTTTTAAACCCACTTGTTGTGAGATCATCAGAGAATATGTCATCAGTTCCACTCTAAACCCTGGGACCCTGAATGTCTCTGCTTTAGTTACACAGCATACTGCACAGCTTAAGTGATTAGCTGCCATTAGAGCGTTTTATTGGAGCAAACAGGAGAGGGGAAGGATTACAGTGGTAGTCACTGTGCCATGGGGTGTTTTGTTTCACACAACATTCATCATGCAAGCAGGACTCTGAGGCCAAATCATGCACCATATATCTGCCTGGTCTATTTTCAGAGCAACAAATTCCTCTCTGTCCGAGCACAACAGGATGTGTAGCTGTATGTGAGGTTATCAGGGGCGCAGTGGTCGGCTAGTGTCCAGTGAGAACTGCAGACAGGGCTTTGTGCCAGCTTTCTTTATGTCCACCCCAGCCGTGTCAGAAAGACAAGAGATTTAGAAGCTTTACGTCCCAGAATTCAGCACTGCTCCACATGCAGCACCACACCTGACCAAACCCCTCCCACAACACGATGAAGGCCTCCCACTGTCTTCCTCATTCCCACCAAACCAAACCTGACACACAGCTGTGAAGAAAAAGAAGAACAAATCAGTGAGTGCCCAACAAGTGTTGTTGAGACCAGGGTGAAGTTTGTTAAAAAGCCAGAGTGGGGGTGGGGGGGTGTTTGGTTCTTTTTTTTTAAATGATGAAAAAGAAAAACAAGCAATCAAAAGGCATAATTCCTATTTGATTAAACAGTAGGCCTAATAGCATTTCAAACAGTTGAACATTTATCTTTAATGCAAACTAAAAAGACGAGACATTTCATTTTCTGCAATGTGGCAGATGGCCAATTAAGTTTCAGGACCATGGATAAGGACAGATCACGGGATAAGGTGAACCAGTAACTCAGTCAGACTGTAAAACACAAAATCCTTGTCAACTGAGATTTCACATCATGTCAAATTTAGTTTGCTCTGATGTCGGACTACATGTGGCCTTTTAGGCTCTCCTGTTTCGCATCATCAGCAGCGTTCCGCCCGTCTTTTATCCATTTCAGCGTACGTATGTGCACGGAGACATTCACACATTCCAAGATTGCAGAAAGTTCAGGTCAGGTGTAAATTAGTGCCAGCAGTGTAAGCTATACGTGTAAGAGAACTGTAACAACCTTCCTGTTATTTCAGTGGTTTTTAATCGATTTTAATTTGTGAAAAGATTTCAGTACACATGCAAACAAAATCAGCTGCTCACAGAGTTTTTTTTTTTTTTGTCTACTTGTACTTTACTACATTTTACATGACATCAGTTACTGAGTCAAGAAAAGCAGAAAGGATCCAGGCTGTCCATCAACAGTGTGCCTGCAGCTGATTGGCTGACATCTACGATCCAGTGATCAGGTGAACATATGACAGCTGCTCATGCTGAAATCAAACAACAAATACTTTCAATAACTGCTCAGAGTAACATAAATTTGATAAAGCTGACGCCTCTTTCCAACCACAGTCAGGTCAAATGTGAGCTACAACCTGATTCTGATCACAACAAGCCGTCCTGCAATCCGGTCTCTTCATAGTGAACTCTTTGAACTCACAGCAGGCTGTGACTTGATGTAGGGAGCGTCTACAGAGTGCAAAATAAAAACAAAGAGGAAACTCAAATATTTTGGAACTTCAACCTAAATATGTGCTGTTCTTACATTAAAGCTCTTCTGTTTAATGGTCTCAGCTATGAGCACAGGAAGAGATGTTTTGATTTATTTAGAGCTCATATCTTACTAAAATCTTTTCAACCTCCTGATTTCAAAATGCTTACTTCTGTTTCTACTTACTGTAGGTAACATTCATTGAAGTAACTGGAGCAGAACAGAGCAAAGTGAGAACTACAGAGACCATCGTCCCCTGCATGTCAGTCCTCCTTAGTGCTGTTCAGCGTCTCAGAGTAAAAATACGAGACATCGGTGTGAGCAGCGAGGGACATCAGAGAGAGGATATTTTTGTTCTTCACCGACACTATTTTACAGACCAAAAGCTCATGCCTGAATGATCATTACCTGTAGTGTTTACTGTGCCAGGCAGTCTATCGCCCAGAAAGCTAGTATGCCGACGTGAGTGTCCCCTCACCTGCAGAGTTGGATGATTAACCTCGTGTAGGTGTCAGCTATTCGACGTAGTCCAAGAAAAAAGAAAAAACAGTTGCAAACACTTCTTTTCAGACAAGTGTGTGAGTGATCATGCTTTCATTGTCTTTAACTGTAATTGCTGTTACAAAATGATCATTTTTTTTCTTCCTGAAATTTCTGAATGTTGTTACACATCTGTAATCCTAACACATTACTTGTGTAAGTGATGTCTTCTGTGTATGTGTTGTGCATTGAGGCAGACTTACCTGTGGAATGACTCAAAATTGGTGATGGAAAAGGTGATTTTTCAAGCCTTCAACTACATATAAACAAATTTACATACTTTTAATCACTTTTCAACAACCCCTACTCTAAAGTTAGCTAAAAAGTCTGCTACAAATTTGACTTGTAATCATTTTTGGTTTTCCTGACTTTTGCTACTTTGCCAAGTTCATTAACACAAACAAAATTTAACACAAACCACTCAAACATACAAGAGGCTGAATCTTCTTTTAATGATCGAATTGCACATCTGATTCCAGGGAACGGCTGCACGGTAGCGCAGCTGTTAGAGCTCTTGCTTCACAGCAAGAAGGTCGCCAGTTCGAATCCCGGTTCGGGCATGGTGTGCCTTTCTGTGTGGAGTTTGCATGTTCTCCCCGTGCATGCGTGGGTTCTCTCCGGGTACTCCGGCTTCCTCCCACAGTCCAAAAACATGCTCACTAGGTCAATTGGAGATTCTAAATTGCCCGTAGGAGTGAGTGCGAGCGTGAATGGTTGTCTGTGTCTCTGTGTCAGCCCTGCGATTGACTGGCGTCCAGTCCAGGGTGTACCCTGCCTCTCGCCCTCAGCCAGCTGGGATAGGCTCCAGCCACCCGTGACCCTGAACAGGAGAAGCGGTATAGAAAATGGATGGATAGATGGATGGATTCCAGGGAACCTTTGATGTCGTGGTGGCTGATTCCTTATTTTTGTACCGTCTCAAAACCTCACCATTCAGACACAGTGATCATTCGAGCCCATGAGAGTTCAGTGTTTACACTTCAATGTTGAGATTTGGATGGAGCCAAAGCTTCATATTTTAAAAAGGCATTATGTCGTGGGAAGATCACTCATTTATTTATTTATTTATTTTCTGTAGACTCCAGCAGGTGTCACTCTAACCTGTGATCTCAAATACAGACTGGAGCTATGCAGCCGCCACCAAACCTGTCTGAGGCTGCAGGAGTTGGGGTCATTCAATCAGTCATTCAGTCGCTGCTCTGCCTTCACTGCGCTGGAGTTCACCAGGGGTTCAGTACTGCCAACAGAGGAGTGTGAAACCCAGTCTGCCTGCCACACTCTGGAGCACACTTTGCTGACTGAACTCATGGCCCGGAGGGGAGGAGGAAATGTTTTCTCATTGCTGCAGAAAAACACCCCTACCTCTATGTTTGTGTGTGGGTACTAAACTGCTTTAGCCAAGCGTTAAAGCTTTCTCAGAGATAACAATCATTAACGCTCTCTGACGCTTTGGTGTGCAGACCGTGGGAGCATTCATCACAGGGAAATATAAGAAGAGAGACTCTCCTTCAGTGGAAACAAGCAGAGCTTTTTGATTTTCCCCGGTATGCATGGTTTGTGCTGTTCAGTAAGTCAGACAGGAAAGAGACGCTGGTGCTCAGGCCTTCATCAGTTAAGGGACCAGTGACAGGCTGAGTTTCAAGGACACAACCTTTAGTTTGTTTTTGTGGGGAATGAAATTGAAAGAGCAGGCGTGATTCTGGATTTGTCTCTGGACTCTGGCTCCCCTGAACCTTGTCATTTCTAATCTACGAGACACAGCTGCCTTCATACACGGTGATTCAGTATTCTCATGCATTTTGAGTCTGTATCGTCATCTTCAGTGTTCTTTAGCATGTTAAACTTCAGGTGTTATGACTGCAGGTTACATAACTTGCACCAGCAGCTGCAGCTTCACAGCAGACAGGAATTTACATGTTCTGGACACACTTTCTTTTCCATATGTGTCTCTCTGTTCATGGATGTGTATGTCTGCACACGTGTGTTTATGCAGACCTGACCATGCATGGAGAGCAGACATAGGCACACACGAAGGGAGTGTAGCAGAGAAATAAAACTAGATCTAACTGTTTTACTTTAAATGGTTAATGATCACAAAAAAAAACTTAAACCTGTATTTTTTTTGTCTCTGTAGGGAACACAACAGGCAGTGGTCTGTGTTTCTTGTGGGACTAAAGAGAGCTCAGAGGGAGATAGAACAGAGGGGGCTGGTTTTTCCTCTTGTTTCAGATGTGTGATCAACCATGCAAGGCCTGGGTACATGCTAATACTGGCTAATGTGTGTTGAAGCCGAGTTAACCTGGTAAAGACATTTATCTGATGCAGAGGTGCTGGTGTTTGTTGGTCTATACTGAATTCAATAAGACAAAGAGCCCTGAGTTAGTTCAGACAGCTTTACTGCCCAGAGGGTCATTCAGTTGCTGGGTAAGGCTTGGGATCCTGCTGGGTCGCACAACGTGGGGCGCCCCTTCTGTCCATCACTGGCATATGACCAGTTAGTCTTACAGTCTTAGCTCGACATTTGAAACCCTTGCTGGCATGAAGGTTGAATTTCATTTTAGAAGTCAAAACCAGAAGAGTGAAAAAGAAAACAAGGCCCCAACAACATGTCCTTCATCAAAGATCAGGTTGTGATTCAGCAGTGAGAAGCTGGTTACCTCTTATCCAGGACGCATCTTGGAGCGCTCAGATCCATCTATCGATCAGTCACTGTACAACTTTTTTTCGTATAACAGTACGGCAACACAAAATTCTGTACATAAACAGTATATCAAATAGTCTGAAGAAACAATGTCATTCAAAGAAATGTTCAAATGTTCTCAAGTGTGAAAGATAAGAACTTAGTTATGCGACCTTTCTACCAATATTTTTGCGCTGACAAGCTTTGCAGCCTACCACAGGGCCCCTCATGTCCCCCAAAACCCATAACCCATCTAACCCATCGGGATAGATGGTACAGCTGGGATGACAGGCTTTTCTCCTGATTTGATTCTTTTACAATTTTTGGAGGATGCATATTCAAACTAAATTGCAATTCTTTAATATTGGGGATTATGGGGATTTTACTTCCCTTATTTAACAACAGCCAGTGTAAAGTTAAAAGATCATAATGACAGACTATATCAGGAGCTCATATTTCTTCAAAAATGGATAAACAAAGACTAAAATGAAGGATTTAAAGTTAGAAACAGAAAATCATTTTTTAACAAAAAAATTGATTTTAAAACTGTAAAACAAAAAATCCTGATACTTATGTGAAACCATTTTTCCCCCATCCCTCATAGATGGGCACCAAAAGATAGGTTGTCTTTACAATCAGTGGGCTTCTGCACTGTGTTGTTATCGAAAATAATGAAATAATGACCAGTGTTGGGCAAATAACTTTCAAAAAGAAATTAGTTATAGTTACTCATTACTCTAATTGAATTGGTAACACAAATACTTCTTCAGAGAAAGTAATCACTGTTACTTTGAAATATCTCCAAATATGGAGTTCAAAACAGATTAATGGCATTTCAATTCCCTTCAATGGGAAAATTGATTTGACATACGAGTAATTTGAGTGACGAGCTCCGTCATGAACTAGTTAGTCAAGGCACCACTGTGCTTCCATGCTGTAAACGCCAGTTCTAATTTGACATAAAAGTTACCACAGGGATAACTAGCTTGTGGCGGCCAAGCGTTCTTAGTGACGTCAGTTTTTGATCCTTCCTATCATTGCAGAATTCACCAAGCGTTGGATTGTTCACCCACTAATAGGGAACATGAGCTGGGTTTAGACCGTCATGAGACAGGTTAGTTTTACCCTACGGATGATGTGCCGTGGACTCGCCATTGTTGCATCTCGTTCTCTTGTGTGGCTGTTTGCAGTGCGTTGGCTCACCATGACATTGTATTCTACCTTTAGCCAGTCATCATTACTTATGTGTCTGAAAGAAAGACAGGTGAGGCAGACATTACTGACATTACTTCTCCTCAGTCAGATCCACTAAATTGTTTTTATTGTTTAATCTGATGTCTCCTTCACTATTATGAATTTATTTGGTGCTCATGGGAAATGGAGTCCAGAAAATTCTGGGTCCTGAATCTGTAGTGTTTTTCCTCACAAAGCCTTGAAAGCTGGATTGTAATTTTTATCATTTTTAAGTGAAGAACATGCAGATTTATCACTCACTGTAAAAACTTAGCCTCTCTCCCATGGCCATAAGTAGTTTCTGTGATTTTAATCTATTTGAACAGAAACTGATCCTTGCACTGGACACCAGATATGTCATGATACTTTATGGATCTTCAGAAACCAGTAACACGTGTAAGTGAAAAGGCTTGAGTTGACAAGATCTTTTTCTGGACAGATCCTGCTTCTCACTTGGTCATCTCACTTCTCACTCTTAAGCTTTGCAGTTATAGGACAGTGTCATCAAAGAGACTTTCACTATGCATACTGGGAATCAAGAATCTGACCCGGCTATAGGCACTGAGAAATTCAGAAATAATTAATTTTGGTGCTGATAATCCTAATTTAAATCACAGATTACGAACAGCGAATATATAAAAGAGGGACTATTTCAATAAACTTTTTTAAAGTCCTCACAGGACTTTTAATAAATACACTCTCCTTTATTTAAATGGAAAGTCCCTTGAAACCGACACTTGCTCTTCCCAGTTCACCCAGTTACTTTTCACTTTCTGCTTTAATTTCAACTTTAACCTTCCAGACTCTTTAAAGTCTGCTTGATGCTTTATTCTCGCTGTGGTTTACAGTAATCTGTCTGCTCCCCCTGCCACTCTGTTCCTCCTGTTGGGAGAAAGAAGCCGTTGATTTGTACAGACTTACATCAACAGGACTTGAACTCACATCCATATTGTGTAACACGAACTTAACAGAAAAGCTCAACTCTTTGAGCCAGATCCAAGATTCAGATGCAGCTATAAGGATAGAGGAAATGCTCTTTATCTGTGAGCTCACGGCTAAACATGTTAACCAGCCAGCAGAAAGCACAGAGAGCTGAGGAAGAGTTTGATTGACGTGGACAACCCACCGACCTCAACATGGAATACATTTAGAAATCAATTACAGACCTGGATGATGGAGGAAACACCCCTCAGAGGCACATTACCAGTTATTAATCAGGCTGCTGGAGGAGAGAAGCAGGAAAAAAGAAGGATGATCGTGAAAATGTTGCTGCACACGTCGGTGACACATGTGAGTGCGGAAAGACAGCAGAGGATGGAAAAGATGAGAGCATGGTGAAACACAAAAAGTTCACGTGACAGAATTAACAAAGAGTTCAACATGTTGACATTTTGAAGCATGACTCAGCGCTGAGTATGTGATAAATCGACTGTTGGATTTGTATTAGTCATAGTGTTTACCTTTTCATTACTAACCTCTGAACAGATGTTCAGAGGTTAGTCGTTCCTCTGTTAACGACATCTCCTTTGTGTTTCAGTGACTCGTCACAAATCTCCACCATCACTCTCGCTTCATCACTTTCCCCTCTGACGTCATTTTTCATTATTATTCACATCGCACACATGTAAACAGTTTATATATTTAGTTTGTTGGGCATGAGTTCCCTTTTGTGATAGATGTTACATTGCTTTGATGGCATGCACACACATGATGACACACTGTGTCGTGCTTTTCATCATTTTCTTGATTGAAACTCAAGTAACCATTATGAAACACATATTCCAAGGCTCACTCTCAGACTGCTCAAACCCATCAAACTCTCCTGATACTCTTTTTTTCTGTTCGCTACATTGAGTGGCTTTTTTTCCCCAAAACAGCCCACTATACTAGCCAGGAGTGGAGAGAGTACTCAAACACTCAACTCAAATTCAAACTAAGTTACAAGTAAAGTCTGCAAATCTATTGAAGTAAAAGTAAAATGTACTTTCTTTAAAGTGCTTGGTACTTTTTTTAAAATCAGGTGATGGGGAGTGAGGGGGGTTGAAGAGATGTCAGTACAAGCTCCGAATAAATCAGAACATCTCTTCCTGCGCTCATAGCTGAATTCTAACCAATAGGAGAGCATCAGTGTGAGAACAAAACATGTTTAGGTTGAAGTTCCTGAATAACAGAGTTTCCTCTTTGTTTCTATTTTACACTTCACTCCCTACATCAAGTCACAGCCTGCTGTGAGTTCAAAGAGTTCACTATGAAGTGTCCGGATTGCAGGACAGCTTGTTCTGATTAAAGAAATGAATAATAAAATGCATACAATACCCCCCTCCAAAAAAAGGAGCTTGCATGATGAAATGGTAAATGGACCAGTACTTATATTAGTCTTACCGACCACTCAAAGCGCTTTACACTGCTAGCCTCATTCACCCAATCACACCACATTCACACACTGATGGCCGGCTGACACTAAGCCATCAGCTATATCTAACACATTCACACCACATTCAGACACCACTGAACAACAGTGGGAGCAACTTGGGGTTCAGTGTCTTGCTCAAGGACACTTCGACATGTGACTGCAGGAGCTGGAATCAAACCCAAAACCTACTGATTGTGGGGCGACAACTCTACCACTGAACCACAGCCGCCCATGAGGTCACTTGAAATGAAATGAAATAATTTAGCCTTACTACCGTCTTAAGTCATATCATCCCACGGTGACCGTTTATCATCATGATCCTTGTTTTTATTTAATTTTGACTAAATTTGAAAACAGTTTTTGTTCAGGGAAATAAAAGTCCTGATCCCTTGTGCCTCACTGCTCGGTTCTCAACAGTCTCATGCAGATTAGTTAGTTTGTTTCCAAGGCAACCTGTCATTTATTTGTTCCAAAAGCTTTTGTCTCTCACCCTTCCCCTTTACTGTGACCCGGGAGGCCATGTCCTCAGTAACACTGAGTCAATGATAAACCTCACAGGAACATCTACAGACAGGCAGAAGGAGCAGAGGCATAGAGAGACGCAAGACCGGACGTTACAACACATGAAGAACATTTTGAGACATCCCTGCTGAGCAGTCAAAAATGAATCAAAGAGGAGACGGAGGAGCTGTAAAGAAAAACTGCTTGATCGTTCCATATCATGCTCTGGTGCATGTGAGGTGTATGGGATGATCATTTAGCGTCCTGTGTTGTTTATGCTGCTTGTTTGTTGTTTAGAAATTACCATAGCTCAATCAAAAACATTGTCAATGCCAAAATCATCATCTGGCATATCTAAATTCTGTTTACCCTGTTTTAACCACCAGCTCGTTCAGGCAGGAACAACATCACTCTCTCACATACCAGAAAAAAAACCACAAAACCCCTTCTGTACAGAAAACAAAACAGGTGCTGTGTCAGAGGGATGCAGGCAAACAGCATCACTAGGAACGCTTTTTATAAGTAAATGTATTTTATCAGTGGAAGGTTACAAGACAAATGGCTAAATGACTGTTCTTTCATATTTTGAGGGATAATAATAAAGCTTTATTTTCCTTGAGAAGAGAATCATCAAAGTAATCCAAATATCATGGACTCTGAATCACAGCTTCTCTTACAGCAGCTCTAAAGGAAACTACTCCAGACAAAATGTTTCTATAAGCTCTGATTCAAAATTTTGACTGCTTTGTTGCCTATTGCGGCTGCTTCTAAATTACAAAAATATAAATATTTTTATTATATTTGTTTTTGTCTTTGTTTGCACCCCTTGTGAATAATCTTCTGACATTCCCGCTGTAGGCAACATATACTTCGGACTGGAAACACTAAGGTACTGAGCACAGAGACATGAACCCCCTTGTCTCTGTACTCAGCAGGTTGTACACTCCACAGTGTACAACAGGGGTCCCCAAACTTTTTCCTGTGAGGGCCACATAACTTTTCCCTTCTCTGATTGGGGGCTGCAGTCAGTTTGTGACAGAAAAAGTAGGACGATTTCAGTGGTGCCTAAACGTAAACATTTATTGTTTTCCAGAAAGCCACACATAACCAAGTTAATAACCCTTTCTAGGATCTTCACAGAAAAAAGTCAGGAGATAAATAATAACACTATCAATGATATAAATAACACTCTTAATGAAATAGAACATCTCATTCTTTGCGTGTATTAGTCTCGATCGCATGCCATAACCAGACTGAAAAAAAATCATAATGCGTCTCTGGTATTGTTCAGGGGGCCGGACCAAATGTGGAGGCGAGCCATATCTGGCCCACGGGCCGTAGTTTGGGGACCACTGAATGTGATTTTTTTTTTTTGTCCAAATCCTTTGCTGTTTTATCAGCTAGTAGGACACAGACCAGAGAGGGAAACAGTTTTGCACTGTTAAGATGTCCTACTCGATAAAATCCTCCAACATTATAATCTGGTGTGGTAAGTGATTTTTTCCCCCACAGTAATGTTGATAAAGTCAGTGATCTCATCCATATCAGTGAACCAGGAACAACCCTGGCTCTGTGTTGTGAGAGGTAATAATTGGACCTGTGGGATTCACCATACGAATACAGCATTTGGTGCTATATGAGGGGTCAGAGGTCAGCAGCAACAGAGCATGTTTTCCACCAACGCATGAGGAGCAGAAGGAAAACATGATGCAAAAGAATAAATGACTGTTTAAATGAACATAACTATAAATGAGAGCAGTTGTTTTTTTCTATTGGACCCACTACGGAACACATTTTTACTCGATAATAAGCTGGAGAACCTAGAAATGTTGACTTAACAACAAGTAAGTATAAAACAAATGAAACGACAGAAATGTGCAGACCAAAACAAAACACATGCTGCAAAAACAGCTGCATAAACACCAGACGATTTGCAAATGCATTCATAATACAAAGTTATAAAAATAACACTCAAACAAATAAACAAATAAATACCTTCAACTCAACTCCTGGCTTGGTCTGGGCTTCTTTAAACTTCACTTTTTTAATTCAATCTGAGAGGTCTGGAAGTTACAGAGGAGAATTTGGCCACTGGAAGAACAAGGTTGAATCCCTCGAGGAAACACAACAAGATTTATTTTTCTTTTTCTTTTTCTTTTTGCCTTTTGTGTTAACATTTCATTTGATTTTATCTGTCTCTTTTTCTCTTTTTCTTAATTCACACCGTGTTTTCTCTGATTGGATCCTTGATAATCACCCTAAGGTTCACCTCAAACTGTTTGAAAACTGCTGCGTAAAAATACGGCTGAAAGTTATTATTTATTTATTTATTATTCACTGTCTGGTGTGTTTTTCTGTATCTTTGAAACTGTAACCTGTTCAAACTTAAGCTTGACTCAGACCATGTGGTCTAATGCTGTGTGCTCAGACTCTGCAGGCTGCACTCTGCTGTCAACACAAACAGGGGCACCCAGCACTGATTACAACCAGAGAGCAAATACACTCCGTAAGTCCCCGTAATTACAATGTTTTCCATCATATCTGCTGCATGTGTTTCATATTTTTACCTCTTAATAACAGATGTATTCTTTCTCTAACTCAGGGAGCAGGCGGTGTGGTGTCAGGTGACACAAACTGAAAACAAATCTCACACTGTTTTTGCAGGTGACCAGGGTGTACGGGTGTTATTAAGATCACAGAACGGGAACACAAAACAGATTACAACATTTTCTTTACAGCAGCCAAACTCCAAGCTGCTATGAGAAACATTCCTGTCTTCAGTTTTAATAAACCCTGTGGGAAAAGCTGTATGTATTATCTGACGTCTTATTTTGTGCATCCTGCATACATGCTGTGTAGAAGACCTGCTGTGCTTTGACAGTCAAATCCTTCACTAGGCGTGTATCTGTGTCATGGAAAATGTACATAGTTTCAGTTTCTGATTAAAGCCCAATTTGAAAAGAAGTATGTTTCAGGGCTGTGCAAACCTTTGAACAAATCCCATCTGACAAACAGCTGAAATACAGTATTTCCCAACACATTTGTACACATTTGTACGAAAAAAAAAATCTATACCAACAGCAGTGCAATGAAAAGGGTGGAGCAATAAACATAAAACAGGTTAACAGAAACAGATGTGTTCAAATAAAACTGATAATAACTTTTATGTTTTATCATTTGATGTGAAATGCTTCTCAAAGCTCACCTGCAGTACCTCCAGTGGCCACCATGGGGCCATGGCTCACACTTTCAATTGACTCACTCATTCACACAGTTAAACTCTGTCTATGGAGATGAACAGTTTGAGTTACAACATGCTGCAGACTTAAGATAAGGCTTCACCCTCAGGATCCCAAGCAGTTTCTGGTCATGCTTTGCTTCTGTCATATTTTGACTCACTGTGGTCTCATTTTCCTCAGTAAAGTGAAGTCCTGTACCTCTACAGATTCAGGACAACCATGGCTATAGACAGATGAAACTCAATTATGTCTGCATGCAGTGTGACAAAATTTAAAAGCTATAAACCATTAACCAAAAAAGGAATGGATTTCTCTGATTTTATCCTTTTAAAAATTGAAAAATAATGAATTAGCGTACAAAACACATTTTCATGTAGCCTGACGCCTAAGGAACAGGAAAAATATTGGTGGTGGCTACATTCAAAGAATTTACAAATTTTGATGTTTGGACTTTGTTTTTGACTGACTCTGGTCTCATTTTTCTCTGCAGTATGAAGTCCTGCTCCTCTTCTGGTTCAGGATAACTCAACAATGTCTCCTGAGCAGAAAAACAAACAAACTTCAGAATGAAATAATAGTTATTACAACTGTATTACAAGATATTTACTCTTTATATTTACAGTCAGTACTGTCACTGCTGTTTACACAGTTTACAGTCTACACTGCAGAGGCATCATGACGATCTGCAGAGAAGTTTCTGTTAATAACAAGACGGAGAGCTGAGCGGCTCTGAGCACAAATTTTATACCTGAAGTCAACGAAGCAAAATTCAAAGGATTTTTGAAACACAAATCCAGAGTGTATGTCAATCATTCAGGGCTTGTCGAAAGCAGTAAGAGCCGCAGATTCTTCTGTTTTTTCTTTTTTTTGGCAGGGGGGTTGTTTGGTTGTTTGTTTGTTGTTGGTTTACCTAATGTAGCTACAGCAAAAAAAAAAAAATTCTGCAAATTTTTAAAGAAGACACAACAATCAAAGCAATGTTGCTGAAATTCTCCGGTATTCTCTGGCCTGTTTAGACTCATTGCTTACATCACTTGTGATACATACATTCAGATACCTTCGGAAACTTTAGAATCTGATGATTACTCCAGTTTTTTTTATTTATTTGTTATTATTATTTTTCAGTTTTTGGATTTGACAAACAATTTATAAATGCCAGTCATTTTAAAATAAGTGATATCTTGATCCTGGTGGCAGGACAGGGGGGATCCTGACGTTTAAAGAAGAACATGGGATGAAGTAGCGTGCGCGCGCACACACACACACACACACACACACACACACACACACACACACACACAGAGGCAGTGTCAGCAGCTGCAAAGCTTTTGAAGCAACAGTGCAGCTTTGTCTCACCTGTGTTTGTGTGTCTAATTATCACCAATTATAAATACTTACGTTCAGTGTCTGGTCGAAGATACAAAAAATTCATCACTGACTTTGTCCGCTGAGACAGGAAATATGAGAGGAGTTTTGGGAATATTCTTTGAAAATAAAACTGAGTTATATGTTTAAATAAGGTATATCCTCAGCGACAAACAGTCGATCTTAGAGATCTTTAAATACTTTAAATCAATAATGAATGAACCTGACTTTCCTCAACATGTCTTCAAGCTCTGTGTCATCCTGTGTTGTCATCGCTTGCTGGGATTTGTAGTTCTGGCCCGTCTACATCAACCGGGTTGACCATCTGCCCGTTTGTCCGTTTGTCAGCATGACATCATCCGTGTGTCTGTCACCTGTTATTTCTGTAGCACCCTCAGCCGTGTCCTCCTGGGGCTCAGTAATTCATTTTTGTCCTCTGTGGGGGACATAAGTCTCCAGCGGATATTTCTAGAAGCTTATAAGCTATCATCCTGAAACCTCCTGCACCATTTAGAGGACATGCTGGTCTTTCAGGGAGCTGTCACACTTTTGGATGTGTATTTCACACGTGGATAGATGAACTATCGGACAAACTTTCAAAGCAGTTTTTTACTTTGACTCCATCAATGAACTTTTTTGATGTCTTAGTCTTTGGGACATTTGAGCTTAATGTGAAATTCATTGTTTCACAGACTGCAGGAATCTCAAGGAGGCAGAGAAATCTTTGCCTTGGATTGTGGCTTGATGCTCAAACCTTGAGCCTTCGGATGGTGAAAAACTTGAGATGCTGATTTTAGAACATGGTCTCACACAGCTAGATCACTATTATATATTTTCTTGGCTTGTGTGGACTCAGAGTAAGGCCCCTTTTATGTGACAACGCTTCACAGCGTTTGACTCGAAAACGCAAAAAATGCAGAGAAAAAAATTTGCGTTCACACGGAAATGCTGATGGACGCTGTAGTATGCATACAAGGCGTGTAGGTGCCGATATAACTGTAGAGTCTTTTGGTAGTCTGCCACAGAAGAAGAGGTGGGCTGATCATCTGGTGTGTATATATTAAATATGTCTTACCTGAGTGTAGAAGTGAAGCAACAGATGCACATTTTGTTGAAAGGCAGTCAGCAGATTCAGCAGCACAAGCACAACCCGGTAAGTCCGCCATTGAACCATTGTTGTTGTCCAGTTTGCAGACGTTCACACAACGAAAGTGGAATGCATACTCGCAAAACGGAGCGTGACGTCAGCGTTTTCACTGACAACGCCAGCTTGCCGTTTATATGGCAATGGAGGCTGCAGCGTTTCAGAAAAACTCCACTCTGGAGGGCGTTTTTAAAGTTGCGTTTTAGGTCGGCTGAAACGGCGTTTACGTATAAACATGAGGCCAAAATGCAACAGTAGTTTTGTTTCACCATGATACTGTTGTCGTGTAAACAGGGCCTAAGTAGGTTTACGTTGGGTACCACCTGTGAAAACTTTAAAACTCACATCAAAAGTCATGCATTGACCCCTGCAAGTGTAATAAAAACATGTGAGGACTGAAGTGGATTGCAGCGTCATGATGACAAGACTCTTAACACAGAATGTTTGTTTTGGAAATGAATGGAGATTGGATCATCTTTTAACACTACCTTTCTTTGTTCAAGACAACTTTTACAACTGGATAAAATGTGACGAGGTATTTATCAACAGTTATGCAGCGCTGTTGTTTGAAATGTGACAACTAGAAACCTTTGTCAGTTTGTACTGTAGTTTAGAAGCCAGCTTTATTTTATTCAAATAACAGCCCGTTGCTGTGAGACGTATCCGTAGGCTAACGTGTAATGTTAGCAAATCTTTATGTCCTGCTCATCCACCAAGCAGAGATAACATAACCTCACTCTTCATTTTATTGACAGTCTCAAGTTTGATCAGATCACTGCAGTAGGACTTTATCACAAACAGCTTAGCCCATGTTTTAGCGTTAAGCTCATGTTTTAGCATTTAGTCCGTGCTCTCTCGTTTAGCTTTCTTTTGCTCTGACGTCTTTTTCTGTCTGACAGTCCAGCTCTAGTGTAGACTCTAGAGAGAGAGAGAGAGAGAGAGAGAGAGAGAGAGAGAGAGAGAGAGAGAGATTTGGATGTCTGCTCTGAGCTTCTGAGCTGCAGCAGAATCTTTCTTTGTGTGGAGTCCAGACATTGATGGTGGAGATGCTTGCAGATGATCACAAATTAGTATAAATCTGAAAACATTTTTGTCTCTTTGTTTGGCCATATGTCTACATGTAAACAGAGCTCTGGGTCACTTAAACAGATTTTTGTTGTTGTTGTTGTAGTTGTGGAACATAGTTTTAGGAAACCTTAATATACTTGTGCATGAAAGTTCTTATTATTCTCTGCTCCTGCACCAACACGATGGTCTGCCAGTTTGTTTACGTCTGCGTGGTACTCTGTGTTTAACCTCCAGAGCTAATGAGCATGCTAAGTTTTATGGGTTGTTATTTGAATGCTGTTTGCAAATACTGCTCCTTCAAGAGAACGCTCATTCCACATGCAAACAATGTTTTTCCTTAGTGTTAACCATAGATAGTTTAAAATATGGATGTAGTCTCTGCATTGTCACCTGTCTGTTCCTGATACAGTCAAAGAAGCTGATTATTGGATGGGGCCATGTTAGAAAGGCCGACTCAAGAGGCAGGCTTTGAGCTTCCTTCTTCCTTTAGGGCGCCCGTCAGTCATGTGAGCTGAGCTGTGCATCTCATTGGACACGTGTGATATTAATATCTTCTTAACTGCTGAGTTAGAGAAATATTCAGCCCCCCATATAGTGTGTGCCAGTAGTGAAATTAGTGTTTTAGACCCAAGCCATTTTTTGAACCAGGCTGCCATTTTTTTTTTTTTTTTTTTTTTTTTTGTATTGTTCTGGCTTAATGTGTACGTGACTCCCAGTCTTCCTGCAGCCAGCCTCTAGCAGATTCTTGATGAACAGCAACTTTTAGCACTTCAGCATAGGCTTCATTTTTCTCTACTGGATGTTACCCCATGGTGTTACGGCTGGTTAGGCATGCTAATGCAAGTGTTTTCAATCATTTCTGCATTGTCGTGTAGACAGAGACTTTTTTTTTTAACACTTGTAGGCTGTAGTGCTGGCAGCAAACTCCAAAACTCCGGTCTGGAAATATGAAACCTTTGTGGAAGTGGTAAAAACTGCAGTTCCTTGAGTGTCCACTTGAGGCTGTCTGTAGAAACACCAGAAACCACACACACACTAAGGCAAAAAAAAAAAAAAAAATGTTTACAGCCTGATCTGAAAAACAGCTTCAGTCTGGATAGCTAATTCTTACACACAAACTGTTTGGGGTATAATTTTTATATTACTTGTTATTTTTGAATAAAAACTTGTATGAAACTTACAAGTTTTGTCCACAGGCTATTGGAGTCTACAGTGGAGCCTGAAACTACTGAAATAAGGCTGACGAAAGTGCAGGATGAACCTTGGTGGTTACAGTGGGTGGAGAGTTGTGAGAAAGAATGGCATGACTGAGCTGGAGGACGAGAAAACCACATTAAAAAAGCAGCAGGGATGGGTAATGAGAACAGCTGACAACCACAGAAGAAAGGAGTGAGCTTGCATGGAGGAGTGAATACAACACGACAATAAATCACACCATGCAGCAGAAACGCTTCCTGACTGAACTTTCACTGCTTTTGTGAAACTGCATTATTCTACATATGTTCAAGAAGGTTTTTTTTTTTTAAATACAATGATTGGAGCTTTGTTGGTTCATTCTTATTCCTGCAAAGAAACTGTGTTCCTGTTTGTTTTAACTTACAGAATATCCCCTCAGTATCAATCAAAGAGGTTTTTTTAGGGTCCAGCCTTTGTGGTTGTTCATGAAGAGGTTAATGTAACATGTACAGTCAGAAAGATTTTAAAGGAATCACCACTTTTATTAGAAACTGTAGTTTCAGATTGAGAGGTGACATTGTACTTTTAAGCTGTTTCCCAAGCTGTTGAGAAACGTCTCTGCACAGCTGCGTCCTGGTTTGACTTTGTCCAAGCGTGCACTTTCAAAACTGAGACTGAACGCAGTTTTGCAACAATGAACACACAGAACATTTTGAAAGTGTGTTTCTTCATCTCCAAATAAGATTTCTCACACCAAATAAAGATATGAAGAAACATCTCAAATTTCAAATGTTCGGCTCTTCAGCTGGTCTGAAATGCTGCAGCTCGAGTCTGT
Organism: Labroides dimidiatus; assembly: GCA_030710495.1. Lineage (NCBI taxonomy): Eukaryota > Metazoa > Chordata > Actinopteri > Labriformes > Labridae > Labroides > Labroides dimidiatus. The sequence continues at coordinate 7,078,380 of CM061147.1, forward strand.
CGAGAGAGAGAGAGAGAGAGAGAGAGAGAGAGAGAGAGAGAGAGAGAGAGAGAGAGAGAGAGAGAGAGCACATCTCTCCATGTTAGTTTCAGTGCATTATCTCCACATATTACAAAAAATAATACTTAAACTCCTTCATCCTATGTGCTATCTTACTGTTCCTGCAATTAGAACAAATACTTTTACCCTTGTTATTGGCACTTCATGCATATTGTTGTTTTGCTTATTGTTTGTCTCTGTCAGATTTCTGCCTGTTTAAATACATTTTTTTCTTTTGCTGCTGAAACTTGCTAATAAATGAATGAATGAATGATAAAAAAGACCTGCAAATAGTGAAACATTTAAACACCAACTAAAGACTTATTTTATTAATTTAGTCTGGATTTTATGTAAGGCTTCATAATTCTAAAACTGGAATGTTTTTGGGTTTTTTTTTGCTTTTTTTTAAAATTAACTTTAATCTTTTAATGTTTCATTTTTATTATGTAAGTACTAAACATATTGGTACTTTTAGTGTATTAAGCATCAGTATGTATCAGCCTTAATCCTAACACTTTTTATTCATTTATTTATTCATTAAAATTATTCATAATTTTACTGCTATTTTGATTCTACAACATATTTCGAACTCTTAAATTTTTTAATGTATTTTATTGCTTTGGGTGTGCATCAGTGTTTTCTCTAAAATCTTTTTTTCATATGTTTTGTTATCTTTTTATTTCACATATAATTTTTTCCATCTCATTGTTGAGCACTATGATCTGCGTTTGATTCGTATGAAATGTTCTATATATAAATAAAAGTTGATTTATTGATGATTGAGACTTTCTATATGCCGCAGTATCTATCTAACCGTATCTATGGTGTGTTTGGTCTTTAGTAAAATTACAGTGCAGTATGAGCTGATCTGCATGTAAAATATCTGGAGATTCAAACATTTGTTTTAAACTGGTGTTATTTACATAAAGACTAAATGATCTATTTTCACTTTTGAGTTGTTTATTCCAGAGATTATTATTTGTTGATGTAAAGCAAACACTGTAGAAGATGCAAACACGTTACTCGTTACCTAATCTTTGCAGCTGCACAACCTCTGGTCTGTTTCTATTCTAGTCTCTAACAACCACAAAACACTACTACAATGCAAACCTTATGAATAAAACTAATGAAGCTATGGATACTCATTAAGCATCTGTGCCCTTGAAGAGTCTTGATGACGTTAAACATGCATGCTGTTGTAGGTGACCAGGCTGTGAATTAATATTTTATGTGAGAAAGTATCGTTGCGTGCATGAGCTTTTGCTGACTCTGATGTGTAAAAACTATCAGATAGATATTTGCAGGTTAAAGTAGATAGTCTCAATAATGTTCACCAAACCACACCACAAAGTATGCTCATTTATAGTAGGATTATTGCAAGAATATCAGTATAATTCTCGGGATGTAGCATGACTCAATAATACTTGGTTAAGGGGAGATCTGCCTTACACAATGTTTAAATGTTGCACAAACAGGATTCATGCAGAGCAGCAGACTTGTTCTTGCATTTGTCCTGTAGTTATATCATCACATGGGCATGCAGGGGTCAGCTCTATATGATGTGTGCGCAGGCTGCAGGCTGTACTTAAACTCATTGAATAATTGCATAACTCGTTACAGAGCTTCATGGCTCAGAGCATGCACAGTGTAAGCCAAAGAGAGATCACTGTTCACTGATTTGTTCACAGACAGAAAATATAACTTTGTGATGAAGAAGACTTTGTTTTAAAAGACATGGGGACTATTTTAACACCCCCTCCAAATAATCACATCAAATACTTCAATAGTCAACTAAAGTATGAATCTTTCTCGCCCATGTTCAAGTGAGTGTACTTCAGGCTATAGGATGAAATTGCTCTGCTCTAATGCACAGCTATATTAAACCCCGCCCACGTGACTAAATCGGCATGTTTAATTTAGAGGTCGCCTCGCGTACAGCTGTGAGTGCATTTTAGTGTCGCTGGTAAATGACAGATTACTCACATTTGTGTGAGCCTATGTAATCCGATTCCGCTCCAGTTCATTCTGTGCAAATCTCATGTCGTCATACTGTAGCAGCCTACTGTAGGAGCGCTTCAGCCTCACGCAGGCCCGACCAATCGACCACAGAGACGTCCAGCACAGATGCACTTTGCACGGCTCAGAATAATGTCAGCAGCTGTGAGAGGACAGCGTTTGGTCGCATAAGGAGAAAAATAACACATCATTTGACATTAATAAGTAAATTCATTGCTACTTACAGACTACTAATTACTCAGTACTCTACATATGGTTAAAATATGGCTACAGGTAGATAAAATAAACACTGTGAAAACAAAATGAAATTAAATTAAACAACAACAAATCACAACAGATTTTAATTTATTTTATTTTATTTGCACGTTTGTTAATCAAATATTGGGACACCTGCAGTAAAACTTAAGTAGAAAAAAAACTTAAATGATCCAAACAAGTTTTAAATTTACTAGATGATTGATTTCTGTGAGTTGTCCAATAAAGATGTACCTCAATTGCTAGATTCAGAGATGTTCTGTCTCTGTTAAAATCTGTTAAACTCACAAATCTATAAAACAGGCCAGTATTTAACAAAAAGAAATAAAAGAAAAGTAAAAGAAAAAAAAACATTTAAGGAAAAACTTACATCCCCATTTATAACAAGTTGGAGTTGCTATGCTTCACACAGGGTGACTGATAACTTGATTATAAACATGAATTATAAGAATGATGAGTAATTAACAGCTGACCCTATGTTTCATTTCAATCCTGTCACGTTTACATAGAACAGTTCAAAAAAGGGATGCACACACCTCAAAGCTAGTTAGATATAACAGAGACGGATCAGTATTAGTTCTGACATTGATCTGTGGTTTTAACCCTGTTTTTTTTTATTTCTATTTTTTTTTTTTTTTTTTTTTTTTTTTTATGTTTTTGTTTTTTTCCTTTTACTTGAGTGGTTGGGCTAAAGCGTCAGACCCTCGCACTTAAGTATCCCAAAGGAAAATAATATTAGTTTCCAAAAAATAAATAAATAAATAAAATAAAGAAAGAAAGGAAATAAAAAGGACTGAACAGTTAACTAAAAGTACTCTTTTTTATAGTAACACTTTATGTTCGCATTCTTATGTACTGAGTAATGGCAGGTTAAAGAGCTGCACACATTTATGATCACGAAATTTTGCATTTCTTACATATTAAGATTTCCTACTTATGCCTCAATATTTAAATTATTTTAAAAGGAAAAAAATCCAAGGTATCTTCAGTGAGAATGTACGTTTCAGGTACAATGACTCTATTATCGTAATATTTTTTAGCAAATTATTTTTAGACCAGAGCTCTATTAATCACCACCTGCCTGATTTTTTTTTTCTTTCTGAAAAAGCCCACTCTTTTTCCCTGAAATAGGATATTTGAAAAAATAAATATATAAAACTATGACTTAAATGTGATAACTGTTGTCACAACAGACGTGTTTCCTTGTGGAGTTCACGGTGATGCATCTCCTCTCTCCCCGCATCGATTCTATCGGCGCTCGACTCTCTCACTGTACACCAAACTCGCTGCGCTCTGCTCTGACCACTGCAACTTTTGCAGAGACTCCTCACTCCACAGACATGTCGCACAATAGCTGAAGTAAACCTGTCATCGCGGCTCGTCCTCTGAGCCTCCAGAAACAGCCCGCAGGTCGGATCTGAGCTGCAGCCTCTCCTCGGTCGCTCCCCTCGCCTCGGACTCTACGTTTTCTAACGCCTGGATATGAATTATGAGCATTTTCCTCACTAATGAACCGGGCCAGTAATGCAGGAGACCGCGGCGACTCTCTCATCACTGTTTCAAGATGGCAGATTTTCATTGAGTTTTGAGCAGAAATCTCGTTTTATTTTTTGCCATGAATAACAGAAATCCTTGCACCGATGGCCCCTGTATACGAAGGTAAGATGCTTGTGAAGATGTGCTGTTTTTTCCTCCTCTGTGCACTGAATAGACAGTATCAGTGTGAGCCCATTGAACTGCGGCTGCTTCGGAGGCAGAGATGCGTTGCACCTTCTCCTCTTTTGGTCAGAATCATTAAACACACAGGTTGTTTCTTTTTTTTTTAACGTTATATTTCCTCAACCTTAAACGAGCAGGCAGAAAAATCACCTGCAGCTTTGTGCTTTGCAGCTGCTGGTCACAGCGAAAGGATCAAGACAGAGTCAGATTGTGAGCTGTGTCAGTCAAAATTGCGGTGTAAGGCTGCTGAAAAAAGGTCAAAGACGCGCATTTGTTTGGCATAAAGCAGTCGTTATGTATCCACATGCCTGGACGCGTTATTTTTGTTCATATATTTGACTGAAAAGAGAAAGAGAGAGAGAGAGGGAGTAAGAGAAGGTCGGACACCGATCGGTCCCAGTCTCGCCTTTATTTACTCTCATTCTCCTCCTATTCCCAATTATTCTCACGCCAATCTGCAAACTGTCAGACTCAACATGTTTCAATGCTTAGGAGAATTCATTCAGTTGTTTTATATTTCTTCCTGCACCCGGTGGAAAGCTTAAATCCTGCATATTCGCTATCGCTGCAGCATTGTAGCTGTGACTAATCCAATTGCGAGAATGCTACCCCGCGTGCTTCTCGAAATTATTTCCTGTCATTCAGGGTTTTTTCCCCCCAACATTTTGACAATACACTCCACACAGATACGTTATTTTGGTTTGCTTTGTGCTTGCAAGGTGGGTTATTAACGTGAAACAAAGCAAGCGGCCCATTCTAACCGGTGCAGGATCGGTGTTTGGTGCCTGCTCCTTCTGCAACTACACACACACATTACCAACAGATTAAACACTCTCATCAAACAGGGACTTTAGTATCATACATTTGCATGCAATCTTGTGATTAAACTCAGCTGTAGTAATGTATCATGCAGATGAATTGAAGCCTGCTGACACGCTGCTTTGTCAGGTTACCTCAGAGCAAACAGAGCCTTACATGCAGATCAGGAGCTCCTGCAAAGTTAATAGTGGCATAAATAAATATTTACTCATGATGTTGAAAGTATTAAATTTAAAGAAGCATGATGAGACATATATTTCATCAGCTCTATAGTCCCTCTGCTGGTGTTACAGGGGACCCCCTTTTTCTTCTGTTCACAACCCTTTACAAAATCCAACTACTGAAAAGTATAATTCACAAAGTTAAAGCGACATTAACAAATATGACAAGTTAGAATGTGAATATTTAGGTCAAATAATGGTCTGCAGTACATTCAGTCGACTCCAGACTCCTCACTGCTCTCTTCTGTCACAGGAGTTATGCTATAGTAATTTTTCATCAGGGTGGTGAAGCTCGGAGGCATAGCCTGAGACGACGTCGCTTGAACATGAAAAGAAAAGTTGAAATGAGACTCCTTTGCAAAAGGTAATTAGTGTAAATTACATTCCCCGGCTTTTCCCTTCACCATGGAGAGGAGGAGAGGAGGAGAGGGAGAGAAGGAGGCGGCTGGGGGAATTAATTACCCTGCCTGTCCTCCTCGGTGCTGGGGAGCGCTGTTATGTGGAGCAGTCATGGAAATGACCAGAGTCTCTGGTGGAAAATAGAGGGGTTTTTTTTGGAGTGAAGGGGGGGTCTTCTATGTAGACTTAGACAGGCTATTATGGTGATTACTCACCCCCTCAGCTACAGAAAACTAACAACTTAAATCTTACAGATTAACTACTGCCTTTGATCGCTTCCAGTCGAGCTTGTTGAGGAAAAAAAAAACAGCAGACATTTGTTTTTGTTTTCTGAACTTTATTACACATTCATAAATATTAAAGAGGAATTATTGGTTTCACCATAGTTCATACTTTCAGGAATGTTAATGATGCCGAGAAAGGACAGAGTGCTCATGTGAATTTGGGTCCTTGTTCCTGTTAGCTTTGCGTCTCTCCTCCTTTTTTTTTTCAACATGTTTGCTTTTAGTCCTTCTTGGCTCATACTGAAGGCCATCAGGCGGGCTGCTGGCAAGCCGGGCAGCGCTCTGATCACCCTGGGAGCTCGGTCTCATAACGCAAACTGACACCTTGATGGATGTCTGATGATCGGAGCAGGTCCAGCAGCCCCCAGCTGTGGAAAAGCTAATATTCAGACACAGCCAAACCTTGCCTGTGTTCTTTTTTTTTTTTTTTTCCCAGCTCGATATGAATGTTGTAGCAAGCTCAGGCCTGCGTGTGTGCATGTGTCTCTATCTCTGTGTGACTCGTACACATGTGCCATCTCCCATTTGTGGAGCAGGCCTGTGAGAGGATTAGACAGCTGCAGAGCTGGGCACCAGGCAGGAGGGCGACTTCATGGTGGATCACAGGTCAACCAGTCGATTCCAGAGAGGATTCATTTACTCCTGCCTGGGAAAAAAAACCACAGAGTATGAGTCAGAGGCTTCTGATAATAATGATGGCGGTGATAGGCGCTGCGGCATCGCAAGCAGATTAATGTTTTACACAGCTGTAATGTTTTAATGTGACTCTGAATTACCTCGTGGTCTCCAGGTAGAGGAGAAAGTTCATCCTCTGGGAAAAGGAGGACAGAAAGATCCAGACTTTCTCACAATCTGCCGCTCTGACTCCCTCCTCTTCCTTTCACGCTTGTTTGGAGCTGCTTGATTGATATCTTCCTCACAGGCCGCGACCCGCACTTAGAGTCCAAGGTTGCAGCTTTTTAAACTTTGATTAGAATTGCAGGAAGAACCCTGGGAGCCTTTGGGGGCCGGGTCAGGGACCCACCCTATGGCAGAGTCAGGGGAACTGAGGAGGGTCTCTTACTTCCTGACTGTTATGACAGGCAGAGTTGGTGTGTTTAGCTCTTCAGTGTCCGTGCTGTGGATAGAGAGAGGCCTGGAGGGAGGGGAGCTAATGGCTGATGGTTAAATAGCTGAGAGGAAGCAGCAGTCATCACTCCTCAAATCTGTGTAGGTGCCTCTATGAATGTGCATCTCTTGTTTTTCACTTTCACTCAGCGGCTGCTTTGATCTGTTTGCTGACCTGATGCATAACCTCATGACTTGTTTGGAAGACGCTTTGCTCAGAAAGGGTTATGAAAATGGATAAGCTTCCTTTACAAGTATCGCTTTTGCATTATTCAAAGCTTCCTATCTGAAAAGGAAAAGAAATCCAGTGTTCGGGGATTCTTCTTGCTATTGATTTGTTGGAGCGTTTAGTGGAAGGAGCCGAGGCTTTGGAGGGAGATAGAATGTGAGTTTTATGTGAGATGAGGTGTGTGTGTGCAGCTCTGGGTTAAAGACAGGGGAATATGCAAGCTCTCTGATGTTCTCAAATAGTTCACAGGTGTGATCTGAGGGTTTTGGAAACAGATGGGGGGAGGGTGGAGAGGGTAACGTCAGCCTGAGCTGAAATGACAGGTTAAGAGAGGCCAGTCTGACACAAGAGGCCCAGCCTTGAATGTGAGCAGATACCTCTGGCTATTTCAACAGGCTCAACTTTTCATACACTCTTTTCAGCAAATTTCTCTGGACTAAATCTGCCTACAGCGCTCCAGCACATCATTTTCTGATTTTTTTTTTTATTTATTTATTTATTTTTTTTGGTGAAGGATATTCAGTTGACTTTTCTTACAATTCTCTTTTTCTGTTCGGTGGAAAGAGCCTCCTGTTTTAGTGCTTCTGCCATATGTTTCAGACCTCTGTGAGAACGGACGCTGAGAGCCGGATCTGAGGTCCTTGAATGCGGGAGACCACATCAGTTGCTGACATTAGTCCGTTTTTATCGAAGGGGAAAGGGGGGGGGGGGGGGGGGGGGCTGCTGGATGGAGCCTCAACCCTGCCGACTGCTTACACAAGGCATTTCCGTGTTGGTTGTCATGCATGTGTGAAGGCCTTTTTTTCCCCCCCTGCGCTGTTGTTTCGCACTGTGTATGGTGTCAGCTTGTGTGGAACAGCTGCCTCTGGCTCTGACTAGCAGTTAAACGACTCCAGGCTCTGTTACAGAGGAAACCAGAGGCACAGGCATCCCGCACTCACTCTACCTACCAGACTGTTAAAAAGCTTCTTAAATAAATCTCTCATCCTCTGATATCTGCTCTAAACCAACAAAAAAACGTCCTTAATGTGGTGGAATAAATCATCACAGAGCCCTTGATTGCAAAAATCAACACTTTAAACACAACAAAGACTATTCTTGTATTTTGTTTCTCAAACCGACTTTGGATCATTTTCCTGTCATCAGCTGAATGTAATGTAACACATCTGTCCTGTCCTATGTGAGAGGGGAAAGTGCTCAATATGTGCAGATCTGAACCGATAAGACGATGCGTTGGTTGTGCCCATACGTTGACAGCTTTTGCGGTTACATCAAGCTACATGCAACATGTTGGCTGTGTGGAAGTACGATGAAGTTTCAGAGACAGACGGCCAATGATGTTAAATCACAAATGATGTGAGAAGGCGCAAAAGCGTTCCCCTCCAACACCACCAGTTTAATCGAATGTGTGAGTCTCAGCAGCGCAAAAAAATTCCATGATTAATTGTAGGAAAAAAAATTGAAACAAACAGGATAAATTTTTGAATTCATTGTAATGCTGCCTTTACGTGTGTTCATTGTACCGTGGATGGGGGTCTGGTAGTATCGACCGTGCTCTCACCACATTTGATGATGCTAGCTGTCAGCCTCCCTCTCATTGTTTAGTGAGGAGTCAGCTGCTTTTGTGTTTGTAATAAATTTAGGAGTTGCACTCAGGTGACCATAAGAAAGAGCAAACAGACCCAGAGGCTGTAATCTATTTCTGATATTTCCTCTTTGGCACTTGTTGAATTGGAGCACTTCATATATTTAAAACAGGACTAACTGATGTAATCACACGATGCCCATTTTTCCCCTGCACTCCTCAGGCTTTTTATGCAGACCCACTGAAAGTGTTCCACGGCTCGTGTTTGAAGATCAGAGAGCAGAGAGAAAAAAAAAAGATAAATATCCATCTTCAATTTAAATAAACACTTCTCGCTCAAAGAAAAGTAGAGAGCGTGTTTTACAGCGAGGATGAGGCCAGCGTCAATGAAAAAAGTACAGCGCTGAGAGTCTTTGCACCTTTTGACACTCTGCTTTGATCTGCTGAGGGAGCCTCGGTTCAAACAAAGGTTCACATTTTACTGCTTCTCAATACAGCTCGGAGTGAATGAAGCCTTTTGTTAACTTGGGCCTGTTAAGCAATAATTACAGAGATTCCACCGGCATAAAGAGCACTTCATATGCTGCAGGTGTCAAACCTTCTTTTCTCTGCGTTCATAATATTACGCAGAGCGGCAGGAGCATGATCTGCATCGTGCCCCTGTAGCTTATGTCCCCGCGCTCGCTTTGCAATCATCTCCTGCCGGTGACCCCTCCACCCTCCACACGTTTCCCCGCCCCACCCCCACTTCTATCTCTTATCTGTCCTTCCATCCCGCTCTGTTTGTTGATAAGCCGAGAGGCCATTGGCCAGCACACATGGTGTCCATGTGACACTTCAGCAACAGCCTGATGGCCAGATTGGAAGCCCCCGCCGTATGTGTGTGTGTGTGCGCGTGTGTGTTTGTGTAATTGGAGGCTGGTCTGAGAAGAGGTCTAACTACTGTAGCTTTTTTGTTCTCTGTAATCATGACCCCCTCCCAAAAAGCCCCCATCCCTTCCCGCCTCTCTCTCTCTCTCTCTCTCCCGCCCGGCTTGTCTTATTTATTGCCATCACTAACCCCCCTAAACCCAACCAGCAGCTTGTTTGTGGTGCACATTGTCGCAGGTCTTAATCCTATTGTTTGTGATAATGTCCACCCGCACAAGAGCTTTTTGACATTGCGCACTCTGGAAAAGAGCTGCTGCTGCTGTATTTATCACAGCTTGTTTTGGCCTTTCAGCTCCGAACGTTACGAGTCAAAAAGTTCTGAATGCTGCGGAGACAACAGATGATGCTACAGCTGGATGGTGAGGGCAGCTCCTCTCCTCACAGCCACTTCATTTAAACAAAAGATCCTAACTGTCTCTTCACATTATACCAAGCACGGCGTGAAAAATGGTGCACAGTTTTTAATCAAGCCTCTCATAACCTCCACATTTTTCCTCCTCTCCTCGGGAACGAGGCGTGCCGGGAGGACGATGTGGAGACAGAGAGGGGGAGTGTTTACAGAGATATTAAAATGAGCAGAGATGGAGTGAACACTCAGTGAAATGAGGGCAGGAAGGGCAGAGTTTTTATGGTATGTTCTTAACACATCTATGGGCTCCTTCATGTGTGGTCGGTCAGCCAATGTGCACCATGTGCCACTGCCCCCTCTTCACTTCTGGCTCCGGCCCCTCTCGGTCATGGAAGGGAAGTGAAGCGATAGGTGGCTGCTGGCGGCCCCTTCACAGATGGCTGCAGGTACAGCGCTACGCTTGGCTGATAACCAAAGGACTTCAAAGCTCAGACGAGCTCTAAAGCCCATTTCTGTCCAGAGCCAGGAGGCAAAAAGGCACAGAGCAGAGAGAGAGGAGACGAGAGAGGAGACAGCAACAGACAAGGACTGAGCGAGTCAAAAGAGTCAACAGGCATGGAAATGAGCAGCTTCGGCCCTTTGCTTCTCCTGCGCTGCCTTTTTGTCAAGTTGCTGCTCTCTCTTATTATTTCTCTCATTCTTTCATTCAAACTTTATACATTTTTCTCTCTATCTCTCCATGCTGTGTGATTTACAGCATGTAGAGACAGAGACTAAATGACTTATTACTCTTTTTCTGACACTCATTATTCTGTTTCTGTGAGAGCAGTACTGAGGACTTTTTAAACTCAACTCCAGGAATGAAACCGAGAGGTGTCAGTTATGGTTTCTTTTAGGCACCCACCCTCTTTATCATGATTTGGTTCGGATTCAAGAAATTTTTTTTTGCTCATCCAGTTGTCTCTATGAGCTAAACTAAAGAAATATCACGTCCAAAGATGCAGGATTTTGACTGTCTGATGAGAATCTTTCAGAGATTTTCAGAAATGTTCTCTGTATCTATTTGTCAGTCGTATATAAATTGAGAATGATGTCTTCATGGCTGCTGAAGGCTGAAATCTGAGCTTTTAAGAGATAAAGCAGAAAGATACAGACGTTTAAAACTCATTGATTCAATCAGATGATCCTCTGACTCTAAAACTACTTCATCTCATCTGAGAGCACCCTGAAAGTCCTGACTGGAGGAAGTATCTCCTCATATTTACAACTCTAAAGACAGGATGTGGCATCAGAAGCTGGATAAGTGTAGTATTAGGGATGTTAAAGGGAAGATATTCAACAAATTTAATAAAAATACTTAATATTAGGAGCTTCGGAGGTTTGAAGAAGTGGTTGCGTCTCTGCTTTTACTCTCGTTTTATTCTAAAACTTTTGACACCCGGCTTTTTCTGCCGTGTATTCTGCTGGATTCAAAGTAGAGGCATGCATTATTTGCGAAGCTCTGCAGATTCTAAAAATCCAAGTAGAAACTGGGCGGTTTAAATGTTCCCACACTCCTCCTGAAAGTGAAGCATTGAAAAACGTTGGTATTCAGGAAGAGTAAAAGCAGCACCTGTTTATGTTTCCGTCCCGTCTCTGAGGGAAGTATGGGTAGTTGCAGGATGAGTCTGTGGAGGTTGTTGAATTATTGACTTTGCCTTCAATCTTTGAATTCTAAAGTGATATTGAAGATTTGAGAGGTGTATGGAAATGTTTGCTAGTCCTGTTTTTTTTTCTTCAAATCAGTAAATTCTAGAAGGTGTGTTTTTAAGCTTTACTTTGGTCGACTCAAACACATGGATTCATTTCTGCCTCATTTTTTCTGAGGCTGAATGAAAAGAAATGTGTGTCGAAGAAGTTTTCTCACACACTTCTCTTCAATAGGGCTCATTATTTGGGACGGTAACGACAGGATGTAGCATTCAGGAACAGGATAACGGAATTATTATTGACACTCACTTTTCCTTCAACGACTTTATTACCATAGCAGTGTTTAGGACCTTCAGAAAGAAGCTGCCAAATAATAAAGATACTTTGAGAAAAGAAAATGAAAGTAAAGCACCTTATCAGACACTCACTTGGTGTTTTTATAGTGGAAGCATTATTTGCAGAGCTCTGAAAAGCCTTTGTGCTCATCAAACTTTAGTGTTTAGGGTTTAAAATGTTCCTGTAACACTCATCTCTGGTATGTCTCATCTTTAAAAAGTTCAGGCATGCATCTTCAGCAGGAAGAGCGAGGAGCAGCGCCCGTTTATGTGTCTGAGCAGCATTAAAAAACAGGCTGCACACCTTTTAGATCCACTCCTCTCTTCAAAGCCTCAGGCACATGGTGGGCAGCCTGCCCCGCTCTGCCTGCAGCTTTTTGAACTGACCCCTCCATTCAGCCTGAGAGACAGAGAGCAGGGCAGAGAGTGACAGAGAGAGACGCGTTGACAGAGATTGAAAAAGTAAGACGGAGCTAGAAGAGGGGGGTGCTGGGCTGGGGAGATGAATACCCTCTCCTAGGGGCCCATCGGCCTCAGGGGCACCGCCTGAGGTCAGGGGCGATTGTAGGAGGGGTGAGGCGAGGGGGGTGGTTGCAGGTTCGAGAGGGTTTGTGTTGGTGTTGGGGGTCGTACAGCTCACCCCTCATCCCTCCTAAACCTGTCTCTGTCTTAAATCTGGGATCAGAACTTGTCCACAGAGGGTCTGTCCTCTCTGGCTCCTCTGATGGAGCCGGGCAGCTGCTCACAGTCACAAGCTCACTCCCACCCCTCCATCACAGTTCGACAAACTGGCCCAGAAAAAGGCCAAAAGTTGACCTTTAGCTCCGAGGACCTGTTCTCTGGAGCCAGGCGACCCGGCCAGGCGAGTCGTTTTCATCTCATTACTGAGTGAGACAGAGACAGCGCATGAGCTCCTGAGAGCAGCATCCATAAGGATTAAACTTAAAGACACTTGGGTGTAAACATGGCAGCACTAAGCAGCATCTATCACCCTAACATGGATCTGGTTCAGATCCTTTCAGCATGGTTATAGCTGGGACAAATAAAAATACCTCACAGACTAATTGCCCTTCTTTACTCACAGAGAGCATCTCACAGCTTCCCACAGCTCTTCTTTTCCGTCTGTTCAAACCTCTCACTGCTACTCCTGAACTTCTGGGGGTTCAGAGAAACATCCCAGGTGGAGGAAAAAAAAACCCAAACCGTTTTAATCTTACAGTCAAAAGATTTCATCTCAAGCAATTAAACAAAGAAGTTTGCCACAGCAATTGTAGTACTATTAAAATTAACATCTCTAATTTGCTTTTTGAGGGTGTTAAACTTTTATGCAAGCCAAATGAAATGCGCTCTTGTCTCACACGGCCGCTCGGTGTGGGGGCGTTAAACTGATGGTCAGAATAGCCGTTCCCTGCCTGGTTTTGGCTGCTATTTGTGACTGTGAAGACACTGTAAATATAATCTGCTAAAGCCATGATTTTCACGCTGAATCAGGAGCAGAGGGCTGAGTTGGCCGGCCATATTTATTTCCTCAGCTGTGTGGCCAGAAAGGCTCAACAGCCATGTTTACTGCGCACTGTCAGCTGGATTAAGGACACATATGCCTTTCTAAATTGGTATGTGGGCAGGCGTTTGTGTCTCTTATAATCTTTTAAGAGCTGTTTGGATGTATAGTAAAGCACAGTGGGCCTCCTTACTTTGTCAAAGGCAGACAGAATGAGAAGAGCAACAGAGGGAGAGAGAGAGAGTGTGTTAAAAGAAGAAGACGGAGAGAGATTAGGAGATTAAAACAATATATCAAGCTTGCATGTGGGTGAGTCACCTGCAGAGTGCATGTTGAGGCATTTTTGTGGGAGAAAAAGGCATCTGCAGTCTAAATTAGTCTGATCTGCGGCCGTCATTGGCCCCGAGCAGCAGCTTCACACACCCCACTGAAATATCACACACTCTTGTCGCCTGGGGAGGCATGTGCACCCTCCCCTGTGCGTATTTGATAGCAGAGAGCACAGGGAGGTGGAGTATTCTGGGTGAGACAGGAGAGAAAACCACATGTGGGGGTCATGATATGAAAAGTGTGTGTCTGCAGTCTTTGAGGCAATAAAACTTGAGTTCATGCACTCGATTAGGTACAGTCCAGAGTGTGTGTGTGTGTGTGTCTCAGCCTGCCATCCAAAAACACCCTGCTCCATCCTGGAATCAACTGGCAAGAGACTGAGATATGAAATAACAGCCAAGCTTCTGTGGTTTCTTCCCAGCTGTGCGTAAAACAGACACACAAAAAGAGATAACAGTGAAGCGGGATATCTTTTCCAAGCAGAGCTCGATGTCTCCATCAATATGTGTTTGGCAGCATTTTGGACATACAGGAAGCTCAGTCCCTGCCTGCATGTGATTGGTCCTCAGGTGCCAGGTCAGGTTGGACTGGTTCCTCTGTTGTTGGGGTTCATCGCAGGGTTTCAAAGGGGTGGAGCATCGGAAGAATCCCTCTCTCTCCGTCTGTCTGTCTCTCTCTCTCTGTGTGTGTGTGTGTGTTGGGGTGGCAGTGTCTTACATGCTGTCACCGTGTAGCTATGATGTTAGAGCTTAGATAAACAGTTAAGGAAGTCTTAAGAGCCACTGTAAGTCTTACACACACACACACACACACACACACACACACACACACACATATATTGAGTCTCGGAAACACAGAGAGGCATGTCTGTGGGTAAACCTCTCCTGACACATGCAGACACATTTTGCACACGTGCCTACAGCTGTGTGTGTGTGTGCGTGCATGTGGTGCAGGGTGGGCATTATAGCAGCTGTTTCTGTTTGATATTAATGCAGCGGCAGACTTTGACCCCTGAGTTAACAAACACACTGCGAACCCATTCCTGTTAGTCTGTTCTGTGTGACAGGGCAGAGCAGAGCTCCATCTTCCCCTCTCACTGCCTTTTCTTCAGGGTTTGTTTCTCCTTTTCTTTGTTTGCAAACTTTAAATAAAAAAAAAAAAAAACCTTTTTGCTTGTTGAGCTTAAGATTTTGGGTGTTAAAGTTTTAAAGCAGTGCATGAATGAAATATGTGCATAAATAGAAAGAAATCACAGAAATGGAGATTGTGAAGGGATAGTTTTTTTCAGTTTTAGGTGTAAATTAAAGTCTGTATCTCATATTGTTCTACCTTTGTTAGCTGTTAAATCTGCTTTTTTACTCTCTCCTGTTTTGTTCCTATTGATTTTTTTAAAGTATATGCGAGACCTCTTCCAAGGCAGGGAAATTACACCTTTCACATAACTAACACATCTGTGAAGGCTGAGCTGTAAACACAGGTTTAGGAGCAACATGTGCTGCCATCCAGGCAAAGGTTGCACCTATCAGATGTTTTGAGTTAGGCTTTTGCATCAGCTGATAGTGATCAGACCTGATACCAGTATTGGTTGAACATCATCATTTTCCGCCATGATATTTGTTGTTGCTGATGGAGTACACACAGGGCTGTTGATAAAGACACAAGGTCATAGAACTGAGTTGAACAGATCAGTTTCCCTTTGTCACAGATATCAGATCTTACTTTTTTAGTCTGTATCAGACCGATTGCTGAAACAAGGATCAGATTGGTACATCCCTAATCCAGAAAATGCTTTTTACAACAGCATGGCTCTGTAGTAGAAGAGTCCAGCTGCTAAACTGCTAACCCTGGCCTGTTACCCATTGAAAATATTTGGAGCATTGTGACAAAAAATACGACAACGGAGACCCTGAACATTTGGGCAGCTGAAATCCTCTCTCAGACATTTTCCAGACTCCTGAAATGATTTCCTGGGTTGACAAACGTGTACAGAGCTGATGACACTCAGTGGTGAACAAGACCCTGTAACAAATGTTTGAAAGGTGTTGCTGGCATCACAGTCTTTTCAGTTTCAGTGTCTGATATGTGGTATTTGCTCTGTTTTCAGTCTAATGTTGTCTTTCCACGATTTGCAAATCATCTGTTTTAATAAACTTGTTCAACCACATCCAGACTTTTTGGGAAATGGGGCTATAAATATGTATGTACATATATCGTAATGATGATAAGTGATTGGCCCTGTGATTGACTGGCGACCAGTCCAGGGTGTACCCCGCCTCTCACCCTAAGCCAGCTGGGATAGGCTCCAGCCACCCACGACCCTGAACAGGATAAGCAGTATAGAAGATGAATGATAAGTGAATTTTCTCCATTGAAAGAGGTTTGATCCTTTAAAATTAAAGTCAAGGTTTCCATCTATGTCTCTGAAAGGTTGTTTTATAAATCTCTTTCCTGTCATGGCTTTTTATTTCATGGACAGATGGGAGAATACCGACAAGAATAAACTTGGCTATGTGTGTGTGTAACAGTGTGTGTGTGTGTGTTTGTGTTTGTGTTTGTGTGTGTGTCCGTGTGCGATCACATCATCGCTTCACTTTGAAAATCCTGTTTGGGCTTTTATTTCTCATTTACTGTGCCACTCTTTGAAAAAACTCAGGTTGCTTGGAGAGCAGTCAACACTTCCTCTGTTTACATCCTGACCTGTGATTCATGTTTGGGTACATTATAGCACAACAGAGCCATGCAGCATGCAACAAAATCCATACCACACCAGCCCCTCTCATATTAATTTGCCATTGTACGATGTTTGCGCCCTCATTGTCCTCTTTTGTGTGTGTGTGTGTGTGTGTGTGTGTGTGTGTGTGTGTGTGTGTGTGTGTGTGTGTGTGTGTGTGTGTCCACCCTCCCTCATTGTTGCTCGTGCTCGGTTTCTGTTCCTTGTCTCTTATGTTGATCTCATTATAGAACATTGTGTCCAGCTGTCATTGTTAGTCCTAATGACATAAGAGGAGGTGTGTGTGTGTGTGTGTGTGTGTGTGTGTGTGTGTGTGTGTGTGTGTGTGTGTGTGTGTGTGTGTGTGTGTGTGTGTGTGTGTGTGTGTGTGTGTGTATGAGTGTGTGTGTGTTTGTGTGTGTGTCGTTGGGCGTTTCTTGCTGTGTGTGAATGATAAGCATTGTGGAGAGCGGCTGCTTATCGGCTGCGTGTCCCTGCGTGGCCCTTCACTGTATGCGTGCTCAGAGCTGCACAGCCTGATGTACACGCTGCATGTCAGTGGTGGAGCCGTTAAGCTCTGAGTTAACAGGTGCTGCTGGTTTATGGTCGGGCTCATGTCAGCCCCCACCCTTCTTTATTTTTTATGCTGCCACACAACTCTTTATCTGAATCACACTTAATGTCTTACTCCTGTTTCTGGAGAGGAATACACCTTCTCCTCCTTCTTTCTTTCTTCCCTCCTTCTTTCCTCTCCTTTAGTCCGGAAGAAATTCGGCGCTGTGCTTTGTGCACTTGCCACACTCGTGATTTGATTAATAAGAAATCCAGCTCAGGCAGAGCCACTCTGCTCTCAACCCCCTTCCTTCTCCTTCTCCTCCTCCTCGTTCCCCGCTCTCCACTCCTCCGCTCGGCATTGTGGTTCAGCGCCTGGTTAGGCTGACCTGGCAGTAAAAACAAAGCAAATGTTTTTCTCACACCAGCCGTTTTATGACCACACTTACAACGTGAATCGCAGCCTCCTTATCGTCCGACACTTACCCGGTCCTGTGAAACAAAGAGAAAAGAAAAACCATTGGCTGGATATTTGGATGCATTTCTTTGCAGGTCCCTGGAATCATGTGCACATACCAGGCCTTTCAGATTAGAAATGTAAATATTGAGTAGGCTCAAACTAAGTGAAAAACATGTTTAGAGTTGAGCTGTGCAGCTTGTATGGGCCTCTTAAGTTTGGTCCTCCTACATGGAAACTTTAGTGCCACTGCTTGTGTTGCACTGCTACTGTTCCTGCTCATGTGTGTGTGTTTGAGCTGAGTGAAAGTGTTATCTCACAGCTAACACAACATGCTGTATCTTTGGCAGTTTGCTTCCAGGAAGGGGAGAGTTAAGGGAGTGTCATTTTTACAGCAGGCATGAGGCTGATTTACAGTCTAAGAGTTCCTGTGTGTGTCAGTCAAACAACATATATATATGTATATATTCCTCTGAGGCTTCACTTGGCTTGATGAATGTTTGTCCTCTTTTGTGGGTTTGTGAGAGAGTGAAGCAGTTCAAACCGGTCAAAAATTGCGGTCAGGATGAGCGTGAGGGCTGATGGAGCAGCAGCCTGCATGACAGAATCTCCCTGTGAGCTCGTCTGATGCATTATTCTATAAATAAGCAGGGATGAGAGAGCTAAAAAAGCAGATAGGATGGTCAATAGTGGCAGCGGGTGAGAAAGAGAGAGAGAGAGAGGGAGGGAGATATGCAGCGTCAAGCTCCAGCTCCCCCACTGAGGCCAGGACTCAGGCAGGAGGCAGGAACACAAGGCCGGGCTGCTCTGTATGGACAATATGTTCCTCCTCAGTGGTGCGTTCACTGATGTGTTTAACCCCAGAGTCCCGGTCACTGTCCCCACAACAGGTTTCCCATCAGTGGGTCTGCAGGCAGCGATGTCTGTGTTGGTGTAACCTTACTCAAATGAAAGATGCATTTATAAATGAGAGCAAACAGGGATAGATGATGACACGGGAGCCTGCTGCGTGCTCACCTCTGCGCGAAACAATCAAAAATCTGCATTAGAGTTAGACCTACAGGAGAGTTAGGGTTTTTATTTTCCTAATCAGTTGTTTGTCTTCAGGCGAAATACTCTTCATGTATTCAGAAAATTTCTAGAGTGAACTGAAGCTGCGATCTGAGGAACACGCGTCTTGTTATCTCGGCCGTCTGTGTCAGGATGTTCGAGAGAGAGAGATGGAGGTGTGATTAGCAGTGCCCTGAAATCCACGTGTAGCTTCAGAGGATGAGATAATGCTTCGTCTAGACAGTCAGAAGTTGTTTCATTAACCAGTGATTTAGTCCACCCCCC
Source organism: Labroides dimidiatus (assembly GCA_030710495.1). Classification (NCBI taxonomy): domain Eukaryota; kingdom Metazoa; phylum Chordata; class Actinopteri; order Labriformes; family Labridae; genus Labroides; species Labroides dimidiatus. The sequence goes on from CM061147.1 coordinate 7,097,241, forward strand.
ACACTCCCCAGCCCTGCAGACTCTGCAGATCCAGTAAAGAGAGGGGGGTCATCAGCAGCCGTAAGGCCCCAGGATGAATGTGGTCCAAATATATCCGGACTAGGGCTAACGATTAATTTCATGAACAATTAATCTATTATTCTCTTGATTAATAGTAGTTGTCGAGTAGTTGTTTGGTCCATAAATTGCCAGAAAATGGTGAAAATTGTCAAATGTAATTTTATCCACAAACCTAAGATATTTAGGAACAATTAAACCAGAAAATATTTACGTTTATGAAGCTGAAATCAGAGGATTTGGACTTCTTTTTCTTAAATAATTACTTAAACCGATTAATCAGTCGTCAAAACAGTTGGGGATTAATTTAGTAATCAATTAATAATTGATAAATAGATAATTTGTTGCAGCTTTAACCTGGATCTAGCAGACCTGACAGTGCCTCAGCTCTCTTTTTACATTTTCATTGTCGCAATGCAAAGTTTGCTCTCATCTGAGCCCTGCACATTTTAATGTCTGTTCAACTGTTGCACAGACAGGACTTGAAGAGCAGGTTCTTTATTCAAAAAAAAAGTATTTTTAATTACAAAAGACTGGTTGGCAGGTTCTGGTGGTGTGTAAAAGCGTCCTCATCAATACTCTCTGTCATGTTGTCAGGGGAGTATAAATGACGGCTTTAATAAAGGAGAGCAAACAGAAGCAGGTCACAGGCGAGAATGTGAGGGCCACTCATGGCCACGCTCTATTCTCCTTCCGCTCCTTTCAGCCCTCACATGGCATGCAGAACGGCCCTGATCCTCCCAAAAAGAAGATTAACAAACCCCTGACAGAGAAGTAATCTCCCTGAAAACATTGACTACTAGCATTTCAACATGCGGCCTCTAAACAGAGGAAAATGCCTCTCTGGCATGCTTAATTGCAGTATGTGGGACACACAGCGTTCCTTTAGGTATGCTAAATGGAAAGCCTTGGCTACTGAAGGCATTCCAGCGTTGTAAATGCATAACAATGGACCTTTACAGTTTTGTGCTTGGCATAGAGTTCAGAAATTCAAATAAACTTCAAGAGGAGAGTTTCAAGGGAAGGGCTTTTGGTCGGGGTTTTTTGTGACGACAGTACAGAGGGATTGGTTCTTCGATTCCAGATCATAAATATGTTTGAACTCTAGTTTGGGTGAAGAGTGATTCATGAGCGCTGGAGCCGCCTTTCCAGAGAAGTATAATTGCTCACATTGTTTACTGTGTGTGTTGTTCTGAGATAACATTCCAGCCATTTGACCTCTTACTTTTGGTTCAGTTAATTACTTAACTGTTTTCCACACAGGGCTCCAAACCGTGGCGCAGCTTTAAGATTTTATGGTAAACCTAGCTGCGCGCAGGAGTCTGTGAGCTCTGTTTTTATCTATGCATTTCTCTCTGTGGTTTATGTTTTCTCCGTTCGGGGGGAACTTGTGTGGCCTCCAGCTCATTGCACCATGAAGGCAGCGTCAAGTGAACTCTTTGACCACTGGGTTAAAAACTGACGGAGAGTCAATGAGTGACTAAGACCGAGGTTGAAGAGGAATTCATGTGATGCTAATGCAAAGAGCAGCCAGCCTCATTCTGGCCTTGTAAAACCCTGAGCTATCCATAATCATGCTGGCAGATATGTATTGCTGGAATTTTCCATAAGAGGAACAGGCCAGCTCTGTGTGGAACCATCCATCTTTGTGCTCATCAGTGTGTCTCTGTGATTATCCCGACAGGCTCTCAGTCACACTGTGTTGACGCTGCCCTGTGACGTAACCCATCATTCAAATTATTTTTAGCGTAAAGTCCAGGCACAGGAATTGGTAATCCAAGGAGTGACATCTGGCCTCCAGGGCTTATGTGATTAGCAGACAGCCTTGCCCCTAATAGCCAAGCGGACGATCTTCATTACCTTTCTGGACTAGCCATACCCACGGAAACGGTGATGACGTCAGCGGGCGGAGGAAAGGCTGAATTTAAAGATCCTTCGGTGCAATTATGTGGCAGTTAAAAAAGTTGGAGGTGTTACTCTTCCCCAGCTACTGTACACCACCCGGCCAGGCTCACAGTGAGCCCTCTGATGTACTGCTTCAATCCTGCAGCATTAGGGCTAAGTCCAGATGACCCAACTGATAACTGTTAAGACTAAGCAAGGCCACACAGAGACTACAAAGTGGGGAAGGTAAGGATGGTTAAAAAAGACAAATGAAGCAGAGAACGGAGCAGAACCGCCAACTTCCGGCTGAATTAATCATCATCACCACTCGAAGGACTAATAATGACAAAGTGACCAGTACGTCTCCTCCCCTCTGCCGTCTGTCCACACAATAGAGCTCACAGGAATGGAAGTCTTGGAGGGGAAATGTTTCCTAATTATCTTAAAACATATAAAACATTTCCCAGCTTTCAAGGCGTCCATTAAACACACAAACGCAGCATTCTTCCAGCAGAAAACAAAGTTTAACGGCTATTTGTATGCACAGCTTTTCTGGGTGTTTGTGTGCAAGCTGTGACCGGCACATTCTTTAATTCATGCATCGGTAGTTTAACAGCGAGGTCCGATTGTGCGAGTGTTGGCATGGCCAGGTGGAAGCTCTTAGTTTGTTAGCAGTAAACTAATTTTGGGTTCACTGGAAACTCTTTAAACATAGCATCACTACAAGTCTCTTATAATCTTCGCTGCGCTGTTATAATCACTTCAATGCTACAAACAGGCCTGTTTGCACAGAGAGAGATAAAGAAAGGGACTATTTTTGGGCAGTTGTTTGCTTGGAGAGGCTTTTGCTTATTCTGAGGCAGTTTGTTCCCAGGAGTTCAGAGCACAGCCTCGCTGCAGTTTTGCTTTTTGTTTTGTTGTCTTCGGGATCTATAGTTGAGAGGGAGTTCAGTGCCCCTCTCCTGTTCTCATAGTTACTTCAACAAAATTTCTTTCACCACCTTCTCTGAACTGAGTAATGGTGGACCAGTGGATGCACAGCCTGGGTTGGGTAGTGGGAAAAGGAAATTGCAATCATGCCATGAGATTTTTTTTCATGGGGCTGGTTTTGTGTATGTTTTTGTGTTGCTGGGCTGTCTCTGTGGACTGTCCCATGAAAGGGTATTCTTTTAGTATTCACTCAGCCTATTTACTTTGCTGCAGATGGGAACAGTGGGGGAAAAGGCATTTCCTCTGCAAGAACCAGTGGTTTGTATCAGCACTACTCAATCTAAAACCCGCTTATCTTTCTGCCAAACATCCTAAATTTTATTTGTATTATATAACTTAAAAAAAAAAAGCTTTCCCATTACTTTAATAATGTGGTTTCTGATGTCCTGTTATAAAATTAAGCATTACCAAAGACTTTCATGCCAGAGCAACAAATGAATTTTTGTGGCTGTTTCATCTTCATCTTCACTCTCATGTTCAAAGTTTAAGGGTGAACATGCTGCACATCGGCATATATGCTTGGTGTTTAATGACCCGCTCTGACCCAAGCTGTCTTTATTTAAAGCTTTGGCTTCTGCTCATGTTTCAGACGCTCTCAATTTCCTAACCTCTCACTTTCATTCCCCTCCTGTCCTCTCTGCCCCCCCCCCCCCCCCCGCCCCCTCTTCTCACAGGTATGGCCTCGCAAGTGCAAGTGTTCTCCCCTCACACTCTCCAATCAAGTGCCTTCTTTAGCGTGAAGAAACTGAAGGTGGAGCAGAGTTGTAACTGGGATATGACAGGGTACGGCACACACAGCAAAGTCTACAGCCACAACAGCAGCAAGAACTTGTCGGCCACCAGTGGCCCCCTCGGCATCAACAGCTCCCTGCAGGTCGCCAGCTCCACCCTGCCCTACGAGCAGGCGCTCATCTTTCCAGCCAGTGCGGGCCACATTGTGGTCGCCTCAGCCAGCAGCACTTCGGGGGCCGTGGGGTCTCTGCTGGGCAGCGGGGGTGGAGGCAGCAGCAGCAACAGCAGTGGTGGTGGAGGTGGGGGCGGCGGCAGTTTGGGCGGTGGGATCGGCGTTCACAACCTGACACGCCGCAGCACGGTCAGTCTCCTGGATACCTACCAGCGATGTGGGCTTAAACGCAAGAGTGAGGAGCTCGACAACAACAGCAGTGTGCAGATCATCGAGGAGCACGGCCCACCCATGATCCAGAACGGAGCTGCCAGTGGAGCCATGGTGGCCACAGTGGCTACTGCCACCTCCACGGCAACGTCCAAGAACAGCGGCTCCAACAGCGAGGGAGACTATCAGCTGGTGCAGCACGAGGTGCTCTGCTCCATGACCAATACGTATGAGGTGCTGGAGTTCTTGGGGAGAGGAACCTTTGGACAGGTTGTTAAGTGTTGGAAGCGGGGCACCAACGAGATCGTGGCTATCAAGATCCTGAAAAACCACCCGTCGTATGCACGGCAGGGTCAGATCGAGGTCAGCATCCTGGCGCGCCTCAGCACGGAGAGTGCAGATGACTACAACTTCGTGAGGGCCTACGAGTGCTTCCAGCACAAGAACCACACGTGCCTGGTATTTGAGATGCTGGAGCAGAACCTGTACGACTTCCTCAAGCAGAACAAGTTCAGCCCTTTGCCGCTCAAATACATCAGACCCGTGCTGCAGCAGGTGGCCACAGCGCTCATGAAACTGAAGAGTCTGGGGCTGATCCATGCGGATCTAAAGCCGGAGAACATCATGCTCGTGGACCCGTCTCGACAGCCCTACAGGGTCAAAGTGATAGACTTTGGATCTGCTAGTCATGTGTCTAAAGCAGTGTGCTCCACTTATCTACAGTCCAGATACTACAGGTAAGAGCTGAATCCTTGTTTGTTGGCTTTTTTTTATCTTGTTTTGGAGATGCGGAGAGGATGTGGCCCAGAGAAAACTGTTCTTTCTGCTGAGATCGTTGTGCTATCTGCATCGTGTTTGATTTATCCCTGCTTTAACAGGAATGTTTTCACTGCAGAGCTGATTATTTGGCCAAACACCCAGAGTGCTGAAGTCCTCTCTCTCTTTCGGCCTTTCCTGTTTGCTTGTTTACCCCCGTAGTAACCCCCCCTCCCCGTCCAGTGGCGGAGAGGCTGTAAAACTCAAAGGGTTGCAGAGTGGCCTCCTGCTTATTGCGTTTAATGTGGTAAACAAGTATGTTTCAGAGTTTCTTTGATGATGGGGTGGTGCTGTTGTGACTTGTTGGAGCTCTGGTGAGGAGGTGACAGACCACAGGGCATATTTGAAGCAGAGGCATCTTTTCCTATCAGAGAGGTTCAAGGTCATGTGAAAAGATTTTTAGCCTCTGCCACACATGCAATTTAGAAATTTCACAGAAGTTTTTCGGGGCTTTGACCTTTGGATTTTCCAAAGTTGCTTGCTCAAAGTGTAAAGTCTTCCCAGTTGGACAAAGAGGGATGGTGGGTGGAGGCAGGACATGATGTCAGAAGCATGCTCTGAAAGCCACAGTGTGATGTTTACAGGATGATGGCAGACAAAGCAGCAGAGACGCACACTATGATGACAGATTTTAGATTTATATCGACGCTGCGTGTAAACAGATGGGTGTGCAGACACATTCTTTAGTTTCCACCTCAGATGTTTATATTCATTTTATTACTGGTCGCTCTTTCAGCTTCATACCTGGTGCTTGATAGAAACATCATCAACCCCACTCTTCCTCTCACACTGATTTTGGCTCTCTTGCACTGGGGGTCTGCAGGGAAAAGTCCAGGTGAGGTCAGGGTGAAAGTTTTCTGTCCAAACATGCTGCTCATCCGGAAAGTTTCAGGAAGTTTTGTGCAAGTGTGAATGCAGATTTGGGGAAACTCCCTCATGTGGGGTTGCAGCCTGCCCAAAGGCTTCTATTCACCCCTCTGCTCCCAAGCCCCCCCTCCAGACCCTCAACCCCCATCACCATGGCTGGCTCCCGTTTCCCCAGAGATAGAGATGAGGGGTCAGCCCGAGTTCTCCTGTAATATGTGCCTGTAATCCACACCAGCGGGCCCTGCATTAGAACCAGATGAGTCCCCAGGCCGGCCGTTCTTTCTTCTCCCTCTCCTTCTCAAACAGCCTCATAGCAAACAGTGTGTTTAGGTTTCAGCCGAGGCAGCGTTGAGAGAGAACTGTGTGAGGAATCAAACAGTGACCGTGTCCATACAGAGAGAAGCTTTGTGTGACGCTTGAGCCCGGTGCTGGGGTTGAGGCAAGAACAGGTGTGCGTCTATGGTACCTCATGCAAAAACACACATAAACCCACGCACACACAAACACACGCTACACGCGCCAGGTGGTGGCTCTGCTCGGCTCAAAGTGCAGATTCCATCAGGAGAAGTTTGTGGTCTCGTTTTAGTGGAGGGTGTTGATATAAGAGTTTGGTTTTGTTATCTTTACAGTTTGTCACCGGCTTTTTTAAAACATGCTACACTGAGCCATTGTTTCCTGCAGAGTGAGGAACTTTGAGTGAACAGTAACGGATATTCAAATCGCTGCATTCAGAAGATAAAACACTTGAAGCCTAGGAATCGTCAGATCCTGATTGTCTCTCCAGGCAGCTGACAGGTGGATTATTTCATCAAAGCTGGAGTCTTTATGAAGTGTTTTTATAAACCCCTCCCTCAAACTGCCTCCTGATCCAAGAGTACATTAAGAACCCAGTGTGGGAACTGGATTGTACATTTGAACAGGGCAGTGCTGTTTTATCAGTTTAAGTATCTCATCCTGAAGTAAACACCAGCAGCAGCCTGTTTTAGCTGCTCCTGGGCTGTAGGTCAACAGGCAGGCCATAAAATGTTCCTGTTTGTTTTCTCGGGGAGTGAAGGGTGGAAGAGAGCAGAGAGAGATCATCCCTCCATTTCCTCTCAGTGGTGTAGGGATGGGAAGAAAAAAAACAGCAGACAGTGACCAGAAAATTTCCCAAAAGCCACCAAAATCCCGGCTCAGGACTTGGTGACCCTGGTTTGAGGTATTCAGAGTGGTGTGCGTTTGGCTTCATAAAGCACTCAGTGACTCAACCTGAGCATGTTTGCTTTACTATGCCAGGACTCAGCGTGAGGAATAGTACATGACGTTCAATTTATTTCAAAGAATGAGCTCATGGGAGATGAGCACTGCGGGTGTCTTAGCATGGCGTACAGTTTGGGCCACAAACAAACCCTGGCTGCGGGTGGAGTTCATGGTGAGTTCAAAAGCTGAGAGGAGAACATCAAATCGTCTTTGATGGTTTCAGATGAGAAGATAGCGGGATTGTTTCTGCCTCTGTCCTGCAGACTGTACCTTTAAGGTGGAGATCCAGGTGGAGTTTTTCTGCTGCAACCTGCTGGCTGCTAGTACTCTGTTTCCCTCATAACAACAGAAACATGCGCCTGTTTTCTGTGTTGATTCATGGGAAACAGAATATCTGTTTAATTAGCTTGTCTGACTCTTCTCTTTCATTACTTTTCAGTTTTTAAGATTTTTTCTTAAGATTTTTTAAATTATTTGACATAGAGCTGCAACTAATGAGTATATTCATAATCGATTTATCTATCGCTTGTTCTCTCGATTAATGGAGTAGTTGTTTGGTCCATAAAATGACGGAAAATGGTGAAAACTGTCAGTGTTTCTTGGAGTCTAAGATGACATCATCAAATGTCTTGTTTTCAAACCAAAGATATTCAGGACTGTCAGAGAGAAGCAAAGAAATCAGAAAATATTCACATTTATGAAGCCAAAATCAGAGAGTTTGGACTTCTTTTTCTTAAATAATTACTCAAACTGATTAATCGATTATCAAAATAGTTGACGATTAATTTAGTAATTGATAAATAATCGATTATTCATTTAAAAGTTGCAGCTCTAATTTGACATGCAAGTGCTGAGAGCTGACGTCACACCAGCAGCCAATAGGATGAGGGCTTTGTTCATGTATTTGAGGTTTCTTGTACAACTGAGACCCCACTTCACAATCTTGTAAGGAAGAAAAGAATAAAGAACGAGTGATATTAGCAGGGATTAAACACTGTAGATTGCTTTCATACATCCATTTGCTGGGGGCTCTCACTCCCCTCAGACATGGCTGTTTGCACCTGAGATGTCATCTCTGCTGTTTGACGTGATGTTCTGTAAGAGCCTCTCAAATGACTTATGGATTTTCCACAAGGTTGACTCATGCAAATAAAACAGCAGTATTCAAGGTAAACAAGTGATGTTCTGTTTACGAGAACGGCTCTCATGGTGCTCACAGTCTCATGAAGCTGAGCTCATCTATCCTTGTCAAACAGGCCAGTCGGTGACACTGAACTTAAAAAGAGTCTCTTACTAACATTTGAAGCCTTCAGCTCTTTGTGTTCTGCTGCTCTGCCTCATTGTCATCTGTTCTTAATTCTTTGTGGTTTTTATGTCCTGATTACATCAACCTGACCGACCTTACCCTGGTCCCACTTCTTTTATCCTCCTCTCCTTTCCTGCTCCCCCCCTGCCTATAGCTAATTATGTAACCGGTAAGCCGGCTAGTCAAGCTTACCCTGCGTCAGATAAAGAGATTATTGTCTTGTCCCAATTGGTCATGTTTGTCCTATTTATCTCACTGGGTAGAGGCCGTGAAAAGGCTGGAATGTGGTGGGATATTATTTAAAGTTTTCCGAGGTGAAGCAGCTGGTGAGAGGGAGCCTGCATGTAGCTGTGAGTGAAAGGGAGGAGCAGCATGGAGACAGACGAACGCCCTGCATGACTGTCTGCTGGACTGTCCTCAAGTTACTCGGGTTTTGGTGTCCTGGGAGGACAGTGCCCTGTCTTTATCCACTAGAGGCCTGCTAGCGTTGTTAGTTTTAGGTCTAAGCTGGCAGAATTTCTCAAAGTTGTCACCTGAACTCATGTTATTTTTCCTAGTAGCTGCGTGTTAAATAAAAAAGGCTAGGCTAGGTTTGCTAAAGAAGTTGATAAACTTCTACAGTGAGTTCAGTGAACAGGATCATAGACAAAGTTTGGTTTGGTATCTGAACCTGGTGGCCATAGCCCCTGCACTTGGGGTGCAGGATTCAACCTCCAGGGCCCGAGGATAGTTAAGCACAGATTTTAATAAACTTCTGTATTTCTTTCTGTGCATGTAAATGCATCCAAGTGGACTCAAGAGCTAAGTGTACCTTAATGTCATTTAGGCTCTGACATTCATTTTGGGTTCTGTCCTCTCTGTGTCTTTATCTGTTTGGGAAAGTTGCCTGGACCTGCTCATGGACTCTCTTTTATATCAGAATATAAAATTACACCTCAAGGATTCAGTCAGTTAACTTCAGAGAAATGGTGTTAGTCATCAAAATTATTCACAACAGACACAAATAAAACCATCATGCTTGTTTCATGTGTGCGTGTCTGAATGCTGGTATTATATTTTGTGTTTACTGACTAAATTCAAACGAATAACTCGCTCCATTATGCTTCTTCCTGGTTTTAACAGAGTGCATCTCACCTCACCTCGCTTCTCTCCACTGGCTCCCTGTGTGTTTTACAACTGATTTTAAGATTTTACTCATCACTTTAAAGCTTGCTGAGGTCTTGCACCAAGCTAAAGAAATGTTTACACCTTATGAGCTATCCTGCCACCCTAAATCCTCAGGTGGAGCTCTTCTGGTCTTCCCAAAATCGAGGCTGAAATCATAAGGTGATCTGGCTTTTTCCACGAGGGCCCCTGGACTTTGGAACAACCTTCCCAAGGAGGAAGACGGAGTCAATCTCTTCTTAAAACTCACTTTTATTGACTGGCTTTTATGTTATTTTACCCTTTGAATAGTATTTTAATGTAATTATTTTTTTTCTTTTTAATTGTTTAATTAATTTATTTTTTTATTATTATTTTGCTCTTAATTATACTCTTGATTTATTTATGCTTTTATTTCTTTTATCTCATTCTCTTGGAACTCGTTTCTTTTTTCAGTTGACGTGATGCTCCAACCCTCCAATCTATATTTTTCTTTTCTTTTTTTCTTTCTTTGCTCTTTTAACTTTATTCATCTTTTTATTTATTTTTGGCTTTTTTGTCTTTAAAATATTCCACTTACTCACCACTTGTCTCCATCTGCTAACTATTTCTAATAATAAAAAGTTATTATTATTATTATTATTATTATTATTATTATTATTATTATTATTATTATTATTATTATTATATAAATTCCTGTTTTGATTTAAGTTAAAAAGAAATTGGCTGATTGGCTATTGTGGAACAATTAGTTCAATCAGGATAAGAAATGTCAACCCTCCTGGTTATTCTCATCATCCGTGTTGCCTGACAGGAATTTGTATCTAATCCCATCTTTATGTTGACTTTACATCTCATTCAGTGTTTGAACTTTGGAAAAATACCTCAGAAAGTTTCTGTGATTTAGGAGTCAAATAATCTTCTAATCCCAGTCAAATCAGGCAGGGACTTGCCAAGCAGTACAGAGGTGAGAAAAAGCAGGTTCAAGTTCCTCTTTAGGCATATTTGAACTCTTATTTCTCGTGTGAACAAATGAGTGCAACAAGCTTGCTTGTCACACCCCACTATCATTTCTTTAGTTCACAATTTTTCATTTTAGTTTTCAATCAGCATACATCTGACTTTCTCAGAGTGCTTCTTTTATCGATGCTTGTTCAGCCTCTCTAAAACACAGAGCCCAGTTTCCTCCTGTAATTAAACATCCTCATCTTAACAACCTCTGAGCCTGAAGCTAAATGCTGCATACATGTGCCTGTTACCTGACGCACATATTTCACACACTTCAACCTTTACATGCAGTACAGTGTACTGTCCAGTTTTATGTCTGTATCTGTGTACAATAAGTGGAGATTTTAATGCTTCCAGACCTTCCAGACAAAAAGCTGAGAACATTTTGCATTTCCTCCTTTAAAGCCAGTATCTGTATTCATGTTGGCAGTAAAGGCGGGCGCAGCTGATGCTACAGTACGATCTCTGACACTGCCGGGCTTATGTCTTAGCCCTAATAACTGATGAAATATGTATCTGTCTCCATCGGAGGTGGTGCTGGTGCAGCTCGGGCTGAGGCTGCTGACTTTATGATGAGCTGCTGCCCCACCTGTCTATCTGCCTCTCTATCTGTTGTTAGCGTTGCACAACCAGACAGACAGACAGGGCAGGCGTTCCAGCACATTTATCCTGCCTCCGTGCGAAACATCAAGGGGTGTTTTAATGAATGAGGTTGCTATTAGTTACTGTTCTGTGAAGCGTTTATTTAAGTGTGTGTGTGTGTGTGTGTGTGTGTGGGAGAAAGGTGGGTAAATGCCAGGATCAGGTTGCTACAGAGGAAAGATGAATTGGAAAAGGACAGAAGAGGCAGATGCACTCAGTGGAAACGGTGCTGTTAATAGTGCAGGTGTTGTTTGTGTGAAGCTTTTCCAGAAAGTCTCCTGAACGGGAAGAAAAAAGGGGGAGAGGAGGGTGAAGTGATGGGGTTGTGGGTGTGTTGAAGGTGGTTGTTTTGCATTCCTAACCAGTACCTGGAACAGCGCTGTCTTACCCCCGAGCAGTGTCAGATTATTACTAATGCAGATGAGCTTTCATTAGCTTCAGCCTGCCTGGGTGGCCGCTGTGACGTGTTGTTACTTTGTGCTGACTTTCTGTTTCGTTTATGTTTGTACCTCCAGCTGGTGGCCACTCAGGGCCTCAGCAGTGTTGACTGCATGTGCTGAAATGATGGTCTGTAATATTCAGGAGCTGACGGTAAAAGAAAGAACCCTAAAATGATAATTACTGCTCTTTGCATTCACTACTGCTTCACTTTATGACAGTCATAACACCTTAGTATGCATGACAGAATCCTAATAACCTGTTTCTCATTTATAATTTGCCTCTGGGCAGCTCTTCCATGTGTCTCCACAGAGCAGCCAGAAAGCAGGAGACATGTAGCAGCTAAGCTAATTAACAAGCACACCCCAGCATATGCATCAGATCACATACAGAAGTCACTGCTCACGCTCATTTAGGCAAATAATGAGTGAGAATTATTTAACTCTTTAGGTAAAAGTGGACTTCACCGTTTGGCTGAGGGAAACGCTACATTCAGACTTGTGCTGCTCATGTGTGTGTGTGCGTGTGTGTGTGAATGCACCCCTGCTAGAGTGGGACTGTGCGCTCCTACGATAAGACACAGCTCTCAGAGTTTCACCCCATCGTTTCATCCCAGCTTCTTGTCTTTGTTCTCCCTCGCAGTTCAATTTCCATACATTTCCCAGGATATTAAGCTGACGGAAATTAAGCTGCCTTGATAAAACACAGCGAGCCGCCCACTTAAGCTCACTAAGGCTGCAATATGCCTGCTCTGTATTGATTGGCTTATTTGAAACATGGGATTTTTCCTCACACAGAGCTGTTCAGCCTTACAGGTGTTTGTGGAGGTGCTTCAGTGCAGGGTAAGGTGAAAAAAAAGTAACATCATGAAATTCACAGACTAAACATCAGGTCAAGAATTTGGCTTCTCAGATACGGATCCTCCACCTTTAGAGAGCTCAGATGGTCATTTCATGCCCCTCTAATGTTCTGCTAACACATCATCATCAGCCTCATGGGCTTGGTTGTAGTTGTTGTTGTAGCTCGTGTCATGACACTTGTTGACCGTCTCTCTCTTGTTTCTGACGTGCTGTCTCCTCTGTCGGCTGCATTTCCTTCATGACATGTGTGTTGAAAATCTGAAACCTGAGCAAGTGTTTGTGTCTTATATCGAATAAAAAATGTCTCATAAGACATAATACGAGCGAAAACTTTTTGAATGATGTGCTTCTAGTGGAAGCAACAAAGTCTGGCAGCTCTCAACGATTACTCTGTTTTTTGCTATTTATTTTTATCTTATTTTTAACAACTGTATCTGTGGGGAGAAGAGCTAATTCAGAGAGGAGCTTCTTGTCTTATCATGGAGCAGATCTGGAGGGTATCACCCTGTTCCACCTGAGATGAAGAAGTGTTTCTGAGTATGTCGTGCTGGTGCAGTGGTAAAGGCAAGGAGATGGATATATAAGCCCTTTCTTCAGTTATCAGTTATCATGGAGAATGTCAACTTTCTGCCCAACAGAAGTGATGAGCTGGAGATATTGGTTTCAGTTACACTACCCTCTCCTCCCACCTGTCTGGATCTACAGTTTGTTGATTGTCCAACCGGAGAGAATAAAACACTTTATCTGCTGTATGCTGGTGTCAGGGATGCCTACAGAGCTGCTGCCTTGCTGCCACTGGGCACTGAAATCGCGGCCTGGTTTCCTGCAGACCTGTTGGGGACCCTGTGTACTGAGGCAGCCTGCAACTACCCTCACAGTCAGGAGATGGACACCTGAGGCTGGTGAGGCTCTGAGGGACTGCTTTGAATGCACAGATTGGAGTGAGCTGCTGGAAACAGATGAGAGCAAGGACACTGACAGACATTATTTCTGTCAGTGATTTATAAAGTACATTATTTTCTATTTTGTATTCTACATTCATCTTACAAGGTTTTTTTTTTTAAAGATTATCTAATTATTATGCTACATTTTAACTCTTAAAATAATGCCTGATTTTTTTTTCTTTTTGCAAAAAAGTCATAAAGAGAATGCTTTGCAGTGTTTAAAGGCATGGCACTGTGGGACAGTGCTCGTCTGGAATAGTTGACTTAGTCCAGATTCATGGGGAAATTGTTGCCTGATGGTGAAATGACTGGAGATGGAGCTACTACCATGATACATGGGTGAAAGACGTTGTTTTTTAGTAAAACTGAAAAATTTTCAATTGGTGTAACCAGTATTTCTTCATAAAAGATGTGATATTGTGCAAAAAAGTTACTATGAATATGATTGACTTTATCAGTCCTGCTCAGTACAACAAAAACATATTATCAAGTTTTGAAATGAAATATTTTAAATATACTTTCAGATGATATTTCATGATGGATAACTTATTTCATCAGTACACTTGCTTGACTTCTATGAGGGTGAATTATTAAATACTTGTCATGCTTTTGTTGTTATACCATTTGACAATTTAATGGGACTGATTCTTTAATTGGTTAAAAATGGTAGAAATGTCTTAAAATACTTCGACACGGGTAGAAATGCAAACTGGTCATTTAAACAAGCATCTATCAGGTTGTTTTAAGAAGTTTAAAGCATATCTTTGATACGGTCATTTAAGTGTTGAACATTAACCTTGTAACAGCAGTTGAGAGTGGACGAGGGATCAAAAAGTGAAATGTCTGCAGCTGATCATCATCATCAGCTGTTTTGAGGTTCTGTGAGTTCAGGACAAGTTCAGGACATATTATCTTTTTTAAGAAAAGATAATATGCAAAGAGTGCAAAAATGCTGCGTCTGCAAAGCAACTCATTCAGCCAGCTCAAAAACACAAAGTGCTACTATGCTAGTACTAACTATGCAGTGTGGTTTGTTCATTAGCTGGAAAGTAGCAGAAATAGATCTGAAAGCTTTCTTATTTTGATTGAAATGTGGAAGAAATGTTTCACTGAAATGGTTAAAACTCATGATCAGTCGTCCTGTAGTGATCACAACAGCAGTGATTATCGTTTGAAATAATGATGCAGCTCTACCTTCAGCTGTGGAACGATGAAGCTTCCCCCTCAGTTTAGTCTGACAGTCATTAACTGGACAGGGGGAACTCTCTCTGCAGCAGTCATATATTCACCCTCCTCCCCGTGCTCGCCACAGATCACTCTTTCTTTTCACCAGTGTGATGGCTGCCATCAGCAGCTGACTGGCACAGGTGCCCCTGGGTTTAAATAAATCATGAGTCTTCCTGCTGATCCCCCCCCCCCACACACACACACACTCACACTGCTCCTGTATGCCCGCCATCCCTCCGCAGGGAGCTGGAGAGGGGGGCTGCCCCCACAGCTCAGCTCCTTCCCGCCCTCCTTCCCTTTCTCTTCTTTTCCACCGCCCCTCACCTTCCCGCCTCCCCCCCTCACCTCTTCCATCCACTCACATGAATATTTAAACGCCAACACCAGGATGGAAAATATGCTGCAAGGGCAATGAAGACTTGCTAACAAAGAATTTGTTCATTTTGGGAGCCAGAGTTTCCTTATTAAAGGCAGGTCAGAGGAGTACTGATGAATCTCTGAGTGGTCCAATAACAGGGACGGGGTGGGGGGGGTGGGTGGGTGAAGAAAGAGACAGAGAAGACTGTCAACACCAGGGAGGACAGAGACGGACCCAGGGCAGGAGAGACACTGAGACAGACTGATCCAAGCTGTAGCTGTCCAGCTGGGGAGAGGATTGGGGGGATTGGGGAGGCCTGGCGGGGACCTGCAATTGGCTCCATGCAGGCTTTGTGTGAGTGTGTGTGTGTGTGTGTGTGTGTGAGTGTGTGTTTGAACTGACTGTGACAGAGAATGCCTGGTGTGCAGAGGCCCATGCAGTCTCCCATGAAGTTTTAACAGAACAAAACAGATGCATTTGTTTTCTCAATTGGAGGAATTTGCTAATGTGCATATACAAGGGTAAATAGTTTGGCTAATTTGCAGCAGGCAAGTGGGCAGAGCTCCCTGCTGCACGGTCAGCCAGCAGGGGCCCCTGGACAGAGAGGAAAAAAACAGATGACCACCAACCTCACGTATTCTGTCTCTTCATTAAACACCAACCCAGACTTCACCAAGTCAGTCCATTTCAGCTGAACCACAACTTTTACATCCTGCCACTCAGTCGGACCCTTTAAAGAGTTGCTTCTTTCAGTTTTAAACAGCAGAATCCCCCTTTTCTAGAAACACTCATACAGTCAAAGAATTTCAGTTCCCAGTTATTATCACATCACTCTGATCGACCAGAACTTTTTAAAACTGAACGAGTTGAACACTGACGTGTTTCTGTTTGGCTCTGTCAGTCCACCAGTCCCATTCAAAACCATCTTGGCCCAAAGTCAGCTCGTGTGAAGCTCTGTGCCAAAAACCTAGGGTGGGGGGTTGAATCCTCCTCTGAATGTGACAGACGAGTTAACTCTGTGGTGAGAAGCTGTTTTCTCCACCTGAGCTGTGGCCAAAATTAAGCCTTTTCAATCTCCCAAAGCAGCATAACAAAATATGTACCCGGTCATCTCACTTGAACCAGTGTAACTCCAGATACAGGGGAGTCAGGCTTTTATATGCAGTTTGTTCTGAATGCTCTCAACATATTTTTAACTGATACACAAAAGTGAGTTCATCTTACAATTTTTAGCATCAGATTATCTGCACGTTTGTCTGCAGAAGAGGAAATTTCTGCTAAAATGCCATTAAGATTTTGCATTATTTGAGTGGATGTGATTACACGTTGTTTGTGCCAAGAAGCTTCCTCATGTCACCTGTGTGGAAGTATTACATCGTACTGAATCATATTGTATTGTAGTCAGATTATAGAGAATAATGAATGGAAGCTCATTAAGCTGCACTGATTTCACACTGGACACGTGTCACTCTTACAGTCACCCTAAAAACGTACCAAACTTAAAGTGAGAGCAGTTCTGCTCTCTCTGCTCTGCACATGTGCTGTGCTCAAACCTTAAAGCCCACCCCTCCCCGGCGTCCACCTGTGATCTCAAGCAAAGCGGTATTGATTCATTACTCATTTCTGAGGACCTCTGAGGTCAAGGCCAATGCACTAGAAACACGTTTAACTTTAAGTTTCAACCAGAACAAGAATCTTAACAGTCGTCGTCATGTTTAAAGGTGAGACGCTTAACTTCTCAGTACAAACATATCAGAGGTGTGATGGTGGGGCCGAGCCATCCTACTGCTGTGCCAGCATCAGAGACAGTCACAGAGAGGGGATCAACTATGAGCTGAGGCGGCAGGCGGCTTTCCTTATGCCACAATGTTATGACCACAAACTGTATAATACATTTGATTAGTAAAGTACATTCTATTGTATTCAATTCTATTCTATTCTATTCTATTCTATTCTATTCTATTCTATTCTATTCTGTTCTGTTCTATTCTATTCTATTCTATTCTATTCTATTCTCTTCTGTTCTATTCTATTCTACTCTATTCTATTCTATTCTATTCTATTCTATTCTATTCTATTCTGTTCTATTCTAACATCACTCATCTTTTTCTGGTTTTGGAAATGCTGATCTCAGACAGGTTTTGAGCCTCCCCACTACAGCTCCATGGTTCCCACCTGTCAGTCAGGTGAGCTGTGCCTCTGATTGGGCGAACTTGCCTTCTTTATATCTTCTAAACTACTGAGTAATAAGTTTATGTTTCTCTATTATCACTCCCCCTACAGTGTGGGATGACAGAGGATTTAGCTCTGCTGTAAAAATTGTATCATTGGAACCTGATGAAAGATCGATCAGACGGTGAATGATGCTGAAAAACGAAGTTCATATCTATGGACAGCAGAAAGCCTGACCTTGAATGAGCCAGGAAACAGTATTTGGTGGAATTTTAATCACAGCTTTCGTGTGTCTTGGTATGCTCATTACCTGTTGTGTTGAGATTCAACAGGCTCTTGGATGAAACTTCTTTTTGAAAAAAGCTGGAGTGGTTTCCTTGCTTTTGTTTGGTAGTTTCAAAGTCCTGATGAAAGAAACTTGTTTTTCTAACAATTTAGGAACTTTATGTGAAAGTAGAAAAGATTCAATGTTTTCAGCAACCTTAGATTGGACAAGAGGACGAACATTGACAAACATCGTCGTTCTTTCATTGTGTTTCAGTCTCTGGTTGGAAAAGCTAGGTGACCAAAACTGGCTTTTATAGAATATAAAGGCCACTCAAGATTTTATTCAAGCACCATGCTAGTCATAAAACAGGTCTGAAGCAAATCCTATTTCACCCAAGCTTGATGAATAATTTAAAATGACTAATAGCGCCTTGTGACAGAGAATGTATCGCTGTGGTGTATCAGATTGCGGCGGTTTGGGCCTGAGGCGTAATTTGTTTGGAAAAATAATTACTCCTGTATTGGATGCTGGTTAAATATTAAAAGGGTTAGCATTAGGAATGGGGCAGCATCCAAAAGGGGGTTTCACTCTACTCCATGGCACAAACGTTCCTTCAGACATCATTCTGCACACTCTGAAAAGTTCCTTATTTTATAGCCGTATTTAAAAGACCACACTGCTAAGTTTCACAAAAAAAGCAATGCACACTGATGAACTTCTCCTGTGTACCTGGCTGCAGAGCTTTGAAGACTAATCCCAGTGTTTTATGAGCGAGGAGCGTCGGATTGTCTGTCGAGTTCAGACGGTTATTGGGTGCACAAGCTGAGAGGCACCACAGAGCATTAAGATGCTGCACATCAGCCCAGAGAGGAAAGAGAAGAACAACATGTCACAGTGAGATTTGAGATACAAAGACGAAGAAGAAATCAGCAGGAAAATACAAAATAATAAGAATAAAAGAGTGAGGAGAAAGGACAAGAAGCTTATTAATGGCTGTAAATGTGAGGAGAAGTAGTTAAACCACACGAGACAATCCGGCGTGTGTGTTTGTGTGTGTGTCTTTGTTTGTGTGTTGCTGATTAAACATGAGGGTTGTGTCCTTTCAAGCTACACACAACCTGTTCAGTGTGTGTTCTTCCACAAACCATGAACAGTTCTGACTGATTTACAGCTTAAAGAGAGACACATTCTGCTCATATGCAGCAAACACAAGCAGCAGGCACAGGTCCCATATCTGAGACGTATCAGTGTGTTTTATCAGCTCGTAATAACTCACCTCGTCCCCGTAAGCACAGCCGGGACGACACCTCCACGCTGTCTTTGATTCCAGCCGCAGTCTGTGGCATCAAACAGATGGTGTTATGTTAAACAGAGGCAGCGTTGTTGTGGAGAGGTGAAGGAGTTTCTTTGCATCAGCCAACGTAAAGCTCTGCAGGGAGGACAACCTGAAGAAGCTGCTTCTTATGTGGAGCTCTTAAGAAAGCTGTGAGCTCCAGGGAGGTGTTGAAGTGAGTCCATCATCACCGAGCCTACTGAAGTCCCTCACAGTGCTGTAATTCATCTGCTTTTACAGTATTGTGTATCACATTTACCTCAGCACGTGTTGATCTTGTAGATGCTGTATTAGGTTTGACATGTTTAACCCTGAAGTAGCCGCAGGTTTCACAGACAGGTGAGCTCCTTAGTCATTCTGAGCACCTGAAGTAACTCCCTTAAGGATTGAAATAAGTGTGACATTTTCAATGCACAGTTAATCATTGCAAACTGCGTCTGTTGGCTTTTTGTTTCAAACTCTGGGTGTGCTCACATGAGGAGTGTTTGGCACATCATCTGACAATCACTGGCTGTCTGTTTCACTCAGACTAATAATGAGATTAGCTGGAAACGGAACGCCTCAGCTGCATTTAAGAAAAAAAGAGGAACCCTGCAGACAATCAGTGTGAGAATTATTAAAATCTTTACATCAAACTCTTAGTGCCTTCTGTTCTCCTCTGATGTGACAGCTACACACAGCACAACACTGACATCTCTCTTAAGATGTTTCTTTTTTTTTCGTTCACTCCTTTTATAGGGCAGAGGATAGAGCAGGAAGCTGGGTGGGGGAAAGATGAGGAGATGATATGCAGCAAAGGGCAGCAGGTCAGATTTGAACAGGAGCCCCTTTAAGGACTCTTACACAGGATTTAACCACTGAGTCGAATCAATGCTCCTGACTTAAATTCCATTATGAATCCAATTATTATAACAGGAACTGCAATCAGTCTGGATATTAGAACATCATGAAAAGTATGTGGGAAAAGTTTCAGTTTTTGGCCCAATAAAAGAAAAGAATTCACTTAAATTCAATCTGTATTTAAAAAGTAATAGACCAGCCACATCTAACGTCAGTCATTGTGACCAGAGGTCCATTTTCATACGGACGCCGAAATGACTCATGTTCTTACTTACATGAACATTTACATTGTCTGTCAGGGTCACAAACAAAACCAAAGTCTATCTGGTAACATCTCACTTGAACTACATTTGGACTGAGGCTACTTGTATGAAGCTAAAGCTCTGAACAATCAGCAGAAACTCAACAACTCTCACAGCTGACGTGTTTAAATGAATGAATTTATCATGATGTGAAAATGTGAGTGTTACAAAAACCCATTAGAGGACACGAGACTAGATTTAAGTCACGAAATGGAGCAGAAAAGACAAAAACGAGTGCAGAAAAAAATGTTCAGAATGCAGGATAGAAATATTTTAGCCTAAAATGTTGTTTTCAGGTTAAAATAGTCTGAATATGAAAAACAATCGAAATAAAATCCAGATCCTGATCCTGCCATAAAAACATCCAGACATATTTTCCCCATATCTCCCCCTAATGGAGAACATTTTCTTGGTCAGAAGCAGAGTTTGCTGATGTTTATGCAGCAGAGAACTGACCACTGATCATCTGATATCAAGAGACACCTGAGGTACAGGTGAGCTTTGATTTCATCAGTCTGTGATGATGGAACAAGTCTGTCTGACCACACTTAGTGACTGATTTTTACAGAAATCATGAAAAGATGCAGTTAACAAATAGAGCATTCATGTGTTACTTTAATAGTTAATAAATCAGTGGGAGCTGCTGGCTCTTAGTCATTTCTACAAAATCAAATGTGGCCCTCTTTGAAAAAGTTCCTCTGTTATCTCGCTGCAAAACCAGAGGTGTAAAACCGGACACATTATCAGCTGAGAATCTCCCCGGCTCACAATGAACATCTGAAATCTTGAGCTGAACCTGGTTCAGATTAGTTAGCTGTGTAACTTGCTTTAAAAAGCAAGTTAAAAAGCAAGGTGTGCTCTGCAGGAGTGGCTTTCTGTCTTATCTCACGTTGTATCACAGTCCTCAGGCTTCATCTTGTTCTGAAGTGTCTCCTTGTATCAGAAAAAAGGAAGTACGTATGCTGTATTCTACCTGTGGTTTTATTTATGAAAACATTTCTATACACGCACATTCTTCTCACATCAGCATCCACCCATCCTTAAAAACGAGTTTTTATAGATCAGTTGCCAGCAGAGCATTTTCACATCTCACACCAGCTGAGAGTAAATAAAGCTCACATGAGAGTCTATCACTCCTCTCCTCTATGTCTTCTGTCGCAGGCTTGAATGCCCTAACTAGAAATCAAGGCTCAGTACACTCAGTGCAGACGTGTTACACAAATCCATTAACACGCAACCCTGAATCCTGTGCAAGCTGCTTTTAGCATGCAAATAAACTCCAGCGTGAGAGTCTCCTTCCTGCAGGAAACATTCAGTGACGCGGCCTTGCATCTCTTTAAAATCTGTGGAGCTCTTTTTCCTTTTCTGTGTTTGTGTTGAAACAAACGAAGGACGTCAACACACTTCACTGTCAAACATCACTTTACTGGAATATAAAGACAGCCCCTCTGTTGCGGGCGTCTCTATGGCAACCAAAAAAGTCCATCTGCCTCTGAAGGTGTAACACCTGAACTCGAGCAAGGCGGTTTGATCTGCGTGCCCGCCCGACACACAGCTGTGTACTTTAGGGACGGGGAGGGCCCTTGAGCCACACTCTCATCTCACTGCTATTGTTTGCCCAGGTGGGCCAGGAAGCCCTGTCTCCCCCCTCCCTCACCTCTCTCTCTCTCTCTCTCCTTTACCTCCCTTTCACCATCTCATCCACGCACTCTCTCTCTCTCTCTCTCTCTCTCTCTCTCTCTCTGTCTCCCTCCCTCTCTCCTCTCTGTCTTTGTTCCACAGGGACCTGTGGTCCAACTGAAGCTCTCGGTTACACAAAGAAACCAAATTGGCTTTCATCTGCAGCCTGTTACCAGCTGTGTGCATTGTGCACTTGGTCGCCCTCTCAGTGAAGAAATAAGTGAAGATTTTGCCCATGACACTGTTGTTATTATTGGCTTTGAGTCTGAGCTCTGACAACTCCAGCGCAGGTTTCATATCAGAGTCTTTGGCGTGACTTTGCTGTGAGCAGAGATGTGAAGTTTGCTGTTCTCGTCTTTCTGCCTCTATGAGCGGAAAAAGAGGTTGAGAAACATCTGAGGAGCTCACTCTCCATTCCCATCTGCATGCGCTCGGTGACAAACTTTGAAACAACAGGTGAATGCTGAGGGAGCTGATTCCAGCATGCTTTTTATCACCTGTGAAGTTGGCTTTAATGTTTCCTGCAGTTTGGGACCTTTTGCTTGAAATCTCTCTCCAGAATGTTTCATAAACTGCATGCTGCTGATCTTTCTGAGACATGTGACATTTTGTTTCATGTTTCACCAAGAAAAAGAGAGTTTGTACAATAGGTGACTTTTACCCTGCAAAAAAAATGTATCTACACTCACCAGCAACTTTATTAGGTACACCTTGCTAGTACCAGGTTGGACCCCCTTTGCCTTCAGAACTGCCTTAATCCTTCGTGGCATAGATTCAACAAGGTACTGGAAACATTCCTCAGAGAGTTTGGTCCATATTGACATGATAGCATCATGCAGTTGCTGATGATTTGTCGGCTGAACATCCATGATGTGAATCTCTCGTTCCACCACATCCCAAAGGTGCTCTATTGGATTGAGATCTGGTAACTGTGGAGGCCATTTGAGTACAGTGAACTCATTGTCATATTCAAGAAACCAGTCTGAGATGATTCCAGCTTTATGACATGGAGTGTTCAGGGCTGAGTATGCTTTTCCACAGGAACGAGACATACGGAAATTGGACACGCAAGATCCGCACGAGAGACCACATGTGGCTTTTATACTTTTTTACACTATGCGCAGCGTCCATTCCCGAAACGCAGGGGGCGGTGTATCGCAAACACATGTCTAACACAGTACTAAACTAGAGAAGAAGAAGTTTGTTCACACAGTTTACAACATGTTTTCACAAATTCCTCTTCTCTGCCAAGTTTGGCCGCAGTTGTTAACCACACACTTATCAAGGTGATCTCTGTGTGTGAATCATGTAAATGCCAGTATTAATTATACTTTGGACACGAGGAGCTCCTGCTCGTCTGCGAAGAAGTTAGAAATATTCAGAGGTCCGTAACGCTGGAATTTTCCTCGTGAAAAGGACCGCGCGAGAGGGTGTTAAAATGACGTCATTTGCCTTGCGGAGAAGGATAAACCAGGCTTTGCTACAGTAAATCAAATGGACATAAAATTCTTTGAAAAACAAACAAAAAAAAAAAACTTTCGGTAAATATTGAATTCAAGCATAATGAGGAGGCTTTAGCTCATAAAAGGTGCAGTGTGTAGAAATGTGAATACTAAGTGTGATCCATCGCTCACTGGAAACACTCCCCTCTATAATCAGCCCTCAGTGATGTGACAGTGGCCTTTTGAGAACAAGAAGCTCCTGTGATTCATGTGTCCACTCATTGAATACAAAAACATGTATGATATAAGTTTGTCCTCTCTGTGCTACTGTAGAAAGATAGTGGTGCAAGATGGCAGCCTCATGGGAGTAAACCTGCTCATGTGTAGATATCATCCTCTTATTAATGGTGCCACAGGTTTGGTTTTTGGGGTGTTCAGTCACCACTAGGTCAGCGTGAGGAGAGAGCGATGGCCCAGTTAGTGCACAAAGTTTCTGGCCGTGTGCTCAGCATTCCTCATGGCACTGTGAGAAACAGCTGAGAAAACAGCGGGGAACTTTCATTACTTCTCCTCGTCCCCTTTTCCCCCCCTCTTTGCTTCTTTTTTACATCTTTCCATCCTCCGTCATCCTCCTTTAACCTCTCAGCAACCTCTCTCTCTCTGCCTCTGTCCATCCCTTCCCTTCCTCTCTCCATTTCCTTCGTCCTGACCTTTGACCCTTACACAAATCTGCCCGGCATTTCAATCATCACACCCTGAAGCCACAGAGGATCACAGAGCCTGATCCCCCTCGGCAGAGCTGGGACAAATGCACCAGTAGCTTCTTTCATGGGCCAAAGGTGTCTGAGCGTGAGCTTTGCATGTTTCACAACGCTCTGCAGATGTGGGGCTCGTCACATGCATCAGATTATGACTGAGAGGGAAAAAAATCCAGACTTTTGCACATAAGAGTTTGTGAAACGTGTTAATATGCATATTTTTTGTGCTATTTTCTTAACAATGAACAAATAAAGTAGAGAAACTGTGGTCTCGCACTTTATGGAGGCTTTCTTTGTGCCGTCGTGTTTCTGCAGACGCTCTGCTGACAGAGTTACCTCTGTTACTCTTGAATCAGTCAAAGCAAAGTGTTACTGCAGGAGGAGAGAGTTAAACAGACTGCTTGAACTCACCTGCTCTCTTTTCTTCTCCTCTCCTCTCTTTGAGTCGTCAGTGCACAATGCAGCTCAAATCAATCATAACTACAGCACCTGTTCTGCAGAAATGCCAGCGTCAGTTAAAAAGGCCCTCTGTTTGTTTGTTTGTCCGTCCTTCTGTCTGTCTGCTGTGTTTGCCTTTTCTTCACGGGAGCCGGAGGGAAAAGGAGGAGAATGGATGACTAAGTGTAGTGAATCATAAATGAGTTGAGGAGCGTGTTGGTGCATTGGAGAGGCTCAGCGTGATAGCACCAGCTACCTGTCACACTGTCTCCTCTTTGTTATCAGGCCCCCAAATATAAAGCTTCTCTGCCTCCTTCACGAGCTCCTGATTTATGAAAAGAGGCCATTTTGTGGGGCTAATTGCGTAAAGCCTGCTGCTGCTGCAGCATCTGAGGACAAGTCATAACAGATCTTTAGATGTGGCGCAGACGGCTGAGAGGACACCGGACCCAGAGCAGATAATCAGTCGTGAACGTGGAGCCAGATGATGACCCTCTGCCTGTCAGCTCTCGCCACATGAGCCCAGTTTTCAACGCTTTATTTCGCAGCAGAACAGAAGAATACAGAGGGTTTAAAGATTATTCCTGACGGAAACACAAGGAAGCAACTGTATCTGCTAAAACAACCTCGGAGTAAGGGTAACAGCATGCTCCAGCACACCTCCCTCCTCCCTCCTCCCTCCTCCCTCCTCCCTCCTCGTTGTTAAGCTGGGAGTGAGGAGTGCTATTTGCATTACAAGGTTCCTGTGGAGCCGAATGGAAGACAGGCAGAGCTGTGAGCAAAACGAACGCTCTCAGGGTGGCCCGGTGCTAATTGCGACCGGGGTACATTTACTGATTATAGTTAAGTGGTCCAAAATGGTCCCCTGCACTCGGTTGCATTGACCCACTCCCTCCCTTGGTGGATGTGGTCAATAGCGGGCCTGTTGAGATGCCTTTCCTCTGAGGGAAGAAAACAGGCTCCAATCAGGACCGTCTCCTTGTTTCATCTCCAAAAAGGCTCTGCAAAGGGGAGAAATGAAGGTTTCTAACACGGTGAACAACAGGAACAGCAGGGAGCTATATTTCATGAGTGACAGCCCCGCTGAAATAGATGTTGAATTAAAATACAAAAACAAATTGAATCTGCAGAGGCTAAATTGTTTCCCTCAAGTGTGAACAATGACAGAAAAGGATTCAACCCGCGCTTGTTCTCCAGGCTTCGTATTGTGAGTGCATGTGCAGCTCATGACTATTCATGTTGCCTGCAACATCATGCAAGTGTGGTCAAATGGAAATTAATGGAATGCAAAGTGGAATGTAAATGTAGCTGCAGCGGGGGGAAATTAAATTCCTGCCGAGGAAAAGCCGTGAAGGCTGCATGTGTAGATGGGACCAGGTCAGTGTTTTGTATTCGCTCTCCTCCTGGTTGTCTGCGCTGTAAGGCTCCGCAACGGGAGGACGGGCTGGGGGTGATTTAACAGCCACTGGATCACACAGGCTTTGATCCCCCCCCTCCACCCTCCACCCCCCCTGGGCTTCTCAGAGTCTACGGGATAGACTTCAGGCCTACTGATGAGGAGGTGGAGATCTCACACCCCCTCTGGTGCTGCTTTGTGAGCTCGTTTTTCCTTCATAGATTATCTTTCCAATGGATTTATGTTTTCTTGGAGCTTTCTTTGGAGTTATTTGCAGTTTTTACCCACTTATTTGACTTTTTCGTGACAGTTTTTTGATGCAAAGTGCAGAACTGATTACAAAGAGAGGCATTCAGGTGATAGAAAGGAGCTGCGTCTCGTCCCTCAAAGTATTTTCCTTGGACACATTTAAAGTCTTCCTGCAGGTCGAGTGTTTTACGTAACCTTCCACGCAGTGATGTAATTCCCTCTCCTCCTGAATGCCGGTGTCAGACACACTGGGCTGTGTCCTTTTAGCCGCTCAGTCTGCCCTTGTGTCATAATCTCTCTCCTGGCTGGCCCAATCCCTCAACAATTTATGTAATTAACTGATGTCACTGCTCTGGATTTCTCACAAACACTGTATCACTGCAGCCCTGGTTTCCCTTAAAGTAACAAATCCCTGCAGGCCTGTGGTCTATTAAGGCTGTTATTCACATGGTTCTCGGTTATATGAGGGTGGATATTAAAAAAGTCAGAAAATAACAAGCCCCATTACATAAACATGGGGAGGTAATTGGAGTAGAAAAAGTTTCTTTTATTATAGGAGCTAGCAGAATTACTACATGCCAATTAGAGAGTGAGTGTTTTATGGGGCTGGCTTGCTGACACAGAAGGATCTGTATATATGTGTGTGTGTGTGTGTGTGTGTGTGTGTGTAGAGGGAGAAAGGGGTTAGCCTTGTGTGACTAATAAAACACAATGTGTGCTTTTTGAGCGCAAATACTAACAAGAGCAAACAGGCTCTGCTTTATATAAAAACACTCTGATCATGGCCGCGGCGGCCTTTTGTTTGTGCACATCATGGCGGCCTGTTTGCACTCCTGTATGCACATCTGTGTGTACAAGCACAAACAAACATCCAACTGTGCAGGATGATTAGATTTCCAGGGCATGGGCAGTGACTCGTATAAGTTCATGCATCCATACAGTGTGAGGGGAGGCGTCTCTGGCAGGCATGCAGACCTGACCTAATAACGCAGACAGACAGACAGACAGACAGACAGACAGACAGACGCTGAAGCCGGACAGACGAGCGGGGAGACAGAGTGGCGGTCTCACAGTTTGTGGACAGAGAGACTCTGCAGATGGATGGAGGGCAGGGTCTGGCTGCAGGGAGAGACCGGCCCTTTGAATGAGCATTTAGGTTAGACAGACTGGGTGAAGGTGTCAGACTCTGCTCCTGCCCTCAGACATAGATCAAACACAGAACCAGCCATCCAGGACACATCACATCGCTCAAGGCCCAGTGTCGGCCCTCCTGACGGGGGCAGGGACTCGTCCTCCCTCCCCCCCTTTGGAAAAGAGCTCCAAGGACGTCTCCCGAAGTTTCCATGGTTGCATATCTCAACGTTGTTTGTTTCGCCTGCAACGTGCTCGGCTGCACAGACCCACATTAATAAAGTGCTCCCAGACTTAACCCTTGGGTGGCCAGAAAGGCGCTCTGACTAACGCACACATTTGCACGGCAGAGACGCGCCATTTGTTCCGTGTTCTCATTTCATCACTGGCGTGACATTTAGGCGAACATGTGATGGGAAATGAGCAGGGTTTATGTTTCCTGCATCCCGTGTTCCATGCCTGATGATAATGAGGGGGAAACAGGCCAGAGGAGGGGGGTGGGGTCAATATGCTAATGGTGGGTGTACATTTAGATGCCTCACTTCCAGCATGGAGAGGTTTGGGTAGACAGGATATCATTCTCCTCCTCCCTTCCCTCATTATCCCCCCGTGTCTCTCTCCATCTCTGTCCTCCCCCATCCCCGGCTTTCTTCTCTCATCCCTCTGCGTGCCCTTCACCATCTTCTCGCCTCCATTTCTTCCTCCTGGTGCTCCTCTCCTCTCTTCCACCCACCATCCCTTCCCCCCCAGCGCCTCCTTCCCAGAATATGAGATACATTTGTTTTCCTCAGCCAGGCTGCGAGAGTGGGACGCGTGGCGTGCAAAGTGCTGATGTGTTGGTTTCTGGGTAATTATAACATCCCTCGGTCTCCAAGAAAACTCTAAACTAATGTTTAATTTGCCTCTGCGCTCAAAGGAAGCCCTCCTTTGTTATTGCTGTGGCAATTAGCTGCAGCCAAGGCCCAGGCATTTCCTGTGATTGTTGCGATTTGCATAGAGAGCGAATCAGAGAGACAATCTAGACCCTGTACCCCTCTTCCCTCACCGCCATTACAGCCACCGTCCTGTCTCTCTCGCTTCCTCCCCTCCCTCTATCCATCTCATACCTCTGTTTATGTGGCTGATTGACAGGGCAGGAATTGCCTCTCTGAAGGGCACAGCATTAGGAAATTATTTATGTTATTTACTAAAGCTTGAGCATCACGGGTCATGTTTCTCCACCTCGCACCGTCCCTGATGGTCATCTTTGAGTTTCAGCCAATAACCCTTTAATTAACCGCCTGTTTGTAACCTAGCTGCCGGCGCTCCTCTGAGGCCGCCTGTAATGGAAGCTGTTAATTGAAGGTACAAACATACTGTCTGTAGATGGAGATGTCACAGTGCTTATATGCATACTGGACACACACACACGCTGCTGTGTGTGGAGTGTGGTGCAGCAGCAGTTATTGAGATTATCAGTCAAAAAAGAAGAAGAATTTGGGGTCCTGATGAGGGATGTTTGGCTCTGGTGGGGTGAGAAATCTCAGCTGCTGTGTTTCTACATCAGCCCTGTTATCTTCCCAATAAGTCACAACCAGCGCCCTCTGTTTTTATTAGCTAAACTGTCATCACTCAGTGCTTTTCTCTGAACTTTAATGTGTCGGACCGTAATGAAGAGCCAAACTGGAGCTGATTTCCACCTTAGCAGCCGTTAAAAGCTTTACTTTCATTAGAATACCTGAATGAATTTGCGCTGCCTTATCACCGCCCGCCTCTCTTTCTGCACGCGCTCTAAAACGACTCCTGTGCGATACGATATCCTCATTTCCTCTGATTCTCGCTCCTGCTCTCATCAGATTATTAGAACCGGTATTTTCCCATCTGTGGGTTTTAGTGCTGTGAGCTTCAGGGAGCCCAGAGCGAGCGAGCGAGAGAGAGAGAGAGAGAGAGAGGGGGTGATACAGGAGGTAAGGTGTGAGAAGGGGCTAATCCTTGAGATAGTACTCTGCGCTCGTCTGCTCTGGACTGGTGTGGCGTGGACAGCGAGTGGCACATGCAGGGCCCCGGCAGACAGACGCAGCCTCCTGATCTATATTTCAAAGCTGCAAGAAGAGAGGAATTCAGTAATGAGCTCCCATCTTCCTTTTGGTGGAGGAAGACTCTCTTTGTGGAACTAATTGAAAGTGGCATGTGGAGCGCCGGGGAGCTCTTTGGGGGCTGCGCCTCGTTTCAGGGGATGGGGAGAGATAAGCCTGCATGCCGCTGTGGCTTTTGTGTCACAGGTCTGAAATAAACAGGGTTTTTTTTTTTTTTTGTTGTGTTTTTTTTAGAGCAGAGTGATGCACTTTGCAGCTCCAGTGTTTGTTTTTTTTTTTCGTGTGTATTTTTGCCAACAACAACCTGTGTCCATTCCTGTAATTACACCCCCCACACATTCCCGATCTCTCCTCCTCTCCACCTCTTAATAAATCTAGTTTTCTGTGTCAGCTCATCAGAGATCCGCGCTGTGCGTGTTTGTGCAGACACGTGTGTGTTATTGGGCTGCTTTGAGCGTGGAGGAGCAGCGTTCTCTGTTACAGACCTGGAAGTAGCCAGAGACACGAGCGGTGAGACTGACACGCTCCGTGGCATTTACTAAAATCCTGGCTTCAACTAGTCACGGACACTTTTACACAGATCTGCATGCATACACACACACACACACACACACACACACACACAGAGACGTGCAAATGCATCACCAGTTCTGAGTATTTATCTGTTTTAGGTGTGCTGCTTTCCTGCACAGTCTGCCTCAGTTTTCCTGGAGTTGGTGAAAACCATCAACTGTATAAAATATGAATGTAGTCTCGGGGACGTCACCTGTCTGTTCCTGATACAGTCATATGAAGCCGATCGTTGGACAGGGCCATCTTGGATATGATGCTGAGCTGAGCCTCTGATTGGATAAACCTGTAATTCTAATATCTTTCAAACTGCTGAGTTAGAGAAAAATTCAACCCCCGTACAGCGTGTGCTGATAGACAAATTTCAGACCCAAGCTGTTTTTTAAACCAGGCTGTAAATATGTTTTTTTAATCCTGTAAAAGTCTGTTTTTTTTGGCTTGGTGTGTTTGTGACTTCTGGTCTTTCTGCAGCCAGCCTCTAGAGGATTCGATGAACAGCAACTTTTAGCACTTCTGCATCAGCTTCATTTTCCTCTACTGGATGTTGCCCCTTGGTGAAAACTTCTCTGACTCCTCTTTGAATGTCTGGAGTTGCTCGGGGAAAGTTGTTGGAGTACCAAAGTGTCCTCTTGCTGTTATTTAATCAGACCTGACTCAGCTATCAGTCCGCTGCCTCTCACTTTTGATTGATGGTTTGGTAAACGATAGCACCAGCCTCTTAATGTCACTGCTGAGTCGCTGTGAAAAGGAACTGATTGTGAGGAGCTGTGAATCTCAACACTAAAGTTTTCATGCTCCCCTCTTAGGATCCCACCAGGGTCTAGTTTCTGTCATGCTCCGCAGCTTGTTTCGTACTTTTATTTATTGCATTATGAGACCCGTGTCACATATCGACCGCTCGTTCTGTTTGGAGGCAACCAGATCGTCTCACAGTCACAGATTAGCTATTAGATTGTGTAGTGTGTTTGCTGACATGCCTTTTTACCCGTGTCAGCATGACACACCTAAGAGAAAACGCTGCAACAGGAGGAATAAAATGATATTCAGTGACAGCAGAGTTAAAGAAAACACAACCGCAGCTCTAATAACGTCTGTCTAACCTCATCGTGTAAACTGTGAATGAACAAATTTCTCCTCTAGAACAATTTGTGGCAATCAGGCAGTGATGAGAGACGGATGTGTTGTGTTCAAGGTTGTGTTCGATGTGAAGGAGGAAGAGAAAGGGATGTGGTGAGAGAGGAGTCAGGGATGCAGGGAGCAGCCCAGCTCGGTGCCCAGCTGGGAAGCTGCCCCTGGGCTCTGGGCGGTGGAGGAATGTGGCTGATGTGAGTCTGGGTTTGGGTTGGAGATAACAAAGGCCTGGGGCATGCAGCTGTGAGTGCTGCAGACTGAGAAGAGGGTGTGTGCACGTCTGTACCTTTGAGTCAAAGAGGAGAGGCGGTGAGGAGATTTAAGTGTTTTCGCGTGTGTTTGGATGGCAGCTTTTGGGCATGTTTATAAGCACACAGGCAACGTTGTTTGCAACCCTCTGCTGGCCACAGCTGAGGCCCCGTCCCAGGGAAAGGAACGACATTCGGACTCATTTCCTGTTTGAGGGTTCAGGGCACGCTCTTTCTCGTGTCTCTCACCAGAGACGTCTGGAATGTGAGACGGAACCAGATTACAACAAGCTCGCTCCCTCAAGAATTGGCGGGTTTGCCAGTCAGCTGAGAGCAGCTTTGTTCGGAGCGAGCCTGTCAGGCGCAGATGACAGCTATCTTTTGTTCTGGAGATTTCCTGTCCTGTCCTGGGCAGAGGGTCGGTTAAAGTGCACAGAGGAGCCAGGGCACCACTCCCTCCTCCTTCTCCCTCTCCCTCCGTTTTCCCGCCACTCCAGTCCCCACTGGTCACATTTCCCACCAAACAACCAATTACAGGGCCCTGTGTGTCGGGACGGAGTGATCTGATTGGCTGTGTCGGGGGTGTCGGGGAGGTCAGAGCTGTGTTCATTTCACACCGTGTCCTTTTGGACTCCCTCCAGCTGAACTCTTGGAGCGCTCACACACAGCAGGAGGAGAAGGAAAGAGTGTAAGAGTGAAGGAGGAAAGAGGGAGACAAACAGAGGAGAAGGAGGGAGTTCCTCTGTACACAGCCTTCAGTGTGAGGTGATTTCTTGCCTGAAAAACAGTGAATGTGTCATGTTTAGTACCGGTTAAAAATTCACATGCAGTCCAGCAGGCTCCCCTCAGCACTCCTCCTGCTTGTTCTGTGAAACTGTCTGCTGCCTCGGACTCCACAACAAAAGGAAGCGCTCCGAGCCAGAGAGGCTCTGTAGTGTGTGTGTGTGTGTGTGTTCTGTGTGTGTTCTGTGAGAGGGGACGGTCCTCCCTCTGGGCAAGGTACGCTGAGACAGGAAAACACCTGGTTGAGGAAGCCAACCCTCAGTTACAGAGCTGTCACAGGACATGCAGATCTGCCTGGAATGTGGTGCGTCTCGTCTCGGAGAAAACTTCATGAAAGAGCTCAACTATCTTGTCTGTCATTAGACTCCCGCGAGTGAATAGTTTCCAATCTCAGGTGCAGCTATCTCTTCTTTTAACACTTTATCATCATGCTTGTAAACCTGACCTTTCTCCCTGTCTCTATCTTTCTTTATAGGCTTTTAACTCCAGGGGGAAATAGATCCGAAAGGCTATCACGTTTTAGCACAGGCCAACTAACACAGAGACACGCGCTGCTCTGCTGTCCATTCATTATGTCTCACGTGTCGGGTTTTCAGTCATGTGTTGAGCTGCATATGTTTCAACAAAATAAGATCATCTAGTTCCTCTCTGTTTCTTAACACAGGTCGTCTCAAAGAAATTCTTCCCTGAAACAGCACGTTTGAGTTGATTTTAAAAACAACAATGATTGAAGCACATGTGTCCTTAAAGCTGCAAAGTTTCATCATTTCATTTTTAGAGGTGATACAGCCTGTGATGTGTGATGATATTGTTCAGTACTTGGATATTGATAAAAACAATGACAAATAAAGACTGAATGCTTTATTCATAACTTCTCCCAGGGGTTGAGCGATACATGGTCAGGTTGATAATCATTTAACCCTTTAGCAGTGCTAAATTTGGCTGCTTTAAGGGCTGATTATGCCTTATGTGCGAATGTGACGTGTGAAAATTAGACGTGTAAGATCCGCAAGGCGTGAAGGCGTGTGGCTTTTATGCTTTTCCACACTCCGCGCGGCGTCATCACGGCTGACTTCCATGTTTGTTTATATCAAGTCTTTTTTATTTATTTTTTCTTACTGAGGCCGTGTTGAAAAAGCCCTGTTTCAAGATCATGTGTGGAGTTTAAAAAAACTGATCCCATGTGACCTCTGCTGCTTCATTTTTAATGTGGAAGTTCTGATCTGGGTCACAAGAGAAGGTGCTCAAGTGCACAACGAGTCCTTTTCAACCACAGCAACTTGCACCCCAGGAACTATGTACTTTAAGACCAGAGGACCTGGGGTCTAAACTGAGTTCAGGTGTAATACATTTTCAGTAGCACAGCCCTGCCTGGAGCTACAGAGTTTTGGGGGGAGGCCCTGCAAACTGAACATTTTGACGGTGAAGTATTTAATGATAATCTAAAGCTGCTTGAGGAGGATGCATCCTCTTTAAGCCGTCAATCTAGGTGGAGTTTTTTTTGTTTTTTTTTTTGTTTCGTTTTTTAGCCAGAACATGGGTCAGTCTCTGCCGTCTTCATGTTTTAGACGGCAGAACAGTCCACTGTTTCTCCAGTTGAAGCCGTTTTGGGCTTTTTGAAATGGCTTTATAACTGGTGACTGCTTTGTCTCTAGCACCTGTCTCCATTTAATTGTCAACAAATCCATCTGCAGAGCAATAAAACACAATCAAAACCAGCACAGCCTGAATCTCCTTCATGCTGACAGGCTAGCTGGGGTGCTTCACATAAAGATGGTGGCCTGTCTCTCTCATTTTTATGGTGTCACTTTTGTCTTCATCATTGTCTTACTGCCCTCTACTGGTCTTGTTGTGCGTTGCAATTATTGTTTTTTTTCTCCATACATTACTGGCCTGATTTATATAATCTACCTTGATCTTTAGCGTTTGAAATGCAGTCAAACAATGAGCCACAGGAAAAATGTTCCTCAGATTTTTTTTTTCACCAGGAACTTAAAGTTCCTGGACCTTCTGACTGAAATGCACCTAATATCACCTCACAGTAGGAAAGCTCCTGTTTCAGACCCCCAGCCATGGGTCCTTTCTGTGTGGAGAATTTCATCTTGTGAATCAGTAGGATGAGGACGGTGGTATTCTGCTCAGGATTCACCCCACCTCTCTTTGTGACAGCTGAGATCAGCTCCAGCCTCCACTGACACCAAATTAACCAAGCGGCGATGGACAGGTGCATAGAAAGGGTCATTTTTGGGAATCTAATTAGCTCTTGCAGGATAAAGAGATCTATTTTAAACTGTTTCATAACATTAACACTTCTTCAGCCCGTCTCCCTGCTGGGCCTGCATGGTGCGTGTTGTAATGCGTTGTATAGCTCACTGGGTGTTTTGTCCGAACGTCTGTTTAGATGGAGTCAGAGCTGTCTGTGTTCTCCTTGACTGAGGCCACTGCAGCAGAAATCACAATGTCATTTGGTCCATCATAATTGAATCTTCAAGTATGGCTACATGAAAAGGATAACACCATATTGATTGTCCCTGTACAGTAATTGTTTTCCCTCGACATACAATATACGGCACATTAAATGCCAAGCGTGCCTTCATTGTTTGTCATGGCAGCCGGCGGAGGGGATGGAAGAAAATTATCACACTGCGAAAGAGTGAGAGTAAAAAAAAACCACAGTGCTGGGGTATTGTCATTGAGAGGTGATTAACTGTGACTATACTCACAAATGACTGCAGCACACTGTTGCTGGGCCAAATTAATTACCTGTCATTGTGACTGATTGTTTGTGAAGATGTCTCCCATCGTTATTACCTGTTCTCAGGACCGAGCTCTTTCAGGAAGTTAATGTACAATGGTGTGAATGAAATAGAAATAAAATCATAGATTAGCCCTTTTTTATTATTTGTACTATTATTATTCGTCTTCTTTTATTTTTTCAGAAACCTCCTGTTTTGAATAAATAGGTTGTTTTATTTTGAAAGGGCCCTAAATGTGCTTCCACTAGAGTTGTGTTCACATTTAAACAGCTGGGGAAAAAAAGATTAACGGACAAAATGTTCAGCGTTAGTGCTCAGGGGTAGAGAGAAGGATCAACCACGTTTATAGTTAACTTTCATGCAAACCAATAAAAAAGGATAAAATAGTGGTTTAAGATGCTTTTGAGGACCGCCAAGGTATCATACATGTGTGTCGGTGCATCCTGGATGGCAAAACCCTGAGCTGCAGCCTCCATGTGGTTTCTGTTCATCCAAAGATGGAAGAGACTTAAGTATTTGCATCCCGACCTGAGTGAAACTCAAGGGAAATGGCCCTCGTGAAAAAATGATGACTGCAGGTGGGATGGTTTGGTGGTTCAAGAGGTGTCATGAACTTGTGATAAGATTTAGGGAGGTGACGCACCGTAGGAGTGGAGAGCGAAATAAGGGGATCTGCTTCTGAGGTAGACTGATGAAAGGCGAATTTACCTCATAATTCTATCTCATAAAAATGTTTTATTGCTCGTTTCTGTGTCTGATTCTGTTCAGTTTGGTCCAGTCCTAAACTTCAGGAAGTATTCACCTGCTGTCTCGCTTATTTTTCCAATACTAATCCTCACAAGACAATCTGAAGCTCTAATTTACAAGCCTTTGAATTCACAATATCCGTCTGAGCGGGAACGCCGTCTTCTGATGAGGCTATGAGAAGGGAATGGCCTATTTGTGTAAATTCTCCCTAAAGCTTTTGATAATCCTGCTGTTGTTTCTCTACGTGACGACATTTCTAATTCTTGTCAGTGAGGAACGCAGCGTGACAAGCGGTGTGAAGAGTGTCTGGAGGCACAGCGAGCGGGCGGCTCTGTGGGGCAGATGAAGGTGTGTGAGGAGGGAAGGCTCGTGATCAGTGGAGGCTTCTTCGTTCCCCAAAGACAACCTGAAGGACACATGGATGTGTGTGTGTGAGTGTGTTTTGGTGGTACGCTAATGTATGATGTATGATGCTCATGGTGACAGAGGGACACGGGGGGGGTCAGTCATTGTGTTGGATTAAGATCTGACCACATCTTGGTGACAGTCTTGATCAGCGTCTGTCAGTCTGTCTGTAATTAACCATGAGCCTGCAGCACTCCAGGGACTCCCTGAAACACACACTCACTCACACACACACAGACAGGCACACACTGAGGCGAGCAGAGAAAGACACACAGAAAGAAGAGGAAAGCCAGGGGAATAGTATCCAGCAAGTCTCCTCCTTGCGTTAAATTTTGGAGGGAGGCGAGGAGCTGCTCTATAGGACCTGTGTGCGCTTTAGTTACCGCTCCTCGCGGCCCCTCTAGCTCGTCGGGAGGCAGCGCAGCCTTGGGCACCGAGAATTCATGTCACACGCAGCAGAATTTGATTAGGCAGGAGATGGTATTACTGCCCGACTGGGTGGGAGGAAGGAAGACGGTAGTCAAACAGAGGAAAGTGATAGAGAGATGGAGAGGGGGTGTGGGGGGATGGGTGGTGCATGTACTGAATGTGGGGGACAGGTGGAGGGTTTTTCAGTCTTCCTGCAAATGTCTCCCCCATGTGCTCTCTCGCTTTCCCCAGAAATAAGGAACCAGTCAACCAGAGCAGCATTTAGGATGGAACCATGTATGTGCATGTGTGTTACATGTGTGTGTGTGTGTGTGTGTGTACCTAACGGCAGGCAGACGTATGTCATTACAGCAGGAGGATGGCGCCCCCGTGGCTCCTGGCTATATGTTCCCAGGCGCTGCATTTCAAATGGATTTCTGGAGTCTGTTGTTTTACCACATATACAGACTTTACAGCTGCTCGCCAACAACATCGACCGCCCCCTCCCCTTTCTCTCTCTCTCTCTTTCTCCCCCACTATCACCTGATCTCTGTGTTGGTCTCCCTAGATCAACAGAATGGGACATATCAGTGCAGAGCTTTGCAATTTCTCGCTCAGGACAATATTGAACTAAAGCAACTGCTGGAGGAAACTAGATAATGAAACGACCATAATGTCCATCACCCAGAGAGGAGAAAATACAGACCACCAAGAGGGGGGGGGGGGGGGGGGGGGGGGGGTTAGTGAGGCAGGCTGGTGAGGTTGTGACTGCAGATGGGGGGAAAGAAATAGTTGTGATAAGGATAACATCAGGATCTGAATTGTCTGTTAGCTTATTTTCTCATTTAATGCAGCTCCACTTGGTCGTCATGTTTAACTCCATCTCCCTGAGACTTACGTACACTCTTCAGTTTGTTTGGGTGTTCGAGGCTTTTGTCCAAACCTCTCAGACACACTTTCATGTGCCTGACTGCCCACCTTCACCCCTCTGCAGAGTGTGTCTCGCTGCCCGTTCTGCCGCCGTCCTGTCTCTTTGGGTAAACGTCTCAAACCCAGTGACAGCCCTGCCAGCTGGTTACGCTGGTCGACTGAATGACTACATGCTTGGATGTGTTATCGTCTGTCTGCTTCTTTGCCTTTAGTTTGGCTTTGCCCCCTTCCTAGCCGGCTCTGCGTGACCCATTTTTCACCTCCGGGCATGCCGACAGAGGACGGAGTGACTAACAGGGTATGAGGAAGCAATGGCATCACTCTGCAGGGTCAGCAAGCCGGTTTAAGACTTTCTAAGGAACTCTCGCTCACAACTCTCTGTTGTGAGCTTTGACTTTTACTTCCAGGATGGGAGA
Organism: Labroides dimidiatus; assembly: GCA_030710495.1. NCBI lineage: Eukaryota > Metazoa > Chordata > Actinopteri > Labriformes > Labridae > Labroides > Labroides dimidiatus. The sequence goes on from CM061147.1 coordinate 7,134,612, forward strand.
AAAATCAACCATTTCTGTATTAATAGTTAAAGAGTCTTCTCCAGGCTCTGATTTTTGTGGAGCTTTCAGTCTGTCAGGGGAGAGCTGTCCATGCCTGAGGGTTGGGTCAGTGTCTGGTTTGCTGCTTAATGGCCTAATACTGTCTGACTGTGGCTCCTCTGTCCTAATAGGAGACGTGAGACTCCATCTCTGCATCCCCTGCATCTTCTCTCAGGGCTGTCTGCAGAGGCAGCGTCACCGTTTGACAGATACCCATCATTTACCCAGTCCAGATCCACACATCTCTCACTTCATGTGAGTGTGTGTGGAGGCTGACGGGCGTTAATCAGGAGGGTTTTTCGTCTCCCATTGTTGTGCCCACCCCACCCTCTCCTCCTTTCCCCTGCCTCATCTCCTTTCTGCTGTTTCTCCTTCCATCTCCACCCACATGAAAGCGGTCTGTCCCTTTGACCCCGGAGCAGGCGGTGGGGGTGTGGAGGGCTGCAGAGCGAGCGCCCACTGTTGCAGGTGGAAATGAGATGTATTTCTTATAGGATCGGCTGCATGGTGGAGAATGATAATAACCACAGGAAAGCGGTAATTACCAACAGGGAACAATGAAGGGCTGCATGTGCATCTGAAGGAACTACCAAGCGGTGCTGCAGCTTCACTTATTGTTTGTTTCTTGTTGTTGTTGTTGTTGTTAGCGTTGCTAATGGAAGCTGTGTGAGCAGAGGAAGAAGAAAGAGAGTCGGTGGGTAGAAAAGGGCACAGTACCGCTCTCCAAGGCAGGAGGAACTCTCCATAGCAGTCAGTGCAGCGCCGGCCGGGCGGGCCAGTGAAAAACGTTTGATGTTGCCTAACAGGAAATCAGATACGTTATCTAACAGAACCATTTGTGAAACAGCTTGTGTGTTAAGACACAGGGTGATGCCATGTGAGAGAATGTGACACATCCTGTGTGCCGATATTGACGGTGCCACGCTGCACGACAGGACTCCATGTGCCATGTGTGCCTCGTGAGCAGAGTGGCTGTCTGCCCACTCAATATTTCAGTGTATAGATGCTTTAAAAGCTGCGAGAGTCAACTGTGAGATGTGGAGACAGGTACACTGTAACTGAGGTTTGTAAACTTAACAGTATTTTACTGTGATATGTGCAGTAACTTGATGGGGAAGGTCTTTTTGGTACATATCTGTAAATGGCAATGAAGGTAATTTACTGCAAAGTTTGGAGCAACCTTTTTATAGTGCATGGGTTGCAGCTGACTGTCCAAATAACATGCATTTTAACCCTTTAGTTACAGTTTCCTTCCTCTGAGGCGGAACTGTACTTCACATGGTGTTGAATAAGAAAGCAGCTGTATTTTACTTTAGTCTGCTATCCGGCTGGGCATTATATTGATTAAATTGAATAATTTGAATTATTTTCTGCAGATTTTTAAAAAATAAACAGTCAATTTTTTTCTTGCCTTTGTCCAATTGTAAGTTGTTTTAAAAAATGTCCAGTTTTCATAATGGTAGGCCCCGTCAGGTTTGGCACAAGGACTTTTAAAGGCTTGTATTTGTTTTTTAAATGAGATTAAATATTGATCAGAGAGTTTCATGTTAATATACTGTGAAAATACTCAACCATGAGTGTTTATGTCAAACCTGCCTACATTTGAGCTACATAATCAACATTTTATTACACACTTTAACTCTAAGAGGGAAATTTTGTTTGGTTTGGGAAAATATTTTGATGACATAGAGGCAAAACATAAGTCATATAATTTTTGTATCACTGGTAGTGTTTTTTCTTTTTTTTTAAGGGAAAAAAAATCCAATAAAATGGTTAATTGATTGTTGTGGGGGAAAAAATCGGGGATTCGATTTTTAAGCCATATCACCCAGCCCGTGTCTGCTGCGATGCATTTGAGCGTTTCAGCCACAGCTCCTGTTAAAGACTGTTCACAGCTTCCTCTATCCCTGCGTCTGCTTAAAGACGGAGAGAGAAGAAGAAAGAGGGAGGTCTGTTTTCAGGACCTTGAACACAAGAATTTCGTCCAAGCTTAGCGAGCGAGACGACATTTCCCAAGGACCCTGTAAAAAAAGCCAGCCTTGTCCTGTAACCCCTCTCCAACCTTGACCCACCTGGAACACATGTTGTTTTAATTTAAATACCATTTACAGTCTCTGCTTATATAAACATGCATTTACATGAGCGCTGCTACGCCTCGCTTGTGCACCGTGCTGCAATTTCTGATGTGATGGGGGCAGGTGGAGGAGATGGGAATGTATAGTGTCTATGCATATGTGTGCATATGTGTGTGTTGGTTTGGGGCGTGTTTCTGCGAGCCACAGGTGCACGGTAGGGGATGTAACTCTGCACATTGATTTCACAGTCAGCGGCCACCGTGCAATATACCAAGAAAAGTGTTTCTCTATGGTGCATCTTCAAAGAGGCTGTGGAGGAACCTTTGAGGGCATGAATATGTAGATGAATACCCCGAGGGAGGGAGGGAGGGAGTCATTCACGGCACCAACCCGAGCCTTTCACATTAGGCGAGGGCAGAGCGTGGGATGGAGAGAGGGGAAGAGGCAGAGAGAGAGAGAGGGGAGGAAAGGGGAAGAAGAGAAGGAGATAGAGGGGAGAAAAGTTAATGGCACGCTCTTTTCTCGTGAAGTGCTTTTCCCTGTTAGCTCTGGACAGCTATCTCTCTCTCCCAGCAGCGCTGTGTCCTAAATGTGCTTTCACCATCCCAGTGCAGAGGTCTTATTTACCAGTAGAGCTGCTGGTCTGTACTTATAACTGCCTGCATTGATTGAAATAAACATAGCTACATGCTGGTCTGTGCTGGAGTCCCTGAGATGGAAAGAAAAGAGATCAAATCCATTACTACAGACTGGCTGACCCTTGTGTGTGTGTATATGTGTGTGTGTATGTGTTTGTGTGTAAATGCTGCAGGGTTCCAGGGATCCATCAGTCTCCCGTCTGGAGCCAAGCTTAGGGAAGGTCAGCCTGATGGATACATCCTGACATGCACACAGCCTGTGATGTCAGCTGTGTGTATGTGTGTGTGTGTGTCTGTGCAAATGTGCACAAGTGTGTGTTTATGTGTGTGTGTGGGCTGGCAGGCACAGTTCAGCAGAGCAGAGGGCGGACAGGCAAGCAGGGAGGGTGAGCTAGCCTGGCCTCGGCGCCCTACTTTGAGGGGTTGGAAAGGGGGTTTCGCTGGCAGCAAGGATGTAAGGAGGGGGTGGATGGCGAGGCAGGGTGAGGTGTTGGGGTTGGCTGTGCTGGCAGAGGGTGGGGGTGGAGGGGGTGAGGTGTAGGGGTGGGCTGGGTGGCAGAAGAAAGGCTCCATTCATGATTCGTGCCATCTCTGGCTCCCAAGGGGACTGGGGCTCATCAATGACCAGGCCAGCTGGGAGGATGTCAGCATGCAGACTCTCTCTCTCTCCCCCTCCCTCCCTCCCTCTCTCTCTTGCTCTCCCCATCATACTCTCCCTCTTTCTTTTGTCAGGGACCGGCACTCTCAGAGCTACTAACCCGAAACACTGAGGCCTCTCATGCAGTTTGGTCCTCATTGTGGCGGGTTGATGGTTTGCTCTCCGTCTGTACTGTATGTGACATCTACAGTCTGCAGCGAGCGACTCAGCACCCCCCGACGAGAGGTTCTGTCTGTGCTCTCCATGCCAACGGGAGATGAGCGAGGTGGGGTGCAGCTTAAAGGGTGATAAATTGGCAGTGTCAGCTGAATGTTGCACGCTCTGTTGGTGTATCCAAGCACCTCAGATCTGGAGACTGTCAGCTGACAGGAATGAGGTTTTTGGTCACAGTCGTTCTCAGGCTTCTCGGGAGTGGGGTCGATTTTTATTAGTTACACTCATCTGAGGTTGGGTTGGCATAACTTTTTCTAATTCAAATTTAAAGCTGATATAAGAGCCAAGAATACTAAGATCTGGAACATGCTAATCGTCTGCATGTCAGCCTCATAGACTTTATGTGTGCAGCCTCACAGAGTGCCAGACATGTTTGTCTCTTTGTCTTGCCCTACATAAGCCCTGACAACCCCCCAATTCCGTTACCCAAAGGAGGAAAAACCCCAAAAAGCCACTGACAAACACCTGGATGATTTAGTGCAAGTTTCAGTTCAGGTTAACTCTGGTTCTAGTGTTTAGCATCTAAAACCGAAAGTGTATCATTTGCATGAGTTGTCAATCTCTTGAGGTGAGCACAAGGAGTGTGAGCCGTGCAGATGTGTGTGCCGTTCATCAGTGCCAGTGAAAGGCCTGCATCAGCAGCAGCTGCTGCGGGGTGCTTTGCATGATATGGAAGTGGTGCATTGGCAGAGGCAGATTTGCATTTGTGGTTTTAATATCATGAGCAACGAGCTCACTTTCTCCTCCCTCCTCGCGTACTCCTCTCTCTCTCTCTGTCTCTCTCTGTCTCAGAGCAGCCATGTGAACAGGCTAAGTGGAGCACTGGAGCATAACCCAGGAAGGTTCAGGCTAAAATGGATCCAACCAAACATCAACATGAACAAATCTCTCCATCACGCACCATTGTAAAGTCTATTGAGGCACATTTGCATAAAAACTGTACTAAAGCTTAAGACTTGGTGCTTAAAATGCGGTGATAAAAGTATTTACTGTTGGGATTTGCTGTTATGCGAGCCTCCATCTTTTATGAAAGATGTGTGTGTTGAACTTTATGTCTTGTTTTTGTGGTTTTGAAGCAACAGATTCTATACCATAACAGCATGAGGGGCAGTGATCAGTGCTTGGAGTCCCTCAGTTCAGTGTTTTGGTAAAAACGAGGGAAAGTTGAAGGTCCTGCGAGTGTCCGCTGCAGTCACAGTGATCTAAAGAACCATCTGATGAAAGGCTTTCCTGCGGCTTTCATCTCCACAATGTGTTTTGATGGTGAGAATTTCCTCACAGCCGAGTCAGAAAACAGCAGCATGTTGTGAGAACAGCCTTTACTTTCTTCAGCTCGCTGTGCCTCCAACATATTTTTACTTTCTGAAAGTCAAAAGAAGACTTTTGTAGAGCTGATGCAGATCAGCTGGTTTAAGTTTTGTGCTGTTGTGTGGGAGTGTATAAATCAAATTTAGATGAAAAATGCACAGCTGAGCCGGGCTGGTTTTTATACATATGGTGGAAGAAAGCAGAACAAGGATTTGTGTTTGCTATAAACTTTCACACAGACAGTGACAGGAGTCCTCCTCACACTGGAGTCAGTTGTCACAGTCGGATGACATCACATTTTTCAAAGTTTGAAGGACATTTAGCTGAATCCAAGTTTTGATTTTGGGACAAAGAAGGCAGTTAGGAGAAGGCATGTGAGTTTTTTTCAAAGGTTTGATTTAAGAACGTAGTTAGAAGTTAGATTTGTTGCAGTAACGCTACGGGAAGTTATTTTAAATTCAAGTTTTGATTTCAGGATGAGGGTTAGTAGTTATATTAATAGAGTTAGAGTAAGGAAAGGTGATTTGATTTCAAGTTTTGGTTTGAGGACACAGGTTAGTCGTCAGGTTAGTCACACTTAGACTAAAGGAAGGTGATTCACATCCAAGGTTGAAATTTTTGGACACGTTAAGAAGTCAGATTTGTCGCAGACAGGCTTTGAGTCCAGGCTATGAATTTAAAGATAGATTTGTCACAGTAAGTCAAAGGGACGTACCCGCACCATTCACTTCTAAACCGCTCCTGAAACTTATCATTCTTTACTCTTCTGATCCAGCTCTCATGTGTACAGCTGCTGGTGTTCCCTCTCTCTATGCTAACAGGCTGTAACAGAAGGATCATGTTGACCCAGGTCCTGCTGTCCATCTCTTCCTCTCTGCTCCCTTCATCAGACCTCAGTGGTCCTTCTGCTGTCCGTCCTTACAGGCTCCTTCAGGACCCTAGCAGACCCTTGACAGACGTCTCGGCTCATTGTGTGTGAAGGTGTCTTTGTATTACTGTGTAGCGTCTTCTCCTGCAGAGCCCAGTAACCCTCGTCTGTGACTGAGCGATGAGCCTCTTCTTCTCTCTTGCTGTATTTGCATGTCTGCCTTCCTCTTTTTCTGCAGTTTCTCTATCATCTATACTCCTGCTGTCCTCTGTCGCCCTACATTAGACACATCTCAGTCTGCACAGAACCGCCTGTGCTCTCTCCTCACTTTGCTTTTACACCTGAGAGAGCTGTGAACAGAGGTCAGGGAGCCACTGATAGAAACATGCTTTTACTGTAATAAGTGAGCTATGTTCATTTACTCTCCTCAAAGAGCACTCACCATCGCCCACTGCAGGTCGATAAACTCCTTTGGTGTCCTCCCTCCACTTGTTTTCCACATTCTCTGTTTGCCTGGTTCCTAGAGTTCCAGCAGGACCGAGGCCAGACCCCCCCTTATGTTCCTCACCTTGCATGAGCCAGCTCAGGCTTGGGGTGGGGGGGTGTCCTCTTTACCATAGTTACAGCAGAGTCATCAGTGTGAGTTCAGTGCCATGAGTGAGAAACTTACAAGATCACCGTTCAGCTCCCGTGATCGTGCTGTTTTCAGTTCCAGTGGATCGAGCGAAGTTTCTCTGAGCAGGACTAAATTCTTTCACTGGATCACAAGTTTGACCAAAAAACATCCAAAATACTCTCTCCAAACCCTCTGTTTAGTGGTATTTTTTGCCTCACAGTAAGTTTTATTACTGTCCCTGACATTATTTGAAACATGTGGAGAACTGTTCTGGACTTCTGAGAATCAAATAACTAAAAAAAAGTTTTTATTCTTCATCTACAAACCTCTGTTTGTCCGTTTGTGCATCACAGTGCACATCAAAAGCTGAAATCTGAGAAAGTATTTTTGTCTTATTTGTAGTAAAAACTGTCTTCATAGACTTACTTTGAGCCACATTCAACAGACAAGCCCAGAAAAATGTCTTATTCAAGATACTGAAAGACAAACATGGTGCTTGAATTGATTAAAAAAAATCTGCTAACGTGGTGAGAAAAATGTTGTTAATTCAAGAAACTAAAGCACACTGAAGTGGATTTTTCTCCTCCTTATAAGCAATTTAGGTGACATTTGTGTCCTTTAATTCCTTGAAATGAGACATTTTTATGGACTTGTCTGGTGAATGTGGCTCATATAAAGTCTAATAAGGCAATTTTTACTAGAAATAAGACAGGAACACATGCTTCGATTTCAGTTTTTGCAGTATGTCTGCAGCTGAGAACAGACATAAATAACTGTGTTTGTCTTAAGGGGTGATTGTGTTCATGTTTCTTTGTAGGTATTTTTGCTAAACATGTTCCTTCACTTCTGCACGGTGCTTGTGTTTGACTGATCAAATCTCTCTGATTGGTGCTCTTGCGGGTTTATTGGTCTGTTATCTGCTCTTTGAAAGCTGCTGGATCAAGGCGACACCAGGTGGTCCGTCTTTAACACTGACCTTTCATCAAACGGTGTGAACCTGTGTTTAGATGAAAAGTGTGTACGTCTGTGCGCTTGTTGTCGAGTGAAGCTGCACCGGCTATGCTAATGGACCGTCTCCAGCTCACTCCTACACGTGTAGCTGAGCTGATCTGCTCTCAGACCTGTGCGTACGAGCTCACGGGAGGAGTAAATAAAGCCTTATCGTTTAGCTTCTGCAGATATGACTTTTGTGACAAGAACAATGCAGCCATGCCACAGTCATGACGTGTTAGCAGAGTCCTTTGAAAGAACCTGATTTATTTCACGTTTCCTCACATTTCATTCATAAAAAAGTTCACTCTCTTATCATGCTTGTGTTTTTTCTACCTACAGGGCTCCAGAGATCATCCTCGGCCTGCCGTTCTGCGAGGCCATCGACATGTGGTCCCTGGGCTGTGTGATAGCTGAGCTCTTCCTGGGATGGCCCCTCTACCCTGGAGCCTCAGAGTACGATCAGGTAACGCATAATAGCTGCTTCAGTCTGTCTCCTGACCCCTGAGCTGCTCACGTGTGTGTGTGTGTGTTTGGAAGCTCTCTTAATGCTCGGTTATATTTGTGTGTGTGTGTGTGTGTGCTCTTTCTGAATGAGTGTGTTTTGGAGGGAGGGACGTCTCTCCTATCCCCCTGATAGCCCCTGATGATTCTTGCGCAGCCTCCCTGTTTATCTGAACAGATGCCACAGAGCCACTTGTCCAATTAGCGCAGCCCCTGTGCTCCAGAGCAAGACACTGCTGCGTTCCCCTCTCTCTATCAGTCAGACGAGGCTCAGTGGGGAAAACCTTGAGCGAGTTGTGCTTCAACACTGAACGAGCTCGCCTGGTTTTTCACAAGTCCACAAAACTTAGCAAAAGTGTCTCATTTTCAAGCCTCAAATCAATCTCAGACTCTTCAGCTGAGGTCATGTTTTGATGCTTTGCATATTTCAACCAGACACATCTTGAGAAATTAATGTTAGCGTGGGATTTCAAAGCATCCAACCCAAAGTTTTTCGCCTTTTTGTGTCAGATTCACAGCGCTCTCCAGTTAACGTATGGCTAAAGTATGAATCTGTCTTTTTTTCGTTGCAGATCCGGTACATCTCACAGACACAGGGTCTGCCTGCAGAGTATCTGTTGAGTGCAGGGACAAAGACCACCAGGTTCTTCAACAGGGACCCGGACTCCACCTATCCTCTCTGGAGACTGAAGGTACAGCGATGAATGAATGAATGAATTTTACTTCACTTCACTCGCAAACAATTTGACAAGCTCAAAGTAAAATTTCTGAATTTTCAAGGTAACCAAAAAGGTCTTGGTTGAAGCTAAAGCTTGTTTAAAATATACTCCTCTTCTCTTACAAAAAAACCAACACAAAATCAGTTCAATCAGATTATTATTTTTATTATTATTATTATTATTATTATTATTATTATTATTATTATTATTATTATTATTATTATTATTATTATTAATAATAATAATAATAATAATAATAATAATAATAATAATAATAATAATAATAATAATAATAATAATAATCTATTTAAAGAAGACTTCTGAATTACTACTATCATTTTTTTTTGCATAACATAATATATGAATGAGAATTTGAGGAAGCCAACAATAGTGAAACAGAAAAGCAGGGGTTAAAAAGAAGTTAATGACACATTTGAAAAGGAGTGAGCAGAAACATTGAGCTTGTTCACATTGTGTTTCAAAACCGATCTGTTCTTGTGGAGTCTTTTGAGCCTTACCGATGCACTGCATGTTTTTACTTCTTCAGAAGAAGAGTTCCACAGATTCGCCCCCCTAACTGACAGAAAATGAGATATGACATTTGTTTATCTCTTTGGTTTATGAAAAACGAATGTTCCCCTCAGATTCTATCGACTGGCTCTCATTATTTACAACGTCTGGATACTTTGTGGCTATTGACAGGTTTTAGTTTGATTTATGTTTGTATTTTGTTGTAATTCAAATAAGTCTGTAAATTTAAATATATGTAGTTGCAAAAATAGAGGATTAGTTGGTTCAGGATATGTTACTTTTAAATCATATGACTTTTATTGTAACAGAAAAATCATGTGTATTTGTTCATGAGTGTTTCTGCACCAAACACCAAGCTGCCATCAGAATCATCCGTTCAGGAGTGTGTTTTATTTTCTCCAGCTTTAGCCGTCGTTGATGTATTAATATCTCAGAGCTCACGCTGTGAAGCATTAGCTTCGTAACAGAAAGGGGTTAATGAATCTGTGTTTAACGGCATGTTCTCTAACCCCTCCTACCACGCTTTTCATCCGTACCCTCTTTACCTGACACACGTGCGCTGACACTAAATGTACTCACTGAGTTCTCCACCATAGGGAGCTGCAAACACTGATCTACCTCTGAAAGATTAGCCCGTGGTGAAAACATACCATACTTAGCATTTGTTTTCTTTAAATCTCAGTGACATGCCACGCTGACAACATCTAACGATAGCTACCATTTAAAAAGAGAGATATAACAACACAGAGCACATACTGTGCATGCTGTCATGCGAGCTGCCCATGGGTGTTTAGCAGCTGTCAGGTAAAAGTTGTGCAACTTCAGCAGCCGTTTCAGAAAAAGAGCATGACCCCTTCTATCATGAGGGATTAAAACACAAAGTGATTGGTTGCAATAAGGGTGTTTCTGAATTCCTGAGGTTAACCTGTCAAGAAGAGATTGAGTTCAACACCGCTGCTGTAAATTCTCCTGATTTTTACATCTACTATAATATCTGCAGTACCTCTAGATTTATGACCTCTTTCGTGACCACCAATTAGTTTTTCGCCTTTGAAAGTGTCACATTTGCTTCTTCCCTGATGATTTCCCTTTAGTTTGAATCAATGTGCATCCATGTGCACTTGTTTTGTGTAACCTGAGTCTGCACCATGCACTTTAAATTGTGTATATTGTCTGGCCGATGTGCTTCCCTTGGGTTGCTCGGAGGGCAAGCCGAGTCCTGCTGCACATCAACAACAAGAGGCTATAATGAGCCTAATGTAAATAGTGCGTTTCCAGAGGGGAAGTGTGACGGGGTTTGAGAGGAACATCTGCTTCTTGTCTCCAACAGACTCCAGAGGACCATGAGGGTGAAACGGGGATCAAGTCCAAGGAGGCCCGCAAGTACATCTTCAACTGCTTGGATGATATGGCGCAGGTATGCTGTTCGACTATCTCAAAACTCAGCCCCCTCACGATAAAGGGGAAGACTAGATACATTAGGTTTGCTCTTGTGCTGTCTTTACCTTGGGTCCGGTCAGGTCACTGGCTGGTTTAATCTATCGTTTCCTGAGAATAATCTATCAAATATTTGAAGTCCTTTAGAATGTTTACCCTTCCAGAGCCCGATCTTCACATGCGCCTTCGCTCTGCTGCTACATTGAGTTTTACAGGCTGAAATAAAAGCAGCTGTTCACAGAAACCCTGCCTCAGCCCTGACTCTGCTCCTCATCTCACTAAACCGCCATCTAATGAGTTGCAGACGGACATTTGAGCCCAACATGTGGCCGCGCTGCTTAACGTGTTTGATATGTGCAGTTTGCTTTCTTATTTGAGCTGGAGTGAGTGTTGTGGCTGTGTCTCCACTTTGTACGTCTATGGAACATGTAAGCACGTCTGGGACGGGGGTATAAAAGTTGACTCCCTGTCTCTCTAAATCACCAACACATCACTGAAAAGTGAGTTTCCAGAGCGGCTCAGCGGGCCGAGCTCGGTGTTGTGTCTGCTGGCTCCTCAGCCGGCCATGTCACACCTGTGGGAATCTGTTTAGACAATCTTACATAACCACAGGAAGTGAGTTATATATCGCAGCTTTATACACAGAAAAGCACTGCGTCTGATCTGATGTCACTTTCTTCTGCGTCTCAGGGGGATTTCATGCCCCCGTGGACGGGAAGTTCACAAGCAGCCATGACATTTTGATAGTACGTGCGTGACAGTGAGACGATAGTGAGTGTTGTTTTGTTCGCCCTGGCTTGGCCAAATACTGGTTCTGCTGGCAGATATGGCAGCGCTGATGGAAAATTACAATGTTTTTCCCCGGACCCTTTCGATTCTGTGACCGTGCTCTCTTGTCATCGTGCTCCTCGATGCTTCCTCTGATAGCAACCAGCCAAGAGATAAGAGCTAAGCAGGTGAATTATTTCTTTTGGAGTCAGGCCATACGCAGCAGGAAGCAGCCGCGGCCTGTGCATGTGTCGGTGTGGGCCCACGACACACGTAGTGACTTAAGTGATGGAGACAATTATGGTTGTCCGTTAGCGCCTTGGGCCGCTGTCAGGCCCGTCTGGAATAGCACGCAGTCGGCTAGGACAAGATAGCATCACTGCTCAGGATTGTCGAATTTACAGTTACCCTACACACACACACACACACACACACACAGCAGTGAGTTTAATGAAACCAACCTGCACTGGTATGATATCCCCTGGGTCATCTCCGTCTCCGAAGCTTCAAGCTCCGTGCTCCCGTCTTCTGCTGGGCTGCACAGCCCTAATGTGAGAGAAAACTATTTCGCCCCATCTCGCCATCCTGACCGCATAAACAAGTCAGCATTGTGGACATCTGCCTCTGCGTGTATAATGGATGATATAGCTGAAGGCCCTGAAAGACAGAGGGGCTTGGTGCCAGGAAGAGATAATGAACCTCCTTTCAGTCGTGGGAAATGTGGGGAGGCTTTAGTCACAAGTATATCTAATTTGAGTAAATCAGACACCAACTTACAGCCTGTGCAGGACCTCGCTGGAGGCCTGATGTAGACGGAAGGAAGGCCGGCACCGCTCGAAAATGGATTCACTTTGATCTGCCATCCTCCAATATCTGTGTTGATAGGAGAGAGGCCGAACAGGAGGAGCAGCACAGTCTTCTAGTTATCTTTCTTCATCACACACACACACACACACACACACACACACACACACACACACACACAGATACACTTCTCCTCCTTCCCCTCCTTCTGAGTAAATACAGTTTATGGCTAAATCTGCACATGGTGCAGCTCTACGCAGGAGACAGGCCTCTACCCTGCATGCCCAGCTCCACATCTCCTGAGGCGTAGCCCGATCTGTCTCACTGCTCGACATCTGCCATGGCTGCCCACTCTCCGGAGCAGCGTGTCAGAGCTCCTCGCTGCACAGATGTGGCTCCATAAACAGCCGTTGACATGCGAGACACGCAAGGGCCGAGCGCCTCGGTCGAAGCTTCTTGTCAAAGTGTTTATGAGTCACCGTTTTTATTTCCTCTCAGAGGAAGAAAATGCTGATTGTTGCTGTTATTCGTGAGCAATGAAGCGTGAAGATACTTTCTCTGTCTAGTAAATTTAGTAAATCCACGATAGGGGAATTATTATTTCTTCGGCAGTGTTCGCTTCCCAAAGTCATCTCCTCCACTAGCAGAGGACGGCGTGATTATTCCTCACCCATTCTGCAGATTATTCTTTTATCACAGCCAGCCGAGGTGGTGAGCAGAGAGGAATGGTTACAGAGCCTGAATAACCTGCATAGAGAAAGAGGATTGAATCAGATTTGCAGTGTTGACTGGCAGCACATCTGATAGCCCCTGGAGCATGCCGACAGATAAGCAGCGTGTCTTTATTAAAAACAGGACGGTTACCTCGGCGTGGCGCACCGTTCGCTGCCTCCGTCCCCACCTCTCGCCGGAGAATCTGCTGGTTTGCTGAAAACCCAGACGCACTACAACACGACCTTGTCCCAAATTCTTCTTTCATCGCTCTTCATGATAAGTCTGGAAGTAAAAGCCAGCCTCCTTACAAATCAACTCTGCCTTGTTATGTAGCGTTCCGTTTCAGCGAAATCTGCAGGAATCGGCCGTGCCAAGTGCTTATCCGCAACATAAGCTGCAATGTTTAATACAGATGAAGCAACACCATGTTCCCAGGCAGCTTCCCAGAAGTGCCTCAGCACATATTTAGATATATAGGTTAAGTTGTCTCATGTCAGCGTCCTCAGAGGTACTCGCAAAATGGAGCTCTCTGTGAAAGGAGGCTTCTCAACGACACGCCAATGGCTGCATTTATCAGGTTTAAGGGTTTTTTTTTTTGTGTTTGCTTTCACATCTCAGGAATAGATAAAAATCTCAGTGAAGGCGCCAGGAGATATTTCAAGAGGGGCTAAAAATACGAGTGTAAATGTTTAAAGTGTCACCAAGGTGCAAGGTTATCACTGGGCTTTCTCACACTCTCACACGCACACACTGATGCTGAGGCCTTGTGATTATTAATTCAGCATGTGAATAATCTGACGCACAGATACTTCAGACTCTCAGAGCCTTGAGCCGTCGTTCAGTCAGTGAGGACGTCACTGACGCGCTTTGTGTGTGTGTTTTTGTCTGCAGGTGAACATGACGTCAGATCTGGAGGGGAGCGACATGCTGGCAGAGAAAGCCGACAGGAGGGAGTTCATCGACTTGTTAACAAAGATGTTGACCATCGACGCAGACAAGAGGATCACCCCCATCGAAACACTCAATCACCCCTTTGTGACCATGTCCCACCTCCTTGACTTCCCGCACAGCACACAGTACGAGACCAACAGGCTGCTGTTGTTTGTTTCTATATTTTAAGAAAGGGATGCACCGACAGGACCTGATATAGATATTAACTGATAAGCTGATACCAGATTGTGAGATCTGTGTTTATTTATTCATGATTATTTTTACTCTAATTAATCCTGTCTGAGCGTGGACCCAAATTAATCTTCACTTTAAACACATTTTGAAAGCAACTCAGGCCTACATCATCTTTGAGTGAGTGCAAACTCAAACCAACAAAACAACCAGCTAATGTTATATAAGCAGTAAAACAACCTCAAATGCTTTCAATAATCAGTAACTCCAAATATAAACGGATCATCAGCACTTATTTTGTCCTAAAGCTGCAAACTCCGGGCTGCAAGAATTGAGGAACTGAGTGCTGCAGTTTTCCAGAGCGTCCACTAGAGGCTGGCTCCAGCAGAACCAGAAACCACAAACAAACCAAGCCAAAATAGTTTTACAGAAAAATAAACATATTCACAGCCTGGAACAAAAACTGTCGCTTCTCTGAATAGCTTAATAGATTTCTCTACATTTTAAGGGTGAATGTCTTTATAACTCAGCAGTTTAGAAGACATTAAGATGATGAGTTTAACCAATCAGAGGGACAGCTCACCTGACTGACAAGCAGGCACGTAGCTTTAAGCAAGCAGGCTCTTGGATTAAGGGATGATTATGCTTTCTGTATTAACATCACATGCGGAAATTGGACGCATGAGATCAGCACAAAAGAACGTGTGTGGCTTTTATGCTTTTTCACACTCCGCGCGGCATCCATTCCCAAACTGCAGGAGGCGGTGTATCACAAACACGTCTACCGCAATATGAAACTAGAGAAGAAGAGGTTGTTCACTCAGTTTACAACATTTTTTCACAAATTCTTCTTTTCTGACAAGTTTGGCTGCAATTTCACGCCGGGGATTGTTAATCACAAGGTTATCACGGTGATCTATGTGGAGTGAATCATATAAATGCCAGTATTTATTATATTTTGGACATGAGGAAGCCTTACTCTCCATGTGGAAGTAAGAAATTTTCGGAGGTGAGCGACGCAGAAATTTTCTGCTTGAAAAGGACCGTGTAAGCAGGCGAGGCTGTTAAAACTACATCATTCATCTGCACGAAACTGCGCGGACCTCGCGGATGCATCAAGCATAAATCAGGCATTACACATTTCCAGTATTGCCCTGAGCCGATGATCGGCTTCAGAACTCTGCTATAGAAACAGATGGGTGACATCACAGATACGACGTCTGTTTATTGTACAGTCTATAGTTTTTCTAACAAAAAATATTTTTCTTACATTTTGAATTTTCCCTTTAAGGGGATAGCTACCTTTTTTTTTTTTTTGCAGCGTTGTTGTATGAGTTGCTGGTCAGCAGTGAGTGTGTTACCCAAAGGGGTAAAGCTGGTTGGCCCAGAACTAGTGTAGAAATGTTTTAACTTCACCCATAATTCAGTTAAATCTTAGAAACTCAGAGTCATAGCAGCTTCAAATCTATATTTTTTCCAGTGTTTTCCTTCACAAACAGAAAGCCACTCTTTTCGGCATTGTGTGTCATCATTTTAAATTAGTGAGACGGTTCTTTCTCTGCAAACTCAGCATGTTATTACAGTCAGTATCACCGTTTTTTGTAGTTTGCGTGTATTTTTTTGTCTCTTTTGAAGCCAACGGACCCAAACAGCTGATCACTACACTGAAAATAGCAGCAAAACAACTGACGGAAACATAAAGCTCTTAGAAATATCTGAACATAACGCACAACTATGCCAGCGTTAGTATTTGGACTGTCTCCAAATTAGCTGAACTATGTGCTGGATTTGGCTCAGCCTGGTAAAACAGTAACATATCTAATGTTTTCAGTTAGGGGCAAACTATCCGTCACATGTGGGTAAAATTTTAACTTTAAACACTGAAGTGAGATCTCCTGACAAAAGGCTCATTGTTTCTCTCCCTCTCCATTCGTCTGTCTGTGCAGCGTCAAGTCGTGCTTCCAAAACATGGAGATCTGCAAGCGGCGTGTCAACATGTACGACACAGTCAACCAGAGCAAGACGCCCTTTATCACCCACGTGGCCCCCAGCACCTCCACCAACCTCACCATGACCTTCAACAACCAGCTGAACACTGTGCACAGCCAGGTAAGTCTCCAAACAAACAGCCACAGATAGTCCCTGTAATGCAGCCTGAGCGGTATGGAAATCAGCTCGGCTTTGCTTTGCTGCATTTACATGCTCTCTTCCAAAAGAATTATGAATGAAAAACTTGTGTAAGAAATGCTGCTGGAGGAAGATAAAAGTCAAGATTAAAGTCTTCACGACTCCTCAAATGAAGTATGGAATATGTATCCTCATTGGAGTGTGTTTTTTATGTTTATAAATTTAAATGCTTCATAAAGGATAATTAAATCCTGGAGCAGCAACATGACGGATGCATCCTCCTAACACCCCCCTGATGCAGGCTGTAGCAAATAATAGTATTTAAAACAGCAAACAGTCTGATGTAGAACAGCTTAGTGGAGCGTGAGCTGCTGTTTGTCTCTTTGTTCTATTTTTTTCTCTTCCTGTCTGTCTGCACGTTTCCATGCTTACCGGCCTGCCTTTCTGCCTTGCTGCATGTATATCTGCCTGCCTGCCTGCCTGTGTTTCTGTCTGTGCCTCAGGTCCTGTGGGATTGTCACAAAGTGCTGATTACACACATGACAAGCCCCACTTCCTGCTTGCCTTGCATTCTGGGGCTTTCAGGCCTTAAGAATCCCTTCACCAGGCTTCCTCTCCTTCTCTCCCTCCTCTCGCTCCTGTCCTCCTCCGTCTTCTCTTCTCTTCCTCCCGTTTCCTCGGGTTGAGCCTGTGGTGCTCTTTCACTTGGTTCCCCTACATTCTGTGAATCCAAACTGCTGACTTTTGGCTTACGCCGGAATCACCGAGCTTCGGGTTGCAAGGTTTTCCAGATTGTGCTTAGTTACGACGACTCCCGCGCCCTCCTCCTCCACCCCTCCGCTTTTGTAAACAGAGTTCTTTATCACCGACTATATCGAGCCGGCTCACAGTGTGTAGCATGCGACAAAAACCTCATCTTGCTGTGATTTAAATGGATTAACACTCCCTCTGCTTGTCTTTTCTGTGCCGGGCTCTCAGGGCATATAGACAGACTTAAGTTAGTGATTTATTCAACTTGATTCATTTGCAAGCTGGAATGCATCTCTGGCTTGTATTTTGCAGCTTCCGTGCTTGTGTATGATGAATGCCACAGCGCCTTATTGATTGTGTTCCCTCCCCTGGTGTTTATCGAACACGCTAAAGAGAGCAAATGAAAAATGAAAGCGCTGTCTCTGTTTTTCCCTCCACCCCTCCGTACGCTTAATGAAAGGGCTAAAATTAGACAGCGGAGCAAATACTACTTACAAGCTGAGCAAACTGCTCCTCTTTAAGGCATTTGTTCACATCTCTGATGCTCACAGGCAGCTTCGGGACTCCATGTGCTGTATTAACGGTCAAGACATGCCGGAGGTACTGCAGCTTATATAATTATGAAACAGCTATGAAATGATCCTCCTGTCAGCCATATTGATCTGCAGGCTGGATAGTGAAGCTGTGACATGAAAATGTCAACTTTTGCTGCAGCTCGTTATAATTGCTCATATTGATTCAGCAACCTCTGCATTTAAACAGACTTATAATGTGGCTGAAACTCACGTCATTTACGGGCGAGACTGAGTGAGATGTTTGTGCTGCTGTGTGCTCAGTTGATGCAGAAATACGAAATGAGACATTTAAAGCACCAATAACTTACTTTCAGTTTATTGTGACTGCAGTGCCTGCATGATTTCTCTCCAGCAGTGCTCAATTCTGGTTAAAGGAAGTGAGGATTGTTAGCAGATAATCCGAGAAGTGGTAAAAAAACAGAGATTCTTTACTGAAATAAGAAGGGCTGACAGTGTTGACCTGTAAATCACAAATT
This sequence comes from Labroides dimidiatus, assembly GCA_030710495.1. Classification (NCBI taxonomy): domain Eukaryota; kingdom Metazoa; phylum Chordata; class Actinopteri; order Labriformes; family Labridae; genus Labroides; species Labroides dimidiatus. Next base: position 7,152,544 of record CM061147.1, read on the forward strand.
GACCGTATTTCATGGTTGCCGTTAATGGTAAGCTGCATGCTGCCAGTAAAATACAAAACAACAAAACCACTGTCCTGTTTAACAACACAAAACCTCCCAAACAGCTCAGAGGATGAGACAAAAGGAATAAAATAGAACCAAACAGAAAAAAAAAAAACATCACCAACGCACACTGCAGCCTGAGCTCCCACCTACAAGAGGTGCTCAGACTGAGGTCAGCGAGCAGCTGCATCTACAGTCTGCAGAGCTGTTTTGGTGTCTGAGAATCAACACAGACCTGGGGCTGGGATTTTAGGGATGTCCTCAGGTTAGAACGTTGTGATGTTTCAAGGTTTAAGGGACAAAAGTTTCACACATTCACAGGAAGGAAACAGAAGAGAAACATGAACCGAACATGAAATGCAAACGTTGTCACGTAACCCAGAATAACTGACACCATACTGACACTGGATTGACATGTGAACGTGCATATGTAAACTCCTGCATATGTCTTAATCTGAAACAGTGTTCTCCTTCAAATGATACACCCTGTATTTGACTGATTAAACATTCTGAAGCTGTTTCCTCCCTGTTAGTCGGAGGTTTCTAAAGTAGGGGTCAAGGGTTTAAAATCAGAAACTATTTAAATGCTTATTTCATCCATTATGGGAAAAATATAAACAAAAATAAAGAAAATTTTTGATCTGTTTTTCACATTTCTTTGTTAAAGACCCTCAAGGTGACTAAAGCAGAATATTGATGGTATCATTGATGGCAGATTAATTTAGGAAACACAGCAATATGTGACCATAGGTGGTATATTTTCACCGGTAAGGTATCTTCAGGTTTTTGGGGGAGTTTTAATGTTTTTTTGTTTGTTTGTTTGTTTGTTTGTTTGTTTGTTTTGTTTTGGTTTTTTGCTTGTTTGTTTTGGTTTTTTGTTTGTTTTGGGTTTTTGTTTGTTTGTTTGTTTCAAGGTTTTTTTTTTTCTGTTGGACTGGCCTGTAAGCGTATCCACACAACAAGGGTCGCAGGTCTCCAACACTATTTTGGGATGATGTGCTGAAAAGTTGGGAGCCTGTACTTTAATAAGTGATGGTTTCAAACCACACTGGTGCTGCATTGCAGAATTTATTTGAACAATGAATAAAAAAATTAAAATCATTTCATTACAGTATTTGATTCCTAAACAACTCTTAGGAAAACAGCTTCAGTTTGTAAATATGGACTCTAAAGCTTTTCAAAAATACAAATAATGAAATCCTGAGTGTCTGATTTAAAGTGTGATTAATCAAGATTGAAGGGTAGTCGAGGTAGTCATCTCTTTTCGTCCTGGTAACAGCTTTCACATCATAATGTCACGTGTTATTCTCTGATCCATTAAACCTGTCTTGATGTTTGAAATGGAGACAGTGGTCCAAAGGAACAAAAAAAGATTTACGTGGGTAAAGAAAACAGTCAAACAGTGTCAGAAAATAGATAATAATATTGTGTGAAAACTGGAAACTCTTCTGTGAGCTCTTCTAGATGAAATTCAGCGGCCTCGCTCTGAAAGGGCTCTGGTGGCGTTCTCACTCGTTGATCGTTGATTATTCTTTGAATTGTTGCACTGATTGGATCCCTGCTCACATTCTCTCTCCTCCTCTAATTAATCAAATCAACACTGCGTGTTTTAAGATGTGTTGAAATCAGTTCTGCCCTTTCTTTACTCTTCAGTCAGCGCTCATTAATGATGGACGCCCTTCCATTGATCCTGGTGCTGTTTACCATCTTTATGTGTGCATTGTTCTGTTCAGATATTTTTATCTTTCTGTTTTCACCATGCATGCATGTTCAGCCCTCCCTCCTTGGAGCTCTTCCACTTCCCTGTCATTCCCATCAGAACCTCCACGCTCATGATTTTATTTTGGTCCCATCATTCCTTTAGGCCACCAACCTGGCTCCCTCCTCCACCAACAATGCCACCCTTTCCTTTGCAAGTCCTGATGTCTCCATACTAAACTACCAATCTGCACTCTACCAGCCCTCAGCTGCCTCCATGGCAGCCGTGGCCCAGAGGAGCATGCCCCTGCAGCCTGGGGCTCCTCAGCTCTGCGCCGCCCGGCCCGACCCCTTCCAGCAGGCGCTCATCGTCTGCCCACCTGGCTTCCAAGGTAAGGCGCTCTCACTGTCACTGTGCATTAGTGTGAACCAACAGATTTCTGCTCATCTCTGCCAAATATTAGACAGGAGCCATGAGCGTCTGCTCTAGAAGAGGCCGCACTATGAGCAAAAAACTCCTTCAGACAGTACTTATTTGGTACCAGACGAGCAGCGCAGAATAAGGTTTTTATTTTGTCTCATTGCACAGACAGCCATCCCTTTATGTCGCTTTTTGTAGTTTTTTTTATGAGTGCCACAGGCGGCGTCAATCCTGCCATACAGGCTGTGATTCAATGATAACTTAATGAGGCAATTAATCATTTGAAAGGATATTTATATCTTTGTGTAACGCTTACTCATTCCTCTTTTGTCTCCTCTGTGTTTGCTCTGGGAGGGGAGAGAAGCTCTGAGGCGTTTCTAGTTGTTATTTATTCTTTCTGTGGGACTGCTGATAAAAAGAAATTCCATTATTAGAAACTGTTTTCATACTATTGCCATGACTACTGTTTTTGTTTTCCTGTGTGGTGTTGCTATGTTTGAACATCGCAGAAGGGTTCTGACATCTGTTGCATGCAGATTAATCAGTGTGCATATAGAACATGTTATCTGTGCTGTCATCCTTCGTTTTGCAGATGGTATGTTGGTTTTAAGTGACAGATGGAGGGCTGTTATGTGTGTTTGTTTACATCCTCTGTTCTTGTGCAGGGCTGCAGGCGTCCCCCTCTAAGCACACCAGTTACTCTGTGCGGATGGAGAACGCTGTTCCCATAGTGACCCAGGCCCCTGGAGCCCAGCCTCTTCAGATCCAACCCGGCCTTCTCACACAGGTAGGAAGAGATTTGAGTGTCTCCAAAAGAGAACCCATAGTTGTTTTTTTTTTGCAATTTCCCTGTTAGACTTGGATCAGCGTGCACTGAAAAAGCTCTCTGCATCCCTTTTTTCATAAGCCTTCACTAAGAATAGTAACTGTCGATAGAGGATGGAAATCACTCAATGTTTGTGACCCTGCCCCTGCTGGCAGCTGTTTTTTTTTTTTTTTTTTTTTTCCTGAGCGCATTCAGGCCAAGCTCTCCTGTGCATTTCTTCCTGCCGCTCTTCCTCTCTCTGTCTCTTTCTCTCCTCTCTCTCCCTGCTGCCCCAGTCTCCTGGAGGCTGAGGCTGCCACGGTCTGATGCACACAAAGGCAGGAGCCTTTCACACAGAGTAGGCCTTCACCGGAGCCTGCACGGTGCAGCCGGAGCTTTAGCTGCTCGTGTACAGTTGTTGGATGTAACAGAGAGTGACTGTGCATCACACACACACACACACATGCACACACTGCAGACCCTTTACATCGCCACACCATCTCTTTCCCTATGGAAATTTCCATGAAGGCTTTAAATATCCCTGAGAATCCTGGGAGTTTGAAGCGCTCCCTTATCTCCAGTTAATCATGCAGTAGGCAGGCAGGGAGGCAGCCGCGCTCTGTGTGTTAGTCTGTGTGCACGCCTGTGTTTCTACGGTGGGTTAATCTGTCAGATACCAAATGGTGATTAGCTCCAGGGCTGCTTCCAAGTCAGGCGCTCCAAATTACAGGCCTCAGAGGATCCTGGGAGGTCAGGGGAAGCTCGAATGAGACCCAGAGAATCCGAAATCACTGGATCCATGGATCTGATGGATCAATAAGAGTTGAAGAGTTTAAGAGAAGTAGAACTCATTTGAAATGTTATTTAGCGCGTAGCTCACACAGTGCTGCCATGCTCTGCAGGTATGCACCTCTGTCTGCACACACGTTAAACAAAGACAGGCAGTAGTTAATGTAAGCAGATGGTTTATATAGGCCAGCAGGCAGCACACCTAATAACTGGGTGTGTTGCATGTGTGTGTTTATTCCTTTCTGTGGGAGGTCTTGCAGGCTTGGCAGAGTCCTTGTTTTCCTCCTGGTTGCATGCTCCCCACCTGTGCCTACACCCACCCACTGCTCACTGTTGCCCATGCACCCTTTGCCCACATTGAACCCATGCAAGCTTGGCCTTGGGCTCCCTGGGTGTGCAGAGTGAAGGAAGCTCCATGCAGAGGGGGAAGAGAAACTAGCAGGACCTTTATCTGGAGCAGGAATGCAGAAAATGTGGAAACAATTGGGGAGTGAGAGCTGGGGCTCTCAAAGGCTCGAGGTGACAAAGGGTTTTCACCCGGGGAGTGTAGGTCGAGGTGGGAGGCGGTGGGCCGCTGATAGTGATGGTGGGCTCTGGGAAGAAAGAGAACGGCTTCTTAACTGGGTTACCATTTGAGGGCAGACAGGCCGGTTACACAATGCAGACACAGAGTGAGAGAGACATGTAGAGTGCCAGGAATGGAGATAGAGCGGGCAGGAGGCGGAGGAGCAGGAGATGGATGGATGTATTAGAGTGTCTTAATGGCATGTTGATAAAAGGCCTTGGATGTGGTCTTAGATGTAAAGACCATCGCCCGCTCCAGAATGTTCCATTAGAGATGTCAGTCATCAGCGCACAGACAAGGCAGCTCTGCTGGCCTGCAGATGCCCCCTGCAGCACTCAGACCACAGGCTGGTGGGTTTGGGCCCAATGCGCCTCAGACAAAAACAACTTCACGAGGCTGAAACCAGAGAAGAGACTGAGCAGAGAAGAGACTGAGCAGCCAAATATATATTATATTGTGTCCGAAAATATAATAGAAAAAGACAGAGCAAAGGCAGCGCAGGATTACAGAGATAAAGGTTAAGATAGTTTGAAGATAAAGGTAAAAATAAAGCGACTGTAGAGTATGCACCGATTATCTGCTTTGCACTTAGCATGCTGGCTCTCTCTCTCTCTCTCTCTCTCTCTCTCTCTCTCTTTTCATCCGTCCTTCGGCTGCTCCTCTTCTCTATTTAAACGTACATGTGCTGCAGCACATACTGATGCCGTTGTAAATAGATGTGCAAATGGTATTAAAGGAACAATTCATTAGCCCTGACATTAAAGTGCTAATCAATAGAGCTGCATTAAACTATTAGGGTTACACACAGAGACACGCACACTCAGGCGTACACACACACACACACACACATCTTGGCACATCTTTTCGGCATATTATGGCTGATTCTTCTCCTGTTCTGCATCAGAAATACAAAGTAGCTTCTTTCTCCGCAGCTTGAAAAGGACCACAGATTTAATTAGAACATGGGTTGATTTGACACGAGTCAAACACATAATCACACACATGCACACACAGACAGAACAGAGCTGCTGTACATCTTTATTAAGTCCTGGTCTTATCTCTTTTGTTGATGGATGTCTCCTTGAAGCTGCTGGAGTTCATTCTGCATGCCCAGGAGCTGCTTTAAAGCAGCTGTTTTTCACTTTTGAAAACATTGAGATTTATCACAGCGCCCTCGAAACCCATCATCCAAGTTCAGCAGGTTCCTTTTGTTCATGCATTAATAATGTTTAAATTAAAACAAGAAAACTAATGAGTCCAGTTAATCATGGGTGACTTGTAGCCACATGACAGAAGAAAAATCAATATCCGTCATAGTTTGGATGTTTTTGTTCCATGCCGGCTGACTGTTTTTCTTCCCTTCGCTCACTGTGTTCTCGCTCCTCTCAGCAGGCCTGGCCCAGCGGCACCCAGCAGATCCTGCTGCCTCCAGCCTGGCAGCAGCTCACCCACACCTCAGTCCAGCATGCCACTGTCATCCCCGACTCCATGAGCAGCACACAGCCTCTCGCCAACTGGAGGTGAACAGCACTGTTTCCTTACTTTAAACTGCTCCGAGCGTGTCTTAACCTTCCCTTTTTCTGCATCTGGAGAGCGGTTATTGATGTCTGAATATTGTGTCCTGTAGTTTGTTTTCCACCTCTCCTCTGCAGGAGGATGCAGCTCGATAAATAAATCCAGTAGGTTGACATGTCATTTTAGAGCTCTCAAAACAAAGCACTTTGTAAAATCGGTTTATACGCTGGACGAGAAGCATCGTCCAGCTCAGATAAATTGATTTCAAAGGCCTGCAGTGGTTTTATGGCTTTTATAGGTCAAAGTGTGCCATAGGAAGATGGTTTGGTTTAAGACTGATTGACCGAGGAGCCTGTACCTGCGTGACAGCTTGTCCTCTATCTTCAGTGAATCACAGCCCTCATGTGAACAGCAGTGCTTGTATGAGAGTCGATTTACCTCAGGGAGATGGTATATAGGTACACGTAGAGACATCACGCTGAGTACAGCCTGTCACTGTGATGACTCGATAAATGGATGGATAGATGGGAGAAGGCGATCTGCAGGGACATGAGGAGGATGCAGGTATATAATGTGCATGTGTGGCTGCTGGGGCCGTCTATGCTCAAAAACACTCAGAGCTGTCCGTCTGCGACCAGACGCCCCGTCTCCTCCCCCTCCTGTCCAGGAGCAGCTCTGTTGTCCTCAGAGAGACAATTGGGAAAGTGTCGCACTTCCTCTGCAGAGCTATCGCTCCACAGCTGCTGGTGTCAGCTCCTCTGCCCTCCCTCCCTCCCTGCTCTCTCCCCCACCCACTACTCACCACTACTTTCAACACCTTTATAAAAGTCAGCTGCTGCCACCTGCTGGATTCTGCAGGGAACACCTCTCCTGCCTGTGATCCTGCAGCACTTTGTGCTTTGTTTGCAGGTTTCTGGTTGTTTTTGTAACATGCGGCTGCTTTACCTTTCAGGAATTCTCATCCTCATGGCAGCCATTACAACCCCATCATGCAGCAGCCGGCTTTGTTAGCAGGCCACGTCACACTCCCATCAAACCAGACGCTCAATGTTGGAGTAGCACATGTTATGAGGCAGCCTCCATCCAATAATAACTCCTCTTCCAAGAAGAACAAACAGCATCAGATGTCTGCCAGGTACGCTCAGATGACTCCACACTTTCTGTAAATCATCACACAGACAAAATCGCCACCTGAAAGAGATCCTGATGTCTCATGGCTTCAGATTTGGAGTCATCTGATGTGTAATTCTCTCCCTTTTCTCCGTCCTTCTATCAGGAACATGTCATCCTACGAGGTGTCGTCCTCTCAGGCGGTGCTGTCTCCGCAGCGCTCCAAGCGGGTGAAGGAAAACACGCCTCCACGCTGCGCTGTGCTACAAAACGGCTCCTCTTCCAACTGCCCACCCCAGCAGGGATGCGGGGGCGGCGGGTGGGGGGCTAATGAAGCAGAGCAGGCCTCAAGCACCACCCGAGATCACCAGCACCAGCACCAAGTCCCCAGACAGACCATCATCATCCCCGACACGCCCAGCCCTGCAGTCAGCATCATCACCATCAGTAGCGACACAGATGAGGAAGATGATAACAAACAAAACAACAGGTCAGGCCTGAGCTTCACTTTTTCTTACCAGCTGTTTTTGTAGCTTTGTTCATCTCAGTGGATACAGGTTAAGAAGTGTGAACTTCATAGCTGCTATTATCCAACCGTGGAACAAGATCCAGACTTGTTACTTCAAATGCTGGAAGAACTTCAAGACACCTTGATTGCATGACTTAAGGATGGAGAAATATATGCCACCAACTTTTTTAAAAAAAGGTGAATATGGTTTGATATTTTTTATAATAGGAGTCAAAACAGATCTTTTTTGTAATCCAAGAGGCAAAGTCAGGCAAGGCAAGTCTAGTTTTATAACACGTCTGCAACAAGGTGAATCAAAGTGCTTCACAAAGTAAGGCTTGTGTTAGACTACCAACATGTGAAACGTTTTGTGTTTAGTGTTATGACATTATAAGGTTAACACTGGCATTTTTTCTTTAAAATAAAAAGAATAAAATTTAAATTATCTGAAGATTATAAAATACCACCATTCAACCACACTGAAGCAACTGAACTCTGGCTAATGTTTATATCTTATTTCTAGTGAAAATGATCTATTAGACTTAATCTGAGCCACATTAACCTGACAAGTTCAAATAAATGCTTCTTTTCAAGACCTTTAAAAGGTAAAAATTACACTTAAAGGAAAAAAAACCCTGCAAATAAGGTAAGAAATATGTACTTTTCAACTTACATAACTAAAATATAACTATAACTAATATCTTGATATAAGAAAATAAACAGGTACACTTTTTTATTAATGTTAGTCATTTGAAACAAAAGAGGCATCATTTTTGTCCTTTAATATCTTAAAATAATGTTTTTACTGATCAATTTTCACTAAAAATAAAACAAATACTGCTCGCGCTGCAGTTTTTGCTTTCAAAGGCCAAAGGCAATATGTTTGGAAATGTTGGATCAGCAGGGCTTCAATAGACTTTTTTTTTAATACCGACAGAGCAATCACAATCCCAAAGAAGAAAGTAAAGGAAAGCTGTTTAACATCTTGCAATAGCAACCAATAGCACAACGTGTGGAAAGACGAAAAGTTCAGGGTCGACGGCTTTCTAATTTCTGATTTTCTGATTTCTAATTTTCTCTTCGATCCTGTTCTCTCCAGAACGTCTTCGAAGCAGCGGAAGAATGTCATCAGCTGTGTGACGGTCCACGATTCACCCGACTCTGACTGTTCCAGCAACAACAGCCCCTACACTGTGGAGTCCAGACCCCCCAACAACAACAGCTACGACACAAAGACCACCATCCTGGACAACTACAACAACGGGAACCCCCGCACCATCATCATTCCGCCTCTTAAAACCCAAAACAGTGAGGCCCCCAGCGAGTGTGAGCGGCTAATGCCAGGTAAAGGGCCGCCGCACGCTGTGGAGATGGTGACGTTTTCAACACGCCTCTTCTGACCTAACCAAAGTGTCTCCTCTCTCAAACAGATGCAATGAATCATCTGAATTCAGCTTACAAGTTTAAGTCCTCCAATGGAGTGCTGTCTGGCAATAATCACATACCAGGAGGCGTGACTGGAGGCGGGTCCTACCGACAGCGCTCAGGGCCACACCCCCTCCAGCAGCAGCCTCTCAATCTCAGCCAGGTTCGTCTGAACACTTTAAAGATTCATGTGTGAATAAAGACTCATGTATTCACACTGCCTGAAGGTCATTTCAGAGGGGAGTTTGGTTTCAGAGAATCAACCAGAGGAAATGTTCGATAACTTTATCTAGAGCACTCAGTGCTCAAGTCTGATTCCTGACTCAGGTCCAGGACTCAGGTCAGGCTGAATCCTGGTTCTGAAACCTTTGAAATGAAAATATTCTGAATGAATGAAACAATCATTCAGTCTTTCTCTCTCCTCCTCTCTCAGGCCCAGCAGCACATGGTAGCTGAGCGAAATGGAGGTCACCGACGCCAGCAGGCTTACATCACCCCCACCATCGCCGCTCAGGCCCCCTACTCCTTCCACCACAACAGCCCCTCCCACACAGGCAACGGCCACCCGCACCTGACCGCCGCACATCTGCCCAGCCAGCCCCACCTCTACACCTACACGGCCCCCGCTGCGTTAGGCTCCACCGGCACCGTGGCCCACCTGGTGGCATCGCAGGGTTCAGCACGGCACGCCGTCCAGCATGGAAGCTACCCACCCAGCATCGTCCATCAGGTCCCCGTCAGCATGGGCCACCGTGTGCTGCCCTCCCCCACCCTGCACCACAGCCAGTACCAAGCCCAGTTTGCCCACCAGGCCTACATCAGCGCCTCGCCCGCCTCCACTGTCTACACTGGATACCCGCTGAGCCCCACCAAGGTGAACCAGTACCCTTACCTCTAGAGAAGACTGACACTGGAGAGCCTGACCCAGCTCTGCTGCTTCCCCCGAACCCACCTGAGTCCCGTCTGCCCTGAGACCTCCTCTCCTCGACCTCAGACTTACACAGAGACAGAGGAACATGCAATCCTCATGAAACTGTCACGTATAACTTGAAGATTAAACGACAGAGAGAAAAAGAGTAAAAAGATTCAAGCTTCTCCTGAAGGGAAAGATGGGGTTTGGATTTCAGAGGGGTACTGTTCAGTTCTTCTTCCTTTTCTTACCCTGAAAGGGCCAGTTCTGCTTTTATTTGTTTTCTTTGCTTTACTTTGTGAGGAAATTGATGTCTCATTAGTTTTCCAGGGAAGTTTGAAACAGGCCTTTTGGGACATTGGAGGATTTCTGTTTTCTTTTCTTTCGTTCCCCCCCTCGTAAATTGGAGAAAGGAGAGACTGCTGAACAGGGGTTACTGACTGGAAGTTCAGATTCCCAAGAGAATTGGGAGGAGGTGAAATACGGAAACCTGCTGCTCTTCAAAGAAAAAAATATTGATGGCCTTGAACTGTCTTAATATTTCCAAATCATTCATGGTGTGGGGAGAAAAAGAGAGGAAAAACTCCTCCCACTCCACCTTCTCCAGCCGAGGAGGCTCCTGGAAATATAACCAACAGAAGACAACAAACTTTTTAGTGTATTTATAGATATTTTTCCTTTCTGTTTCACCTTTATGACGATACTTCAGTTTTAGCTAGGTGTCTTAGCTGGGCCCCGTTCTTAGAATGTAGCAGTCTGCACCTGTTTGTTTAAGAGGAATTTCTTTCCCCTTATACCAATAGATCTTTTGTTCCTCTTTTTCAATGTGATTGCACAAAGTGGTTATAATAACATAGGCATGTACAACGTGATTGTCTGTGTGTGCTACTGTCAGCCATGCGTGTGTAGTCCACCTCCTCAAAATCCTCTCCAGTCTTTAGGTTTTGACATTGTTCCCTCGTAGTGCCTTACAGATATAACAACACAGTTTACTTGGCTTGGATCCTGAAAGCCACAAGAGACTATAGCTAGACTTATAGACACAAGTTTCCCTGGTTTGACATCCCACACGGGGCAGTTGTAGCTCTCTTCCAGGTGTAGGCTCAGCCCTTGATGTTCCCTGCGCTTCATGGCAGCAGCAGGCTATAGGTGATGGAGAGCGTCGTCAGAGTCGATTTCATGCTGAGTTTTTTATAATGTGTGCATGAGGTAACTTGCCTGGGGTTCTTACCAAAGTCATAGATAAATTCTTGTTACATTTGCTCTGGATATTAATGTAAATATGACATGTACAGCGGAGCTGTAGCTGTAAAACCTTGATCACCCAAAATGTGGCTTTAGTTTGGAATATATTTGTTTTTTTTTTTATAAATCCCACCGGGGAAATCATGCAACGTGATTACAGAGCAGAGATTTAGCTTCATGTAAAGGGAATGAGTTACACTACAAGGTTTGAGACAGTAGAGGTCGTTTTTTTTTTTTGTTTGTTTTGTTTTTTTAAGGCTATGAGCTAGTCCGAGAGAAGGGCCTGACAGAAAGTGATTGCTGCCACGAGGATGAAGCTGTGAGGCTAGAGATAGCCGGGCTGCAGCGATGAGGAGACAGAGTACGGAGGGTTGTCTGAGAGAGATACTGTGTAGGCACGAGAGAGCGGCTGGTTGAAAGCGTAGGGTCAGTTTAGGTAGAGACTGTGGAGGACACGAGGGGGAACGCTCTACCTTAAATGGGACTAAAATGGTAGCAAGTTGGCACTGAGCAGGTTGATAGTAACACTGAGCCCGGGTGGTCGGTACTTTACCTTTTGTAGTTTTCATTTCTTGCTAAGATAATAATTTGTTGCATTGAAGTTTGGGTAGAAGCTGCAGGAGAAGAACAGAAGGGAAGCGCTGCAGCGTACACCTGGAAGGGCACCTTGTGGACGATTGGTTGTCACTGTCCATTTGTCTTCGAACCAGGTACACCACAGACATCCCCACGCCAGCTGAACGGGATACCTGAACACTTAGAGAACCAATAGGGCTGTCGCTTTGAGTGTTTGCTGCTTGATTTAACAAACATCTGTTTCTTTTTTCTACTTGTAGCCAGTTATTCAAATAATCTGTTCATTCGTCCCCTCGTTCGAACTCGAGCACATCACCTCTGCTGATGTTTTAGTGAAGCCTCCCCCTCCTTCATGGTTTGCCATAGTACTTGCATTTGAAGTGATTTTTCTTCTTCTTTTGTTTTCTTTAACTTAACATGATCTTGGACTTTTTGACATGGCTGTAGTACACGTTGTGTTTCTTTTTAGAGATTGTTGCAATAATTCTTGTGGATGTTTTATCAGAGTGTGTGTGTGAGTGTGTGTGTGTGCGTGTGTGTATTATGTGTCAGGCTCATTTCTATTTTGTAACCTGGGGGTTGATGTACAGATATTTAGTATTCCTTGGAAATGGGTGCACCTGTGTAAAGTGTTGCAAAACACTGCTGATGATCGTGAGTTTGATGATAATCCAATGAGGCTGGTGTAGATGGATGCCCTGGCTTGAGGGTGCTACACCCAATAATCTCCCCCCAGAGAGGTTTGTCATCCTGGTACTTGTTTCCCAAATCTCTCCACTCCCTGTCAGGTCCAGCATGCAAGCCTCAGGCGCGGGCAGTCAAAGATGTGATTACAAAGTACGTTGCTGGTTACGTCATTCTTCTTTGTTCTGTTTTTGTGTTTTGATTTTATTGTATCGTCTTCTTTTCCTCCAGAGCTTCAGAATCGAAGCGCACAGGCGTAAGGGAGATGATTTTTCCATTTGATATCTTTTAGGTCCTCTGTTATGAGACAGACTACTGAAACATTCCACTGTTTGAGGGAATTTGGTGTTACCCACGCTACACTGCTGTCCTGTCCCGCTCTGGGATAGCATCGACATCACTCTAGGACTTTTCTTGCTCCTCCCCACCAAAGAATTCAGCAGATTGATCCTGTACAGCACAGCACATAACAGAACAAGCAATCCTCCACAGAGCAGACAGGCAATAACTTCTGGTGTCATCTTTAAATGCTTTACAAGTGCTTTTGAGGACATTTCATTTAACCCCGGATCAAGTGCATGTGTGCGTATGATGTGAAAGTGCACAGGGAGGATGAACACACTTAAAGCACTCAGCACAGGTGTTCATTTGGTCTGAATCTGGACAGAGCTGCGGTCTGTTTTAAAGCTTTTTCTCTTTCACTGTCACGGCTCCTCATACTCAGCCCCAGTCGACATTGAATGATCAGTAATTATCTAACCTCTCTCCAAATTATTAAGCCAGTTCTTTGTTATTTCGTTGTTGTATCGTAGCTTTATTGGTGTTGTATGAAAATGAATTTGTAAAAAGAGAAAACCCTTTGTTTCTACATTAGCGTGCCATTGAATAGAATGATCTGTAAAAACTATTAATCAAAAATGTACCAACTATACCTTTAAAATATGGTCACCTGCACAAAATGAATGTAATATGTGACCTGTGACATCTGAAATGGCTTTAGATATTTCTCAGTGGGTGACCGTTTGATTTCTACACCATTTGTGGCCATGCATGATGCAATAATTACACCCGATCTCCAGCAAAGTCCCAGAGAAGAGACTTCATGTCGAGTTCCCTCCATCCCCACCAGAAGGGATGATAAGTAATCACTATTTTCTCAAATCAAACAATTAAGAGAAGCCCTGTCTGTGTGACGTTGTGGAAAATGACTTGATGTGTATGATACCTTTGTGCATACTCTGTTTAACATAACCAATGTTTTGTGTTTTATAAGAAAGGGGAATCAGAAATGTGAGCATAAATGTAGATCGAGTGACCTTACAATTACCAAAATGTGCTTAAGTAGAGCGTGAAAATGTTTTGTGTTATCGAGGTTAGTATAGCCTTCCCAGCTGGCGACTTTACTGTTAGAGTACTGCCTTCCAAATAACCATCATACCTCCAAAGTAAAAGGTGACATTAGAATTAGAGAGAGAGGAGTAAATAAGGCAGTATCTCCGTCTGAATGAAGCTTGGCACTCTGTGATAAGATACACTCAAACTTCCAGATTTGCTCACAGCGTTTCTGCAAAGGCTCCTCCAGCAGAAGCTTTGGAAACACAGAGAAACATTCCTGAGAGCATGGTGAGGCACTGTGATGCTTTCTTCTTCTCCAGATCCACTTCAAACTCTACAAGTGGTCCACCTGCAGCACCATCCTGCACACTCGTACTGATTGAATCCTTACGTAAAGTCCCAGAGTACACTGGGGTCAGGTACAGGTGTTAGGTGGATTAATCACGAGCTGACGTACTCTCTGTCACCGGGAAATTCATAATCCTTCTACACAGGCATTCTTAAAGCCGTTCTGAATGAGAGTGTGTGTTTGTTTTTTGTTTTTCTTTAATTTAACCTTGTTTGAGGAGATCTGCTCCTTTTGCTGGCTACTCCTTGGTGGAATTCAGGGTGAGGAGGTCAAGGTTTGATGCCTTCATTTACAGTGAATACAAGGTATGAATTTTGAAACCAAAACTGATTAAAAAACTTAATTTATCCTTGATAAAAAAAACAAGGCGTAAACCAGGAAACTTTATGCAGCCCTGATTCCTTCATTTGTAATTTAAGATCTTTGATAAAGCTGAAAAATTAAGCCTTTCCAATCCCTCTCTCGGACAGATTTGGCCGAGGGTAGTTGATGTTTTTTGGTTTCAGTAAATGTAACCCAGAGGTGGTAGACCAAAGCTACATTCAGAGACAGATTTGCCCATTTAAACTTGAGAAATATTCATCTGAAGTTTGAGATCCAGTCAAAGCTGCAATCCCTTTGGTACATTTTTTTTTTTAAATCCTTGTAGTGAACTTCTGCAGCTCAAAGTCTTAAACAGCTTCTTGCACAAATCTCTTCGTGCAAGTTTGTTATCATTTTCTGAAGACCTAAGAGTGCATCAAGCCCTGACCCCCTGTTGTGTCCATTGCTGTATGGTTTCTCAATGGTGTAAAATCTCATTCTTTGTCAATTAAGCTAATGTGTGCTGCAGTATTTCCTAGTATACTCCTCTGTTCATTGTCTTTTCTTATTTACTTTTGCTTATCGGGGTGTGATGTCTCATTATTTCAATCTGTTGATGTAGCGTTCAATGTATCCCCTGTTCCTTAGCTTAATATTATTGAGTATGTTATGAGAATGGATATTTTACTGGCTTTATAGAATGTTTAAATAAATATAATAATGACAATAAGAAGAAGGATTAATTAAACCTCCTAACAAGTTGAGTACTTGCTACTAAGCGCTTGTGTTACCATTATGATGTTGTGTGCTTCTCTTAATCATTTTCGTTGTAGAAAAATGGAGTGAATTTATATTAGGCTTCAAAAAACTAATGATAGCATTGTAAATTTTACGGGAGGATTTTAACAGACAAGCAGCTTCGTCAAATAGAAGTCTAGAGTTATTATTTGAACTGTCCTCTTTACTAACTGTAGGGTGAGAAGGGGCTCGCGTTGTGGTGAACTATGTTATAGCTTGTTATTCACTGTTACTTTTGATCATTTTTTCGGTCTCCGAGGTGAATCGAGTTATTAATGAGAATTTGTATGCTCACATATGCATATTGTATATGTGTAGAAATGTAATCACACTTTGTCTTGGATTTACATTAAACTGTTAAGTCACGGCAGCAGTCTCCTGTTCTCTGTTTGTTTGTATGTGCATGTTTAAAATTTAGAGTCAGTGCCTCTTTTTATGCATCCAAACATCAAATCATGTAACTGAACACAAATTTACTCAGGCTCATCTCAACAAATCAGAATATCATGAAAGAGTTCAAAAGTATATTTTAGGGTCAAATTTGACCCGTGGCTTATCAGATGGATTTTAGACCTACCAGTGTGACTCCAATCAAGGAAAATAGTTCTTTTCGGTCAGCCTTTCTCAAAGTATGGTACAGGTACCACTAGTGGTACTCAGAGGAATCACGGAATTAAGTACAAGTAAAAGAAATTAAAATTAGAAGTTGTAATACCGTCAAATATATAACATTTCAGCAAGTTTGTGTGTGAAAATGAAATACCTTTGTTCAAGTCTTAATGTACGTCGATGTCAGCAGCAGTTTTGTAAATAAAGCTACCACCACTGACACTGACCGTTACCTACAATGCGTGGTAGTACAGGCTGTGTTAGCAAGAGGTGGAAAGTGGAGGTGGCCAAATTATCCGAGGATGATTCAAGCACGAAAACCAAAGAGGAGGAGAGTGAGCCAAGCAAAGCTGCTAACAGTAGCGCCATTAGCACTGCAATTGTCCCGTATACTGACTATTCACTCTTATAAATATAGTAGACTGCACTCAACAGATCCTAGATCAGATAAAACGGTGGTGGCAGATCATGTGCCAATCACACCGCCTGTCGTCCAATCACAGGCCTCCTCACTCGCATCATACTGAGCAAATAGTGTAGTGTTGTCTGGTCGGTTTGTCAAAGGCAAACATAGATAAATCTGCAAAGTCATATTCCTCTTTTGCTTTTCATTTTTCTTTTGCTTTTTCATGTAAAGAGCCAAATTGTGGTTTCTTAAAGGTTTGTTCATGTGAGGTTAGAAAATGATACAGTAAAGATTAAAGAGAATATACACTCTTTCTGCATTTCCAGTTGAATCAGAATCAGAATATATGCTGAATTCACACATCATGTTCACACTTCAATGGCACCGTGCACCTGTCCCTTACTTAGTAGTGAGAAAGTTGGCAACCCTAGGTACCAGAGCATCTGCTAGCACTCAGCAAATGATATAAATCAGTGAGGAAATATCACTCCAACTATATGAAATTTGGATTTATGTACAGTTATTTTTACATCTATTTAAGTACAATTTTTATTTAACTTTTAGGTGCGAGACATTTGAATAGAGTCATTTTTGTGGTACAGTTTCTTTTAGTTTCTTACATTTAAGTATAAATGTTCAAACTGTGTGTTTGTATTGTTTGAAATAGTTAAAATGCTAAAAAGAATAAAAACCCCCACTTCATTACTGAACTGTGCATAAATTTAGCTGAATACTCAGGCCGACTGCATTACTTGATTAACATCAGTCATCATGGTGGTACGAGGAGAGTCAAGTACTGTCTGAGGTGGAACTTGGTGTAAAAAGTTTAAGAACCACTGATCTAGGGAATGCTGAAACTGTTCAGGCTATAATTGTGTGTATGTTTCATGGGTCAGGGTAACAGAGTTTAACACTGTCAACGAAACCGTCTGTGCCCCCCCACCCCACATTTCCATCAGGTTCCTGTAAAGACAGACACCTACTGGTCTTTGAAGGAGCAGGCAGGAATCTTGAAACAGTGAAACAACATAGGAGGAGTGACCATATATGGCTCACAAAGGGAACAGAAGTCACCCAGAGATCAGAGAGGGCCTTGACGTAGACACAAGATCTTCAATGTGTTAAATAATCTATAGAGTACCAAATTAGAATCAGTTTGGGTTGGGAGGGTGGTGGTGGTGCGGTTTCATAACATTACAAAGGTCCCTAGGTTGATATTTCAATGTCTGACATCATGGCAGAAAGACTTCTTTAGAGATGAGCAGGGTGATTTGGAGGAGGATGTGTCAGAACATAGAAGAAAACTGCTTTGAATACAGAGAGTAGTTTAAAAGAAGCGTTTTATTATCTACTGTTTGTTTGTGTTCTAAGTGTTAAATATTGAATTAATATTAATAAATGTGATTCCTTATGAGATAGCAGTGAGGATAGCAGTTAATGGTTTCAGTGGTTAAAGATGACTATATGATAAATTCCAAAATGCCAAATGCTAACAGTAAAAGATGCACAGGTGTAAAAGGGAAAAAAGTAACACTGGCTATAATACAAAAACATCAGGATTATATAAATTGAACAGGAAGTGAACACAAACATGAAAACATATTTTTAAAACATTGCATATTTTTCAGTTTCAACGTTTTTTATCAGAATTAAAACAGGCTAATGCTCAAAACGTTTTGGTTTACAAGTTATGACTCTGTAATGAATATGTTACATTTTTACTTTAATGAATACCTTTGCGTTCTTTGAATACACTTTATGTTCTTCCAGAATGTCAGCACACTTCTCCACCTCTGAAAACAAAGTCAAAGCTGAGCAAATCCCACAGGTGTTTCCACTTATCCTGTCTGTTGCTGAGAGTATTCTGGGAAGTTGATTACGTCACCAAACCTCAAATGTTAGAATAATTAAAGTGTCGGTGTTCCCACAATAAAGCAAACCTTTGGGAAGTACACTCTGTACATGACCACACAGTCCTTAAAGAGATGCACTCAGGTACATGAAGTAAAAACACATTTCAGTGCTCTGTGGATGTTCAGGGACTTCAGAGTACTGCTCTCCATGATCACATTAGATTCATTTCAGTCAGATTTCTGACGCATGTTTTTGTTCTCTGTGAGACATACAGTTCATTAAGTTCCCATATTTATAAGCCTTCAACTTATAAAAACAGATCAAAGAGCAGCCCAAAGTAAGATGTTAAATGCAGTTTCGGGACAGAAAGTTTCTTTGTTTGGTTCACTTTATAGAAGAATAATATGTTATTCTTAGGGACCCATGAGCTGTGTAAGATCTCAAGGTAACTCACAGTAGGATACCTTACAACACAATAGATTGTTTAATAGAAGAAAGATACATAAGTGATTCTGAATTACATTTCAACACCCATAAATCTGATTGATTGAGGAATACAAAATGTCTCTAAAACATAAAGAGATGAATTAAAGCTATCGACCCCATCCTGAGGCGTCATGAGGTCGTGACACTGTGAGTCATCTCAGAAGGAAGTCTGTACATAGAGTTGTACCATTGTAAATTACAGTGTCTATATTTTGTCCAACATGAGATGTTTGTATCTGGATATGAAAAGGAATAATATCAGCAGTGATTCTTGTCATGGGCCATGGAGGAGCAGGGGAGAGGAGCATGTATTATACAAGATGAATCAAGACATGGTAAGGAAAGTTCTGTGGTGTTTTTTCCATAGCTAGTGGTCAAAAACCTACCTACAGCCTTACCTGTATCAACAAGACTGGATCAGCAGAGATAGAGGCGATACCACTTTGTCCACAGTGAGCCAATAACACAATAAAAAAGGGTAAGTTACAGAAGCTTAAATGTTTAAAAAAGTAACTTAAAAACTGTAAAATAGATATAGTGATGAGGCACCACAACCTGTATCGCTCGCAGCTGTTTTCATAAAATATGAAGGTATTGTTCCAAAGTGGCATCTGACAGTGGAGATTTTATTCTCCACGTTACCACCGGACACCATTGAAAAGGCTTGACGGCAGTCAAACTAAAACATTCATTCTGCCACATGATGGCGCTGCGCACCAAAATGTTGGCGCACAAAAAGAAGTCCTGACGTTGTTAGGTTGTGCAGGTTGTCTTTTTTTCCCTGCCTCTGACGCTTGCTGAATTTTTTTATATATTTTTTTTTTACAGCTTACACCAGGGAGCCATATCCCATAATCTTAGATTGTGGCGAATATCTCCCCGTAGACATCATGCATCACAGAAACGACACGTGCATGCTCGGTGTGTTGCCTCGGCTGTAACATGTAATGCGTTTATATAGGCTGATACATGTAAATGGATTTGCAAATAATAAGATGAAAGTGGTATTTGCAGGACAAAATAGGCCGTGTCAGTCTGATAACTCTTCGCAGGATTTCTTCCAGGGCCACAGGTATATGGACTCTTTCGGGCTAATAAAGATCTGACGGTGAAATGACCATCCATGGCCATACCTTAAGTGCATCATCTTACGAGACAACGTTGCCGTGGAAGCCGCAGACGCCAGTCGAGGCAGACCAACCTAATTTTTAAACCCCGCTCGGACAGAAACGAGCTGCAGCCAATCAGAGCGCGCTTTGGTAAATTAGAAACTAATCAGATCAGCCAAGGGGCGGGACTAACCCAATCCTCAGGACGAGAGAAGGTAACTGTTACCAAAAGAGTGTCAGATGAATACCAGCGACCAGCTCGTGCACGATACGTGTAAACTGAAATAACTTCAAGCAGGTGGAGGTTTCAAGGAGGCTTTGCACAGCATTTTATTCCACTGAAGGATATTTTCAGACAAAGAAACTGACAGAGTTGGAGCTGCTGATTTTGGGTAAGTCTGAATGCGCAGCTATGAGCAGACTGACAGGAATGGCTGAGGCAAAGGAGGAAAAAATATCGCGTGTATTTGCACTCAAAGCTAGCTTTATGACATGGTTATGAATCACAAGATAGCCTTGTTTTTGAATGGTGCTGTGACATTAACATGAGGCATGTAACCTGCTTTGTGTAGCTGTGTGGAGAGCCACATGACCGCTAAACTTGCAAGTAACGGGACGGGATGTAGGACAAGAGACTGCACCGTGTCATGATGAGACAGAGAGAGAGAAAGGCTGAAAGGCAGACACACATGAAGTCTGTGTGAGCTGTCTGTGTGTGGAATATGTTGTTCATATGACGAACCAATAACCCTGTATTGTGTTATGTGACTAACTAATAAACGTTTGCTAACTATAACCTGGCTTTCCATAAACGTGTGAGGTTCCTTTTACCAGACAAAGTGTTTGTGTGTTTTGTGTGTGTGTGAGAGAGAGAGAAAGAGAAAGAGTGTGTATGCGTATGTGCACGAACCTCATCCTGTTTTTTGATCCAACATTGATTATGCACTTGTTTTCTGATGCTCTGCCTATGTATAAAAATGCCTCGTATGTGTGAGTCTGAGTTTAAAAAGAAAGGATATCATTAAAGGTACTCACTTTAATTTGTAACTTCAAAACCCAAAACAAAGGTGTTAATCATCAACTTTAAACCTACAAGAGACTGAATCGTTTACAAAGGCCCTAAAACACATCATAAACCCTTTTTTTTAATTAACAAACAGCAAAAAAATGTAAATATAAATATATAAAATATAAAACAGGGCAACATCCTCTGGTGATGAACAAACATGCAGCAGTTTCTTGCCACTATATATATATATATATATATATATATATATATATATATATATATATATATATATATATATATATATATATATATATTCAGGTGTCACAGTTTCTCATACTTTATATTCCAGCTCATATTTGCTGTATTCTTCTTAATGGCGCTGTACCAAAGCAGTGAAAGTAAACATGGCTGCTTTGTTTTGACACTGTTGCTCTTTTGTTTTCAGCAGCCACCCTTCATTCTTCAATCTTGTGTTATGGATGAAGAACGCCTAGACTGAAGGAGATAACAGCCCTGAAATAATTAACACGATCGTCTCTTTGGAATGAATCTCATAACTGGGTGAAATGCCGTGACCTCACCCCCCCACCCCACCTCCCTCCACACCATGCCGGGTTTTGTCTCCTCTGTGGGTTTGCTGCTGATGCTGGAGGCTCCCATGCATGCACACAGTCGGCGTGCATTGTTTCTGGGGATGATGGTGTTGGTATCAGTGATCACAGCTGACTCACCTGTTGCAGGTAAGAAAACACCTTTCGCTGACTCACATGTAATCCACTTACTTTTACCTTGTGTTACGTCACTGAAGACTATCAGTTTACTTTGTCGAGCCAGAGACACCAAGTGCATTCGTAGTTTCACTTCTCAGGGTTTCATCACAAAACAACAATGGCTATGGAGATAACTTGGAAGGAAATAAAAACCCATACATGCCTCCTTTTTAAAAAACAAGAGTTTGGTATTTCACAGGTCTATGACTATTATAATATTAAATACCATTACATCGTGAATAGTTCTCATTTTTTACATTTAGCCTTTATTTAAAGCTTGATTTGTTAAAGAGATACCCGGATTTTTGAGGACTCCAGCACAAACAGAGTCAATGCATTTGGAAAACAAACATGAACAAATACATAAATAATTAATTTCAAGTAATAGGAAAACAAAAGAAATCAGAAAAGTTGAGCATAGTTATAGCTTTTTAAAGAGAGGTATATAACTGTAGATTTAAGTTTTGACTTGTTTAGATGTATGTTGTAATTCAACCAAGTTATTGTTTTTCCTTTAGTATTAAAGGAAACATTATGCAGTTCAGCTATCTCTTATTATTGTCAGAATTTATACTTTTTGCTTCTTCTATTTGTGCAGAAAAAAAAGAAAGTTGGAAAGTTTACCTCAAAATTTGACCTTTTCTTTCTCAGAGTAGATTTGCTGATCCAAATTGCTCATTTTCAGCAGCGCTTGGCACAGTGACCCACATTATAATCTAGGAGTTGCTCGGCTAGCACAGCCATGGTCTTGTTTGTGGATGAGGAGCAGCTGCACCAGAGCAGCAGGGTTATTTTGTTCCTTACCCGAGGCAAACTCCACCAGAAAACTGGCCAAACCTTCGGGCCTGAGTTGTTTACTCTTGTACTTCAAGTTTTCATCCTCATCATACAATGAGAACAGAGATTGTTTTAGTTTTGTTGGGAACAAGAGAAGCTAATACTTTGACTTGAGTTTGCCAATGTGTGCTAAAACTGTAAATGACACTTGAAACACAAGAAATACATTCTTAGAAAAAAGACAAAACAGGGATGCAGTGTGGATATGTTGGTAATATGTGAAATGTTGCTAAACTTATTTTGGTCAATACTTAAAGGGATACTGGCACATACACACTTATTTTATCATTGCACAGAACACCCCCACTCCCCTGTACTAAGATTACCTTTACCTCTGATTGTGACAGTCTCTTTGTTTAACAATAAGACGTTAAAGAGACAAACAACATTTAATTCTACCATTGGACTGAATATGTGTGAATTGGTCCACAAATGCATACAAATATCAAAAAAATATGTAAACAGAAGTAAAAATATGTAAAAGATTTACAAGTGCATACATGAATCCATCCATCTATTATACATAGACCTGTAAATGCATATACCAAAGCTAACTTTAAGTTAATCTACAAATGTTTTGACCAACTAGAAAATTCATCTCTGGTTATTAGTGGCTTAAAAGTCAGGATGTAGCCTGGCAACCTGTGAGATCGGGGTATTAAGCCAGCTCGGACAAGTTTTTTTTCTGTGACTCTCACACACTGCTGAACTGTAGCAAAAGTCACAAGTAGACCAAAATGAAAGCCTCCAGCTGTGAGAAATGAAGAAACCTGCAGTTCTATGAAGTCCAATGGAGTTGGTTTTTTGTGTCTTTTGAAAGTCAAACCTCTTTGTAGCTCTCCTACATATCCTACTGTTCCTAAAAGAAAACTACACAAGAACCGCAGCAGTCAGTCGTTGTGAAATGTGACGTAAAACCCTGTTTTTAACGTCTAATAACTAATGATAAAGAAACTTTTCAGAAAAAAGAGGACTTGAACACAATGCAGCTCAGTCATCTTCATATCACTACAGCACACCAATGTAAAAAACATTTCTAAAAGGTGTATTCATTTTTTAAAGGTTGACCACAGCTCCATTAGAATGAGGAGTTTTCGGCCTATACTGCCGCCAGTCACCAGGGGGAGCAGTTTTTGTGGCTAACTCACTTCCAGCCGAGCGAGATGACGTCCTTTTTTTTTTCCAGTCTATGTTGTAAAGAGGCTAAAGGCCCGCCTCTCAAACATTGCTAAGTTGACTTCAACATTTGGGTTCAGTTGTAGGCGCTGATTTGTGTGTATAGGATCTTGTTGCAAATTTTTTTTTAGACATTTAAGCCATTAATAACTAAGTATACATTTACAAATTGGTCTTAGCATTTGCTGTTTGGAGGACATATTTGCAGATCTGTGCAAACATTTGTGTATTTGTGTATGTATTTATGCATCAGTTCACACGGTTACAAATACTTTTGTTACAATATCATCTCCAAAGTATATGCTGCTGGAAAAAAGTAACAACACGGAATGTTTCTTCTTCTGCTGTCAGCTGTTTGGTCCAGCGTCTGGCCTGACTTGCCATATATTTGGTCATTAAAAATTAGGGCTGGGACAATATGCTTTTCTACTGATTTGATTCTTTTATGATTTTTGGGGTGCCGATTCCATTTAAAGTGTGATTCTTTGATATTGGCAATTTTTGCAATTTTATTTCCCTTATTTAACAGCAGAGCTTGTAAAGTTGAATGATGATGATGTCTACAGACTACATCAGGAGCCAAAAAATAAACATCACATGTGAGTCAGATTTTAAGAAGTATTTAGGGGATCTGACATCATATTACTAGATAGTCAAAGAAAAACGTTTCACCCGCGACTGGAAATAAGCAATTATGTTTTTTCAACCCAGCTTATAAACAAAGACTAAAATGAAGGATTTAAATTTGGACAAAAAAAAAAAACAAAAAACATTTTTTTTAATGAAAAAATTGTTTTTAAAATTGTAAACAAAATATCCTGATACTATAACTTGAACAGACTAGAACTAAAACAAACTTTATTGATCCCCGAAGGGAAATTCAGGAGTCACAGCACCAAACAAAGTGTAAAATGCAAAAATTCCAAAAATATATAAAACATACAATATAATAAATGTCAACTAGAAAAAAATGTCCATCAGAGACATCAGCTTTGCCATAATTCTCATATCAGCCACCGTTAGCTCCGTTAGCCATGTCTCTGTGAATAGCATGATGCTACTCTGTTGATATTCTGGTGCTGGGTTAGCATGGCTAGCTCGTCCATCCCATTGTAGATATAGCTTACATTCTACACAACGATAGATGGGAGGACAGGTCGATGTCGTCTCTTCTTGATTCGCACCACAGTACCAGCACATGTCTCGCCTCCTTCTCCTCAGCTCACAGGCAACTTTGGACCAATTAGCATCGACATGATACAGGCTGCTAACAGCTGAAGTCTTGTGTGTAAACATTGCAATCAAATTTGTACACAGATCCCCAGATACAAAAGAGGAAAAAGAGCAACAAAGTTTATGTCGCCATGGAGACCACAACGCTGATGATGTTAGCCTAGCTGTCATACTCACTCTAATAACTGGCTTTTAAAATCAAGAAAGTGACAAAATGAACAAAAATCAGAGGTGGAGTCATAGTGCAGATGTTTTAAAAAGTTTACACTGAGCCCTGTCTATCATCTATGATTTCACTTGAGTTGTTTTGAGCTAGCTGTTTCAGTCTGTTTTATCAATGTAAAATTTTGCTGACTCATTTTTCAGCATTACAGCTCTGTGGTTATGACAAACTCATAGAAGTGATAATAATCAGAAAAACATCGTTATAAGGAGGATGGAGGATGTTTTTCCTGTAGGAAAAACATGTCAGTTTTATCTAGGGGTGCTCTAATTGGATTTATAAATCCTGATACAAATGTCATACTGTTTCCAATACTCTGGTTTTGGTCGATAATGATCTGATCCAAGTCTGATCCATCCTCAATGTGAGGATGACACAGGATAAGGCTTCTTCTCTGGCTTTTCTTGCGTGATTAACCAAAATTAAAAATGTAAATATATATTTAAACTAAATTATGATAAATCATAAATGTGTTCCTCTAATTTGATTGTAAATTTTCCCTGACTGTATTTTTTGACATGATGGGTTTTTTTATAGCTTGATTTCAGTCAGACAACTCACATTTAATGATTGCTCCACTGAAATGGTTTTGTTTTATTTTGTTAAACCAGCCCCCAAACATGAGCTCTGTCCATAGTACAAGTTGCTGCTGGAGTTGCTGGCATGAAAAATGTTAAATACCTCCAAACGAATGCGCCTCTGTCGTTGGCTCTTGCAGCTGAACAGATCTGCCCCACAGATCAGCCCTCAGACCTGGTTACTTGATCAGCTTTTGAGTCAGTATTTGCCAATATCCGATACCAGTACATCCCAAATTGATCATTTCATTAATTTTGTTCTGTAGTATTTGAGAAGTTAATGAAAGGCTTATTCTACAGTGTGCTGCTAATTGTCTGGCCCCTGATACATGCAAAGGATAACTTTTGGTTGTTTCCTAAAAAGTAAGCTTCTTTATTTTTCTAGATATTGTATTATATGTATAAAGTGGTTAAATCTGTCTGAAAGATTTGGTGAAAGTTGAAAAACACGTCTCGTGGCATCACAGCTCCTCACGCTCCGTATTTTTATGGGAACATTTGATTTGCACAAGGTCTTTGTTGAAGCAGGGGCCCTGTGTTTGTTTGATATTGCCGTTTTAGTGATCAGTGAGCTTAAAGCAGCTCTATGAGGAGCTGTTGTCCAGATTGGAAACCCCTGAATCACATGAGAATTAATTTAACAGCCATGTTTGGACAGATTTCACACAACTTCATGCTTTCCAGAATGAGCCTGTCTCTTCTGAAGCACTCTGAATTTTAGACGTTAGGGTTTGGCCTTGTTGTCAGTTTTTATTTTTATATTAAATTCTTTCAATCTTTAATAAAACTGAAACCACTCTATATTTATTGTAGTTTTTGAAGTCTTAAATCAGCTGTGGCTCAGTGTCAGTGTGGGTCATCTCATAGTTTTAAGGTTGGCAGTTAGATCCCCAGCTCCTGCAGTCTTCATGTTGTACTTGCTTGCCATGACACTGAACTTCAAGCTGCTGTCAAAGGCATCAGTGTGTGAATGTGTGTTTGGTTAGATGAATATGAAAGTGCTGTGAGCAGTCAAAAGACTTGGAAAGTGTTGATTCTATGTTTTTAGTCATTGAGGCAACATTTGGCCTTTTTTTGATTGGCCAAGAGGATTTGTCAGAAGAGTTAGTCAGCTCACTTTACACGTTGACAACTGTTTCCAAGCGCTGTCTCCACACTGGAATTACCAGTCACACAGCTCTCCTCCAACTGAATAGCACACTTTATAGTTTCTTGGTCAAATAGAGCACAGCGACCAATGTATAATTGTTCCTCCAGACCTGACGTCATACAGTCATTTTCCTTTTTTTCTTCTTTCCAGCTGCTCTTCATCTTTCTGCTCTGTTTCTGCAAAAGGTACATCTCCACACTAACACCCAGGCTCCAGAATCAAAGGTTTTTACAAATAGAGAGAAGGTGATCGTGAGCTTCATGACAGGTATCCTACAGCGCCCTTGCAGTTTAGCTCCAGCAGCCTCTCATTCTGCACTGCAGTGGCTGGCAAGATCAGGACAGTGAGCTTCAGGCCAGCACAAAGTCCTGGCTAATTACCAGAGCGCTGTGTTACCATGTGAAATGTGATCCGAGCAGGATGACAATATGGCCATTCATTATTCATTAGAGCTGGGAGCCAGTTGCAGATCAATGAGCAGAACCTATCAAAAGCCCAAACAGTGGCAACTTCTGCTCTCACCAGGCCTGCAGTTTGAACACAAAGATGGCCTCAAGAGCAGCCGGGCCTGGTTTATCTGACTGGAGGTGGAGAGAGCTGCTCCACCGGTCAAGGAGGGGTCAATGACAGCAGACAGACTCATTTTTAAAAATGAGTCACCGTCCATTAGAGATGAACCAGCACACTCATTTCACATGCTGGGTTCAGGATAAGTTTTTAAAAATGGTGTCAGTGGCCCAGTTCATGTTGAAGCTTTAAAGAAGAGATCACCTCATAAAACTGTGATTGGGATACTTTTATTTAAGCTCTTTAACAGCCTGATGCTTTGGTTACTTCTTTTCTAATAATAACCAGCTTTCCTCTGAAGAACACAAAGAGAGCTTCTGCTGCATCATAAAGTTCCAGTTCCATAAATAAAAAGCAGTAAAAGTAATGATCAGCAGTGAATATGTTGGTTGTATCAGAGCCCCTTGAAGACTTGTGAAGGAGTGAACACTGAGTGAGAGGTTTTGATTGTGGGTAGCCATCTAACACCGATTAAAACAAAAGAAAGCAAGCATAAACTATTGGAAAATATCATTTGTCAGGACCCTCAGGTGTCGTCTATCATCCTTATGTTGCAAGTCAGCAACAGCGTCGTAATGAAGCCATCACACCTTTGTACGTCTGATCACATATCAGCAAAGTTTTCAGGTCCCACATTACGTTATGGCATTAAAGAAACACAAGAGAGACGCTGTGAAAACTGACATCAAAGCAAGTGTTCATGTCACATTTCAGTAAAACTTATCTTATTTAATTTTTCTTACCCCATTGGAAGATTTCTTTTTTTACTCACTACAGGAAATTGAGGCCTCATTTTCATTTTTTAAAATACGATTTTCTGGACTTATCAGGTGAATGTTGCTCATATTGAGTCTGATAAGGTAAGCTTTACTGAAATGAGACCATTTCAGTTTTTTCATACTACTTTCACACATCCCTGCTATAACAGGTATTAATTTCTTGCCTTTACTGGCAATATGTAAGAGCCTCTGTAACAGCCATGTCTGTGCGCTGGATTTCAGTTCAAGTCAACGTGTTAACTCACTCCAGCTCTGTGGTGTTCCAGTGTCTCAGCTCTGGCAGGTCAGGGCCCTCTGGTTCAGATACAAGCCTTCTATTTCTGCGAGACAGGAAGATTGGCAGTAAAACCACCTTAAAACAAAAACAGAAACCATGTCGACACCAGATCTTATTTAACTTTACTGTAACAACAAACGGACAAGCAAACCAAGGAGTCAACAGGTTTGAGGTTTTACAGCCCAACATGAAAGAGGAGGGTTCACCATTGGGAAGGATGCTCTTGCCAATCCAGCTGTCTGGTAGTCCTGCTAAGTTTGTGGTATCCAGTGAGAGAGCAAGCAGTCAACACATAGAGTGGAGATGGAATGGACATGGGTCTAGTGTGTGTCTATCGTAAGTGATGTAATGATGTCCAACAAGGCAAGTCAAGGGGCGAATTAGCGCCCTCCACTGGTGATAATAAAGGGTTTCAATCTTCATTTTTCCTCTCACCAATTTAAACCATCCCTAAAATACTAATTAAAACCATCACAAGACTTAGTGTTACAACTCTAGTGTCCATCATTATGTGTCACGTCAGAGTAGTTCTACCCCAAGGATGGCTGCTGTCTCATACACCTCATTTTTTCCAGTTGTCTGCTATTACCTGCATTAAAGTGGTAGTTTGTGATGTGAGCGTACCTTAGTGGGGGCCTGTGGGTGTACATCTGTTAGTGATTTTGTGTACCCTGCAGAGGCAATTTTCCACTGCAGCCTCAGCATCCTGCAAGTGTCCAAACGTGGCCTGGATACAGTGGGACAACAAGCCTCATTAATACAAAACTGAACAACTCGTATGTGTTTTTTATTGATTTATTTATTTATTCATGAAAAGGTAGGTAGGTATGATTTAACTACGAGTTTAAGTCCACTTCATGAAAAAGTAATTTTTAATCAATATTAAAAAATCTACATCGTCTGAAGGATGCATTAGTTTTAGATTTCTTTAACTTCCTCGAGTGTTTCTGATACACCGTCAGTTTGTGCTGAAAGTGAGTCACTAAAAGCAAGCGAACCTGCGTAACATTTCTCTGTCTGGGTCCCTGCTCTAAACTAAGCACTTGGATCCGTCTCAGACTGTGATCTGAGCAGAAACAGTCCTCTTGGCAGGAGGTTTTTGTATCCAGGCCTGCAGTGAGTCTTTGTTTTTAACAAATACATCGCCCTGAGTGTCTGAATGTGCTTATTGTTTGTCTGCTAACGCCTCCTCTGTTGGGAGCTCAAAATGTGCAGCACAAAGTTCATGATGAGACAGAAGGCAACACTGAGGTCATATTACGCCAAGCCTGAATCACTGTGTGCTCTGATGAACTGCAGCTGATCATTTATATATTTATCAGAGCAGATGGTGCTGCTCAGCCCGGCCTGGTTCGGACTACTGCAGGCTAAATCACTGGTTCTAGACCTCTCACGTTGTAGCAACTACTTAGAACCATGGCGGTCAGTACTCAACCGAAAATTTATCTTTTCTACTCTCATATTCTCTTTCAAGTGTATTTAAAAGCAGTGTCTTTCCAGGAGAGCTAAACCTCACACAGCAGTGTTTGTTCTCCCAGGACTGAGAGCCTGAGCGCGTCCTGTGCAGGGAGGAGGACTGAGACTGAGGAGAGGAGGGTGCTGAGTGACACAGACCTCTGGGCCTCTCTGGTTACAAGTCTCTGCCTTCCTGTCTTTCGAAGAAAATCAGTGCTGAAAAAAAAAAAGAGTCCAACAAAACTCTGTGTGTGTGTGTGTGTGTGTGTGTGTGTGTGTGTGTGTGTGTGTGTGTGTGTGTGTGTTTGCGTGTGTTTGAGCAGTACAGCCAGGCTTTTCTTGCACAGTGACACATTGGCATTACACCATCATAATCCCGTCTTTGAAACTGGTCATACCATCATGAATTTTTTGGAGACAGCAGTGAGGTTTTACGTGTGAACGAAAGTCTATGTGTGAAACTGAAGTCTGACAAATCCTTCAAAACTCCAAAAAAAGTACCTTTAACTCAGGTTTCCTCATTTTTTAACTCTTTTCTTTTCTTTTTCCTCAATTGAACTCTTTAGCATGCCCCCTCCCCCTCATCCTGTTCCTAATCTGTTCTCACCCTCTCCGTCCCTTATCTCAAGAACTTTTCCCTCAGGAAAGCAAAACAGGGGTGCTATAAATATATGATGAACTGCAGGCGTGACCTCAGTCAGGTTCATTCTTAAGCTAATGCAGGCTCTTGATTTAAATTGTGAAAGATGTTGACAACCTCTGACTATAAAACTCTAAAGGTTTGGATTCTATTTTTAACATTTTCTTTACTGACTTAAATCTGTTTTTTAGCTGTCTGCTGTTTGATGTTGGCTGAATTAAGAACAAGTGGTTACAACTGAGAGCAACTGGTGTGTTTTGAAAATAAATGCCCCCCTTATGAAGCCAGACAGTTTATTTATTATTAGGGGGGGTGAGCTTTGGAAGAAATCTAAATGAACTGCATTGATAAAAACAATGGAATCTTTCCCGTCTTAAAAGCTTCCCCGATAAATCGTACGTCAACACAGCCGTATCTTGATTGTCTGACTGCACTCAGCATATGCAGCTCCTGCCAACTGAATAGAGCCAGTCACGCAAGGGGCTCAGCTGAAAACAGAACCATGTGTGGGCTCGTAGTTAGCTAGCATTAATACCAAAAGACCCTTTTCTTCTTTCTCCCTCTTTTTTTTTTCCAAATTACACAACCATTAAATCCCCTTTTCTTTTTTTTTTGCAGTAAGGAGTCTGGCAAACAGAGGAAATGATATCATTAGAGGGCTCTGTAATTGGTATCTCAGGTTTCTTGACTCACATGTGAACGTATGTGTTACATATTCTGTGTGGTGTGCTCATGTGCACATGTATGTGTAGTCACAGCTGCTTGGCTTTGTTACCTGTTCATTTAATGCTTAACAGTCTGATGATTAAAGGAAGATTGATACCTACTGAAAGCACACAGACTCTGAGCATTTGAGTCTCTTTGGTATTTGTCAGTTCATGTGTTCTCTGGCTGAACTGAGAGAGCTTGCTTTTAGCAAGGGAGCATTTTGTTGTCTTGCACTTAAAAAAAATGAGTGTCATCCTTTCACCTGGCAGCCACTTGTGTTAAAGCAGATATAAGCAGCAGAAACACATTTCCCGTCCCTTTCATTGTCTGAAAAAGCAGCTGGCAGCATCGTTGTTTTGTCTGTTAACTCTCACAAGCCCTGGTATCTGCCTGTGTGAAAGGACGCTGAGTCAGTGTGGAGCAGCATCAACTTTTTTCATGAACAGAGTTTGTGAGTAAAAGAGGGCAGCAGGAGGGATTTCCTAAGATTGAATTCTAGACGTGAGTAAAGTTCTGTCTGCAGGCTGGGATCAAGGGTCATGAGAGGACAGAAAATCCTGAAGCACATTTTAACTCACCTGAAAGAGTAACGTGTTTGTGTTTAGCATGGCAGACTTTTTCAATCCTTCATTTTTTTGCTCTTCACCTTCAAAAAGAGAAAACCACTTTAAACTGTTACTCACAGCTTGGTGCTCTTAAACATGTCTATAATGTGTAACGTTAGTGAATCCTGGTTATGTCCTACCAGTGCTCATCTACAAACTCCAACCTCACCAACACAGATTCTTCCAATCAGAGGCACAACTCGGCTCACGTGACTGCCAGGTGCCCTATGGCTGTTACTGTGGAGACTCAAAGCTCGCTTCATTTCCAATATGGCTGCGTCGGCCGTTTTGCTTCAGAAATCTGTTTCAGAAACAGACGGGTGATGTCGCAGAGTCTACGTCCATTAATCATACAGTGTATGAGAAAACCTCAAACTTGGATACCTGGCCTGGCTGCTCTCATTGTGTCTGTTTGTTGTTGTAGTCGAGCTAAATACTATCTGTTTTTGACAAGGTTTGTTTTATTTTGAAAGTCACTGGCTGTTTTTAGATAGTTTCCGTGCACGACTTCCTGTCCTACTCGATCTTTCCCTACGATGAATTTTTTCAAGTTGAGTTAATGATTTCAGTGGAAATCTATCTGATCCAGTGCCGTGACAGAGTGGAACTGCATCTGGTGTTTTGGCCATAATGAACATTATTACAAACAGCTTAACCAGTGTTTTAGCCTTTGCTCCATCACTCTCCTGTTTAGCTTTCTTCTGCTTCTCTGTCCTTTTCCTTTTTGTCAGTCCAGCTCCAGTGTCCACCATCACTACAACTACAGATATTTCTCCTCACTTGGTCACTCGTTGTTACTTCACTGCTAAACTTTGCCAGCTGGCGTAGTGTCATCAGAGGGACTTTCATTCTGTAAAAAAAGGATTATGTGGTGGGGTCGACTAAAGATCCTGAGAATTAGCAATTAGAAATAAACAACTTTGCTGTTGAAAAGCTCATTTAATTCAAAGATTATGAACAGGACAATATATATAAAAGTGAGACTATTTCAAGGTCACTAATAAAGTCCTCACAGGACCTTTAAGACAGACAGACATGATGCTACTTCAGGGGCTTCAGCAGTATTACAGGAATGACCAGATGAGAAGAAAACTTCAGCACAATACACTGGATAATGTGAAGTGAACTGGTGGTTATGCAGATTAGAAACCGGACAGGGTGAGCAAGACTTGTGTCTAGAGTAGGGAGTATAAAGCCTAAATTAAAGATGAATAAATATCCAAATATGTTACTGCAGAAGCAGAAATGTTGTTCTGCCAATGAGGAAGATATAAAAAGAGATGCAAAACACTTCACTGTTTCATCTGTATTTGAATGTGGGTAAAGAATATGCTCTAAAATCCCCCGACTGAGGCTGCCCTCTAAGTAACCAACCATCAGAGTGAAGTAAAGGTTGAACAATACAAAAACAGAAAGTAAGCTGAAACAGAAATCTGCATGTTATATAAACATCAAAGCAAAGAAAAATCCTGTTTATTTCTGTCTGTAAACCAGTTTATTGCGACATGCTGTGTCTCTATAGAGCTATTCCAAATACACAGACTCATACTGTATATAGGTTAGTGGAGCTGTAATGATCAAATGTGTGATCTCTTAAGACTTATCCAGTATCCATCCTGGTTAAATGGGTTAGTCCT
Source organism: Labroides dimidiatus (assembly GCA_030710495.1). Lineage (NCBI taxonomy): Eukaryota > Metazoa > Chordata > Actinopteri > Labriformes > Labridae > Labroides > Labroides dimidiatus. The sequence goes on from CM061147.1 coordinate 7,185,730, forward strand.
CTCTCAGATGCCTGAAGTTGTGATTAATTCACTTCAGGTCTTGTCCCCTGTTCTGTCCCTTTTTATTTGGATTTTATAACAGAACATCAGATCAGCAGACAGCAGCATTAATCCCTCTCTTGTCAGGATCCTTTTTACATGATTACTGGCAGTGATCCAAGCCAAGCCATCGGATGTGAGCAGAACAACCAGGTCACGAGAGGGCCACTTTTTCTATGGCTTTATCCAATTTGGTATAGAAATAAAGGATTTTCCTTGGATTGACTGTTGTTAATATATTTTCCTTATATCACATGTACGGAAAATGACATGTATTTGGTGCAAAGTGCATCACCAGATTTCTGTTCTTCTAGTTAATACAAGAACAAAAGGAAAAATTGTTTGTCAGCCACATAAAGTAGACAGCATCACAAGACACTTGTAGAATTGGCTAATTTTTCCTTTCAGTTCAACGCAAATTTAGCTCAGCACTTGAACAAGGCAGCCATTCATCAGACCAAGTCTCTGTTTAAGACACATCAAGGCTTGATGAACGGAAATGAGATCTCATTAGCCTCCATTTATTCATGTGATGAATAAATGAAAATCAGTCTGCATTAATCCTCTTGTGTTGTCAGAATAATGAGAGTGTGCCGTATTATTTCATCCATTATTTTTAAGTGGATATGACCCAAGCTGTGTTCCCCATACATAGACAATGCAGAACGAATCAATGTCTCCAGCCACATAAGTTATTTCACTGATACTTTTATAAGAGCAGCATCCAGGATAGGGATGGGTATCGATAACCGGTTCCTGTTAAGAATCGATTAGAAATGGCTTGATACATTGACATCATTAACCTTTTACGCTTGTTGATTCTTTACGTTACGCTGGAGCAGCCGGTCTTAAAGTCAGCGTCAAGTGGTATGCCACTCCTCAATCAAGCTCATCAGTCGGCAGCTTTATGGGTGAATCTTGACTTCACCCATAAAGCCTACTTTTTGTGCATGAAAATTTACAGATGGAATTGATAAGGGAATCAATGAAGAATCAGATTGATAGGCAGAGTTGACATTGATATCAGTTAAACCATATGAATACCCATCCCTAATCCAGAATCAGAATGAGGATCTTTCTTCCCCTGTGTCAGATATCTTGCAGCACCCAACACATGTTCTGTAGGTTACATGAAAGTGAGACGTCCTTCAGTAAGCGTCCCTACTTTTAAGACAATGATTGCAGTGCAAGATCTCTTGTTAAACATAAACACTCTCATACAGCTGTTGTCTATCCACACAATATTATTGTAGTTTAGGATCACTGCGATACACAACATCATCAACAAGCTGTGTCACGGACACTCTGTCCATATAATTTGGTTCAAACATGGCTGACCTGCTGTGATAACAGAATACAGAGTGAACCATTTTAAAACGTATTCTATTCTGTTGTTTAGGTATCTTTAAAAATATGGTCCAGATAATTTGGTAAGTAGGCCAGATAGAAAAAAGAGAAAGTAGGAGGTGGGGTGGGACACACCCCTGTGTGTTTAAAGAGAGAAAGAAATTAGAGAAAGTAAGCTCAGCAAATTCAAGTTCTTTGTGAACACATTAAAATAAAATTAAGACCAAACCACAATTGTTATCTCTGTTAAATACTTGATTCTGGTCAAAATCCGTTTACAGTAGTTAATTTTTAATAGCAAGAGTGACACAAAAGAAAGAAGACGTTCAGCACGTTTATGAGGTTTATTATTTTATCTCTTCCTGTTGATGCCAGGGCAACAGTGTTGGTTTCTGATATCCTCAGTAAGATGTCACAAAGCAGAATGAAACAGCTCCAAACAATATGTGTTATAGGTGGTATGATGTATAAAGCATTACCCAGTTACAAAGATTTCATTTCCACATCTAACAACCCCCAGGAATGATCTTGTGACCCCCACTGGGTTTGGGACCCAACAGTTAAGAACCACTGGTGTAATCTGGTCTTTGTGTAAAATTGTACCATACAATTACTTTGAATCATAATGAAAAGAACTAGTAACTGAACAAACTGCAAACTTATGGCTGTTAAAGACCGCTAATGGAAACACAGCCTGGCTATTCAACTGAAATCATTGTCAGGGGAACTGAGAGAAAAAGTGAGGGACTGAGGCACAGGGATGAAGCTGCATGTGGAGCTACGAGGTCTCTCGATTTATGCCCTGGTGACCTGATATTTAAAGGTCTCCTCCTGCGTGCGTCCCAGTGCTTCGTTTCAGAGACAGATCCAACAATGCCCATCCAGCCAAGTGTGACGCTTATGTTTCAAGCAGACAGGTGGCATTGCTGCTTAGCCTTGAAGGCCTTTGTCAGTTTCTGGTCAGTGTAATGTCACCCCAGCTCAGTCCACTCTCATTTGCTCAGTGCAGGGCTGCTGTCTGTCGCACTGAGCTTTGACTGTCATTACCTGAGATGAGCTGAGATGAGGTATTAAGAGTGAGTCTGCTGAATAATTATGGCCACTGGATCGCTCAACAATCCTAATTTAACTTCGACTTGCTCAGCTAGCGCTGTATTTTATAGGGATGCTCCGATCTAACTTTTGTGGTCTCCATATCGATACTGATACCTGAGCTTTGGGTATTGACCGATACCGATCTAATACCAGTGTTATAATAATAACCTGCAGGCCTTACTGTTGGATAAGAATGGTTATGTTTTGGGTATGACCTCACTGCCCTTTGTGTCCTTCATCTCCTTTGATGTGTGTTCTGTGACCTCAATGACCTCATCAAGTGTTCCAAAAAAAGTTTATAAATAGGACTGGTGTGCGTTACTAGAGTTTAGCTCTGCTCCCCCTTCTGGGTTGAGTGTGATCGTGTTCGTTGGACGGCGAATCACGTAAATAGAGCCGTCGTGATTCCATTTCCTAACGACGACCTCACCTCACTTCACAGGGGTACTGGTCCGGGACCTCTCCGGCAGGAGTAAGACCGATGTGCAGATCCAGAGCTTTAGGGTTTTAGAATAGGAGGGAAGGGAGGGAAGGGATGGGAGGGTATATATATATATATATATATATATATATATATATATATATATATATATATATATATATATATATGTATATACATATATACTAACCCTAACCCTATATATATATATATATATATATATATATATATGTATATATATATATATATATATATATATATATATATATATATATATATATATATATATATATATATATATATATATATATATAAGAGGGTAGAATAGGATCCACTTTTTCCTGACTACCCAGCTCATGGCGATTGCTGGTTTTGCCAGTCTGGTTGGAGGTTTCTTTTACGTTGCCATGGAGACCTCAAAGCTCATGATGTTAGCTTAGCTGTCATACTCGCTCTAACAACTGGCTTTTAACCCTTTGATGCACAACATATTCACCTCCCTTCTAATGTGCAACATGGCTTCAAGTCATCACTTTAGGAGTGTTTTTGGGCAAACTGAAAAAAGGATTGTGGCTTTTCCTATGTGCACAAATAACCTTTTACTGTTACAGCGCCATCATTGTTCATATTTTGAGTGTGTGTTTGTGTGTGTGTGTATTCCATAATTCTTATAACAAGTGTCATTAGAATATCAGAATTAGAATAAACTACCACCCAATAATAGTCTTTGTCTAGATTAGCTGGATGTTTTGTCATCCATTCTTGCGTTATTAATCGTCCCAAAAGTGACGACAAAGGAATCGGGGTGTCACTGTCTGGGGGTGCTGAGATGAGGTGACATTTTGAGGTCACATACCACAAAACGACCTCAAACATCAGTGTGTTTTCCGGACAAACAAGCCCAGATCTTGGATGTTTTGTCTTTGTCTGATTCTTATAACAATGTGTCCTGTTTGTTTTTTTTGTCAGTCGTAAAGTTGGCGCTAAACTAATAAGCATAATGTTTGTAGCAGTGAACAGACTACAGACATTCATACTAACTACTTTTTAAATGGAGTGAAAAAGCACAGAGATCCTAATAAGCTAGACTAAAATGCTGCTGTTTTTCTTACTCTTTTAACCGCATGTTCTGTTCCTGAGTATTTATGTCTCCTCTGCTAAACTAAGAAACCAGGCCATCAGGAGACAGCCCTTTTAAAGCAGGCTCGTTTCTCTTTGTTAGGGTAAAATTATTTTGTCTGCAGAGAATGTTCTGAGATTGGGTGCATCTGCCCAGCTGCGATATGTCCCTGTGGGTTCAAACACTTGGCACGGGTAAACAGGGAGCTGTTTGGCATTTCGGAGAATGTGCAGCACAGACCAGCCTTTAGAGAGACATGACTTTCTCTTTCCAAGTCCTCTCAAAAGTGCTCTGTTATAATAGCATGTTGACTGAATTAAGGTACCAGTGTAGGCTGTAATTAAGATGGGAGTTTTCTCGGGGGCCAACCAGAGGCAGACTCCTTGTGTGAAGCGATGCAGTAAATTCAAGATGACGCTCCAAAAGTCAATTCTCTTTTATTTATGCTTTTTATAACTGATCTGTTCTGTGCTCACAGTGTTAAATTTAGTCCTTTCCTTCAGCTGATTCTGCAGCTGTTTTCATGTGTTTGTGATTCTGCAGAGTCTTGGTTCACTACAAAGAGCCGCACCAACTCCAGCAGCTGCTGAGTCACTGTGTGTAGAAGCTTTTGGTGTCTTGCTTCTGGCGATGGCAGTAATAGTTCTTTTGAAGTTTTGCTCTGATTAAGAACTACTGCCATGAGCTAATGCAAGACATGCAATCTGTGCAGAGCTTTTTTTAAACTAAATTCATGCATATTTAGTCCTTGATGTGGTTTACTTATTCACATAAACTCTCTTAGCATGAATTATGATGTACTTTTGTTTATAGTAAATCCCAAGAGCCACAAGCATCTTCTTTATTATAAGCAGGCACATGACATTATCCCCCTTTAGGTTAATGTTGATGTAATGCTAATTCAGCATCGGAAAATATTGTTCTTTTATTTATTTCTTTTGCTTATTCTTTCATACATTTTTTTGGATCGCTAAAATTCCTCCAGATTTTTAAATTTTAAACTATTCAGCGTCTTCAGGAGATGATAGCTATGACTTTTAACTTCTCTAACCCTTAAACTGTTTGTTTTATTTAGCATTTTAAAACTTTTTTTTTTCTAAAGAAATGAATAGAAAACAGCATCTCTGTGTAGAACTCCTTCAACTTTGAGATGCTAGAACTTCAGCATACTTCCACTCTGGGATGCACTGAAATTTCTGCCACTGAAAATTTTTGGCGGAAAATGACCCAAAAGTACATGTTTGGTTTTCGACCAAAAGACTTTTATATCCAGACCTGAAAATACATCTTGTCTGATGTATTTCAAAATATCTGAGATAGACCTACAAATAGTGATTTGTAAAGTGTGTAATGTGCACTTGAGAAATGATTTAGGCCACGATGACTGCAGAGAACCCACCTGAAGAGGGAGACGTGCAGGAGAGGGAGAGCAGGGTGCAGAAAAAAGGGTTCGTTGCTTTAAACCAGATGAGGGGAAAACCTCTAGACCTGGTCTATAGCTGAGTTCCCATTATACCTAGAGTTGCACAAAGAGATGATGATTTTCATTCCATCTTTTGTTCTTTAGTGAATAAAAACACAAGTGTTCTCAAATTGGTGTTGTCATCATTGAAGCCTCTGTACAGATGTTACAATATTTTAATGCCCTTAAGGCTCTTAAAATGTTTGGGATATCCATGGTTACCACCAGTAACAGTCCTCCTTCCTTCTTCTCACGGGATGAGATTTTACTTGTTATGCACAATTCTAGTACTAATGAAAACACTGGAAAGGCGCAATTGTACTTTTTCGAAACTTCGGAATCATCGCTTTTATTTTGTGGATAAGTGTGATGGAAACGCTAATGATTAGAAATCTCCAGTGAGAACTATTTATAATCCTTTTTAAACTTGTTGCCCTCGTCTCATTTTTGGCCCTACAGATCTAAAATTCACATTGACAGATTCTTCAGTCTTAGGATCCTCACAGTGATATCATTTTTCTCATATCTATACAGTTTTGTCACAACAAGAGCAGTTTCAGACTGTGTTTCAGCAGAAATTCCAAAGCAGATTCTAACTGTAGTTACTCAGTTATGATTGAAGTTATGATCACTATGGTAACAGCTGATCTCAGCATGCAAATGAAAATACAGTCAAACACTCACACAGGACACACATGTTCACACTGTTTGGGCATTTCAAAGGCTGCAGCACCATTTCCAAAGTCCTCCATCCATCCTCTATCCCTGTTACGGATTCACAGCTCCTCCAACCACATCTTCGTCTACTTATCTTTCCCTTTACTCATTTTATCCTCAGCTGAAGGCTGCTTGTAATCCACACATCTCTACCCCCTGTCCTTTTGAATGATTAAACTTTATTTAAAACATTCTCACAATGCAAACAGAGACTGTAAAAATCTGCTCATCCAGCCAAACTTATCCAGCTTTAACTGCTTCTACCTTCTGCAGACTCTGACCCACAGACTCCATTCACACATTAAACTGTTCACAAGACGTTGTCCTATTTAAAAATTATTCATTGATTTTGCTATTTTTCACATTTTTCTTTTAAATTTCAGTGTTATAACTGTCTCGGCTCTTATGATATCACTTTGATAATAAGGTTGCTGTAAATTTCCCTGTCTGTTCACTTCCTTTCCTCTTCCCTCCTCCTTCACTTCTTCTTGACTTCTTTTAACAATTTTAATTTCATGTTTTACTTTGTTTCACTCCTTTCAGCCTTCAGCCTCAGCATTTCAATCCATCTGGTACAAAGTGATGCATCCTCTCTAGTTCCTTTTGTCTGCCTACAGCTTCTGCATCAAGGTCTCTTTCAGCAGGGCCGAGTCACTTCTACTTGGGCTTTGAAAAAGCTTCTTACTGAATTTGTATGAACACGTTATGCATATAGGAGAGGAAAACTTATACCATTATAATGAGCTGTTAAAAGACCCATTATCGTGAATTATTGAAGAGTGCTTCTATTCCTGTCCCTTCAGCTCACGAAGCTTCTTTCAGACAAATTAGACCCTCACCATGTAGTGTAATCATCTCCCTCCCCAAATTAAATCATGTATGATGCACTGAGTTATGCAATGTGGAAAGAAAGGCCTTTGGCACTCAAACAAAGTTGGAAAGATGTTGCATAAGCCACATTTGCCATTTCTACATGTTGGCTGGTCTAATGTCACCCTCAAGGACTTTAGTTTTGCTTGCAAGAGGCTAAGCTGCTTCTTGATGAGCTGGGAATTGCACCACTCATCACTCCATCTTTCACATTTTCCCAAGGGTAAAACAGTGAACGGTCCAGACCACTGAGGACATTTTGTACATCTGATCAGCAAGCTACTGTAGTTTATGAAACCTTGTAGGGCCCAACCGATACATCGGCTGGCTGATTATAGCCTTTTTTTTTTAAAAGCCTTTCTGCATGTTTTTATGATTGAAAATTTCTCTCTTTTACAAAGTTAAACAAATACTAAAGGAAAAAGTATTGTAAAATAGTGAAATGTTCTGCCTATAATTCATCTTTGTTTTTGCCAGCAGTAAGGGACCGAAAGAAAAGTCATTATATATTTTTTAAATGAATTGGCCGATTAATCGGTTATCTGATATTTTTCTGCCAAAAATCAGAATCAGCATTGGCCTAAAACAATCCATATTGGTCGGGCCCTAAAACCTAGTTTATACTTCTTTGTTGGCCAATGCCAACACTGGGTGTTGTGGCAGTTATTAGCCTTCAATGATTTCTATACCCTCCCATGTTTTCCTCAGGATAACTGGCTCCACTTTAATAAATGCAATGATGGTTGGACTTATGATCAGGTCTGAGGGTTTTCTTGGGAGTCAACAATCTCAAAGTCAAGCGTGAAATGTCAACTGGCTTGTGGGATACAGTTGAAAGTGCAGGCTTCATAATTTATGTTTTCTGGTAAACCAGTCTCAGTTCCATTGGTTTCAAATTCTCTTGCGTCAGTACTTGCAGGTCATATCATCTGTCTATATAGTATTGATTTTGTCCAAATATAGGTTGCATTTAATACCCTAAAGTAACCACGGGTCTTCCTAAAGATTCAGGCAGGGATCATGTTGTATTGTTAAGTCTTTTACCACTGTGACCTCAGCCCCAGAGGTGACCAGTCCCTCAATGACACGTCTGAATAGTTCTCCAGTAAACAACACGGATTCAATATTTCCTCTTGGATTAATTTTCATTTTGGCCATTTATCAGACCAGTATGTCAACACACTGGTCTATCTTGTCTATCGAAGTTATCCCAACAATGTTATCTCATTGTTTTTGTGTCCAGATGTGTGGTGTAGCTTAGAAAGAGACACCTACTCGTCTGCCTCAAAGTCATTTGTGCCTTTGTCCTGGGCAATGAAACTACAGGGATTTTACACAGCTTTTGAAGTGATGATGTTTACTGATGATTGAAACCTAAACTCTCTGTATAAAATAGCGTATTGATAGGTTAACATGATAAAAGGTAATTTAACTCACTTCCAGAAATTGAAGTCTGTTCGAGTTTGTGAATGCTGGCAGCTGATAGATGCAGGTTTCTCTTTATCACTTCCAAGCCCCTCCCCTGTTTAAGCTTCAACCATGAACTGTCATTCAGCATTAACTGCAGCTCTCTCTCTTTCCTTCCACTGCAGAGCCGTCTCCATCAGACTCCACACTGCGTCCTGTGGGATTTCTTGGAGATGGTCCAAGCTCAACAGGCTCATCACCATCAGCCTTACCAGCATCACATTACACTGCCTTTAAGAGCCCAGACTCACCTGGTGCCCTGCCATCCAGCCCTGCACCAGACCATGAAGTAGGAACCACTGAAACTGTTACCTCTGAAAACTACAAACCCTTCATGGCAAGAGACCTCCTTTGGAAGGAGCCACATCCTCTTCCTTCTCCGTCATTAAGCCCCTCTGAGCCTGTTTGGGGGTCTAGTTTTAAGCTCTCCACAGACTGGAAGCAGGCCATGACAAATTCTGCCAAGCAATCTTCCCTTCTCTCTCCAACGCCAACAAGACCCCAGCTTCAGCCAGAGTCAAAAACATCCACAAAATCATTAGGCCTTCTTGCTTCTGTGAGGTCAGCGACGCCACAGCCAGAAACAGCCTTTTTTAATAACAAACAGGCATTGACTCAAACACTAACAACCACAACTTCACCATCTGATCAGCCTCTTGAGCCCCCTGGACTGGATTTGGCTGAGTCTACAGCAGATGAACCTTACCACCCGAGCCCTAGTAGTGCCCCCTTTGAAGAACATAAGCAAGCTTATGATGTAAACATGCAACAAAACCCAGAGGAGATTCTGGCTCCTGGCTATAATGTGCCTTTCACCATCCCTCACCCTACATCACCTTCAAATGAACCAACAGAAGTCCTTCCTGATGACTTCTACCCATCCAACACCATGGATCTGGACTGGGGGTCTGGAGACTACTTGGAGACAATGTCATTTCTAAACGCAGATGGAGAGGACTACTCTCTTGTCACCAAGGTTCCTTCTGACTCGTATGATACGGAGGACTATACAGAAAGCTATGATACATCTTTCCCTTCCAGAGTGGGAATATCACCTTCATCCATGAATCCTCATCATGTCTCACCTTCTCCCAGCGCCATGACGGTGTACAGCACCATTGTTCCAACTACAACCATCAACCCTTCATCCTCTTCCTCTTCAGCTCACTTCACTCTGGATCCTACTCCTGCAGTAAACAGTGATACTCCTGATGCATCAGACATAGATTGGCCTGACAGCTTCACCATTCAACCGACAGACGTCCTCTTACCTGACATGAACAGCCTGGAGTACTACACAATTCAGTCCAACAAGGAGATCAACAGCTCAGACCACCGAGCCGAACACAGGGGGAACATTACTGTGGTGTCCATCAATGTTACTGAAATGACACCAACCAGCAGTCTCACCAATGATACCAAACTGACCGAGGACGAGTTCTCCGGTGGTTCATCTGGATTTGAGCCTCAAGTCGAATCAACCACAGAGGAGACTCTTCCACTGGTCAATGCATCTGAGCCTTCTCTTTATCCCTCCATAGTCCCAAGCCACTTCTTTGAACTCTCCTCATCTACCTGGGGTAGTCAGGTGTCCCCCACATACTGGTCATCCCCTACACTACCTGTTAGCTTTGATAGCACTGCATCAACAGAGGCTTTGTTACCCACTTCAACACCTCTGTTGCCAGAAGATGCAAAGTTATCTTCCTCTTTCACAGACGTCCACTGGTTCATCACAGAATCAATCCACCTAAGTACCATTCACACCACTCCTGTCTTAACTGCATCCACAGCCTTCTCCCTGTTTCCCTCTGACCCTGTTGCCAACACCACTGCTCCTACAACAGCAACAGACTCAACTTTTATAGCTGAACAAGCTCTCAATGTAACGTCATTCTTCCCTGAACCCACATCTAATGTTTCCATGGTCCCCCCACTTGTCTTGAGCGATGAGGGGGCGACTGAAGATGGAGTTGACATCACAGCCACAGTGACCTTGATACCAACTAGCACTGAAGCTATTACAGTTTATGCTGTGCCCACAACTGAATCTGCCACCACTACTTCTCATCAAGCCTCAGCTCCAGTTACTGCTGCCGCTGAGGACTCAACAAGCGTCAACATCAACGCAGCCACCAGCGAAAAGACCACAACTACAACAGCAACATCAAGACAGTACCTCTGCAACCCGGAAAAGCCTGCTTATTTAGTAAAAATTGGTAGGTTTGCGGTACCATGTGCTTCACAAATACAATACAAATATCTTGTTTATTTTTTTAAATAATGGAATACAAACAATACTTCTCATGCTTTCTTTTCAAGGTTTTCCTTCTGCAGCCACTGTTGGCTATGCTAAAACTCAAGTGAGAGACATCCTGAAAGTGGAATTCAACAAGTCTGTGGAGCTACAGGTGAATTTAACTTGACCATGGTTAAGATGATTTTAAGACTAATTTAAAGAAATATTAAGAAAGGTTTTACCATGCTCGGATAAAAAGTGTTTCACGTGGAAACACTGGGACTAAAGGCAGATGAACAACCAGGAGCGAGTTCACTTTTTTTAAACTTTGGTGGCCCAGCTGGAGTCAAATGTGTTGAACATACATATGATTAACATTTATATACACCAGTTTATTGTAATTACTTAAATATAATTGAAGTTTTATACGGTTAAGTCAGATAACTCCCATCCTAATGGTTTGAAATAATTATTACACTAGCCTTTGATTTTATCATTTAGGCTCCAAACTCACTTACTGAAAAACACATAAAAACTATGGAGGGTTGAAATAGTATCTTAACACTCCTTACATGGAGCCTGCAATTGCATAGCTAAAGGTTTGAGTACAGTGCTTTTGCAAGGCAGCAGTGGCATCAAGGAGCAGAGGCAGGAACAGGGATTCTTGCAGTTTAAATAGATTGCCAAGTTAAGAAGTTACGTTTGTTGTTCATTAATTCATTTTCTATACCGCTTATCCTGTTCAGGGTCGTGGGTGGCTGGACCCTTCCCAGCTGTCTAAAGGCAAGAGGCAGGGTACACCCTGGACCGGTCGCCAGTCGATCGCAGGGCTGACACATAGAGACAGACAACCTTTCACACTCACACCTACGGGCAGTTTAGACTCACCATTTAACCTGATGAGCATGTTTTTGGACTGTGGGAAGAAGCTGGAGTACCCAGAGAGAACCCACACATGCACGGGCAGAACACGCACACTCCACATTGAAAGGGCGACCAGTGATTTGAACTGATGATTTTCTTGCTGTGAGGCAGCAGCGCTAACCGCTGCGCCCCTGAGATTTTTATGCACTGTAAATAAATGGAAGTTTATGCAAGTGCTTTTGTCTTATGTTTAGTAAAAAAATGTTTCATTAGACTCACTATGAGTCACATTCACCTGAAAAGTCCAGAAAAATATCCTATTTCAAAAATGTCCTAATACCTACTTTGTAGTGTGGCAACATTAGGGGAGGGTTCTGGAGGTCTGAGGGCAGCCTGAAAGAGACATCAGCTGAATGAAATGTTTTGGACTGGGGCTAAAAGGAAGACAATCCACAATCCACAATCACAGTTTAAAGTACTGACTTGACCATCAAAGTAAAAAGAAAACTAACAGCAATCAACAACTATTAACAGTGTAAGTCCTGTCTCTTATATGGCATAAGCCAATCACAGTCTAGGATTTTATATACCATGTTTTTCTAGGTGTGTGTGTACATTACAGTTGTGCAGATGAAGCATGAAGGCCAGGACACTTCATATCAGTATGTTTAAGATAAACAACCCAGGGGAGTAGTCAAATCCAACATCCTTAAGACTGAGATGACCTTTTAAAAACCTGAACTGTTAATTTTACACAAAACCACTGAACTCTGAATGAAACACTCCAGAGAGTGATCCATCTGTGTCCTATATTCTTCTTTGTCTGTAAAGGTTGTGGATGCACCTCCAAAGTTTGTGTTCCGGGTGGTGTCTGGTCCGGTTGTATACACAGCCATATCTGTCATCAATGCTCTTCGAAGGTCTGGGCGCCGCTTCCTGTCTGTGTCTCCCAACTGGACAACACCGGACCGTAAATATCAAATCCACACAGGTAAGTGACCTTTCATTGTGTTGTGATAAGCTGTGGTATTTAAATCTGATCCAAGACTATCACTGTCCTCACTCCCTGCAGTGCTGCAGTTTGTCCCCAGTCACATCGACGTGCGATTCTGCAACTTCAGTGAGAGCATTGAGAAAGGTTTGACCCAGGCCTTTGCAGAAGTGCGTAGGCGCTCAAAGGAGTCGACTAACTTTACCGTGCAGGTGAGTAGAATCAAGTGTAGTTTTTAATGGGCAACATTAAAGCTAAGTTGTATTGTGGCAGCTCAAAGCTGGATGAAGCACCACATATAACCTTAAGCCATAGTCAAGTCAGTAAATTCAAGAATTACAGTTTTTGGCTTTGCCTTCTTTTCTTTTCTTTTTTTTTTTTGATTGGACAGTTTGGTTGAGATATGAAATATAAAGAGCTGAGGGAAAATGACAATTATAATAAATAATTCTCTTATTTATTTGGTATCTTCCATGCAGAGATGCCTAAATTAACATAAAATCCACAATAACAATAAAAAAAACAAAGATATCAATACAAGAATTGTTCAAAACTAACAATTAGCATCAGATTATTGAAACGTTCAAACAGTTGGCTTGACTAAAATAACGCTTTGTGTGCAAAGCCTTGAAAATGCTCTCCTCACAGGTGTGCTGGTATATGCTGGGGTTGAGCCCAGAGAGCACAACACTGATTTAACATTTTGTGACAGTTAAAATCAGATAAATAACAAGAAAACTAAAGTACCTGACAAAAAAAAAAAAAAGAAAGAAAAAAAAAAACAAATGTACAGAGGTTGTTTGGAAATTTTAAAGCAAGTGTCTGCACTAAATCAATCAAACTAAAAAGATTCAGGCCTTACTATTCGCTATTCACAGTCATTCTTGCACTCACTTTTTATATATTTCATATTTGCAGACTTAGCGTGAGGGAAGTATCTAGAGTTCACAGTAATATGACATGAAACACGGGATTCCCAGGGGAAGCCTGCAAGCATTGCAGGGTAAACCAGCACTATAACATGGAAATTAAAAAAGGAGAGAAAGAGATAAAAAGGAGAAGCGGAAAAGAAGAAGCTTTGATGGTGCAACCAATGTTGACGCTTCAAAAATAAAGATTTTCCTGTGAGTATTAAAATATGAAACAGCTTTGATCAGACTGAATTCATGGATGTTTACACATGTGGATATATGCAGTATAATTACTATATGTTCAATTCGTACTTTTTCTTAATTCTTCCAATTTTGTACTTAAGCTGTTTTGTCAAATAAAGAGGATATTAATAAACTATCAGTGACTTCTAATCCAGTCTACTCAGCAAGAAACCAGATCACATGATCAGGAACTCGGTCCCTTAAGTGGTTTTTAAGAAAATTAAAAGTCCTAACGTTAAAATTCCTATCACTGCTTAGGTGATGACATGCAGGTTGCACGAAAGGTTGCAAAGTGTCCTATTACTAGTCATACCATTTTGAGCCCTTGCAGCCTCATTAACTCACTCACTTCATGTACAGATTTATTAATTTCTGTTCATCCAGACGAGGATTATTTTGGTGCTGTCATGATCACTGAACAGTATAGAGTTTATGATTAATGAGGCTCAGTTACCAATAACTCACACAGTAAAAACATCTCTCACTTTGTGTGGCTGTTTTCATCTGTGTTTGTGAATGAGATGTTATTTGAAGTGTCAAAATGATTCATTTAAATATGTGCAAACAGCTCCAGAGACTCTACATGATCTGTAGCAGACTTTGTTGTGCATTTGACCCTTTGTTTGCATAATTTTCAAAACAGTATTCCCTCATTTCCATCAGTGAAAAAGCCATACACTTCTGTTGTTAAAGAGGCTCTTTGTGTTTCTTTCCAGTAAATTAAGCCAGCTTTTCTCAGATTTTGAATTAACTTTGTTACTACATCAAGAGATAACAACCCCGCCTGGAAACAGTAAATGGAAAAGGATTTGTAAATTGAGTTGTGTAATTGTTAATCTCAGTCTAATTGTGTTTCAGATTGTAAACATCACCACAGCTGCTCCTAATTATCAGGACCGACAGCTAATAAGGCAGCCAGTGGACATCACCTTCACTGTAAAGGGGTCAAAGGGTTACTTTGTGGGGTCAGAGATCAGCAATGCTCTGATGAAGCTCACAATGGTGGAATTCAGCTACTACATGGGCTTTCCTGTGCTGCAGATTGCTGAGCGTGAGTTTTCCAGCCTTGTTTGTCTCTTTATAAAATAATAATAATAATAATACATTTTATTTAAAAGCGCCTTTCAGGACACCCAAGGTCGCTGTACAGAAAGTATATTAAAAAATGCAGATATAGATAAAAGACAACAAACAGTACAATAAAAAAATGAAAGTAAAAATGGGGAAGGAGGTACATGGGAAACAGTTAAAGGGAGTAAGTAAGTCTGAACAGATGAGTTTTGAGTTTGGATTTGAAGATGAGCAGGGTGGAGGAGTTACGGAGGTCCGGTGGGAGAGAGTTCCAGAGTTGGGGAGCAGAGCAGCTGAAAGCTCTGCTCCCCATAGTGCAAAGACGGGCAGTGGGCACGTTGAGATGGAGGGAAGAGGAAGATCTGAGGGAACGGGATGGAATATTAATTTGCAGGAGATCGGAGAGGTAGGGAGGGGCGAGGTTGTGGATGGACTTGAAGGTGTACAGAAGGATTTTGTAAATGATTCTCTGGTTAACCGGAAGCCAGTGAAGTTGTTGAAGGACGGGGGTGATGTGGTGGGATGAGGGGGTTTTAGTAATGATCCGGGCAGCAGAGTTCTGGACTAGTTGAAGTTTATGAAGGGACTTTTGAGGGAGGCCGAAGAGGAGTGAGTTGCAGTAATCGAGGCGGGAAGTGACAAGGCTATGGACAAGGATGGCGGTGGTGTGGGGGTTGAGGGAGGGGCGGAGACGGTTGATGGAGCGCAGGTGGAAATATGCAGACCGGGTGATGTTATTAATGTGAGACTGAAAGGATAGTGTGCTGTCGAGGATGACACCCAGACTCTTAACCTGAGGGGAGGGGGAGACTAAGGAGTTGTCAATGGGGAGAGAGAAAGTATTAACTTTGGATAATGTGGATTTGGAGCCAATGAGTAGGAATTCGGTTTTATTGCTGTTTAATTTTAAAAAGTTTGAGGTGAACCATGACTTTATTTCAGAAAGACAGGAGGTGAAGGAGGGGGGTGGGATAGTGGAGTTTGGTTTGCAAGAGAGGTAGAGCTGGGTTTATGTTTCATTTAATATCAGCTCTAAATTGTATATTTGATATTCTTTGCATTTTTTTCCCTCTCAACAGCTTTTCATTATCCAGAGTTGAACACCAGTCATCTGCTGCGCTCCTCCTGGGTTAGAACAGGTATCACAGTCCTGGCTCTTTGCACGAAAAGCTGCTACTGTTACCAAAACTTCAGACCCCTTGTGTTCATTCCTGCCATGTTTCCTTGTCTCCAACTTGTGTTTACAGTGCTCCTGGGTGTGCTGGACCAGAAAGTGGGTGAGCGGACCTTCCAGGCCAACATGGAGCGCAGGGTTGCTATGCTACTGGGAGAGGCGATGGGATTGGTCCGTCGTGTTAAGAGAGCCACCGCTATTGGAAACAGCAGTGTTCAGGTATCTTATCCATCTAAATACATACTTACTTTGCTAACAGCTCCTGTGTTTTTTAAATAATTTAGAATATTGTCAGATTGATTGTGTGACAGCCAACTAAAAGGCCAGCAAACTTTTTACAAAAGTCCTAATTCCAGGTGACCTTATGGGTTCCAACTCCCCAGTTTGGGAATCACTGAGTTAATGTTAATCCTTCAGCCATTATCTAGCCGTGATAAAAGCCCCTTTGAATGGTAGCAAAGCTTGAGGTCAAACCAGTGTTGCTAGCATTTAACTATACACAACACCTAGCAAATATCTTCTGTGAAGTGTGCTGTGTGCAGTTAGCAACTTGGGAAGAAACTAGTGTAAAAAAAGAGGCGTATTTAACCCCCACCCAGGTACGTTCATAAAAAGTGGTCCATGGTCCACTTATGTGATTATATCCTCCATTTATCTTTTTTTCGGTGAGTTTCAATTTTGCTGTTAACAGGAACTTATACAGGGGCTTCCTCTTGGCTTACTGAGGCTGAATGGACCCATGATAGAAAAATTAATTTCAGGCTTGTTTAAGATAAGATTAGATAAGTTTAAATACTCCTTTATTCTTCTCACAATGAGGAAATTTACAGAATTACAGCAGCAGAGAAGAAAGTGTACAGTGCAAGCATTACAATAAGAATATATCAAATAAACTAATATACAGGATTATTTAACCACAAGAAATATGTAAATAAGCAATATGCAAGTATGAAATGTGCAGAGACTGATAACATAAAGGAAAAAAGTCTTCCCAAAGAGGTGGGACATGTTGTCAATCAGAGACGACAGCTTGGCCATCATTCTCCTGTCAGCCACCACCTCCACATGGTCTAGAGGGTCCAGAGGGCAGCCCAGGGCGGAGCTGGTCTTCTTTATCAGTTTGCTCTCCTCTGTCTTGTCTGCCTGCAGAAGTTGAAATCCCTCCAGTGTGGTGTTGGTGTTAGATGTGAGCTCCGTTAGTCGTGTCCCTGTGAATAGCATGATGCTACTCTGTCCGTATTCCCCCTGATGCTGGGTTAACACCACTTGCTCGTCCCATCTTATTGGAAATAAATCTTACATCCCCATAACGATGGATGGAAGGACAGGTCGATATTGTCTCTTCTTAGCTCACACCACAGCGCCAGCCCATCGTTCTTATCTCCTTCTCCTTTGCTTGGGGGAAACACCGTGCCTAGCACCGGTTAGCATCGACATGCTACTGGCTGCTAACAGCTGATCTTGTGTGTAAACAATGTGACCATGGTTACATATAGGATCTTGGACAAACAGGAATGAATACAATAAAAACCATATGTCTACCACTGTAGACATAACCAGTTTGGTTACCATATCCAACAAATGAGCCATAAAAAGTAATTACAGGCTCCAAAAATGATAGCTAAAAACAGAAGACAAAACATCAGCCACTCAACCTGCACTTAGCAACGAAACAAGGTAGTGGGGTGGACATGGATCAAAAGGTCACGGCTAACAGTCAAACCTGCAACCAGTAAGTTAAAGACATGCTCTGTGAAACTAGCACCTTGCTTAAATCAAAAGGTTGATCTTGAACAGATTTTAGCTGTATTTGCTGGATGTGATCTACCTGCTTTTGCTCTCAATCCACTCATTTTTCTGCAATCAAGGCCTGCTGACACTGGTCAGTTCTTCTTGGGCTACAAATGTGTGATGAACAGATACCAGCGCTCTTCCTGTTCCAAAATCAAGACCTTCACCTATCAAGTATCACATTTTTCGTTAGATTTTGGAAACGGAGATAAGTATTGGGGGCAGAAGGACTTAGTTTATTTTGAGAATTATGTAATAAAGTTTCTTTATTGGCTGCCTGAACTCAATCAACATGTTCTGATTCAAAATGTTCTTTCTTGTTAAGACATCATTAAATAGAAGTTAAAATTTCTTGTGCTTTATATAACAAAACTTGAGCAGGCAGTTTGTAAATGAATTACTCACTCCGTCTTCAAAGAGCTTCCTTATTTCAGCGTTTACATCATTAATTCCTGATGCGATCTCTCTCTAACTACCTTGTTTGAGCACTGAGGCCTCATTATCTGAGCGTCGCAGTGTTTGTAACCACTGAAAGCCCTACTGCTTTACTAATCAGGCCTGCGCTTTTGTGGGCCCTCTCCGCACCTGCACAGCTCCTCTCAAAGGGGACAGGCTAGAGCTCTGTATCCATGGCAACACCATCGCATTCATCCCAGGGGCAAGCAGCTCAGAAGACCACAACCTCATGAGTCCCCGTTACGTCTCCTGTTCCTCGTTTCTCCACTCCTGTTGCTGGATGTGAGCTGCTAAAAGCAGATCAATTATTAATTGTTTCTCTCTGTTTTCTGCAGTCAGATGATTAAGACTGGGTCTGTTTTTGAGAGAGGAGACTTTATGAAAGGAGAGATACAGAGATAGGGTAAAAGGATACTGAAATCAGAAGAACAGAGGAAGCAAAACACTCTGATAAAAGAGACTTGTTATGGGAGAGGAGAAATGCATATTTGATGTGAGCTCCGGAAGTCGGAGTGCTTAAAAAAGGTCTTTAAAGAGGGAGCTGTCAGTGTGATGAATCTCATCTTTGTATGAGTAGCAGACTTGTTCTTTTGACCTTTCTACCTCTGTGTTGCTGTCTGCATAAAACCCGTGGAGCAGTTTATGAAGTCAGAGGACCTGATTGATGATGACTTGTGGTTATCTGTCTGTGTGATAAAATAAGGGCTCTAATTTTTACTTTTGGCATCATTTCTACCTTTTCAAAGTGTTAGTTTGTCACAGTCACAGTTTTGCGTTATGCAGAGAAGCCCCGTTATGTGCTTGTGCTCATAAGATTTTCTTACATTTCAAAGGCTTGTCTGTGAGTGTCTGCTGGAAATAATGAGAACAAGTGCTTGAACTCCTGCAGAAATCTTTATCTTGTCATCTCAAACACATGCAATTATAAAAGCGGCCCACATCAAACCACCAAAACAGAATCAGTGTGTTGTTGTCACCTGAGAAAATACCTCGTGAGTCTGCCGAGACAGATAAAAGAGGAGGTGGAAATGGGGTCGTACAATAACACACATTCACGCTCCCGTCTTTCCACTCTAATAACTGTGCATGGAGCGGATTAGACCCCGGACGACAGAGCCTGCCCCGCCGTTTTTCTGTGTCAACCCAGGCGTGACCCGCACTTTACTCTTTCCAATAATGCAGACAGCAGACTGCTGCACCTCGGGGCTTCCACAGGGAGACTGCGCGCACACACAATCACACAGATATTAGACGATATGGAGAATAATCACACGATGAAAACTGTACTGGGGCTGCAGGTCATGAGCTGATACATCATGAGTCAGCTACTTATATTTCAATGTGCATTATTTTAGATTTAATAAATTTGCACAGTGGATTGAAAAAAATACATTTTGACCTTTTTTATTGCAATTTTTGAGCATTTCATGTACGACATGCTAGTACACAAATTCTATGAAACTTCAAAACAAATAAGAGGAAGACAACCAAAGATGAGAGGACAAAAGTATTATTCCTGTTCCTTTTGGTGATGTTTGGCACAGGTTATAATATCTCATTATATCACATGATCATCTACTTAGAAGTGAAGGTTGGGACCACCTGAAAATCACCAAACACTGATGGTTTAACAGGTGAATTTGGTTTAAAACTTTGCACATTGTGGATTTTAGGAAACAGTAATATGTGCACATAGGTAGTCCCTCGGCAGAGGGTCACTGTTACTTTTGGGGTCACAGGCTGAAAAGATTAATAACTCCTGCATCAGAGGACAAAGCAGGTGAACATCAAACACCATCATGATCATCTTCTTCAGCTGTTTCCAGATAGGGACTTTATAAAGATGTTAATTACTGGAGTGTTGTTATTCTTCTTGCTTAATGAGCAGCTATCCCAGCCAGCTCATATCTCCAGTCCCTGAAGCTGACATTCTCTGCTGACTTGCAATTCTCCAGCCCCATCCCACTGCTTGTTGTAATGGTTAAACTCATGCAAGAACATCTGAGGACAGAACAGCCTCCTCGTGTTAAATACAAGCTACTGGACCTCATATAACTCTGTTTTCAGTGCGTTGTTAATGTGTTTGACCATAGCTGACCCAAAGCCCTGTATCATTCACATTCAGTCACCATGTGGATCATCTCTAACAGCTGTAACCCTGTCAGAATCCGGCCTTACGAGGGTCCAATAACTCTATTTGATTGTTTTAAGTAGAATTAGACCTGAGACAAAGTCGACTGCTGAATGAAGGAAGAATCTTTCAGTATTTAGCTTTAATGAGATGTTTTGAATGCAGCTTATAGCAATCCAGCTTTGAGGGTAGAAAGGACGAGCTGTCTGTGTTTTTGAAAATGTAAAATTGTCGTCATTTTGGCCTGCGTGAGAAATGCCACTTCATACGTCTCTTGTGCATCACATATCAGATATCACACTTTAACATTCTGCTTCTTCACCCCTCAGGTTGTCAGTGCGAGTCGGCTGATGGGTGCAGACAATCCTCTGGAGGTCATATATTTTGTGGAGGGTCCCAGTGGTCAGAGGATGCCTGCCGATCAAGCGGCAAACATTCTCAACAGCTTGGACGTCCAAAGAGCTGCCATCGTGTTGGGATATCGTGTCCAGGGCGTTTTGGCACAGCGTGAGTACTTTGTGATAACGCTGTTTTCACAGATGCACATAACCTCTGGAAACCTCACTGAAACATTTTGTGTGGGGAAATATTTTGAAAATGTTACTGCAGTTGAGTGGAGGATGATGTCAGTACCATACCACTGGAAACTGGATCAACAGACAGCAAAAGCTGAAGAAGGAGAATCATTTTTCAAGACAAGGACAGAGAAGATGTCTGAAGATCTTTGAGTTTTTGAAATCAGAAACTAAAAAAAAAAAAAGCTTTCAGCATGTTGAACACTGCCTCGTCACTTTGCATCCTTGGAAAAGTTGTCTTGTTCAAAAGTCAGGGTTCAAACTTTTTCCAGGTGGAAAAGAAAAGGATCTTTGATCTTTGCAGTTTTCTTGCTGTTAATGTGAAGTTTTAATGATGACCTTTTTTTCCTTTTCATTTTGTAGCTGCCTTGTTTTGTGTTGGATTTTAGATTCACTGATCTGCAAAACTTTTTTTTTTCTTACTCTATTCTGGGAATTTTCCACACAAAACTACTTTAAGGTCTGGCTGTGCTTCATTGAACTTTTTTTAAAAAGCATTTTCATAGAGAGGGACATAAAAAAGGAGAAGAAAGGTCTCATTATAACTTAACTTGTTTATCAGCTCCTCATCGGAGCTCCTTGTGTTTCTTTGTAGGTTTATAGCAAAGTTTGCGCTAACCCCCCTCTGAACATGCTGTACTGTTAGCTTGTCTTCCTCATTAGGAATCTAAACAAGGGATGAAGGCCTAATGAGAGCCCCTTGAGGGATGGTGTCTCTGTGCTGAGTGTGTTCTCTTACTGTCCTCTCCCTGGGGATGAAATGAGTGCTAATTAAATCTAATGAAGGCCTGCATTGAAGACTTTAGCACTGAGACAGGGGGCAGCATTTTACGATGGCACGTGATCAGCTCTGCATCCTCAAAGTGTTTGTGACGACTTCAAAGGGGAAAAAAAATAACTCACAAATTAAAGAAATCATTGTTCATTTCCCCCAAAGTTCAACTTAACACTCAGAGTTTCTTGTGTTTGTCTGCAGCCGTGGAGAAGGTTGCGTCCTCCCCCTCCGACACTGAGAACACCAACGTGTGGATCGTTGTCGGGGTGGTGATCCCCCTCATTGTGGTCATCGTCATCATTTCCATCCTGTACTGGAAGCTGTGTCGGACGGATAAGCTGGAGTTCCAGCCAGACGCCATGACCTCCATCCAGCAGAGACAGAAGGTAGAGTTCAACGGGGGTCACAAAGAGCTTCTACCTTTATTGAAACTGTGTTTATAGGCACTTTAAAAGCTTCAGTTAACTCCTCTTAAGACAAATTTCTAATATTTATTTTAACAGTGCTGAACCCTCTGGTGAAAAAAAAAAACAGTTTATCATTCGTTCATTTGTTTTTTCAAAATAAAACCAAAAATGAAAAAACAAGAAAACAAATTGTTTTCTCAACATTCGCCACTAGAACAAAAATGAAAATATGGATAACGGCTCCTTTTCCGATTTCCGTTTTTTTGCTCTAGTGAAAAATGGGATAAGTAAATAACAAGAGTTTTATCTGATTTGGGCATTTTTATCCAGCAAAAGTTGCCTGACCCTGAAGTCAACTTTACTCAGACTTTTTTTTTTTTTTTTTTTTTACTCAGACTTGAAGAGAAGAAGATGGAGTAGCTTCTCTGTTAAGAGATTCTAGATGAAGCCAGCTTGATGGTAGATGTGCGAGATGATGCATGAAGATTTGTGCTTGCGTGTGTGTGTGTGTGTGTGTGTGTGTGTGTGTGTGCGTGCGTGCGTGGGTGCGTGCGTGCGTGTGTGTGTGTGTGTGTGTGTGTGTTTGTTTCTTTATGTGGCAAGGTTTTTTTTTTGGGGGGGGGGGGGGGATTATGGATCCAAAAAAACACATCTGAAAATGATGGACTTCACACATATTTGGATGTGCTTTTTGGATCTGAAACGTCACACAAACCAACCTCGCACACTGTATCCGAAGCTACTCCATCTTCCTCTCTTCAAGTCTGAGCAAATAGAAAAAAAAAAGTCTGAGTAAAGTTCACTTCCAGGTCACACAACTTTCACCAGATAAAAATGCCAAAATTAGATAAAACTTTTGTTATTCATTTAGCCCCTTTTTTCATTAAAGCAAAAAAATGAAAATCAGAAAATGAGCCGTTATCTGTATTTTCATTTTTGTTCTAGTGGCGAATGTTGAGAAAACAATTAGTTTTCTCGCTTTTTCATTATTTGTTTTATTTTGAAAATCGAGTAAATGAATGATACATGGATTCAAAAACACCTCATCTATTTGTGTTTTGTTGTTTTTGTCCCAACTGTTTGAAACGTGTTGCTGGCTTCAAATTTAAATTGAAAATTGTTTTCCTGGCTTGGCTTGAAATGATTTCCAAACCTTTAGATTCTGTTTTATCCACATTTTTACGCAGCATCCCAGCTTCTGGAGTCAGTGTTATGGTTAATGAGGAATACCCGTCATTGTAATGAATGTGCTGAATGCCTGCTCACATTCTGGACTTCTTCATTTCTTATTTTAGAATGAGTTTGTAAAAATTTAATGGCCCAAATCAGGGGACGTCTTAAGAGACACAAGCTGGATTAGAAGTTATGAAATGGGCTTCGGCTGCTCTCCAAAACCTTTTTGGTTTTATTCTGATGTACTACTCTTCTACTTAATGGCAGGTAACTAATGTCAAGGTTCATTTTCAGTTCGTCACAGCTGGATAACTTTTATATGTTCTGACAAACTTGAAAGTTAAAAATGAAATCTCATCTCAGGGACTCTCTTTGTGTCCTGAGCTGTTGTTGTTTTTGAAGCAGAAGCTGGAAAATTGTCAAAATTTAAAGTAATTATGAACACATTGATTTACCATGTCATAAGAAATCTGTAGTAATAGAGCAGTATCTCTGTAAATTGTGGCAAAAATGCCCGTATGGTAAGATTAGGGTTTATTTTTAGGAAATATGTGGGACTCATGCACAGGTGTGTTGCTCCTCACGCAAACAAGAATACTGGAAGCTTCTTACTGACTCCGTCGCAGCTGTGATTTGTTTCTGTTTAAGTCGCTCAAACCTGCATCTAACATCTCTCAGATTCACAGCCGAGCCATGTGACTTTTTCATCCTGTGGTCAAAGCATCGTTTGTTTTTGTTCTTGTATTTTTCCGGCATCCTGCTTCTTCTGGTAAATCTATGTTCAGATTTCATTCTCGTCCTTTTTCCCTTTTTTTATTCTGAGCTGAAGCTGCTCGATGAAGCCTTCACTCTGGGTTAATGCAATCACAGTAATGTCCAGAAATAACCACCACTCAGCCCGTCCTCTGTGTTTAACCCAATCATCCGTCACTTAACACCCCCCCCCCCCCCCCCCCCCCCAGTCCACCACTTCATTTGGAGAATCAAGAACCTCTCTTCAGCAGACGCTTCCTCCAACTAAAGAGGATGTAGAGTCAAGTGAAGGGGAGTATGAGGAAGAGGAGGAGGAGTATGAAGAAGAAGAAGAGGAGGAGGAAGAGGAGGAGAAGGTTAAAGTGGGGAAGGTACAGAGCAGTGTCTGGTGATTTCTAGAAGCTGTAGAGGAGAGACCTAGTTAGTGTGTGTGTTTAGTGTGTGACGTAGGCAACAGCACAAAACTCTTCAATAGTTTATAGTCCAGAGACAACAGAAACACTGAAGTATTCATACCGACAACTCCTTCTGTTCAGACACCTGCAGCTCTTCCTAAGAGCAAAAAGAGTGTGAGCAGTGAGGAAGAAGAGGAGGAGGAAGAAGAGGAAGAAGAAGAAGAAGAAGAAGTGGAGGAGGAGGAGGAGGAGGAAGAAGAGGGGGACACAGATGAGGAGAAGTTTAAAAAGAGAGAAATTAAACCATTGGAGCAGAGAAGACAAGAGAGCAGAGCAGTGATGAAGATGAAAGCAGGAGAGATGAAGAGAGAGGACAAAAAGAGAGTGACTGACAGAGGGAGGAGAGCCACGCAGAAGGTATAATGTTCAGTAGCTGTAGATCCCTCCTTTGATAGACCAGTCAAGATCCAGAGGAATGAATCCTTAGATCCCTGTGAATGGAGGGTATGCATGGACGACACTTTGCAAGCAAAACACTCCTGCTGGGTACGACAACAAAAACAGACTTGAAACAACATGTTCTTAAAATGTACAAAGACAGAGCAGTCTGTGGACACTGACATGAGCAGAAACTTTTAGAGTATTGTGCATAATTCATTGGCCATTGACATCTTTGTTGTTATTGGAAAGTCTTATTGACCGTCCATATTTATGATGTTAAGAAAATACAGTCTCAACTATGAGCACAGCTCTGGTTACAGGGCAGCAGAGGCAGAGACAACACTGCAAAAAACCTGAAATCTTTATCTTATTTTTAGTAATAATGTCTTTTGAGACTTAATGTGAGCCTCATTCAGCAGACCAGTCCAGAAACACGTCTCATTTAAAGATATTTGAAGACAAAATCAGCTCTGAATTGTTTGTAACAAGTAAAAAAAATCTGCCAGTGGAGTCAGTGAAAGTTTCTTGTATTTAGACATTATTCTAAACTTGACATGTAAATTTTTCTTACACCACTGGCAGATTTTTTTTTACTTGTTGCAGGTAATTCAGACCTTATTTTTGTCTTTTAATATCTTGAAATAAGTCACGTTCCTGGACTTGTCTGTTGAATGCGGCTCATATCAAGTATAATAAGGCAATTCTTACTTTAAATAAGACAAAAACACACTTGCTTAGATGTCAGTTTTTGCAGTGAAGAAATAGTGAAGTTTCAATAAACAGCCTAATTAGAGGAAACTTATCAGTTAAGTGTGAGAGAGAAGCAAATATGAATGTAGAGAATCTCTGGATGTTTGCCTGAACTAGCTCACAGGTGTTGCTCCATTTTTGCTAAGATATCAGGTGTGCATGCAAAAAGGTGTTTACACACCAACCTGTTTGTGTGAAAACGTTTTAGCTCCTGTTGAAAAATTTTATGCATTATTTGAATGTTTTTCTAGTTGTCTGCGTATTTAATGCCTGAAAATATAGTTCCTGCATGCACAAGTTCAATCTTCACAGCTTTTAAAGATTTTGTTTTCTGTGTCCAATTTTCAAATGTGCTCTTGAATATTTGATTTTTCAGTCAAAGTTTGTACACAAAACAAAAATGCCGACCCTGATCCGATTTTTTGGATTCCAGTTGATTCTCACATATATTAATTAGTTTTCTTCTCTTTTTATCTGTTTTTTTTTTGTCATTTGAAAGAAGGAAGTTCTGATTTCTTGTTGAATCTGTGCAAACAATCACACAGTAGCTCCCGTCTTCAACGTCCTCAGGTTTCAGGTTGAACGCTCCTGCCTGCCCTGACATCACGTGCATTGCCTCCTTATTAGAAATCCTGCATATTGTGCAGTAGCAGACCTATAGATGTCGTTTTGCTGTGTAAACTGTGTGTTGGTGTTCCCTAATTAACCATGAGACCCAGCTCAGCAGTAATTAGTGTGTGTAATGTGTGGGAGATATCAGTAGCTGTGTGTTTTCTGCCTCCATTCAGCCTGAGTCTTAATCACAGTGATGCAGATTTGACTTTTTCAGCTGCAGCTTGAGTCACCGCTTCCCTCTCAATGACTGGCCTTGTTTTGATGCCGTTGAGAGCAAAATGCACAAACATAAACACTCTTTCTCTGCCGCTCTGGATTAGCACTTCTATGCTGGCAAGCATCATACTGGATTAGCAGTTTTACACCAACAAGCCTCCTCTAAGCCAGACATTTTCTGTCAGTTAACTGGGTGTGAGTGTATGTGTGATATGAAGAATTAACAGGAGCGAGTCGTGTCTGTCCTCGCTTCTCTCAGTGTCACATGTAGAGTTTGAGCTGAGATCTGTCAGTCTCTGTTCGCTCCTCTCACTGCATCCAACCCCCCCCACCCCCCCCCCCCACCCCCACCACCACCTCAGAGAAAAGCAAGCAGCTCAGTGTTTCCCCACACGTCCTGCTGCACACCCTCTCTCTATCTCTTCATCTCTTTGTTCATTCATGTCTGTCTGTCTATGTCTCTCTCTCTCTCTCTCTCTCTCTCTTTCTCTAACAGACTTTAAACTTGCCTGTCAGTCTGAATTTGCTGCAAAGTTAACTTTAGATCAATGCAGTCATAATACAACAATTTCCTCATAAGGTTGCTCAAAGTGTTGGAAAGAAAGATCTCAAAATCCAAAGGAGAATCAAGCAAAAAATAATTTCCCGCTAACTTTAATCATCAGTTTGTTGTTCAGTCGTTTTTTAGTGCCTCAAGCCTGTTGAATCTAAAAATAAAGCAGCATAAAGAGCAATTAGGGACAAGAAGTAAAAGAAAGGTTCTCAGAAATTATAAAACATCTTTGAAATGTTGTTGTTTTTTTCTTTTTCTTGCAGTTTCTTGTTGATTGGCCTGATGTTAGTATGAATTGATTGGTCATGAAAGTTTAAAATACTTAATCAGGAATCAGCCAGTTCCCCAGTTCATGCACTGATCAGATACAGTAACTTCTTTTCCCTTCAATAAATCAGTTGAATCTCTGTTCAGTTTTTAATGTTTCCTGGTAACGAACAATACTCCACTTGTTTGGACATAAAAAGTTAAACTGGAACTTCTCTTGTGAAAATAGTTGTCAGTGCAAAAGCTTTAAAAGAGAAACTTCGGTGCAGGCTACGTTTACAGCGCTCATTAATCTGGAAGATAATAAATAACAGATAATTAATCACGTGTTTACAACATGTTTTATATTTTCCTGTTCTCTTTCTGATTCCTTCCTTTGTTCCTCATTTTCATCTCCTCTGCTCCCCTCCTCAGTTGCAGGCTCCCAGTGTGAAGGGCTTTGACTTTGCCAAGCTGCACCTTGGCCAGCAGAGTAAAGATGATGTCATGGTGATCCAGGAGTCTGTCCCACCGGGGCTGGGCTCGGGCCCGCTGCCCACAACCATGAAAGACGGCTTTAGTCCATCTGAGAACGGCGAGATCCCAACCCCGGTCTCCAAAGCTTCAGTAAACTCAACAAAGGGTTCACGCAGTGGCAGGAGGAGAGAGAGGTAAACGCTCGGCCGACAGCAGAGCACGACGCTGAAAAACTGTTGATGGTTTTCAGAGTCGTTGAGATGATGGAGGCTGTGCTTGGTGAGGATTGATGTCTCACTGAAGAGGTTCCTCTTCTATTTAACCCTTCACTTCATATGGTTATATTATAAATACTTTAAAATATGATAACACCAAGGATTGATTCAAAAAATGGTTTTATTTTTGAAAATCATTCAAATTACTCTGCTAAAGGTAGCCTGCAGTTTGAGCAGCGTCTACAGGAGCATTTTACTCTGTAGCCAAACTAAATGTTATTACTTACATGAAACATTTCCACTGATGGTGGAGCACAGAAAACAAAGGCCCCATGAGGGTTTATTTTTCCTGCGTTTGTCATCCCTTTTCTTTATTCAGTCCCCCAGTTATCAAACCTGATTTTCTCTGCACTTTCAGATTGATGCTTTTGACTTTTTACCAATCACAATTAAACGCATCACAACACTGTTTAATATCAGAGGTTACCTCACAGACAGAGTGCCGTAAAAGAGATCTACAACGAGGGTTTACAGAGATTTTATTCTGAGTCACTCAACCAGACTAAGAGCTTCAGATGGGCCCTCAGGTAAGTAGTTAATGTGACAGACAGTAAGGGGATTATCTTTGCACAAAGCATTCTGACAGTTTGTATTTAGGAGTCATATTAAGTCACTTTAGCTTTGGTTATCAACCTCTGAAGCTTTTAGGGTGCTTGAAAAAAAATAAAAATTGAAGAAAGAGAGAAGATGTGAAGATAAAAGATCATAAAAAGAAATTCAGAGCAAGATTATTGGATTTAAGACAACAACAAACATGTTTTATGCTGACTCATTCATTAACTGTGGCTAATTCAGATTTTTATTCAAGTTTTTGCTTCTTTTGTTAAGGATGTTTTTGTATTGACGCAGTGCTCTAGCAGAGAGATAGGACAGCTATCGACCAGTACATTAAGATTTTCCCCTTATATAGTTTTTTTGTTTGTTTTGAATGATATTAGTTTTATTTTTTGAATTATCGCTGAAAATGATTAAATCTCTGAGTGTAGAAACATTTCTTTTCATTTATCAACTTCAGGCTGGAGGTCATGTGACCATTTCTTAGAAGATTCTCCCTCAAGCTTTCACCTTTCTGGGAAATCACTATTCTTATTTATGCATGCTCTTCTAGATGTTAGTGTGCCCTTGGCTTTCTATTATTCATGTATGTGTGTGTGTGTGTTTGTTGGCAGGATCTCGCCATCAGACGGGGACTCGGTAGTGAGTGACCATTCAAGTGAGCGGGAATCAAATGAGGAGAACCTGAGAGCCCACGCCACGCCCAACGACAGCAAGCAGACTCGCAAAGTCCCCATCAATGTTTTAAATGGTGAGTAGCCTTGGCAACACACACACATCATTTCCCAAAACACCGAGAGAGCGAGCACAAAGGGGGGAGGGGAGGGAGGAGACTAAGAGGACGGAGAAGATAAAAAAAACACAGCAACTCCAGCATGATTAGCTGGCGTGATTTGACGGACAGGAGAGCCGGACTGAGGGGGGAGGGAAACTGTGGAGCTGTGATAAAACAAAGGAAGGAGGACGTCAACTCAGGCAGTGATATAAAGATTAGAGAAGGTGGAGCCTGAGCTGAACTCTATTCAGAGGCTGAAACTCGTCCAGGGTGAGCAAAGAAAGAGGAAAGTGTAAAAATAACTGAAGTTACTCTATCGGACAGCTTGTTGATAGATTCAAGCCTGCAAAGCGATTGGAGCTGGAGCCAGAGGCAGCGAGGCGCACAGACTGCAGGCTGACTCACCCTCAGAGGAATGGTCTCTGTTTTGTTATTGATAAATCTCTGACTGGGATCAGCATACGCTTCACACAATGGCCCGTTTTTTAGCTTCCTATTTTTCTTTAACAAGCTCTTAAAGGCCCCAAAGAGAAGCCTGGGGCACATTCATAAATCTGTTTCTGAGCTGCAGGGTCGATCACACCTGTGTCCTTGTATGAAAGAAAAGCTTGCAGAGGGGGTTCCTAGTTTATGAGGATAACAAAGAGAAGTAAACTTTCCTCCAGTGACCGAAAAGGAAGTGCGACTGGGGCGCCATATTTAGAGCCCCACACTGCAAAACTAAAATCCAAGCACATAAAAAAAATCTTATTTCAAGATATTAAAAGACAAAAATAATGCCTCACTTTCTTATAAAGAGTAAAAAACACCTACCACTGAGGTAAGAAAATGTAATCACAAAGTTTCTCAAAATATAAGAAACTAAATCGTCAAATTCTAGCAGTGCATGTAAAGAATCTTCAAAGTGAGCAGCTCAGGATTTAATCATAGCAATGGATCTTTTCTGCAAGACAGAACTCATTTTGTCTTTCCAGTTTTCTGCTCTCTCCACTTTATTAAGGTGAGAAAAGGTCAACAGTCTAAGAGAGACAGCAGGTGGACCCGAAGAATTTCAGACTGTCGGAAAACTTCAAAAGCTCTGTAGAAGTCGCTAACGCTGCTGGAAGTGAACAACAAACACATATCAAATACGCTCAGCCTTAACAGTAGACATAAAAAGAATCTTTCATTCAGACTTCTGCTCCTTGGTGTGAGTGCTTTAGAGAAGACTGCTTTCAGAAGATGAAGCTACGAGATGAAGTGATATGAAACAGTTAGATCTAAGATCTCATGGAAAGAATCAGAAACAGAGAAGAAACCCCGACTTTCTGTCATCATTTATTCATTTGATAAAGACTGCAGATGTTGAACCTTGGAAATGGGACACATTTGTGCAATACCTGTGCAAAGCCTGGTAACTGTGGTGGTGAATAAGTCTTTGCTGTTTAAAATACCTAAAAAACATGTGACCTAAGTGCTCAGTATGTATTTAGAGTTCAACAGTTTGAAGTTTTACCAAAGAATGTATGAAAAACAGCTCTATGTCTAAGTTTGATATTCATCAGCAAGTGTAAAATTAAGGAAACACTAGATGTTTGTGTCTTCAGGAAATTTCCTCCTGAAACTATAATCTGAAGTATTTGTGTCCTATTTTTTAATAAAACTGTCTTATTATACTTATTATGTACCACATTAACCAGACAAGTCCAGAAAAATGTCTCATTTTGAAGATATTAAAAGACGTAAATGATGCCTGAAGTGTTTGCATAAAGAAAAAAATCTGCATAAAGGGTGAGAAAAATGTACTTGTTTAGTTTAAATTAATAAATTTGTCTCACACCTTTAGCAGGTTTTTGAAGCAATTCAAGTGTCTCTTTTTTATTTATATATATCCTGGATTAAGTTCTTTTTTCCTGGACTTGTCTGGTGAATGTGGCCCATATTAAGTCTAATAAGACCTTTTTAAGACAAACACTCTTAAGTTTCAGTTTTTGCAGTGCAGGAAAGGATTTTAAATGTTCATTCAGGGTCTTTAAATATTCAAAGATGCGGGGTGGCTGAGAGCAGGGTGGAGTGTTCTCCTGTTTATGATGAAAGAAGGATGCAGGATGTCTTAGACTGAAAGTGAACATTGGTAATAAGTGAGGAGGTGATGGATTGATAGGAGAGGAGAGCAGATTCAGAGTCTGAGGATTGGTTATTGGTTGATCAGGATGAGGCAAACTGAGGCAGTTTGACAGTAAATCTAGATAAAATGGAGAGAGGGATAAAGATACGGGTGAATGATGACGTCTCCCTGATTGAATTGAGCTTCGTTTGGTAAATAAAAAGAGTAATATGTTTAAAGACGGCTGTAGGAGACAGACTGAAGTTTTCAGTCTGCTGTTTCACTTCTGGATCACTCTGTCTGTGTTTGTGTTTTCTGCCCCATTTCTCTGATTAATGAATTTCACAAGACCGGAGGGGAAGCTTTTATCAGCTGTGGATGACTCATTTGCCTTTCCTTCTCTCTTTCCTGCCCGTCCTCTCCCTTCTTTCCTTCGCAAAGTTTCACCAGCAGTCTTTATTTTCACTGTAAACATACCAGCACCTTCTTCTGTCTCAGCTGTTTCTATTTGATCTCTTTCTCTTTAATAAATCTCTTTGTTCTCTCTGTTGTTGTTGTGGTTTCCAGGCAAGAATAGAATTGGTAAGAGTTTGTCTTCTCTCTGTCTGTGTCCGACCTCCTGCAGCTGTGCGCTTTCTGTCTTTGTGCTTTCTGTCCGTCTGTCTGTTTGTTTCTGCTAGCTTAGTGCTCGGCCTGTTCTCACCATCCATCACTGTCTGCTGAGCTGTCAGTCAAAGCATTGAGGCAGTCAAACAAAGGCCAGGCTGAGCCGCTGTTTGAAGTGAAGTTTAGTCTTTAAAAGTAGACTCAGAGTCCATTTCATGTTCCCCACAGAAACCTTAACTCCACACTGTGACAAATCCTGTTTCAGATGATAATGTTTGGTAGAGATCCTGTCATCTTTGCTCCATCCTCTAGTTTACAACAGAATTAGCATTTAGCATATTGAAGCATATTTTGTCTGAGGGTTGGCTTGTTTTATTCTCTCCCCAGGTCCTCCTCCTGCTATGAACGGTACAAACGAGCATCTGTCTTCGGCGTCTATCTTTGAGCATGTTGACCGGATGTCTCGTGCCTCAGAGGCCAGCAGGAGACTCCCCAACAAAGTCCAGCTTATCGCCATGCAGCCCATGCCTGTCCCTCCACTCCACAGCCCCCCGGTCAACGGCAAGCTGTCTGACACCAACCAGATCAACAAAGAGGTGGGCTCTTCTCTCACCTGCTTAAAAAAAGTTTTTGAATTCACCCATAAAATCATCTAGTGATAGAAGCATGACGATTTTATATGAACGTCCAGATTTAGTCCTGTGCTCTTGGAGTATGAAGACCCTTGTTTTAAAACTAATCATCAAAGCTTTAGAACTGTTGTATTCCAAAGAACTGACGTCAACTTTATCCCCTTATTTTAATGACATAAGAGAGTAACACTGACCCATTATCATAAAGCCTTGAGCACAGTGTCCCTCTTATATAAGACTAAGCTCAGTTCTTTCTAGAGGGATGTAAATGATTTTTTGTTTTGGTTTGATTGTGTTTTAGTCTTCTCTCTCTGGAACGATTGATGCTTTATATTAATGCCTGAAATATGACTACCCATTCCCAGTGTTCAGATACATGCAATGCTGTTTAACATCTGCAGCTTTCAGTCAGAAAGCTCATACAAAACTTCATATCAGAAATAGACGTTCACTACATTCACTCAAATTATGGTATAAAGAGGATTTATAGACAAGAAACTCAAATACAAGAGCAAAAACAGAAAGCTCTAAAGGGAGACAATGACCAGCCCAGAGTCGAAAGTTTATGACAACAACAAACTCCAAAACAAACGTTGTGACTGGAGGAGGAGGTATTTTAAATGTACCTCTTGCATATAAGACAAAAACGGCGAAGCAAGTTTCTCACCAACTGGCAAAATTTTTCTTCTAAAAGTTCCTCAATTGTTATTTCTTCTTTGTGTCTCAGTAGAGCTACGTATCAGGTGGTAATAGCAACACTGACCCCACGATGTTCAGTGGTGCTGCTTGGTTTGGTCTGTATCCGTAAGCTTTATGGAAACATGCAGAAATACTGATGAAATGAACGCAGACAGAAGGCTCCGTCTGTATCCGTATTCAACCTTTAGCAAAACTGGGCCTTTAGTTTCCAAAAATTGATAGTTTAAATAACTACTGACTTTATCTTTTATGCTGTAGTTTTAAAGCTTTTGTTTGAAATATTTTTACCCGTCTTCTCTGAGTTTTGATCAGGGGAATACTGATATTTTTTGAGTGAACACTGAAATCTAGGTATTCCAACCTGAAGGTCCTTTGGAAATCTGCACGACTAGTTTAACTCATTCAGAAAGTTTAGCTTCGTGTGTAACAAGGTTGTGTGTGTTTTCACAGATCCAGGTGGCTCTAAGGCACAAATCAGAGATTGAACACCATCGCAACAAGATCCGTCTACGCGCCAAGAGGAAGGGCCACTATGACTTCCCCGCCATGGAAGACGTGAACGGTGGCCTTGGTGACTCAAAAGACCAAGATCGCATCTATCAGAAGGCTCAGAATCAGATCGATAAGATACTGGATCCAGACGCTCAGATCCCTGCCATCTTCATGCAATCCAAGAAAAGGTTAGCGCTCCGATGGACTGGACTTTTTACCTGTTTCAGCATTGATGTGCAGGGCTGTTTGGGGGACTGAATCCAGCCTGGCTCCAGGTAAAGGTACCCATTTTACCCGCTTTCAAATGTATCTCCTCAGTGTTCGAGGGAGGCGTTCTCCAAAGCAGAGGATGAAGGAGCAGTTGAACGGAGGCATGATGGAGGCAGACAAAGATCAGCTCATCACAGAGGACAGTGACGCTGCCTACAGGAAGTGTCCTGGAGTGAACAATGTGGCCTACGTGGTGAGGAGTTCATGGTCCCTTACAAAGCTCTGTTTGATTCTGATTTGATTACTATGCAACAATTTGCTCTTCCTGAGACAAGCAAACTTTTTTTGATAATTGAAACACTTAAACCTTATAATATGAGGGAATTTTTCTTTTAATGAAGAGTAAAATGTTTTTATAAAATCAGCTAAATTATGTCAAAACCAGTATGAGTATCTCATGTTGTTGTCTTCAGTAATTAGACACATTCTAGATTTTTTTGGGAGCAGTCAAAATGGTCATACTCACTTAACTGTGTCAGGATTTAGTCAAACGTCTGCCCCCGGTGGTGGTGTGTGTCAGAGTGTGAGTGTGTGCAGAGATAACAAACAGGTTGATTTTGGGCTGATTTGTCATAAACTGCTTAAGCTTTGAGTGGTCTTTGCAGTTCTCAAATGTTTGCTCAGTTGGCATTTTTGCACCCACTCTTATTTTTTCTAATGCTAATGCTGCTGTTTTGTATTTTCTTTATACATTATTGTTGCAATTATGACTTTCTATTTGTGAAATATGGATGCATATTTCAAGTATTTCCAGGGATACATCTTTGGGAATGTTAACAATCAATACTCTGTTAACTAACAAAACTTTTTCTTTGTCATAAATAACACCAAATGCATTTTCCCCTTAAACCAAATTTTTTGCATCTAACTGACGATACACAATAGCTTCAAATCATACAAGGGTGCATTTAAAACACTGAATACCAACCAACCGACCAACCAGCCAACAAACCAGAATTTCAGGCTTGATTTGATAAAAAGGCAAGGGCAAGGCAAATTTATTTGTAGAGCACAATTCATGCGCAAGGCAGTTCAAAATGTTTTAAAGCAACATAAAAATCACAAGATTAGAAAAAAAATAAAATAGAACAAAATTAAATATAATAAAATCATTCCATGAAACATTTAAAATAAACAGTTAATTAATTTAAAAATGAGGAGTGCAGATAAAATACTTTCAGTTGTAGGCAAAGATAAGCTGAACTGTTTCCAGCCTGGATTCATCGTCAGAGTTGAAGCCTGTCTCATAAAACTGAAACGCAGCTTCACCATGTTTAGTCCTGACTCTGGGCACCAGAAGGAGACCTCTCCCTGAGGCTCTCAGAGTCTGAGTTGGTTCATGTGGCTCTAACATGTCAGAGATGTACTTTGGCGCTAAACCATGAAGAGACTCGTAGACAAGCAGAGCTACTGGACTCGAATATTTTACAGGATGTGTAGGTGTTTTAATAAAAGTAACTAGCAGATAAATGAATATTATTTAAATAAATAATAATAATAATAACGAAATGTTCACTTTATTGTGTAGATAACCAGCCCCGTTATTGACTGTGCTTCTTTTATCTCCAGTAAACACAGGTGTAATATGCTGAATACTACTCATGGTGATGCTGTATCCTGTTGAGGGTTCCCCTCCCAAGGATCTAAACCTTTCCTTTACTTTTAAGCTATTTACTCTCTAATCTCTACGACTCTAACTGTCCATTATGTGTTGTGTTACCACAGTCTGATCCTGACCAAGCCCCAGGATCCCCTCACAGGAGCCCCTCCCCCATCGATGATGTCTTCCTCGGTCCCGCTTCCTCTCCTCCAGGTCATGCACCTCCCCCACCGCCCTACATGCCCCCACAGCCCTCCATTGAGGAGGCCCGGCAGCAGATGCACTCTCTGCTGGACGATGCCTTTGCCCTGGTGTCACCCACCTCTCAAGGCAGCACAGCGGGGATCACTCTCCCAGGGGTGAACAACAACAACGCCCCCAGCTCCAGTCCTCCTGGACGTGGTCCTAGACCGTGGGGTCCTTCGTACCAAGCACATGGTCCCTTTGGTGGAGTAAGTCACTACATGAGACTTGTATTTACAGCGTTATAGTGGTAGAGCATTAACCATACACTCAGCATCTATTACTAGCTGCATGTGCCTTCCACCTTGACTTTTTCAGACACGAGGAGCTGATATCACTCTTCAAACAGAATCAAAAACCTCTGAATCAAGATTATTAACCTGCAAAAACAAACTCTTTGTGTGTATTAATGCACTGTTTGAGCTCCTGTTTCACTCTCTTCCCTTTCTAAAGTAAATTTACAGCTTACTATCAGCGTGAAGCCTATAGCTTCGAGTTTAATCGTGTCCACTTAGCAGCCTAATCAGTTAAGTATTCCTCCATCTGTTACCCCCCAGTGGACCTGCAACCTTTCAGCCCCCGTCAGCGATCTGCAGTCCTAAGACCGGACAGAGATGCACCCTTGACCTGCATTAGATTCTGTCACTGAGGACTGGCTGCAAAGATGGAGCTTTTTAAAAATGTATTGATTGATTGAAAGGTCTGTGAGACAAAGGCCTGTTCATGCAGCGCTGCAGATTGTTGACACATTAAACTGAGAGTCCACAGTACTGTGCACACACAACGCACACTGTTTGTGGATAACAGTGTGCCAAAAAATGAAAGAGAAGTCATGCATAGTTTATCATTTTTAATTCATACTGAAGAAAAGATCTGGGCTAGAAATTAACAGCGTTGATGTCTTATTAGACCTGATATGAGCCACATTAACTTGACAAGTCCAGATAAAAAATATCTTATTTTAAGATGTTAAAAGATAAAAGTGACACATGAATTCCTTGAAGTGAGTAAAAAGTAAAATCTGCTCATGGGGTTAGAAAAATTTACTGTTAGTTTTTTTTATAAGACATTTTTCTTATATCAAGAAACTTGATTAGCATTTTTTCTTTCCTATTGGCAGATTTTTTTAAACATCATTTTTGTCTGTTAATATCTTGAGAAAAGACATTTTTCTGGACTTGTCATGTGAATTTGGCTCATATTAAGTCTGATAGACTTTTCTTTGCTAAAAAGTAAGATAATTTTAACTTCAATTAAAACAGAAGCACTTGCTTAGATCTCAGTTTTTGAGGTGTGAACATTATGGGTGAAGGAGTTCTTTAATGATGGTTGATAAATATGTAAGCAAAGTTGTGGAGGTTTTGTGAAGGATCAGATCAGCAGTGATGAGTTTTCTGTCTGACTCCTGAAAACCTGCAGGTCCAATCATGCATCCCTGATAAATATAGGTTTAGTATTTAATAGTTCCATAATGTAGTTTAACTGGACTAAAGCTGAATGTATTGCTGTTCTTTCTGTAGCTTAATTCAACTTGACATCATTTATTTCTCTTTTGCAAACTTGAGAATTGTACTTAAGTGCATTTTACAGCTATCAACATCAATCTCTTCTGAATCCTTTGTAGGCTAACATTGTTATTTACCCCAAGTGACAGATAAAGAGGGAGACTTCACAGAGAGCAGTGGAGCCATTAAAAGCTATTTACTGGTTCTGTGTTTGCAGGTCAGCTGCTTTAATGTGCTGTGGAAGATTAGCTGTAGAAATAAGGGATACGGAGCAGCACCTACTCACTTAAACAAAGCAGTTTAATGCTCCAACTGAAAGGAAGCATACTCTCAAAACATACTGAACACAGAAACGGTTCTAAAGCGTCCTCTGCAGACTCTTTGTGCAGTATTTGTATCTGTTTTATATGGAAAAAGTTCAGAAGCTTTGACTAAAAGTTTTTGCAGTATTTTTTAAGACTGGAAGCTCAACATGAAGCTTTTGTAGGATCTGCTTCATCAGAATAAGAAGAATTGATGAACATACAGGCTGTGTTCACGCTTCAAAATCCTTTGAATTCTGCTTCCCATGTCGTCGTCTTGCAGGTATAAAATTTGCTCTCAGAGCCGCTCAGCTCTCTGTCTCATTATTAACAGAAACTTCTCTGCAGATCGTCATGATGCCTCTGCAGTGTAGACTGTAAACAGTAGTGACAGTACTGACTGTAAACAGTTTATAAATGTGGTGTTATACTGTTCAGGAGACATTGTTGAGTTATCCTGAACCCAGAGAGGAGCAGGACTTCATACTGCAGAGAAAAATGAGACCAGAGTCAGGAAAAACATTTACAAACATCAACATTTGTAGATTCTTTGCAGCACAGATGGCTTAGTGGTTTAGGTCATGCTCCATGTGGGCAAAAAGCCCTTGAGCGGGCAGCCTGGGTTCAAGTCCGACCTGTGGCAACTTTCCTGCATGTCACTCCTCACTATCACCGTTTCCTACTCTCTCTGCTCTCCTGTAAATATTGATCACCATAGATAAATGAAATATTTTTTTTTCTACATGAGAAAATGACAGATGACACTGATGGAGCCAAACTGAGCCCAAAGAGAGCTCGTCTAAACTCTCTGCACTAAAACCTCTGTAATTTTCTTCTGCTTCACTTTATCAGAGTCGACCTCTGCAGAGGTAATGTTCATTTGTTGTACTATAGTCTGATAAAGGTTTAGAGCTGCAGCTGCATCATTTTCAAACAGATACTCATCCCGGTTTTTATGTTTGTGTTTTAGGCAAACCTACATTTTGTTATTTATTTTTTTGCTGGGTGCAATCCTCATTTACTTTTTACTAGTATGACACATACTCATATTAACACAGTTCAACAATTCTCACATGTTTCCCTAAAGATATTAAAACAGTCCTTGTGGTTGCAGAGATAAACTCATTTTATTAGGGGTATGCAATTTTTGAGCAGAGAGATGAAAAATCAGCTCAGGGTTCAAAGGGTTAATACCTGGAAATAGGACATTTTTCTGGACTTGTCAGGTGAATGTGGCTCATATTAAGTCTGCTAATAATTTTTTACTTAAATTACAACATAAACATTTATATGGGTTTCATTGTTTTTAAAGTTTCCATGAGTAAATTTTGATTTGGCCCCTCCCTTTTCTAAACTTGCAAGAAGTATTTTTAAAGTCAAACCAAATCGATCTTTCTTTGAACAGTCAAAAGCACGACTCACACATCCTTATTATGAAAAAAATAGAACAAC
Organism: Labroides dimidiatus; assembly: GCA_030710495.1. Lineage (NCBI taxonomy): Eukaryota > Metazoa > Chordata > Actinopteri > Labriformes > Labridae > Labroides > Labroides dimidiatus. The sequence continues at coordinate 7,225,025 of CM061147.1, forward strand.
AGATCTTTTCCAGCATGGTGTGGATCACTTTGTCTGACACCTTCATCTGCATCAGCCTCAGGCAGTAAGTTTGTTGAAAAGATCCGTCTTGTTGCTGATGAGTTTGCTCTTGTAGCTTCTTCAGAGGTGTCGGTATAAACTCCTCTCAGGAGCTTGAAGATTAGAGCATAACAGAAAGGAAAGAGAGTACTTTCATTTCCAACAGTGTACAAAAAAGGAGTGCATCCACTAAAATGGAAATAATGTTCCCTTCGTGCACATAAACACTGAAGCACATGTATAAACATTTATAGCAGCTGTAACAGTGAAAGGCTAAAGGGAAAAAGTATCTTGTGTGTATTCAGGTAGTATGAACAGATATTCTGCACTCTATAAAGATGCCATGATGCACGTTACGTTTTATTGCACATTATTTTTTTCTTTATTGACTGCCTGTTTATGTCATTACTGTTTTCTCTCTCTCTCTCTCTCTCTCTCTCTCTCTCTCTCTCTCTCTCTCTCTCTCTCTCTCTTCTAACGCTGTGTTTTCTTCCTCGTTCCCTGCAGAGGTTCCCTGAGCTGGGCCTGCCCCTCTCCTCAGTCCAAGGCCTGACACCGAGGTCGGTAGATCAGTCGATGAAAATTGAACATCGCTGTATAAATTAATAAATCATGTGCTCACGTGACGTTCACCTCTTCCTACACCAAAATGATTTTTAATTGATCAGCAGAGTCTGAGCTGCAGCACTTTACCAGTGGGGATGTTTTCCCTCAAATGCATCCAGTGAGTGGAGCTCGTGAATAATGAAACCAGAGTCATCTTTATTTTATTGGTTTAATGGATCAGGTCCAAGAAGAGGTCCCTTAACTGTCTCTAAAGGACCGAGGCACCCATACACACTCACATATTCATGTTGATGCTCAGAGATAAGACACTCTGCGGATTTTTCATGAGGTTAATTTGTTTTCTAGAAAGCAGAGCAGCAGAAAGAGACTGGTCAATATCTGTGGTCAAACAACTGAAAACTCAGATTTAATATCATTTTTAAAACACACAAATACCAGAGAGACTCTCCTGGGTTTATTTGATTTCAGTTTTGTATTTTTGATTTGTAGTTATCTTTATACTTGAATGAAATATAATAATTTTTAATCATTTTATTTAGTTTTGGACCAAATCAGCTGATTTGTCTTTGTCCTTATGGTCTCAATGCTTTTTCATAAAAACTGAGATCTTTGGCTCTTCTTCTGCCGAGTGGTGAAAACATGAGCCCTGTGTATGAATGCATTTTCTCTTCTCTAAGTTTCCTCTCTCTTATAAAGTAGAAGAGACCTTAATAATAGATTTTAGTTCAAATTGAGTCCTAGAAAAAAGTTGGTGATTTTAAAGGATGTACTGATCAGTCTGTCTACAAGCAGCACTTGAGAGGATAGACAACAAATGCGTCATCGTTCACTTTCATTGAATCGTGGCTGAGATAAAAAACCCTCTGTTTGTGTTTCAGGCAAGGCCTTGGCTCCAGTTACCTGCCACCAGGGGAACCACCTGGTCAGTGTGATCAGATCCAGCCGGACAGCCTGTACTCCAGCAGGGGACTCTACGCTGATGAGCTCCCTTCTTCTGCCAGACCCAGGCCTGTCGGCGGGACGACAGGTACAACATGTAGAAAATATGCTCAAGCAGACACTAATCTGCTCATGATAACCTTTGTCCTCAGCTGTGAGGTGCAGGATTTTACACTTTGAAGCTTTCTTAAAACATAACCTGCTGCTGAATCTCACAACAACAGATAGCTCAGTGTGGTATTGCCCAAGCAATGCATTAGGAACACTTCATTCACTTAGTTATATTTTGCATTTACACTAAGAGCTCTGCAACTTGCCAAGAATTATGTTGCCAAAGCATCACATTTCCATCCAGCATTTTAATGAACTCTCACTACTTTAATGATGTGACGTTGTCAGTATTTCCATCGTAGGGTGCAAAGTTTGTAACAACCCAGACAAAGACTGCTTGCTGCAATGCTTATTGTGTGTAGCAGGATAAGAGCAGCAGCTGAGTCATGCGTACAGACACCTTAACAAAATTTAGAGACCAGCTGAAAAATTGCCAGAATTTACATTGTGCACTGTTGGATCTTTAAAAGGTTTTAAGTAGAGCTTCAAAATGCAAAAAAGAAGAAGTGAGACAAAAAAATAGAAGCAATTTATTGAAAACAAGAATTAATTATGAAATTGGCTGCTCAGAGGCTGTTAAGATCCAACACTGCAAAAGGTAAACTGTGCAATTTCAATTTCAACTGGTTATAAAATTTTGATCAAGTGTGTATTTTAAAGCCCTATTGCTTTTACACTCAATGCACATCAGCATTTTTGAAAGGCCTCTTGTCCAATCAGATTACTTGGTTTCACTAACAGTTGAATCATGGAGCAACAAACTTTAATACCAAATATGAACACAGATCTGTTTGTTCATCGAGCTTGAGGGTTATTCACAGACTTATCCACTGAGATCAGGACTGAATGGAGACCACAGTGCTGTTCCTTTGCACAGATCCACACCTCCAGCCTGTAAACCTGTAAACCTGAGTCTGTCCATCTCCAGTTTTGTTGTACATTGTGCAATGACGATGAGGATATATATTCTATTTTATTTTATTCTATAAATCGTTAAAGCTTCTGGGGTGATTCTGCTGCTGTCATGTGACTCACACTAATAGAAACGTATTCTGACATTTACCAAACGGGGAGCAGCTCAGCAGACTGAAGCGAGCGCATCAAAGCCAATGAAAGGAGCTGCTGAAGGCCGAGTGAAGCTCTGATGTGTTTGTGTGTGTGCTTGTAGGGGCCCAGCTCCATCATCTTGCACAGGTGGGATTGTCCAGTCGGTTGAACGGTTACCCAGCAGGAGGCAGAGCTCCTCTGGGCCAGAACGGAGGGATTGGCTGGAACCATTACCATGACGAGAATTTCTCCAGGACAGAGCCTGAAAAGGAGGTAGAGAGTTCATCACACACTTTATTTCTCTCTGTCTGCTTAAAGTTTTACCAGTTAAGTTTTACCTGAAGATTTAGTCAGTTTTATGAACTGATTCAGTAACAACTACTGTTTATCTGCCTTATTCCCACGCTCCTTTCTTTCTAGTCTCTGTAGTTCATTCTGATGGTGTTTTTACCTACAGGGAGTTGTGAACTCGTGTATGTGTGATGATCAGAGGTTTGATTTGGTGTCAGTTTTATTTTTCTCGTGCTTCAGCCTGTGACCATGTTTCTGTTGTTTACTTTGATCTGAGTATTAGTGTTGCATGAAACACCACAGGTGGTGCTAAAAACACCCAAAAGTCTCTTTAAGGAGCTAAAACAACCAATAACTTCAAAACTTTACTTTGGTACAAGAGTTTCTATGAGCATGTAGAGTCGTGGAGACCTGTTGGGCATTTTCCACTTTTGATCCTTTCACAACAAAACACTGCAGAATGAAACAGCTTTTTAAAGCACAGCCGACTTCTTCTCATACACGCTCTAATCCAAGCTCACTGGAGCTCTTTCTATCTTTTCTGATTTTTCCTCCTTGTCTCTCCTTCTTTTCCTGTCTCTGCTCCATCTGCCTCCAGTTCCTGGACTGTCCTGAATACTCGTCCTCCTCTATCTTCCAGACGCCCAGAAGTATCATCAGGGAGTCCTTGGCACCTCCTGCCCACCTGGATACCTCTGGTGTGGGCTATCTGTCAGCCCCGCCTCCTCTGGATACATCTCCTCCCACACACTCCTCTGCCTCCCTGATCAAGGCCATCAGAGAGGAGCTGCTGCGTCTCTCGCAGAAACAGGCGGCTGTGCCCAGCTACCACAGCTGAACCTTTCCTCCAGTCTGTAACCAGTCTGTAACCAGTCTGTAACCAGTCTGTAACCAGTCTGTAACCAGTCATACACTGACCCTGCCTGCCTGCTCCGCCTCTTCTCACAATACTTCCCATGGAAGTCTCTGAAGGTGCACAGCAGAGAGACAGACCTGCTAAACTGAAGTGAAGAGGAGGGAAACATATTTCTACCAGGAGAGGCCGCCCTCATGAAAAACTGAACATCAGGATGATTTACAGAGCTCTGAATGAGAGTACAGGATCAGATCTACTGCTGGTTTCTTAAGAGAGACGATTCAGCGGAACGAGAAGGAGAAAATGAGCAGCAGAGGCTTTTTAAAACAGGACACCATGTGGCATGTCTGGACTCTTGGAAAGGGTGACTCATGCCAACTCCTGAGACTTTGCTGTTTTCAGTTTTTGCATCATAGTTTCATCCTCATGCTGCCTTCCTTCAACAGAACACCCCTCCCACCCCCGTAGGACAGAAGTTATCTTCATTTTTTAACGCTACTGAAACTACCACACAGGTATTTGTTTGTTTCCAGGCTCTTAACCTCCTTATCACCATCAGGTGCTACGTCCTGTTTTCTGCCATGATGAGCCATGCTATGCCTTGACACTGTGATGTAGTTCACCTGACTGTGTCCACTCTATGAGCCTGCAGTGAGGTCATGGGTCACAGCCAGAGACCCAGGTCAGGCGTTGGGCACAGAGGAGCACCCGTAGAGACTAATAACACTCATTCACACAACCTGTTCTTTCTCTCCTTCCTGCAGTAGCACAGAGTTAGTCTGAGTTCCTCAATTATTGCTTCTTTGTGGTCAGCTTGCATTTACTTCCTGTTTTTATTATGATGATGCGAGCGAATAGGCTGACAGAGATACATGACTTTATGGCTTTTTATTATATGAATCCTCAACAGAGGCAGGTGTAAGACCACTGACAGTAAACAAAGATGGGTGACACATTTCAGCTTTCTCCTGCCGAACAAGAGTGAAGCCAAAATGTCACCCGGCCAGGGTGATATTGTCTCTCCAGGCTGCAGTATTGTCGTCCCATCTCCTCCTCTTACCATAACACATGTTCAACTTCTGTTCTCTCTCAGCTCTGATAATCCGGTGCACGAAGCACTGCAGACGCCTCTGTCATCAACAGAAAGTCTGTCCCACATTTGTACTTCTGAAAATTTGAAGAGAATCAGGACAGCTCAGGACAATTTTCCAAAGTTGTAGATCCCACATTTCCCTCCCCGTGTGAAGTTTTCCCTGTCGGATAAGAGGACAGAGTCAGGACTTTTTACATTCGCGTCCGTCAGTGTGATTTTAAAACTCTGTTTTTCAGACTTCTTTGAAAATCTTGAATTCATTCTTGGGAGGCAAGGGTTACGGCCAAAACACACCAGATCTGTCTCTGGTCTACTGTATCAAATCTGACAGTTTTCACTTAAGATTGATGTATCGGATGCCTGAGCATTAACACATCAACTTGCACAGAGCAGATCAAGAGGAACAGGAAGTAGGGCACTGAAATCTCATTAATACATCCAGTGACTTTCAAAATAAAATTAAATAAAACATGTCAACAGCAGATCATATTTAGCTTTACTATGACAACAAACCAAAATAATGAGAACTACTGCCAGGCGTCAACAGATTTGAGGTTTTACAGCCCAGGATGCATGAGGAGAGGGTCATCATTAGGGTGGAGAGTGGAGGAACTCTTCAGTCCTACAACTCTAGCTGTCTGTGGACTGAACACACTGAGCACACACTCAACAGAACAGAGCAGAGACAGTACAGACATGGATCTGGTTACTTGGGGGCTGGCAGGAAAAACTCAGAGTGGAGACAGATGAAAAATTCTCACATGGAGCCCATCCTAAACAATTTGAAAATCTTTTATTTAACATTTTGTACTTCACAGTTTGGCCCATGTCTCATCTATTAACATGGAGGAGGTGGGCTGTACCTGTACTGCAGCCAGTGAAAAGAGGGAGCTCTTAAGTCTTTTGGCTTCACTTTTGTGGAGCTGGCACACTGTCCATCTTTTCATATAACTGACGTGTCATAAAGGCACAACATTGTGACAGAAAATGATCAAGAATTCTGGTGTGTGCTTGACTTCATGGAGTGTACTGTATGTATTAAGTATTCGGCTGTAATTTAAAGCGCTGTACAGCTCAGGTCATTAAAGAGATCTCTAGAGGACATTTCAGTGTTAGGAAACTTCTGTGGAGCTCCTGTTGATGAGGGAACATCATGGAGACCGGTATTCTCTGGAGCATTTCAGCTTGTATTGATTCTTTACTGAAGGAACATCTCTGTTTGATGCAGTATTCGATCATTTGTTTGCCTTTTTATCAGCACAGGAGGGAAGACCTGTACTGTACTTTTGACATGCTTTACTTCAACCAGTTTATGTACTTTTATATCTTTCTGGTTTACCTTGCCTCATGTGATTTTGATCACCTTCAATGTCTCTTAGTCATCGTTCTGGTTGGAAATCTTTAGAGTCACCCTCTCTCCCTGATATGTTGTGATGTTTTCAGCCTGAGTTGATATTTTATTTTAATGAAATAAAAGAGAAACTATGGATTTTAAAGTGGGGACTGGAAATGTGATTTGGAGCGTCTTCCAGTGTAATGTGGTGGTTTTAAACTTTCACAGAGCTTCAAGCAGCACATTATTTTAGTAGTTGGCAGTATGATGTGCCTTTGAGGCAAACCTTATCACAGTAATTACTGCTGCTCGCTCTCTCTGTGTCTTTTTATAACTTGTTTGTTCCACCACATGGCTCTAAATGTTAGAGCTGGAGAGAAACCTCACAGAGTTAACGGTGACCAATCTTTGTCGTTGTACATTTTGATATATGAGGTGATTTTCTGTTCTTCTCTTCCACGTCTTTATGTCCATGTTTACAATCTCACACTGTTTGCCTCCATCTGTTGGTCCTGTACTGTAACAACATCCGCACACTCCTCCTCATCCTGAAGTCCATTCGTGTTCATTCTGTTGTTTTTATTTTGATGTCGTGTTTTTGATCATCGGTTTCCGTGTTTTGTATTTTGTGAATTTATTTGTTGGCTGGCCCAACTTTAAGTTTGTTTGATCTTGCATGTTTTAATTATTGCATTTCTTCTGTTCGTTTTTGCGCATGCTGTTCAAAAAGCCCTTGAAATACAGAAGTCGTCACTAAATGTGTCCTTGGGTGTGAGTTCATGACCGTGTTACTGTTTTCATTGTCTTTTGAGTTTCTGCACATTTTCCATGAGCTCAGCCATGTTTTGGATTCACTGTCCACCACGTTTGAAAGTGAAAAACATCAAAAACTGACAGCTAGATGGTTCTTGTAGCTTTACCATTGAGATTTCTTTATTTTGACATTTTGACCACAAACCTCCTGCAGTCTTGCTCAGAAGAGTCATGTGATGTTGCCGTGTAAAGTAAGTGTGATGAAGCATTTTCTCAAAAAAAAGAAAAAGGAAAAAAAAGAGTAATGTTTAAAGTAATAGAGCAAAAAAGAGGGTAAAACTTAAATTTTTAAACTAACACATGGCAACACTGAACATATCCAATCAACTGTGAGCCTTTTGTTGCAGATGACTTTTTAACCTCCCTCTCCATTTCTGAGATGTTTTCATTCTTTCTTCTTTTCTCTGCAGCGATCTACCAGCAATCCAAAGTTTTTTGCTCTCCAAATGCACTAAATTTAATTCTCAAATTTTTTTTATGTTGTTTACAGATACAGAACGCCAACACAAACATATTTTTTCCCACAGTGTCAACAGGCAGAGGTGAAGTGAGGTCAGGTTGATGGTGCCAAATTAACTGTTGAGAATTAAATCGCTTAACTGCAGAATCAAGTCTTCTTCACAGCAAAGTAACAGAGAAAAGAATAATAAATAACATTAATACTAACCACAAGAATGGTAGTATTTATTTTTCAGCACAACCCAGCACAATGATCAGAGTGTTGAGACTCCTCATCGGGCCTCCTCTTCCTTACTTCAAAATCTACATATTGGTTTGAAACATGCTAGGTCGTATTTATATTAAAAAACTGTTCACACATTATTCTAATAACGTTTGTTATGCAGAACTGCATAACTCTACATTATTTTCTTCAACATTAAAAAGTTTGGTAGCTTAAAGAGGCTGTGAGGACTATCTGTTTGAAGTGGGTTGTGGCAGCTGGAACCACGTGCACTCTGTTTGTTTTGGAAATGAATGGAGATTGGATCGTCTTTTTAACTACTTTTCTTTGTTCAAGACAACTTTTTAATGGCTACGACGAGACAAGTTAAGGTAAGCAGTTACACAGCCGTGTTGTTTAAAATGTGACAACAAGCAAACTTTGTCATTTTGTACCGTAGTTTAGTAGCTGGCTATTTAAGTGCCACGCCCAACCCAGGGTCTGAGCTATCCTTAGGCTAACGTGTTAGCGAATCCTTATGTGCTGCTCATCTACCAATCAGAGCTAACGTAACCTCACTCTTCATTTTATTGACTCTCAAGTTTGATCAGATCACTGCAGAATAACTGCTGCATGTGGGTTGAACATTATCACAAACAGATTCGCTCCTATTTTAACATTAAGCTCGTGCTCTGTCACCCTCCTGTTTAGCTTTCTTCTGTTTTGATGTCCTTTTTTTGTCTGACAGTTCAGCTCCAGTGTCCACCATCACTACAAAACTAATCCCAGTTCATTGTTTACTGATCTCTCTTCTCACTACTAACCTTTGTGGTGTTGTCATAGAGAATTCGACATACTGTAAATCAGTCCAGTCCTGCCCAACCCGATCAGAAATAGCATTTAGAAATAACCTTTATTGGTGCTGATAATCTCATTTTAAATTGGAGATTACAATCAGGCAGATATCTAGAAGTGAGACTTTTTCAAGATCACCTAGAAAGTCCTCACAGCCCCGAAAAAAAACACAGTAAACCAATGAAAAGTCATCAATTCCCATTAAAGGGTCGTACAGCTGTGGTATTTACCACACACAGCCACAGGGTGTCAGTATAGTACAAGCAAAAGAAATCCTCTCCACCAACGGACTACAGATGATGTTATCAGTTTTGATGGGTGTTTCTATCAGAGATGTTTTCAGACTTTAAGAGGAGAAACTCTGATCATTTTAAAAAACTGAGGACAAATGTTAAATGTGTTTACAGAAGCAACAATCAGCAGTGCTTTTAATATGATCCACATAAAGTCAACTGATTCAAGCATCAAAAAAAAAAAAAAAAAAACAGACATTAACCAGCATGTATTCAATCTGCATGTTTTCCCTCCTGAGTAGGATCATCTATGACATGGTGTCAATTCCTCGTCAGGTAAAGAAACACTTCCTGCTCTTCGTTTGAGTTCATTCTCATCCTATCAGACGCTTCTCCCCTCTAATCCCATCACAGGATCTAAAGCCACTGAGGGAAGCAGCTAAACAGTCAGCAAATCTCCTGGACTGACTCTGCAGGGGTCTGACTGAACACACTTTTAGACTGTTCACACACTGGAATAGTCTCTGCAGAGATCTTTTTACAGCCTGAATGTCTTTATGTTGCTCCTGGGCTGGATCAAATAACCTGCTTTGTGTCAACACTGCAAGAGGAAGTCAATTTAGTTTTTTATTCACATCATAAAACATTTTTTAAAGACTACACATACATTTCTGTCTTTTTTAATCCTGTAATGTAAATATGTTCTGTAATAATGACAACTTCAAATGTCTTAACACCTTTAAAAATGAGAGAAAAAACTACTTTGAGAAACAGAAAAATCTCAAAACCCACAGCAAAGGAACCCTGAAAACACAGCCAGACACAACAAAACAACATGAAGAGTTTGTCTGTCTGAAGGTAAACACAGAGCACAGAGGATGTGATACTGTGTGCTAAACAAAAAAAGGCCAATGAGTGCAAAAAGCAATAAAGTGCAAACAAGAACATAATTAAAAAAGAAGGAATGTTTCAATAAGGAATTCAAAACAGAAGAATAAAAGAAACCTAAATAAAAATAAAAATAAAAGAACAAAATAATAGAGTCAAAGAAATTAAGAATTGGAGGCAACTAAGTAAAAAACTAGTCGTGGCACATTAAGATACTGAAATAAAAGAAGTTTGTATAAAACTTGAATGATATTAAAGTAGACTGTAAATCAGAGAGAATGTGAATTAGAAAGAAAGAAAGAAAGAAAGAAAGAAAGAAAGAAAGAAAGAAAGAAAGAAAGAAAGAAAGGATTTTTTAAATAAAAGATTGAAGCTGTAAAAAGCAAAAGGTATTGAAATGTATTAAAAGATTAAAATCAAAGGAACAGCATTAAAAACAAAACAAAACAACTAAAAATTAAAAGTAAAATGAAAACCATTTTAGGTAATACAAAGAAGCATGAAAAAACAAGAAACATAATTAAAAGAAATTACATTAGATGGCAAATAGAAAAGAAAAAGGAAAAATTAGATATTTGATGAAAAAAAAATAAAGGAATGGAAACTGAAATGAAATCAAACTGTAAAAAATGAAAGCTGAAAAAAAAATAAAAGAGAAAAAATAATGATGTCCTAAAGAAAATAAACTATAAAGAGAGAAATAATAAGATAATTGAAAGACAATGAGCTCGTGCAAATGTGTGATGAGAGTCCATCATGCGTCCAAACAGAAGAAGACTTTTATCAAAACATTCAGGCTGAGTTTTCTCACTGTCTCAGTCTGTCTCCATCTTGTCCCCTGCAGGGCTTAAGAGGGACCATCCAAGCTTGTCTGGCTGCCCCTGGCCCTCCTTGTGGGGTCTAAACCCTACACACACACACACACACACACACACACACACACACACACACACACACACACACACACACACACACACACACACACACACACTGACAGAGTAATCCTGTCTGTGTGTCGTCCCGTCCCGGCTCAGAAAGCTCAGTCCAGCCCTGTGCAGCACTCCCAGAGCACAACCCGGGAGTTAATCTGGATCATGACGGTAATTACTGCCCGGCCTGGAGGAGGGTATCTTCAGGGGGAGTTGTCCACTTAGGGAGGAGTCAAATGGGAAGTTCTACCCACTGACCTTGGAGAAAACTATGAGAGAGGGAGTGAGAGAGAGGGAGGGAGGGGAAGAGAGACGGAGCAAGTCCACACATTAGCATACTGACAGAGTTCCAGCACTGCAGATCTCTCTCTCTCTCTGTCCGAAGACACTCTGCTCTTCAGTCCAGCACTGGAAGACAGAAAAAACCCTCTGAGGACTTCTGCACCTGTGAGTACACTTCTTTCAGCTTGTCATTCACTCTAAATGTGTGTGTGTGTGTGTGTGTGTGTGTGTGTGTGTGTGTGTGTGTGTGTGTGTGTGTGTGTGTGTGTGTGTGTGTGTGTGTGTGTGTGTGTGTGTGTGTGTGTGTGTGTGGAGTCATATCTCAGGGTTCCTGGATGCTGTATGAAGTGTTTTCTCTCAGGTGCTCAGTGATGTTCGCAGTCTGAACTTCACAGTGCAGTGACACGTGTGTGCTGTATGCAAAGTATCTGCGTGTGTGTGTGTGTGTACGTGTATGCACATGTTGTTCCTTCAGCTGTCTGTCACAAACACACACTCCTGCAGTTAGATGATGATGATGATGGTTTTTGAGCTGGTGCATCAGCGTTCTCCTCCGCTGGCGTCTATGACAGCTGTAAATGTTGTTGCAGTGGGAGGACGTGCTCCTCCTCGCCCTCCTTGTTTACCAGCGTGGCTGAGAGTCAGCGCTGCTTCCTGTGGGGCGACGAGCTGCATCAGGGTTGGTTGGCTGATAGAAACACTGCAGCAGCCAGGCATCTCCTGCAGCATGCAACTGAGTGCCAAGAGGTGCTGCTGCCACCAAAAGATGTCACTGTTTCTGCACAGTGTGTCACAGGGATGGATGAGTCTCTGCAGCAGCAAAACAAACAGATTTAAGAACTTACTGCGTTAGTTTTCATCATTTGATTAGTGGCACTGATGCCCCTCTTCTCTCCCTCTTCCACCATCTCCTCAGTGCAGCTCATCTTTCCTCTGAATTCGCCTCATTTTCTCATTTATCTGTCTGACATCGGCATCAGGAAACACACAGAGAGGCTGTGGGAGGATGATTTCCAAGCTGGAGGAGCTGAAATGAAAGGTTGTACAGAAAGGTTTGATTTTAGGCAAGTGTGTGTCATAAGCTGACGCAGCTGACGTAACAGAGAGGAGGCACAGACTCCCAGCATCCTCTGTTTTCCTAACATGAACAAGCAGCTACCAGAGGACGAGAGGAGTGAAGGTGAAGGGAAGGAGACTATGATGTGGGGGGGGGGGGGGGGGTTGTGCCAGTGGCTGCCGTCGTCCTACTTACTCCTGCTGCATGACACAGAACTGAGTTTTTTCTGGGGTATGAACTAGAAATAGCAGCTTTTCCTGCACCATCACGGAGCGGTGGATCAGCTCAGGTAACTCACAAACTCCTCATGAGTGGTCGATCAAGGTCGCAGCCCAGATCTTCTCTCCCTCTCCTCTCTCTCCTCCCCACCAGGCTCTACTGTATCAGAAGACACATTGTGATCCTGTGCTGCACTGTGCTGAGTGGGAGGCAGGCTCATGTGATGTTGGTGGTGGGGGGTGAATGGCTGTCATTCATAATAGAGAGCCTGTTTGCCCGTCAGCTGCACCCTGCTCAGACTTCAGATGCTGATCCTGCCGTCAGCTGCTGCCTGGATCCTTCACAGCTGCTCTGCTGTGACTTTAAACGTGTGTGTGTGTTGTGCTGGAGGAGAGGCATGCTGTTATGGAGGACATATAAGCTCCAACACATGTGTCAAATCAAAACATATCGAGTCAAACAGCACATTGTGATGCAAGACGAAACAGAATCGGCTTTTAAATTAAAGGTAAAACGTACATCAAAGTGAAAAAACAGCTAAAGAAGTAAAAGAAACAAAAAGTCACTGAGTGACAGGATTAAAACACACAAAACCACTTAAAAAAGATCAAGGCTCCATGAGGACTTTCTTCAAATACGCCTTTGGTAGGAATCAGTTGGGATAAAGACTCCATTTCCCATGAGCACCATCACCCACTGTCATAAAGATGTGACTCATACCAAGGCGCGCATTTGATTTGGAGAGCAGATCTTCTTTTTAACACTACTTTTCTTTGCTTAGGACAACTTTTCCCAAGATGCAAAGCAGCGAGGTAATTTATTTATCTGTATTTATGTGGTGCTGTTGTTTGAAACGTGAAAACAATCAAACTTTGTAAACTCAGTTTGTAGTTTAGTGTCCAAAATGTGAGCAGACTGTTTAATTTACTCACAGCCCTCCTGTCAACTTAGCCGGCTGGCATCGTGTTGTCACAGATTCATGTTCTTCCTGCGAAATCCAACTCAACCACAAATAATGAAAAATAGCATTCAGAAATAACCAGTTTTGGTGCCGAAATCATGGATTATGAACAGGCAAATATGTAATCGAACTGCTGTCTGTGTCTGGATTGCAGGACAGGATGTTGGTCTGCTTTTCTCTATCAGAGATGGTTGGGGTCCAGGTGCTCCTCATGCTGGTCTCACATGTGAGACCAACAACTGTCTTTGTTTCCTCACTCTGAGAGCAACCTCATACAGACACTACCTTTTTTATACCACAGAGTCAACAGGCAGAGGGGACTGGGGATTTGACCAATCAGAATCAAGTTTTTCACACAGCTGGAACATAAATATGAAATGATGAATAAGGTGAAAGACATTCTCCACCCACATGTAGAAATGTTTAGATTCAAGTAAAAAGCTAGCTTGAGATTTTCTCTTTTTGTCTTCCTGAATCTTGACCTTCTCGTGTACATTTATCTGTAAAGAGAAACCTTGATCTGTTTTGCGAAGTTAAGATTCAGTAAGAAGAAAAAGTTCTTGGATAAAGCAGTGAGTATCTCTCCATCCCTGGTGGTGCACCGTTTGCAGTGTGCTGTCAGTGGTATTGTGTTAAACGTTACAAAGCTACCCCCGCATGCCACAGCTGAGTGTCTGACAGCGTTAATCTCTGCTGGCAGACTGTGGACGGCTGTGCTCTGCTGCTGCTTCTGCTTGTGCTGCTGCTGCAGACTCTGTACTCTTTCAGGTCAGTCAGCAGCAGCAGCAGAATGCAGCTCTGACAGGACTGGACAGAGTGAGTGTGTGCATGATGAGGAGGACTTCTGCAGCATGAGCAGGGAACTGCTACGTACAGCACATTTAAGCAGTGGACTGCAGAACTAGGGAGAGAGTGGAGGGTAACATGAGTCAGACCTCCAACACGTGAGACGAGGACCATTTGTACAACTTCATCTTTTAATTCCACTCTCATCATCCTCATGAGATGAGAGATGAGAGGAGTTAGAGGCTGAGGATGAGAGGTGCAAATGTTTCAGTGCATTTGTACACATCATTGTATTTATGTATTATGTGTTTCTGTGCCTCCATCGTACCTGTTTACATCTGAAGGAGCTTCAGGTGTGGTGATTGGTTGGTTAGCTGTCTGCATGATAATCAGCTGATAATCCTGCTAAGCTATTTCTCGTGTAAAGCTTTGTTTTGTCCGGCAGATGGACTCTGCAGGGTGTATTCTGTCTGCTCTGACCATTGTTTTGTGGGTCAGTGTCGTGGATGTTTTGTCAGGTTATTGTTTTATGATCTAAAGAAGAGGCTCCTGTTCAAGACGTATTTTAAGGGGAATATTCTGAAGGATATTAAAGGTGTTTATCCTGCTGGAGAACACAGAGGATGATGAATGTGGGCCCTGTGGACCTGATGATGTGGAAAGGCAGTGACTAACACTGGTCTATAAATAACCTGAGAACATGTGTCTGTATCTGATGGCACTGTTGGAACAACCACAGCATCCAAAACAAGTTTATTTACAGACACAGACAGAAACATTCTCAGCATTTGAAGTCACTGAATCCAAAAACATGCGACCAACAACTGAAACACCAAACTGATTACTCTCATGAGCCACAGATTATGTTTGGTCTGCACAAGATTTATGAAACCTCTCTCTCTCCACTCAGTCCTGTTATTGTCTTCATGTCGTCCTGAGCTGAGTTTAGCTAACCTCATCAGCAGAAATCAGCGGAATGCTCTGTGCTGCTCTCAGCAAACAATAAATAGCACAGGGTCATATAATAACAAACTGACAGGTTTCAGATTATTGGACTACAGCCCTGAATGAACCTCTATTTACTCTAGGGATTCAGCAAGCCAAGATTTTACTCCCAATATCTGGACTTTAGTTTCAGCGAATACAGATGCTGATCTGATCGGATACCATTTATCAAGTTAACGTTCTCTATTCTTTAGTATGAGGATGAGAACGAGTTCAAATTTGACTGGATTATTATTTCATTGGATTATAAAAGTGTAAATGTGTGGTGAGTAAATCTCCAACACTTACAGGAATTACAGTTTTAACCGTAAAGCTCAGCAGTGGATGAGAGAAGAATGAAACATTCACATATTAAGAGTTTGTCGTCAGATTTTTGAATGAAACACGTGAAATACCTCCAAACTGTTGAGCTGCTGTAGTTCTCTTCCTTCATGATATTTTTGGTCTGATTGGCATTGATGAGGAGATACATCCACATGGTTGTTGTCAACACAGAAGAGCGTAGAACTGAGTTGAATAGATCTGTGCAATGGATCGGCTCTTTGATATCCAACCTTTATGCCAACCTTTATTCCAGTGTGGCTTTGAAGCAGACACCTACAGTAATGAGAAGCTTGATGTTGATGTTCAGCCACCAGCCCTGCAAAACTGATATCCAATCAAATGTTTATGCCTTTAATTTGAGTTAAAAAAAAGATCTTATTATACTTAATATGAGCCACATTCACCTGACAAGTCCAGAAAATCTCTTATTTCAAAGATATTCAAAGATTAAAAAAAAAAAAAAAAAAAGACGCATGAATTGCTGTGCAGAGAAAAAGAAAAAAAAACTCAAGAAAGAAAATGCACTTGAGTTTTTTTTGCATTAAGAGACATTATTTTTGTTTAAAAGAAATGTTATCTAATCCTTTGGCAGATTTATTTTTCCTCTACAAGCAATTCAGGGATCATTTTTGTCTTTTAATATCTTGAGTTAAGACTAGAGCCTGACCGATTGTAGCGCATCACCGATTAATCAGCATTGGTCAAATAGTAACTGCTGTTTTAACTTTGTTGCTGCCACCAGTCATTTTAAAAATAAGTGTTCTTTTCATCCCCCTTGGCAGGTCTGGGATCCTGAGAATGTGTGTGAGCAAAAGACTTATGCAACTGTTCATTCACATGTCCACTATTATCTAATATAAGCCTAAAATACAGTTTTAAAGTCATGTAAGCTGAGAAACAAGTGGTTTTTAAAGTTCCTTTGTTTTTATGTTCTGCTTTTTGAATGAGATTTTGGCTATTATAAGATTTTTTTGTTTGTGTTCAGTATATATCCTGTGTATCTCATTGTTCTTATTTCAAATATCAACCAATATATTGGTTATCTGCCAATATATCAGATATTGGGGTTTTTTTTAGCCCACAATATCAGCATTGGTATCAGCATCGGCCCAAAAAATCCCATAACACTCGGGCTCGGTGAGACATTCTCTTGACTTGTCTGGTGAATGTGACTCATGTAAAGTTCAATGAGAAAATTTTTGCTAAAAGTAAGACATAAACACTTTCTTGGATTTCAGTTTTTGTTGTGTAAAAAAACAGAAGACAAATGTAAAACAAGTTTTCAGTTTAAGGAAACAGACAAACATCCTTGTCTCAGGAATAAACTGTGTTTATTTGAAGTGTAATAATGTCCTGATGTTTAAATACTCACTGCACACTCTCTGGGAACATGTGGGCACCACATGATCACTTCTTACTTCTGTATCAGGTCTCCGTCTAAACACTGTCACAACTTCCCAG
The DNA here is from genome assembly GCA_030710495.1 of Labroides dimidiatus. NCBI lineage: Eukaryota > Metazoa > Chordata > Actinopteri > Labriformes > Labridae > Labroides > Labroides dimidiatus. The sequence goes on from CM061147.1 coordinate 7,241,775, forward strand.
ATATTTTTAGCCTTATAAACAGTTATGATTCAGGAGAAAATCCAGGATTTTGACCTTACACAGTGCCTGGTTTGAGAGTGACGGTGTGCAGAGTAAAGGAAAGGAAAAACAAACATACAAAGCTGGAGCAGTTTTTCTCAGAGATCAGTGCAGGAGGGAAAAATGTCTTGGTTTTTTTACTGCTACCTGTGTCTTCTGCTCACACCTCACCATGCCATTATAATTTTACAAGTGTGGGTGCAGAGAAGACGTAGACACATGGACCAGCTCTCTGGACTGATTCCATGCAGAGTTCCTCCTGAAGTCCACAGTCCCTAAAGAAAATTCCTGCAGTGTAAATGAAGCTTTAAACTGCTGGATGTAACTCAGTTTGACATGAGAACCAGATCCTCTCATGGCCTCCCAGGAATCCAAAACTCGTTAGCTTAACAGTAAAATCCTCTTCACCTGGCTGCCAACGTTTGGTGAGACTTCTGATAAATAAGGAGCTGAGGCCTGCTTGTAATCCAAAGCCCGTTTCTGTAACTGACTCTCTGATTCTCTGCCAAAAGCAACCAAACCTCAAATCTGAAAGCTCTGGGATAAGAGCAAGTGTTTCTGCTAAATTTGTAAGCCCTTAATAAGAGCCCACCAGTCCCAGTCCTGCAGCACAGACCCTTAACCTCAGGGACCCTGACCTCGGTCAGACGTGGATGTGACCCTCACCAGATCTAACCCTACAGGCCAGACAGGAACACATGGAGAGAGAATGAGGGGAAACAGACTGTGACTCAATAATCTGACACAGGTTTGGAGCCTGTGGTTAGCTCAGGTCAGCTGGTTGGCTCACATCAGTTTTAGTATGAAAATAAAACCTGTTTATGAATTCTGCAGGATTCATGAAGCACATGTGTTAGGCCGGCCATGATGGCTGGAAGTATGTTTCCCATCAGACACAGCCAAAGCACACAGACTGAAATTTGTATTAGAAGTGGAGAACTGATCAACATTTTCATATTCATAAAAGGTCACTTCTTATTTATTGACGAGGTGTCTGGAGATTCATGCCTAACCCTGCTGTTTCCTTCTGCTTTGTGGCGGAGACCAAAAACAGAGCGAGCATCAGAGTGAACTTTGCACAACTTAAACAAACATCTCTTGCTTCATGCATGCTCAGTGTGTGGGCAGGAACTTGTTTCACATTAGATACACTAACCATGTGTGACAATAAATAGAACAACTGTTTCTGATACAGATTTTTGAAGCAAATCGGCCTCAGCAGGCATACTGGAAATGGGCGGGCTTTGAGTCTCCACACTTGCAGCTATAGGACGCCCATCAGTCACATGAGCTGAGCTGTTCCTCTGATTGGGTGAATTCGCAATCTCCTAAACTACCGAGTTAGAAAAAAATTCACCCCCAGTACAGTGTGTGCTGTCAGCAACATTAGTGATTCAGACGGGACATTTTTTCTACCAGGCTGTAAACATATTTATTTCGGTTGTGCAAACGGCTTTTGTTGGCTTGGTGTGTTTGTGACTTCTGGTACTTCTGGAGCCAGCCTCAAGCGAGACTCAACGAACTGCAGATTTTTGCACTTCTGTATCGTCTCATATTTTCAGACCGGAGGTTGCCACATGGGCGCTCCTTATGTAAGGTGCTAAAAATTAGGACTAACATGCTCAGCCACCTCGTTCACCACCACCCTGAGAAAACTGTGCCTGTAGCTCATCGGCACAGCAAAGATTTCACACTTTTTTTCTTTTTTTAAAAGGTAAAGCTGCCTTTTAATTTACCCAGGGCAACGACAAGTGCACATACTATTTCTGTGTATATTTGTAGGACCTTTGTCCATACAGCACTTTGGAAACTGTTTCACTTCATGATGCAGGAACTTGAGTTGAGGTATGAAATACTCAGCTGTAAACATTTCACTGGAAAAACTGTTCCAGCGCTTTACCAGGAGGCAAAAGCTGAAGTGGAGGGTCAAATCTGCAGAGAGAGTGGGGCTTACTTGTCACGGATGGACTTAGAGGACCACAGACCAATTGCTTGACAATTACTGTGCATTTTTTAAACAACAATGGGGAAATTAACTCATGTGTACTGCAAACCAGGGTAATGCACAATACTCACACCAGTGCACATATTTCAGAAGTACTTAGTGTTTACAGTCATGTTGCACTACAACAGTGTCATTGTTTTCTTAACTGTGGTTAAATTATACTGCAAATTATAAACTATTTTTTTTTATTTTATTTATTTATTTATTTATTTTTGTTTGTTTGTTTTTGTTCCCTCTTGCAACAACACGGATATATTATAGGTTATTAAGAACAATATGTGGATAATCGAAGTATCATCATTTTGAGATATTATCAAGATCCTGAGCCATGTATCGTATCCTATTGTATCGTATCATATCATATCGTATCGTAATCTATCGTATCATATTATATCATACCGTATTGTATCATATCATATTGTATCGTATTGTATCGTAACGTATCCTATCGTATCCTATCGTATCGTATCGTATCGTATCGTATCGTACCGTATCATATCGTAGAGTATCGTATCGTATCGTATCGTATCATGAAGTACTGTGAGATTCCCAGCCATTAAGCTTCCATGAAAACATAAAGCTTGAATCTCTGCATGTGTTAGCATAGCTGCAGTTTTATTAGCATGCTGAATGCTCTCAGCCTCAGCTGTTAACTGTCACTCCTGTGGGTGCAGTGGTGGTTTACAGAAATGAAGGAGGAAAGCTAACCACTTGTTTTTCCAGGGTTGGAGGTCTGAAGCTGTTTCTAATGCAGGACACAATTTCTGTCTATTGTTTTTTTAATTTAGAGTTAGTCGGTTGCAGTTCGAGGTTCTCAGGTCATTGGTTTCTGCTAAATTTGCTTTCAGTGGACACAGGCCCTCATTGCTGCTTCACATAAGTGCAGCAGATTTTGTATGAGTGTTGGCTTGCATGTGAAGTCATTTGGCAGAGAGAAAAGATCAGATGCTTGCAGAGCAGAGAGGCTGAAAACAGGACCCTTCATCACTGGACTCTGAGGAGAGTGAGACGGAGCGAGTTGCACGCCTCATCAGATACAGCAGGCCAGGAGGTGTGTGGGCCAGGAGGTCACACAGCCAGTCAGGCGTTCATAAATAGACGCAATACACATTCGGACACATGATTCATGTCAACACACACACACATGCTGAGAGAGGAGAGGGAGTCCAAACCTGACTTAAGTCTTCAGAGCAGCTGTCTGCCCGGGTCTTCTTCTCAGTCCATCCAGGATCAGCTTTCAGAGGCCAAGCGCCAGTCTAACAAAGAGAAAAGTCTCCAAAATATCACACCACAACTTCTGTAAAGAGCTTAGACCATGACCGAGACAATGGGAATAAATCCTATCAATAAGAGTGTATGCTGACACATGAACAGGCAGACTCACGCTGCAACTTTTAAAGAAACATTTTTAACAAGAAGATTTTTCAGTTCACAGGAACTACATCAACTGTCTCTACATGTTAGCCCTGTAATAAGCTGGTGGTCTGTCAAAGGTGTACCTGCCTTGTGCCCAAAAGACAGCTGGGAAATGCTCCAGCCCTGAAAGGGAAAAGCAGACAGGGAAGTGAATGATTGAACAGATGGAAAACGGATGGCCCCTTTAAAAAGGACAAAGTGCAGGGTTGATGTTTTTATTCACTGCTTTGAGCCTGTAAATTAAAATGAATGAACAACAGAAAAGCTGTAAGCGTCATGTAGTACACACATTAATAAAGACAGTTTAAAGGCTCTGTGGGGACTGTTTGGAGTTTAATTTCACATCATGAACAATGAAGACGTGAGCACATGAGATTGTTTGCTTTGAATGCAGAAACCATCCTCACAGCGTTGGTCTCTGTTTCCTCATCCTCCGTCACGTTGTCCTTCCTGCCTACAGGGACTAATTAAGTGTGAGCTCATTCAAACAAACAGTGACGTGTTTCATAGTGTGAACAGAGACTTTGAGCCTGGGGTTTGTTTTCTTGTCCCTTTATAAGCCTGTTTTGTTTCAATAATCTGACATTAGTAAGAATATACTGAACAGGCCGTGAAAAAGTGCTCCAACAAACACGTTCACAGTCGAGTGTGTGATACACCAAAGAACTAGAACACACACATGATCGTGTTTTAACATTTTCTGGATCATTAACTTTCATTCCTTTAATTATTTATCCCCACGTAGTATTTTTTTAAAATAAAAATCTGTTTTTAATGTTGTTATCTGCAGGTTTGTTTTTAATCAATCATTTTTCTTCCTGTTTGATCTCCTCTTGGACGTGTTTTCTTTCCTCATCACAACAGAATCAAACAAACCCTGATGTAACCCAGTAACCATCTTAACATGACACAATCCTCCGACTGACTCATGAGGAACCTTTGCAGGGGACGCCGCTGCTGTGAAAATGTCGACTGCAGCGATGAGGAATGACTGTGTGACTTTCTGTGTGTGAGATTCCAGTTGGGCACTCATGCAGGTTGGACATTTAAGGAATAGACAGTGTGTGTGTGTGTGTGTGTGCATAAATGTGTGTGTGAGCAGTATAAAGTTCATGTGGTTTTGACGGTCCCCGTCCCTGTTTGTACTCCTTTTGAGCCGGTTCAGCTCTGGCCTCTGTGTCGCCTGGACTGTGGGAGTCTTTCTCACCACAGATGTGTTCTGTGTACAGTCCTGTTCGCTGAGGTTTCTGACTCTGGGTGTGGCTGGTTTCTGTTTTATTTTGGCTTCAGTGGATTTTTCCTCAGTGAGAGGAGTGAAGGTTCATTTCAGGCCACAGCACCCAGCTGTCTGCTCTCAAACTGCTCTACCTGCCTTTCTCCAAACTTTTAGGTACCTGGATGAACCAGGCAGTTCAAAAGAAATCTATTTAACTGAAATGATCAAGATAACCAACGAATTCATGTAAGTTATCAGTATAAGAATAACCAGAAGTGCATGGATGAGTGAAAATGGTGTTTTGATGTTGGTGATGTCTGCAGAAAGCTAAACGAAAAGCATGATGAGGAGTCAGCAGCAGAGAGGCAGGCTTTTACGCCTACTGCTGATCTAAGCAAGTAAAACCGATAACCCCCCCCAGCTCCACCCACATGCCAGGTACCTGAGGCAGAAAAACAGAGATGAGTGACAGAAACAGACCAGCACAGGAGACTGGGACGGGGTGTCACAAAAGACAAGCCCCGTATTGCATTTTCAACTGTTCCTGCTCCTACACTTCCATCACATCCCGGTACTGATGGTAGATGAGTTACATAATGCTAGCTATGGTAGCCAGCTAGCGTTCTCACATAGCTAGCATCACATCAGTCATCCACCATCCCTCGGTTGACCTCTGAAAACCCCAAAAAAGGACACCAGACTCGTCCTCTGATACTACAAAAAAACCCAAAGATACTCAAAGACCACAAAGTTGTTTCGTAAGCCGTACATTTATTTAAAGTCTGTGTAAAGCAGAAATAAATTAGTGTTATGAGTTTTTCCACACCACAGACACATGTGTCATGGACCACTGAGCCAAATTTGAAAGATTAAAAAGAATAGCTATCATATAAAATTAGGTCTCAAAATCATGGAAAAATAAGCACTTCTCTCTGCTGTGGACCTGCTGGACCTGTTTAATGTGTTTAGAAGAAAATGGCTGATTTTGCTTTACACATACTTTAAAACATTCCTTTTCTGTTTGAAGTAAAGATTTTCTATAATGTAAACATAAATAAAGCCTCACAACATGCTTAAATAAAAAGAAAAAGAGAGGTTGCTTACACTGTGCTTCCTACCAGACACCACAACAAAAAGAGGGGTACTTTTTCTGCAGTTCGTGCATTTACACTTCAGCGTTTTCTGTCTGAGAGCTCAGCACAGGCAGTCAGAGCATGTGGAGCAGAAGGAGTGGCCTGGGTCTTTCGCGAAACCTTTTTCACTTTTTTTGACTGTGAAAGGAAGCCAGAGTACCTGGCACCTGCACAGCTTGGAAACTGAAGCAGGAACCTTGTTGTCGGGTGGCCGCAGTGCTAACCACTCCACCACTATACATATGATTGCTTTTTGGAAGTGATCAATATAATTTTTTGCAGTGTGGCCACTGTGCAAAGAATCAAGGGATACGTTCTCCTGTATGAGATGCACATGCCGCAACCTACATGAGTAGTGGTGGTGACTTCAGGCCACATTTGAATCAACTTTAAATCCACCACTGTGACTCAACCGTCTTTAAACTGGATCTCTGAAAATAAGCAAGTGTCCATGTCTTATTATTGGTAGAAACTTGTCTCATTATACTCAATATAAGCTAAATTCACCATACAAGTAGAAAAAAAAATCTTTTTTCAAGATATTGAAAGACAAAAATAATGCCTGGTTTGCTTGTTTATCCAGGTCATGATTTATTCTGAAGACTGAGAAAAAATAAATAAATAAAAATCAAGGCAGCTGGACTGGGTTGAGTTGGGAACTTCCCAGTTCAACATAGCTGCCTTGTTTCATGAAGCTTTCAGAATGTGCGTGTTCAGGTTCTTGTATGAAAAAATTATTCATATTTCAAGAAGCTTGACAAGGACATCTTTTTTTAAACCCATTGAGAAAATGCAGTGAAGGCTCCATTTTTCTCTTTTAATATCTTGAAACAAGACATCTTTTTCTGTAGTTGTCAGGTAAATGTGGCTCATATTAAGCCTAATGAGATAAGTTTTACTGAAACAAGACATAAATGCTTGTTAAGATTTTAGTTTTGCAGTGTAGGCAGTGAAGAACCTCAGCAATGACAGAGAGAGATATAAAAAGAGAAAACGGTGCATAGAGTTAACACATATCAGGGAGTGGAGGTATTTAGGGCCTGATGGATCCACTGGGTAAAATGTTTGGTTCAGAGTCACAGCTTCAGAAAGTTAGACCTCATTTTAAGAAATGCTCAACCTATTATATGACTGCTTCATGTGGACCCTTCTTTTGGACAGTTTCTGTTAAAAAAAAAAAAAAAAGCCACATGGAGACGAGCTGCTGACAGGACCGCACTCCCAGAGTGCAAAGATGCCACTGAAACCCGTGAAAGCACACCACAGCCAGGCTGACTGCAGGATTTAGAGATACCCGACTTTCTGCTCCACACCCTCATTAGACCATTAAATTATGGGATGCCTGCTCCGGCTGAGATGAGTGTTTTTCTTTTGGGCGACTTCCAGCTTGTATACAGAACATATAAGCTGTAATTATGATGTAGTGCTTTCCATCAGTGTGGCAGAGGAGCTGCTATTTTTTATGTAGAGTATAATAATTCAAATGTTACAACCCTAATACCAATGAAGATGGGAAATTGTGAAAAATATAAATGAAAAAATAATACAATGATTTCCAAATCATTTTAAGCTATATTCAATAAAATACACTACAAACGGAAACTATTGGGGGGGGGGGAGGGGGGTGCAAATATTCACCTATTTTGAATTAGATGCCTGCAACACGTTCCATAAAAGTGGGGACAGGGGCAACAAAAGACTGTGAAAGTGGAGGAATGCAAAAAAAAAACCCAATTGTTTGGAACATTCAACACCTGAACAGGTTCATTGGAAACAGGTGAGTGTCATGATTGGGTATAAAAGGAGCATCGAAAGGCTCGGTCATTCACAAGCAAGGATGGGTGAGGTTCACCATTTTGTGAACAACTGAATGAACAAATAGTCCAACAGTTATAGAACAATGTTTTTCAACGTACAATGTCAAAGAATTGATGGATTTGATCATCTACAGCTCATAATATCATCAAAAGATTCAGGGAATTGGAGAAATCTCTGCACGTGAGCAGCAAGGCTGAAAACCAACATTGAATGCCCGTGACCTTTGACCCCTCAGGCAGCACTGCATTAAAAACCAACATCATTGTGTAAAGGATATTACCACGTGGGCTCAGGAAGACTGCAGAAAACCACTGTCAGTTGACACAGTTCATCACTACATCTACAAGTGCAAGTTCAAACTCTACCATGCAAAGACAAAGACATATATCAACAACACACAGACAATGCCAAGACACATTCTGCACGTGTTACAACAGCGTGGCTTCGTAGTAAAAGAGTGCAGGTACTAGACTGGCCTGCCTGCAGTCCAGACCTGTCTCCCATTGAAAATGTATGGAGCATCATATCATATGGAGCACAAAATACGACAACAGAGACCTCAGACTGCTGATCAACTGAAGTTGTTCGACCTCCAAAGCTTCAACAATTAGTGTCCTCAGTTCACAAACACTTATTGAGTGTTGTTAAAAGGAAAGGTGATGGAACACAGTGGGGAACATGACCCTGACCCAGCTTTTTAGGAACGTGCTGCAGGCATCAAATTGAGTGAATATTTACAAAAAAATCAAAGTTTATCAGTTTGAACAATAAATGTCTTGTCTTTGTGGTGTATTCAGTTGAGTATAGGTTAAACAAGATTTGCAGATCACTGTATTCTGTTTTTATTTACGATTTACACAACGTCCAAACTTCATTGGAATTGGGGCTGTACAATGACCATTTCCTTTACTCTCAGTGGAAAATCAAGGAGGTCAGGGATCAGTGCTGATATTAAGACGTGCAGTTCGCCATTCACACTCATTCACTCACTCACTCACTCGCAAATATAGAGCACAAGACAGCTTTTCCCAGGATGCAAAGCAATAAGGTAATGTATTTATTTGTAGCTCTGTTTTTTTCAAACATGACAGCAATCAACCTCTGTAAACTCAGTTAGTAGCATGGTGTACAGAGGGTGAGCAGACTGTTTACTGTTACTCACAGCCCGGTAAAATAAAACTGAGAGACATACACTTTGACAGCAGGGTGTACCTTAACAAACCTTGTATGAAAGTTAACGAGGGAACAGTATTTCTATTAATCATCGTTAGGCAATACTCTGTCAGGTGAAGATATTCTAAACGAGTTGACGATAAGATACTTTGAGTGCATAAACGTTATCATGAGTTGACGATAAGATGCTTTGAGTGCGTAAATGTTATCCCTTTCCTCCTTCTTCTCACGAACACGCTCGTTCTTCGGTCTCACACAGCTGTGGACAGTATGTATGTATCCATGCATTCTGCAGCAGCCTCAGTCTGCCAGAGGCTGCTCAGATCAGAGAATTATTTCATACCTTCATGCTCCACAAGGAGCCAAATCTGCTGAGCCTCATCAGGCACACAAGAAAAACGGACGTGACACACGCCATAGAACTCAGTAATAACACACACACACACACACACACACACACACACACACACCACTGTTCAAGGCCGCTCAGTGAGGTCACGGCTCAGCTCAGGGATCATCAGAATAGCTGGACTCTGACGTGATTCTCTCTTCTCCTCTGCTGTAACACAAGAGCTTTCTTTCTCTGCTGCTCTGTTTTTCATTGCACTGTTGGATAACCTTCATTTAGCTGTGATAATGTTTGCATTATGTGTAGTGTGTGTGTGTGTGTGTGTGTGAATGTAACACATACAGTCCATCAAGAAATGTTTCAGGTTGGTAATCTGTTTCTAAACAAAAGTTTTTCTGATGTCATCCTGCCTGAGGCTTTCCAACCAATGTGTAAACGTGTGAATGTGTAAACTGAAGTCATCTGTGTTTCTTCTTTTGTGACGCGTTAGAGGCCAAAATCTTACAACAGCCCGAAATGTCATGAAATAAATGTAGTCAAACCCAACATGTAATTTGGCTCAGCATCTTGTTACATTTTTTTAATTACATTTCACTCTCAGCACTTTATTACATTATAAAGCACTTATTACATTTGGGGTTTTATTACATAACTATCTCTAACATGACATAAAAAGCAATGTAATGTAGACCCTCTTTTTTTATTTCTTTTGACTTTTTCCACCTTAAGACAGGACCCTTAGTTTAACTTGGTGAACCTTAACATGCCTATCTAGTACTCTTGAACATCAAGGTTTTTATATCTCAAATCTTTTATTATCTGACCTCATGAAGCTCATTTCTAAGACTGCTGGTTGTTCCCCGAGCCGGCCTAAAGACTAAAGGTGATCGAGCCTTTGAAGTGGTGGCAGCAAAACTTTGGAATGATCTGCCAGGTAATATTCGTTCTGCTGTCTCCACCTCCACTTTCAAAAAGCTCCTAAAGACTCATTTGTTTAAACAGGCTTTTAACTCTCATCTTACTGACTAATGTTTTAATAATGCTATTGTTTTGTTACTTTTATTGTCTTTTACTCTGTTTTATTGTTTCATGCTTTATGATGTCATTTTAATATTTCATGTGAAGCACCTTGTGACTCTGTTCTATGAAAGGTGCTATATTAAATAAAGTTTACTTACTTACTTACTAATCCTGATGACTTTTTGAAAATTCTGTCAAAAATCTTCTGAACTTGGGCACTTTTAGCATCTGAAGGTTTGGCTCTAATGGACTCCCACAGGTCATGTTTTGCTATGTGTCACCAGGAGATGGTTTTCCTTAAAGAGGTGGTATTCTGCTTTCCCATATTTTAAACGTGAAGATAAAGTAGCAATGCTGGATGTTCTACTGAATGTATGGATTTTCAAATCTATGTATATTCACATGTTGTTGAAATCAAAACGGTCTGTTCTAAAAGTAGCACAGGATCTTCACCAGACTTGCCCAACTAGTTGTTGACATTTAGAGGGGGCAGGCCTAAAAACACCAAGGTCTGCCCCCAGAAGACCTCCAGAGGGCTGGCCAATCAGAATGGAGAGGGTTTATGGAGCAGGAAGCCTTAAAGAGACAGCAGCTAAACCAAAGATTTATTTATTTATTTATTTATTTATTTATTTATTTATTTATTTATTTTAGCAGTAAAGCCTTAAAAAACATTATACATCCACTTTAGACGCTTGGCTTTGGGTCTTTTCGGGCCTAGGAACCTTCCCAGTAGATCATGCTAATCAAACCATTTCACTTTAGTGTTGAATTGAATGTCTCCATCTTTAAGGCTCAGATAATCCTGTCTGGTCCCTGTATGGTATCAGCTGAAGGTGATGAGAGGAAGGACTTAATGTCTGACTGTTATAAAAGTGTCAGGAGGGCTTAGAGTCAGAGACTAAGGAGGCTTTGTTCATTTGATCCCCATCTTTGGTTGAGATAAAGAGTACAAAGAGCACTGAACATAAGTTTTGGCGGTAAGATGAGTGACTGTCTCATAAAGGGGGGACAAAGACGGCAAAGAGAAGAACAAAAAAACTTTTGTTCTCCCACCAGATAGCGGATCCAGTTTCTCTTTCCTCCTTTTACAATATTTATGTTAAAAGCCAGGGTGTCATGGTTATTCTACACAAAGTTTATGAAGATCATGCCTCTCCTCGGTCTGTCTGATTGCTGTGTTTGCTTTACATGATTGTAGGTTGTAAAAGGGCGTCAGTAGCTGACTAGCTGTCACTGAGCGTGTGCAGAGCTACTGCATGTGTGACTATTCAGACTGCAGAGACAGAATGTGCAATAAATACAAAGCTGTGTGTTTGTGTGATTTGGTGGATAGGTGGGGACTGGCTGCAGAGACGCAGAGAGCTCTCCTGGTCTTTGTACCCCAGTGGTTCATTACAAGCGCTCTTTGTGACAGCCACAGATCACATGTCACAATATTTGAACAGCTGCACACCATAGTTGTGTGTTTGCTCTTTTCTGTCCACACACAGGGCAGAGATCTGGTTTGATAAGACAGTGTGAGAATTTAGAGAGCGGAGCAGTGGGAAAAGTATGGTTTGGGATCTGTGTCCTTCTCTTCCTCTCTTTACTGCCTTGATGTCTGAGAAGTCACTGTAAAGTCATTGTTATCTATATTTTGAAGTCCTCTACAGCATAAAAGAGATGTTCCCACACCCGGTGTCAAAAGAAGATGGAATGAGGAGCTTTTCACTCTTTGTGAAACTGTTTGAATTGAGAAAGATGTTTTGATTTGCTAACTAACAGATTCACTGGGAGAGGACTTATGTACACCATGCTCTGGATGAACACTTTTTTTTCTGAATGGCTGCAGGGTGTCAAACACTTCATGTCAGCTGAAAACCAATGAAGTAGTGGTGGGTGAAATTGCCTGTTTGCTATGACAACAGGGAAGCATCCATTCACACGTTATGCAACCTCTCTCTTTCTGCAGAATAAAACAACTTGACCCAGAGCTGAAGATAAAACATAAGCTGACAGAGTTTTCATGCCTCCATGTTGTCAAAAAAATCTTCTTTCATTCTTTTTAAGACTTAGCCTTGTGGGGGGTTTTTTCTCTTTTTTTGTGCTTTTATGTCTTCTGTCAAAGGACAGTGGATAGAGTAAAGCAGGAAATGTTGTGCAGCATCGGGCCACAGATTGGTCCCGTGCTTTCAGGACTGCAGCCTCTGTAGAAGGGGTGTGGAAGTGAACTGCAAAGCCAACCTCTGCCCTCTCTCCCTCAGTGTTTCTCATTCCACAGCTGTCACTGAGTCTGACTTTTAGAGAGCCCCCGAAGGGACGTAGAGGTGAAAAACTGAAGTTTGTAACATTTTCAATTTTACAGCAGGCTTCTGTTTGGATGTTTTCATGACTTAACGTAGAAACCTTTCCTTTTGGTTTTGAAAAGAAGTTTCATCAGGTTAAACTTTTGTAATGTGTGACCTGTCAGTCTTGCAATCTGTTTTTTTTTTCATTGTCCAGTGACATTAAAGCTGCTTGAGGTAAAATAAATTCTTGCCATTTTTCTATCATGTATAAGCCAGGATTTTATTATTGTGGCTTTTGTTGTATCAGATTTTTCATTTGGGAATAAAGATTGAATGAAGAGCATGTGGGCCTTTGTAAGCCGGATAAAAAAGAGGAAGGTCAAAAAGTCCTCACCATGCTCACACGCCTGACATCAGTAGAGGTATGAAATGAAACCATTCTGTCTGTTTGCAAAGATCCACACACATTTAAATCTATGTGAATAAATCATCAATATCACTTCATACCTGCGCTTTTAGACTCAACTTTTGAATGTTAAAACATGAAGTAATACACCTGAACTCCTCCTGCATGTTCTTACTGTCAGATCTTTCACGGCATCATGACTTCAATCTTTTTACTCCATCGTTCTGTGCGCTGCACCTACTGAAAGCTCCATGCGCTCTTTAAGTCAGTGAACCCTGCAGCTCCCTCAGATCTGCAGACATGTCCTGTTGTGTTATTAACTTCCAGTGAGTGAGTCAGAGAGAGCCTCGGGTCGGACAGCAGGAGGCTGATCTGCGGAGGAAAATCATTTTAACAGGAACTACTTCAGCTGTTCCAGCGGCTGATTTCCTCTGATGTAGGTCACAGTTATTGAAAAGGAGGAAAAAGGCCGTTGATAAAAGCTCCAGATGGCTGATATTCTTTGGATGAGTTTTTCCAAATTATAAGACAGGAAATGCTTCTGTTGCAGTCTGGAAAACCCACTGGCTGTCTAATGATTAGTATTAAACAACTTCCAGTCAGGACTTTATTTTTTTTGCACTGCCTTGTTTTCAGCAACTTCAGAAGCAACAGTGAGTTCAGATCAAGAAGAAAGCAAATTTGAGGCAAATTTCTAGCCCAAGAATGGGCTACAAACGCCCAAAGCTAGAACTAGCCCTTTATAGACCAGAAACTCTCCCAGCATTCAGAGTCTATATTTAAACATAGAGTCAGTGAACACTGATATTTGCAGATTGGAGACATGAGAACATGTTTGTGTGTTAACTTCCTGTGCGTCTTCATGTGGAGACAGTCGGGTGTTTGATTTCTGTGTTTCCGTACAAACCTGCAGAACATCATGGCCACTTCATATTAAGTTCATGAGTCAACTGAAACCGTGACCTCAGCCTGTTGTGGGATCACTGAGTCAACATTTGCTCATATGAGTTGTAATTAGAATGCAAAGTTTGAGCTGAGAAAGTTAGAGTTAATGTAAGATAAACAGCACTGTCTGGGTTAGTTTGGAATTAGAATTCAAAGTCAGGTAAGGGTCAAGCACATGCAGCTTTGATGCAGAATGAGAAAACAGGACCTCAGCTCAGATTACGCTGCCTTAGAAAGCTCAAGTGTTTGATTGCAGAGGGACCAAATCCTCCTGCAGAGCTTAGGTCTGTGCTGTGTCTGCAGTGTGATTTGTACTGAGCTCTGAGGTCACTGTGTAAACTGCAGCTGAGCTTTGCATTGTCTCTGCACCGAGAGCTCTGCTCAGGGCGCGTTATTTGACTGCAGATTACAGTCAGCGCCTGCTGCTGGAGGAGGAGTCTGAGCAGGCTACAGCCGCCTCAGCATCATTTCAGGAATATGAGGAAGTGGAGGAGAAAGAGGAGAGAGGGGAGACAGAGGGCACCTTCTCAGTGCTGAGTGTAGCACGGTTAGAATTCTGATCTGGTTCCAAACACTCAGTGTTTAGAGTCATAATTGGCCTGACAAAGAGATGACTCACCTTGTTTATCAGGCAAACTGAAGTAATACCTTGTGGTACATTGTTGTTTAACTTATTGAAACACTAATTCCATGGATTTAAACACAATTTCCATGCTGTATTAGTGTCTGGCTTTCTTCACTCTGCTGGTAAATGAACTGCACCATGTTAGGCTTTTTGGCTGATCCCTTTAAATTAAGATTAAGGCATACTCAGATTACTGACTGTGGTCGAGGCAAACAGCATGAGTTCAATATGAATCCTAAATTGTTTAAGAGAGCATCTTTAACTTCTCTATTGACTTTAATTAGCCACGCTAACACCTAACAGCCTTTTAGCATGTCTGCTTGAAGAAGCAGGAAATGTTTCGGTTGTGTTTAACTAAACTTGTCTTCAGTAGAGTCTAAATTGAGGATAATGTCATCATCAACCTTTATTTAAAGTTCTCAGAGAAATCATTGAGGGCGACCCTCATTTACAATGATGCCAAGAGAACACACACACAAAAATAAACAAATATGAGTCAAAAAAATTGATATGGCTACAACAGAATGAAAAACAGGGAGTGAAACAATAAAAACAATGACAATATATAAATTAAGTAAATGTCCAAGAATAACTCCCATGGTTACCCGACAATTAAAATCAAGTAAAACAGTTACAATCAAGTAACAGGCGGTTTTGAATAATATTTCTAAAATGATCATAAGGAATTAAAGTACTCAAGTTCAAGTTCCGTTGCAGAGTGTTCCAGGAGTTTGCAGCACTGATGCTAAAAGCAGTTTTCTCCAGGTCAGTCTTGGCATGAGGAACCTGGAGAACTAGCTTTGCTGGAGTGGGTTGAAAATGAACTGGGGTTCAGATGTAACAGAGAGGTGATGCATGATGGGAGCTTACCGGTAAGTGCTTTATAGATGAAACCAGTGGTTATTGAGTCCTTTAGTAAGAGAGGGCCAGCCAAATATTAAATAAAATGCAATGATGAGTTGTGTAGCTGTAACCGGTAATAAATCCTAGTGCAGAATGATAGACAGCATCCAAGGGCTTGAGTGTAGATACAGATGTGCATCACCGTAATCCAAAACTGACAGGAAAACAGCTCCAATAATCCTTTTCTGACAGAACATGGGAAAAGTTGATCTATTCCTGTAAAGGAAACCAACCATTTGTCATAGTTTGACAGTCAGGTTTTCAATATGACATTTAAATGTTAGTTTGTCATCTAACAAGACACTGGGATATTTGTATTCACTAACACACTCAATACTGGGACCAATCAGGGTGGTGATATTAAGGTTCTCATTAATATCCCTAATGTGTATGAATAGGTGGTCTTGTTGAATCTGTGGTGGTTCTGATTACCTGACTTCAAACCACAGAAATGAACCATTTGTCATGAAAGAAAATATCTAAAGATGACTCGATTGATTGGAAGATGATTTTTTTGTTTGTTTGTTTGTTTCATCTAACAAAAATAGTCTCTCTGATTCAACAGTTGGTGGCTTTCTAGTGGCACAGTTACAGTCTTGTGAGGCTACTTTTGGTTTAAACTGATGTATCATTCATGCATTAACTTTTTTTTCCTTAAGCATTTGAATTGATGCGTATAGTGACGATGGTGCTCAGACCCATTCCTGTCATTTAGCTCTTTGTGTGTTTTAACATCTCCTCTCTTCGGTCAGCCACGACACACAAATCTGAACTTCTTGTGGACTTCAAAATAAATCAAAACTCTAAATATTCTCCATGTTGTTCGCTGACTCATGCTGCATCACAGGTGCTGCAGCCTTCAAGGCTGCATGTGAAGATGGAATGTGTCCCCGTTGCACGAGAAAGGTCATCCCATTGAAGGCTTTTAAAGACAGCTGACAAACGTGTCCTACTTGGGCACATCATGTGCAGCCCAACATATCCCATGATTCTTTGCTTGCTGATTCACGGTAGAAAAGTAGTATTTGGCTTAAATTCGATCACGAGCTGTAAATGATCTGCCATGCCAAATTATCATGTCTGAAGCCTCATCGTTCCAGCGGGGGAGTCAGTGTAGTGCGCCGCAGCTGCCAGTCAGGGATTTGTTCATCCAGGTTTACTCCTGGAGTTAGATAAATGGCTGAAATTTTCATGAGGACAAAACCCTGCTCACACACTCTGAAACAAACCAAACTCAGTTAAATTTAGAAACTGGAGTGCCCTCATTCACTGAGCAGCACCAGAGTGCTTCTCTGCTCTCCTGAGCTACCTGTTTGCCCAGGTAGTAAGAGAGAGTGAAATCCTCCACAGCCCACTCATGGCTGTCCTAATCTCACTGTGTCACAGTGGGACAGAGATTTGTTGAGTGAATTAGCGTGTGTACATCCTGTTTGTTGTTCTTGGAGCCGTGGTGACATGAGTGAGCTGTAGTGACTGAGAGATCAGCGGCACGCTCTGTTTGCTCAGGGCTTTGAGACGGGTTTCTGTTTTCAAAAGATGAATCTGACGATGAATTCACTGGATCTATTCAACAATAACACTTTTTTGTTTTTACTGACCGCCTAAATGGGCAAATAAATCTTACAACAGCCCTCATGGCACGATGTTCAAACAAAGACACAGAACAAATAATGTGTAGATATAAGTGACCTGAGTGACACAATAGATCCAGCTGAAACAGTCCTCTGGAACAACTACATCACCCACAATGCACTTGACAGACCGTTTTATTTTCTCCCCTGTAGGAGAATGTAAATCCCTTCCAACTAAGTTGAAAAACCCTTCTTTCTTCTTTTCTTTTCTTAAAAAAGGAACTTTAAAAAAAGGGAAAGAGGGCTTTGAACTGTGGTGTCAGATTTGTTCCATCTGATAATATATGACAAGCAGCTCCGGGCAGTCAGGGCACATTGCTGAAGATAAAAGAAAGATGGGTATAAAGAGATAGAAATCATGCCTAAAGCACTCAGCGAATAATAGGATTAGAGACTTACCATTGACCATTTAGGTTTTTATACAACCCTGATTTGTTTTTATGTTGAAGTGATATCTGAGCTCTTCCAGCTTTAATACACCGTTCAGTTCCCTGAGCCACACCTTAAAAGTATTCAGACGCCTCTTTCCACATCTGGAGTATGGCCCGTTCTACCATCATAAAACGAAAGCACATTTTCATTTTTAACATAACTGCCTAAGCTTTGGACAAAATCAAATTTTATTCAAAACATATTGGATAACAGTGTCCTGATGTGTCCTGCACTTATTACAGGTCAGAGATACCTCTTGATCTTGTGCTTTCTTGCTTTGTATGAAGAATCTAAGGATGACCTTAAATTGAATTATCATTGATTGGTATTGGTAAAAGTAGGAGATTGCTCCTTTATCTGCTGGGTTGCGTTCATTAATTCTTTCAACTGATAAATAAATATGAACAATAAATCCTTTCAAAGTGAAATCCCTGATTTGTAAGTGCCTAAAGAAGTCAGCAGAAGAAGAAGTCGTCATTGTGGAGAAGTCGTTTGAGTGAATGATCAAAAATGGTTGGCAGCGAGCTAAAACATAAATCAAACTCGGTGCACTTTTTCCTTTCCTGATAAAATAGAAAAGTCCTATGGGACCCCTACAGCAAACCAATCAAAACTCTTCATGTGCGCACTTTGCATATCCCAATTAGGAGCCCTGTCTCTCTTTTGATCATTTTCAGGGATGAACATTGACATGCAAACAGAGAAGCCTAGTTAATCACATCCCTGTATGCATAATAAATACTTGTATCTCGTTAAAGGCTCAGCGTCTGTCGCACTACAGAAGATGGGATTAACACTATTGTCTGCTGCGGAGCCCTGCTGGTAGTGACCAAGCATCTCGTCTTTACGTGGAGATTTGGACAAATATCTTCTAACCTAAGATTCATCTTTTGAACTCAAAGCACTTTTGTTTTACTAAATTACTTAAAATTAATCTCTATTTACAGATTCCACACAGACATACAGGATCTTCAGAGCAGGATTGGGATTTTGTTTTTTGAATTGTCCTTGGTTGTTTTGTTTTCCAGGAGAACAGTACTGTTGTGTCTCTGTGGGAGAGTTCACAGGAGAACAGTATACATGTAAAGAGCAAACCACTGTCTTGCAATCCCAGAACCCTTTAGTACTCATCTAACCATGATTTAACTTCAACCACAATCTTTGGCCACAAACACACACTTGCAAATGACTACAGCTAACCATCTGCTCTTCGACATTGTGTCTCAACTCCATTATCATTCTTGCTTCTCATGTTGTGAGAAAGTTAACAGAGCACAGAACTTTAAGTCTTAGCTTGAAGCATGAAGAGAGCTCTGGTGTTTAAAAGTGAAGCCGATGCAGAGGTGCCAATTAACTGCAAATCCTCCATTTCCACTGAGGCTGCCTCTAAAGATATATTTTTACTGCCTGATAAAAATTTGATCTGAAGAGTTATAAAAGAAAGAGGCGATTCTTTTTCACATCATCAAATTTGAAGGTTTTTATAAAGAGCAGGGGTTTATTTTTTCAATAAATCTTCTTAAAGTAAACTTATTTTCAAATCTGGGGTGTGGAGTGAGGGAGTTGAAAAGACATCAGTAAGAAATGACCTAACTACAAATAAAAACTAAGTCAAGGAGAGAATTAATGGGTATTTCTGCTAAGACTGCTAATAACCTGCTACTTCTTCTTCTTTTTTCTGTTTTTCTGTTACTGCAAACTGAGGATTTTGTTGTGGAAGTGGATCTGATGACCACTGGAAAGTGTTTTTTCAAAGCCACTTGTGCAGAACATTTTCAACACAAGCAAGTGCGCAGTTACCATCAGTGAAATCACGAGTTGATAACCCAAGATGAAGTTAGTAAGTGTTTTAATCTGTGGTGACAGACTCATTGTGTTATCTAAACTAATGTCAACAGACTGAGCACATGAGACATTATAGTGCTCTGAAAGCAAGATTTCTATGGCTGTTAACTGAAAAATTAATCTGTTTAATTTATTCTGTTTGGGAAAGACAAGGTGTGTCCCTAGAATTTATGGATAGTTTGTATACTATGCCCTTTCAAATTTAACTGTAGTGACCATAGACTGTATATAGAATGGACAGTGTGGCTCCGCCTTTTACTATTGTACGGTGTTGAAGCCAAAAACATTCCATCACAGAAGCCGCCATTGTGCAGCCAGAGTCTGTGCAGTAGAGACTATGAGGGACTCTGAGAAAATCTGAGTGGAAGCGGGTGACGTTTTTGTTTTTTTTTTTTTTCCGACAGTCTAATCTCTTCTTAACTCTTCTTCCTGATGTATTTTACAACCCCCCCCCCCCCCAAAAAAAAAAAAAAAAAAAAGAAAAAGTATTTTATTATTTAAAAAAAAACTGTACAAGAACAGCAACTTTGTCATCATTTACAGGTTGAGACCTGTTAACGCTTTTGGAACACGTCTTAAGATAACGTTTGTTATGAATTGGCATTATATAAATAAAAACTGATTGATTGATTGGTCAATCATCGTTAAATGGGACGTATAACCCTGTTTTTAATGTCTAATAACTAATGAAAAAAAAAATTCTCAGGAAAAAAGAGGACCTGAACAGAAAGCAGCCTAATAATAGCTTATATCACCACAGCATACAGATGTGAGAAACATTTTTATAAGGTGTATTATTTTTTAAAGTTTAACAACAGCCCATCTGGAATGAATAGAGACAAAGTTTTTGACCTAAACTGCAGCCAGCCACCAGGGGGTGCAGTTTTTGTGGTGACCTTAGTTTGAGCCATCGAGATGACGTCCATCTTTTTTTTTTTTTTTTTTTTTTAAGTCTATGGTAGCGACACAGGAAACATAAGGTTCTCCCTCTCATCAGAACAGCAGATCAGTCCAATAAAACCAGTGAGACCACTAAAAAAGTAGCCTCAAGTTAAAAAACGTTCTTCTCCAGAGCCCACTCTTGGGGACAAGCTCAGCTGTGGCTGAATTTATTTTTAAACTTGCGCAAACATTTAGATTTGTTGTTGTTGTTGTTGTTGTTGTTGTTGTTGTTGTTGTTGTTATAAACATACTTTATGATGTGAACTGGGACAGTAAGAAAGAAGTCAGGTGGACAAGTTTATAAGTACAGTCCAGAACTGAAATATTGTGTGTCGCCAAATTTCATGCAGGCTTTTGGTCCAATAAAGGCACAAAACTGAGCCACAGATTTTATAACAATGCCCCTTCCCATCAGGCATTAGAGGATTAGATCCATGACGCAAAACGACCGTCTGTCCTGCATCATTTGTTTCTACAACAGATAAAGAGTAACACCAAAAGATTCACATCACAAATGTACGGGTATCATATGTGAATTAACTGTAAGCAAACGGCAGACGGGTCATCCACAGACAGGGACAGAGTGTGCCGTTTTCATATAGAAGGTAATTGAATAAATCCACAGATAAACAGCACGAACCTCTTCAGCCCAAACAAACTTTATTGGACCAGTTCTTCCCAGAATCACACAAGTATTTTAGCCTTCATGAATCCTGTGCTGTAACTTGAACATTTAATTTCCTCCAGAGCGATGAGCACTAACCCTGTGCAAACACTACATAAATCAGCTCCAGTCTGACGCCCCTGAGCATGATGGGTAGAGAAAGAAATGAAGAGACAGGAAGATAAACATGGAGGCAGCAGGTCCAAGTGAAGTTGCAAAGATAAAGATGGTGAGTGAAGACAAAAGACCAGCAGAGGAAAAGTGAAAAGTATAAACTCTGAGATGAAGGTCTGGTTGTGTGTCTGTCGTCAGTCTGAGCTGATCTAAGTTTAACTGCATGTGTTTGGGAAGCCTCAGACCAGGCTGTCTCACACTGTCGACCTTTTATTGCGTTCATGAACTGCTCATAAATCCAGCCGTTCCTAGAAGTCAAAGAGGTCAGAAGTCATGGCTGTGTGACTCACTGTCCCTGACCTCTTCCTGATACAAACCAGCGGCTGTTAAAGGGTTAAAGAAAAGGACTTTTTACCAAGGGGCAACATTCAGTAGAGAAAAATGAAGCCTATGCAGAAGTGCTAAAAGTTGCTGTTCATCGATAATCCACTAGAGGCTGGCTGCAGAAAGACCGGAAGTCACGTACACATCAAGCCAAAAAAAACAGACATCTACAGCATTAAAAAAACATATTTACAGTCTGGTTCAAAAAATGGCTTGGGTCTGAAAAACTGATTTCGCTATCGACACACACTATAAGGGGTGTGAATTTTTTTCTAACTCAGAGGTTTATAAGATATTAAGAT
This sequence comes from Labroides dimidiatus, assembly GCA_030710495.1. Classification (NCBI taxonomy): domain Eukaryota; kingdom Metazoa; phylum Chordata; class Actinopteri; order Labriformes; family Labridae; genus Labroides; species Labroides dimidiatus. The sequence goes on from CM061147.1 coordinate 7,263,407, forward strand.
TATGGGTTTCTCCAATCAGAAGCTCAGCTCATCTTAGGTGACTGACAGGCGGCCTATAGCTGTTAGAAAGGAGTCACCTAGATAGGCTGAAATGAAACTCTGGCACTAAGCGAGTCATTTTTGTTGATTCATTAAAAACTCCTCCCTGAAATACAGTTAAACTTTCTCACGGTCACATTAGTTTTTTTTATTTTTCAAAAAGGAAATACTGCTACTTGCTGATGGAAGCTGTAACTCTGCTGTAGCACCTCCTGCTCTGTCCCCCTCCCTCTTTCTCCTCCTCCTCTGCCTGTGCAGCACGGTGCTCAATGGCCCGTATCAGGCTCCTGATTATGGGCCATGAACATGATGAGATCACCTATTAGGACGACTCTTCTCATCATTGCCTCCACCTTTTCATGCTCTCAGGCAGAGAGGGCACAGAGAGTGTGTGTGCTGTATGAAAGGCTGGATGGGATTGTGAAAGATGCAGTGATGGTCTGAATCTTCTGACGTGACATTTTCTGTGGCTTGGATTCATTAACTCTGGCTTATGTGCTGCCATGTTGTGTCAGTTTGAGTCTGTCATAATCCAAAGACACATGCAAAAAAAATATGTAGACACAGGCACTTTTCTGCTCCACTGACAGAGTGTTTACAGCAAAGGCCTGTAAAAACTTTATACCAGCATATTTCCAGTCTCACAAAGAGCTTACTTTGGTTTCATCTATTTACTCCATGTGGTTTCACGGTATCATAATGAGTTTGTTTTAAATGTACATGCTTTAGTTAGATACTTTCTTTTTGCATGACATGATTTGTCTCTGGGGTAACACAGCAGAGTCTGTCATCACTGAATTTTACTACAGAAAGTCAGTAACACCTTAATGTGTGCCGTGTCTGCTGGGTGTGGAGAGACAGATGGCTCTGGAGACAGCAGTGCATGTTTTATTAATACGGCTCACTGCCCAGTTATAGCATTAGAAGAAAATAGTTGCATAATGCATAGGCATCCTGAGAAAGCTACATTTTTAATGACTAAGGGCAGCATTTGTACTACAGCATCACAACAGTATCACGAGGGAAGGAGGAAAAAAAGCTTGACAACAACATCGTAAGTAGCGTCATGTTGGAAATTCACAATTTGAACAGATATAAATTAAAGTAGTGACCAGGTGTCATGATTTTTGTCCAGTTGTAATGTCAGCATCTATTTCTGGCCTCCAGCAATAAAAGGGTCTAAAAAAATGTCACTTTATTCGTTAAAAAAGAGCTCAAGTGTTTTAAAACATAACAACAAAAGGTCAGTGCAAGTGTTTAATATAAACAATTTGTTCGTAACCAAACCAAACACAGAGGTCGGCTGGATGTCACTTGTGTTGTCTTTTTTCTTTTTTTCTTCTTCACTTCTGTTTTCAATCTGATCTTGTAAATAGATTATGCTTTGAACCTTTTACACATTACTGATTTTCTGTTTCCTCTTCATTCAAAAGTTTATTTAAAGGGAGTCTTTATGCATCCATTCTTTGATCTGCTCTCTTTCCCCTAATAAGAGTAATTCACGCCTGTTTTTAAGACGTCTTGACTGACTTATCTTGTTGTGTCAGGATAAAAGATGACAGGAGCCCATTCTAGGACCCAGGCCTGCGCAGGACCCAAAGGTTTCAACAAAAGAAGCTCATAAATAGAGTCGAAAAGCAAGGCAAGGTTTTAACAGAAAATTACAGAAATTACTATTCAAAGGAAAAAGAAAAAAGGAATAAAAAATATCACAGCAACACTGGAGAAAACTAGGCAACAGAAGTAACAACAAAAAAAATCACAGAAATCAGCTGGTTTTTAGGTGTTACTTAAAACAATCTTAATAAATAACTTTAATTCAAGACAGAGAGAGACATAGAATGCATAGACGAGGTCATGGAGCAAGGGTGGAAATGATCAGAGCGGTGATGACAGTCACTCTACAGTTGGATCATCAAAGATTTCCCCAAAATTTAGATCAATTAATTTATCTCATTATGTGAAGATAAAGTCTTTCCTCTCATCACAACAGGTTATAATCAGTTGTTTTCTCAAGTACTCAACTTATTTTTCTGCTCTTCTCAACTGACTTGGTTTTCCTGTTTCAACAGATAAGATTATTTTATTATTTTAAGATTAAGGATGAGCACATCAAGTTAAACAACTAAACACTGTCGTCAGTTGGAACAAGTATAACTAGTCACCTAAAGTACATAGCAGTATTTGTATTGACCTGTATGTTGTGTTTCGATCAGAGGTTCCAGGAACTTTTGGTTTGTATTGAATCTTTCACCAGAATTAAATTGTTCCTGCAGCCCATTGTTTGTCTTAGATTATGACAAAACAGGATACTGATGTATGGGGAAAAAATACAGGTAACTGCAAAATACCACCAAACCATTAGAGGGCGGTAAGACAACATCAAAGGTTATTCAGCAAAAATTAAAATTGAATTAATTTACTACCTCAGAAGCAAATGAAGTTTATCTGGTTGAAATGCAGGTTAAGCTGTAGTGCAGCCATGTTTTGCTTGTAGGGGCTGAAGCTTAATGGCTCTGACCATGAGAATATAATGGTCTACGACCTGGATGTAACAAAGCAGAGATGGCAGATGACATCTGGTGGAGCTGTGTCATTTGTTAGCATTTAGGTCTAGTAAATGAAGATTAAGTTGTATGTTGGGTGTTGGGTGTATGCTTTTCAAACTGACATGTAACCACTCAACCAGAGCAATGAGTAACCAAGCAGAACTGAAGGCTGGTAGTGCTAGCTCTGCTAATGTTAGCCTCACTACTAGCTAACAAATGTGACTGTGTTTGTTTGAACAGACTTTGCTATCCTTTGTCTAGATGTGTGCCACTCAGGGCTCCAAAAGTATTTTTCTTCATCATAATTGGGTCGAGTATTTGAGATACTGAGCATGACTGGTTGTTCTAAATTGTACAGCAGCAAAGATATGAAATAAAGACGTATGATTGAGAACTTCAGGCCAGTGAGACATACTTCTGAGTTCCTTTAAGTGAACTCATGACATCAGCTCTAAAACTTTCTGCCAGAATGAGAACATTTCTCATCCCAGGCTTAACTGGATCAATCCCAGAGCATTACACAACAGTCTGGACAACAAGCCTGGACCAAGATTACTCCTGTCATCATTGGGAATGAGCGTGAAATTGACAGAGACCTACTTTTGCTCAAATGGGCCATAAAACACTCGGGGTCTTTTTCCCAAATCTTTTACAGCCAAAATGAACATGAGGAGTTTTTTGTTCTGCCTCTTTCACTCAGCAGCTAAGTGCTGCTGTCACTGCTGCCAAGTTTCTCTCAAACTTTCAAGCCTGTAAAACGCCTGTAACGTGCAGCAGCAGGACGCTGATCATTATGCAATTAAGACATACAGGCTGTTCATGCACATGCCTGTGGCACTGTGTTGTTTTTGTGTTCTTAAAGCTCTTTAAGCTGCATGTAGAGCTAAGAGTATGATGAAATCCTCTAAATCAGGAAATACAGTGAGGTCACTTAGTTTTTATCAGCAGGAGCAGAAACAGACTCAGTAATGTGTGTCGCTGTGGCCCAGAAGTCCTTCATTTAAAGGCAAACTGTGTGAAAACATGCAGTGTGCCTGGTTTCTGCAGCTCTAATTATAACCCTATCTGCAGCTCCTGTAGGAGAGGTTAAAGTGTGTAAGGACAGCAGGTCAAGTTGCACTCAGATGGCGCGCAACACTTGTGCTATTTTGACGTACAGGCCCCTGAAGTGATATCATTCATTCCATTTATTTATTAAAATATATGATCGACTGTGTGCACAGTTATTAAACTCATGATTTAAACCCCAGTCATTTTGAATTATGGGTAATGAAAAACAGACATGTTTTTGAAACAACTGTTAGTCTGATGTGTTCAAATAGAGCTACTGCAACTGACAAGAAGATCAGAATAAAAGAATTGAAGGAGTTTTGTTACAAACACTCACCTTTAAATATCAAATTATTGTACAAATTTGTAATGACAGTACATACTCTCTTCAAAGAAAATTAGCATTTTGTCTTTTTGGCACTTCATTGCAATTAACTACATTTTATATTACTGCACATTTTAACAGTAAAGCAATTCATACCAATATCTTCATTTAGGAACTAAATGAGCACAATGAGATGTACCTTATGATCCAGACTCTAAGATTTTCTGTTGATTGCTGCACTGCGTCACTGGTGTGGTCTGAAAGTTTGAATTAGAGGTTTGTTTTTAAGCTAATTCTGTGAAGTACAGTCTTAATTTGCTGTATTTAAGGATCAAAATGTTACACAAGGGAAATAAGCAGAAGTACATGGCTGCTATCGATTCAGAGCGCTGTAGTTAACTTCTTGATTGAGCTTCATCCACAGGTCAGTGGTGTTCCTCAGTATTCAAACTAATGCTCTACCTGCTTTTGATGTCATGCAGTTGTCGTGCGACGAGCTGCACCTGTTAGCTTAGCTCCGAGGTGGTGGCTTATCTTGCGGTATCTTTAAATTCCCTTTGACAATAAGTGCAGATTAAATGCACCTTTCATTGAGCAGTAGTGTCACTCAGCTATGGTATGTCAAGAAGATCTTAATCACATCACAGCCAATCCAACAATGCTGACAGCCATATTTCCACCTTTTATTGATTTCATATTTTTGGTAAATGGGCATGTAAAAACGTTATCTCTTATATATTTATATACTGATGTGTGTACATAAGTGTTTCATGATTTATTGGTATGAACATGAGGAAGTATGAGAAATAAAATATGTCTGTTTCCTGTCCCATCTATTGGTCTTCTCCTTTTCAAATACATAAACATTTCTGAAATTATGTTTATCTTAGCCTGGAGAATAAAATCAATGCAAAATCAATGAACACGATGACAGTGGTGTTAAGGAGCAGACAAGGATAAAGGAGTGAAAAAAGAAATCACTAGAGAAGGTGAGGGGAAGGTAATGAGAGGAAATTGGAGAAAAAAATGGAAAATCTATAAATTTTAGAGGTTAAAAAGCAAAAATAAAACAAAACATTAAAAATCAACAAATGATAAAAAAAGCAAGAACAACGTTATCAAAAAGATGAACAATTCAGATGCAACATGAAGCTATGAAGGAGCTGTATAGATAGCTTTATAGATAAATTAACAAGATTTTATTTGTACCTTTTTTTTTTCTAATGTAGAACAGCAATTCAATACAAAGTCACAAGCAAAGGCACTTAAAGCATCATCAGCTAACTTGGGATTGTGATGAAACTTTCCTTGAACAAATGTCAAGAATGTGTTGAAATTTAAAGCAGATCTTCTCATGCGGCTTCGTGTGAATTTTAGGGATTGTAGGATGAGGGAGTGTCTGTAGTGACTGCTGACAATAAAAGAAAGCAGAATTGAGAGATAAGGGGAGTGTCTCTCTATTTGCTTTATGAATAAATACACGAAAGTGCTGATTTCTCTATTGCAGCTCTATATTTTGAATTAAAAGAAGAGAGGCTGTCAGTGGATAGAAATCTTCCTCATCTGAGCAGTAAAAGCTTCACTTCAGCCTAACCCCACCTTTAAAAGACTCCCATTGTGTCTGTTTTTGCTTGCAGGCGGCCTGAGTGAAGATCCCTCCCATCTGGGAACCGATGGGCATATGACATCACCCCCTCCATCGACTCCATCCCTCCCTCCTCACTTTCAGGAAACCGACCAATCAGCTCCCAGGGAGAGACAGTCACGTGACAATCCCCCCCAGTCTTGGTTACCATGGCAGCGAGCACTGGTCCAGGCAGCATCTTGCTGTGGTGAGAAGAGAGGGGGAGAAGGCGGGGGGAGAGGCAGAGGGAGAGAAACCGGGGAGAAAATAGACAGAGAACAAATCAGAGGCAGAGGAATACCTTCTGGAGTGCCGGGTTGTGCCTGTCTTCCCTCTGAACAGTGAGTACTTCACCTTCACTTCCCTCTTTTATCCGCTGAATGAATGGAGATCTGATGCAGTCATTGTCATCTGTGTTTTATAATGTGATATGGCAGATGCCTTTGGAGATTTCTGGGATGACATCATGTGTAATCTCTTTGTTATGTTGGTAATGAGTGCACCCTGCCTCACCTTAGGTAGACAGCTCTTTGTGTGCACGCTCCCTCTGATCCTCTCTGAGTGCTGATGAAAAACCTCAGAGGCGTGGTGGGAACCAAGCTGCACAGACACATTAATGGTTGTTTGGTGATGTGCCGAAACTCTCTGTGACCGGGCAGCGTGACGTCCTCTTGACTCCAGGTCTCAGTCCTCCTGTCTGTTGTCCTTTCTCTGCCTCTAATTTTGCATGCGAGCAGACCCGGTTGACATCCTGCGTCCCCCTGTGGTTTCTTTAATTAGCTAATCAGTTCGCTTCATTTGGGACAGCTTGTTCTGATTTGAGAGCCCATATGTAATAACCTTGTGGTGATGCAGACAGCCATCTTTCCTCTCCTCTCACAGTCAAAATGTTGCTGTTTTCAATTAGTGTAGGTCTGAACCTCATGTTAGGATTGCGTTACATGTGGGAGATGATGCAATGTTCATATTTACGGTTACATAAGTCAGAGCGACATTTTTAGTGTCCTCACAACCTGAAGAGCAGGAATGATTATTCATCTTCCAACTCAGTGAATGTGTCTTAAATAATCAAGTGAGGAAAGTCTTGTTTTGGGAGTCATTATGCTGTCACACAGGTTTGCAGGAGGAAGTGAGAGGTCATATGTTTTCATAATATGTGAGTCTGGAGCCGCACTAAAATATTGCGCACAGCACAATGTTTCATCAGCTTCAAAAGACATGCAGCAACTGTGAACATGCAAAAACATCAAGAGTGGACTGCAGAGTAAACCATGTCCAACCTATACATCATAATCTAGGTGTCTGACTGAAAGTAAGAGCAAACTGTCAGCTCCTCGTCTAACAACTGCTGTATTCACACATGCACTTCAGCTCCCAAATTTTCCCAAAACTGTCAAGGAGAGCTGCAAGTGTGAACACAAACAGCTGAGTTTTTCACCACCTCTCAAGTATAATTTCAATTTGAAGCTGGAGTGAATAGAGGATGATGTTTAAATGACATGACTGGAGCTATTATTGTGCTGCTAATAAAGCTTTTCTTCTCATTTGTAAGTACTGTAAATACATCTGTTACCAGATTTACTAGATTTGCTTCACTCGTCACCCCGTGTGTTGTAAACAAAAGACTGCAGTGACCTTTTCATGACATGTCCCGCTTCATGAGACACAACTCCTCCCCAGTCTGTGAGGGAAAACCTTCACGGTTCGGAAAATGTGTGAGTGAGCAACTTTGGACATTTCAGGAACACTGTCATAAAGTTTAAAGAAATTATTGGGAGTTAACACATTAAGGGGCTTGTCTCTGCAATTTCATCGCAGCTCAGAGCTAGCATCTCTTTATGATTAAACTGGCTGGCCTGTAGTTGAAATAACCAGCATGTCCTCATTTGAAAGGCAAATATTTCTTTATTAAACATACTGGAAGCTACAAAGACTTACTTTTGCTGTCTGTGTACCACATCATGGGGTGGGTGGGGGGGGGGGGGGGGGGGGTCATAAGTTATTGAAGCGGGATGCTTCTGATTGTAGATGCTTTGATTGGAGACTTTCCTCTATCCAGGATTTGTTGACCTGTGTTTATAACTGTTGAGTATTTGAATGTGCTGCTGCTTTTTTGATCAGAACTCTCCTAAAAAGGATTTTTATTCTCAGTGAAGCTTTTCCTGGTTGATTTCACTTCAAAAAAAACTGGACAGATGTTTGCACTAAGGCTTTTAAATCACTTGAATGAACTCTCTGTTGAATGAGCAACAACAAAAAAAGTTGTCTAGCTCATCCTTCCACGTGTCTTTGTTGGAGTTGAGGTTTACGCTGCGTGTTTGCAAAAGATTACAAATGTGTGTGTGTATGTGTGTGTGTATGTGTGCTGCCATAAACCAGCCACACCTACATATCTGTCCACTGACAGGTGAGGAATGTGCCTTTCTGAAAGCTCAGAGAAAGACTCAGAGAGCTGATAGAAGGGCTCCTCCCTCCTGATCGAGCAAAGCCATGTGGTTGAAAACAAAACATAAGCCTATTACCGATTATAGAAGATGAAACTTCTCTCATAAAGCCCCATTTTGAGATTGCACAGTTTATCTGTTGTGATTCAGTTGTTAGCTTTGGCATACATGGGCTGCATTCACTTTGACATTTGAGTGGGTTTTGGAACAAAGCTGGTATTTCATTGGCATTTCCTTTGAATTAACCAAGGACGTTTCTGCAGGATAATGATTACAGATACAAAAAGGACCTATGGATTTGCTGTGTGGATTGCTCAACTGTTTACATTTACAATATGCTATTGTAGCACGAGCATAAGTCTTGGATTGTGTCGTGATTGAGACAGAACAAAGCAGTGTATCAGTAAGGCATATTTCTGTCTGTGGGAAGCAGCCAAAGACTCTCCATACTGTTTTCCATGTGATTCCTGCCATTTGAAAGTGATTGTTTGAAAGTTATAATTTTCCCAAGTTGTAATCTAGAGTGGTTTTCCAGTAAGGCAAACTTCAGCCCCTCTGAAGCCACGGCTGAATCCACGTCTGAGCTTTTGTCGGAAAATAAACAAATGGGATGAGGAACTCAAAGGGAATTATAGGCTATTCTTCATGATTTCATGCAGTGGGGAAGACACAGCTGACAGACACAACAAAATGATTGTGAGGGATGTCACGCAGTGATACCAGTCTCAACCCTGCTTTTAGTGCTGTCCTATACTGAGGTCATATAAACCTGCAGGAGGAGCTGACTGAATTATAGCCTACTGATAATAGAGCTAATCGGTAAACAATGCAGCCTCAGGGCTCCAGATACTCGTTTTAATTCAATCCCAATATAAACTGTGACAATTTTAGAGTACAGGAATTGACTTGATATTGATCAATGTCATGACAAGTCAATGCTGTTAGTCACCCATTTAGCTGATCATTAGGCCTACTTTAGGAACATCAGTTTGTATCAGTAACCATTTTTTATCCGTCCTGTTAGATCATTTTAATAATTTATACGTTTAAAACAGTTATCTCGAGGACTACTCACCAACAAAAGAGAGTTTTACACAATTTCTCAATAATGTACATCGTGTAAAAACCCTCCCGCCACCCTGTGCTGTGTGAAGCAGATTTTATGTTTCTGACACCACGTGAAGGCAGCAGTAGTGCTGCGTCACGCTGGAAGAGACCAATCGGATTAAACTGAGTTAAAACACGTAGGCCCACTCCAATGAGCTGTAGGGGGGATTTCACCTTTTGTTTACCAAGGAATCCAGATACATCCTTACAAAACCCATTCAAATGTTGATATAAGTCACTCTTTGTTGTTACATTTCAATTTCAGTGGGTGTTTTCCCGATGTTGATGCGCTTGTCGTGTTTTTGTATCGTGTTGTTATTTTTGGAAACGCCTGCCCCCCTTCTCCTTGACACAATAGTCCCGCCCGATCCCTCTCTGTCAGTTTCAAGTTGCGCCTTCTCCTCTGCGGTGTGGCTCCCTGCGCTGGACTGAACAAGCATTACCCACTTTAATTATTCATCCGAACTGTGGATTTTACCTTCCAATCTGGATCTACCTACGAACATGGATTTATTGACGGATTATGTGATTGGATTATAGAGACAATCGATGTAAAGGTAAGACCGGACGCTGCTCTCGTTTGCTTGACAAACACGGTGCATTCTTAAACGTTACCCTGGAACCACGGACTGCACCTCTGCACACGTTCGGGAATGACACGGTCCGGTGGTTTTAATAGAGCAGCTAACGATCTAACGACACGGTGCTGTAATAAATCAGACATTTTATCTGCCCGGCACATGCACATTGCTGTAATGGTGCATCAGTGGTCATCTGGCAGCCTCGCTTTAATTCAGAGTACAGCTCAGTCACAGATGGGAAAGGACAGCCTGTGGAATGTGGACACATTCATTGCTCGTTTGTCAAATTAAATTATCCCTGTCTTCAACATATTATGAGGTGTGACAGCCTTTTCCAGTTTGTCTTTATTTATGTGGATGAATCCAAGATTGATTGTTCATTTATTGATAAGGGCATATTTACAAATCTGTATTTATCACAATGGCAACTCAAAATCATGATTTGAAATGATGAGTTTAAACTTTTGATAACTTTTTTTTTTAAATAACACAATCTCAACTTGACTGCCAAACTTCATAAAATGATGAATTATCTGGTAGGTGTCGAAACATGTTGTTACTGAAGAGTTATTATAATTGCGGTGGTAATCTTTGCTGGGGATGAGTTGTGATTTTCAGATATTAGAATAATTGTTTGATGATTCCAAAACAGTTCATTTGACGATTGTTTCATCTTGAAACAATATTGTTTTTCCCAGCCCCTGTTATGATGTGATATAACCACCAGACCATGCTTGTAGGACATCTTTATTGCGCTTAAACAACAAAAACTTTCACAGTTACACATTAATATTTCATAACATGTGTAACCTGCCAGTTGCCAGTAAAACAGTTGTGCCACTGTGAAATTCAGAACTGGAGGAAAAATTCAGACTTTTGCACTAAAAAGAGTTAGTAAGTGTACATACATAATAAGTTAAAATTTAAAATAATAATTATATTACTGAAAACCTTGAAGCTATTACAGAGAGTGTAGAGAACTCACAAGTGTCTCACAAATCTAGTTAAAATTTTAAGTGCATAATATTTGTCCAAAACAACTCTAAAAGAATTAAAATTGATAAAAATCATAATTATGAAAGGCACCCTAGTACGAAGCACGTTTTATGATGAAATGATCCACAACCTTTTACTGCGACTTTAAAGTTGCAGCAATTAATTTATGCTGTTTGGTGTCAAGTTTGTATCTGTAAAGGCAGTGCAGCAACTTTTCCAGTTGAAGAAACAGTGTGACCTTCATACTCTCTCTCTCTCTCTCTCTCTCTCTCTCTCTCTCTCTCTCTCTCTCTCTCTCTCTCTCCCTCTCTCTCGTTTGGTGTTTTTTTAATAGGAGCAATTGTAGCAGCTTGTTTTGTCACAGGGTTATTCACGTGCTCGAGAATCAGGAGACATAAAAAAGAGATGCTATGCTTCTTCACTAATCTGACCAATGCTGTTAGATACACTCAGTTTTTGTCCAAAGGTTGGTGCAATTCACTCTCCAATCACCCAAGACTGTCACCGACTGATTCATGGTTTCATTTATCTGTCTGTTTTTGCTCGTGCTGACTGCCTGCACTCTGACCTCAACAACAATAACAATATATATTTCTAAGGCTGACCCAGATTGGACCATACGTCACACAGCAACAAGCGCTGAGGTCCTGACCTGACGGGCGTCTCCTCTGACAAAGACTCTTATCCTGTCTCAGAGGAGTGATGGAGCATTTGTTCCATTGATCACTGATATTGACCTTTGTTGCTGTTCTTGCGCCTTCTTTTGAGGCTGTCCCAGATTAACAGTCAGACTTTGGACGTCTTCTGTAAAGGTCACATGGTCTTTAGGGCATGGGGGGGGGGGGCATTGAATGGGATGTGCTACACCTCTGTTAGGCTTCATGTGTTATCATAACTGGCTGTTTTTTTATGAGGAGATCAGGATGTGGAGCAGAGTGGGAGGAGGATGTTTGTTTTGACGCTGACTCAGCACAAGAAGGAACTTGGAGAGGGCTTCAGTCTGGCTTCCAGAGAGGAGCGGGGTCAGATGAGTAGAAGCAACCTCAGGTGATCAGAGTTAAACGTGTCATTTCACAGATGTTCTTTTCATGGATCACAGAGATGAACACAAACATGATTTTAAAACAATAACAAATCCCTCTCTCAGGATGTTATTCAGGTTATAGTGCGTGCCAGAGTGAGCACATGTGTTGTCCTCTCATGATCTCACGGGGATGCAGATGTAAACGAATGAAAGACTGACCACAACCTGGTAACACAACCCACAACCTGCCGGAATGACTCAAAAATAAGAAAAGCAAAATATTTTTTTTCCTTTTTTATATATATATTTTTTTAACTTAGAATGTGAAAGTACTTTTTTACATTTGATAGTCAGACTTGATGCTGGAGCTAATAATAATAATTCATTTCTTTTTTGATAAAATGAACATTAATATATCCACCACAACATCATTCTTCCAGTCTAAAATGAACATTTTAGTCACTGTCTTTCATTTCAATATACTCACCCTTTAAAGGTGAGGCCAAGGATTTTTTTTTTTAGACTAGAGTCCTCTAAGTGCACCAGCTTTGGATTTATTTTATTTTATTTTATTTTATTTTATTTCACTCCAAATTAAAGCAGATAGGGAATTGAAGCACCCAGCATCCTTAGCAGAGCAATACCTCAAGCATCAGCAAATTTTTTGTCTCATGGTGCTCTCAGTTAAAAAAAGCTCAACCTTCGGAACACTTGTTAATGTCACTTCTTCATGCTCAGCGGAGTTAAAGAAGTTGTGGGACTTATGCTATTAACTTTGTCCACAGCGATGGCCAAAGAGAAAGTATCCAGACTGATTTCTTACGGGTACAGTTAAGTCCTTAAGCTGCAGCTCATTTAGGGTCATGATTGTCTTTCATTGTTTTGGAAAAGTTTTGCTTTAACTAAAGCCCCTGTGAGGATCTGTTCATAAGACTGACTGGAATGAATACTGTTCGCTCTTTATGACCTATAAAAGAGAAATGGGACCTTCAGGACAAAGATTGGCACTGAAGAAACAGCCCTTTGAAACATTATCCAGCACAAACATTCACAATGACTGACACAAATATAACCATTAAAAAAGCTGGTTGAGATTTTTGTCAGAAAATATTACTGGGAATGTATGGAACAAAATCTGTAAAGTAACAAGGTGTACATCTTTGAACATGGTGGCTTCAAAATCAGTACAACCCAGGAGTTCCTTGCTGCAGCTTTAAAGTGAATATGAAATATACAGAGCACCCTAAAACTGAAGGAAACAGTCTAAAGTAAGTGCTGCAAGATGACTTTCATTACAGAGCAACAGTAAGAGCTCTGAAACCAAAGCAGAAACATGTCATGAGTAGACACAAGCCCTTACACGTCGATGTGACAAACTATCTTGATTTTTTATTACCTCTTTCTGCCAAAAACTGACATCCCTGTCTCAGTATATGAATTGAGATGTGGTATAAAAATATACATTCTGGATAATCAGAGCTTTCTTATATATTCCTGGTTATAAAAAACACTATGTGTATATTTTGATAGAAATCGTAGCAGCTCTGGAGCTTCAGTTTATTCCTAAAAGAGATCTCTTTATTTGGACTGAAACTCAAAACAACACTAAGAAATGTCCCACACTCATTGATAAATATCATTAAAACAGTTTCCTCTGTTTTAATTTGACTTATGCTCCATTCTCAACCTGCTAACACTTTCCAGTGTAAAAGTTAGGAGGCAGATTTGACGTCAGGGTTTGTTCAGCGCCATCAATCCTATCCGGTGCTTCAGTGGAGGAAGTATAGAAAGTTACAGAGGGTCACTCTGACCCCTCTCAGTTTGTTGTTTAGGGGTAGAGTCCTTGCCTCCCTCTGACCCTCACCATCTTTACAATACCCTGGTTTAGGAAACATTGAGAAATGAAAGGACAGAAGGAAGGAAGTTCTCTGAAGCTCCTGCTGTGTCATGAGCTGCTCCATATATCCCTGCTGACAGGTTTAGCGCAGAGGTTTATTGCTACGTTGACTCATCAGAGGCTTGCTGGCCCCGGATGATGTCAGAGCAACATGCATATTGTAGCAGCTTCAGTCTGCAGTGAGTCCTTAAAAGGCAAGATGCCTGTAACTCGATGCTAATGACATATTGTTAAAGGTTGGATTTCCTTACAGTGAGTGCTTCCTGTGAAACGTACCTCAGCCCCTTTTTACTCTGTTTGAGATGAGACTGTGTTGTTCTTTACTGTCAGTGTAAATTTCCTGGAGGTGTTATGGGAGGGGCTTAATGGTTTCACAGTTGAGTCAGCATTGAAGGTGGTAACGGAGGGAATCATGACTGTTAAAGACAGAGCTGACATGATGGGACAACTTTTTGTGTGTGCATGATGTTTCAGAAATATTTTAATGATAATAATAACATTATTTGCTTGATTCTTTTCTATACATGTAACAAAGTGCTTCGTAAAAGCAGATGATAAAAGAAGTGGCTGCCAGCTAGCAATACTGAGCGTTAGCGCCACTTACTTTCCAGGAGTGAGAATGGATGGCCCTCTGAAAAACAAATCCTTTTAAAATAAAAGCACATGATTTTTTTCTTAACATTTTTTTAGCCTAGACAAAGGCTCATGACACACTTTTGGGTCACGACCCAACGGTTGAGAATCACGACTTGAACATGTAAAGCCTTTTCACCTTTAGTTTTCAGGTTATACCTTGGTGCAACTAAAGCCCTGTTAGGGGATCTCAGATGGCCTCTTGGCTTATTGGGGGTTAAAAACTCAGAAATATATGGAAGGGCAAATTCATGAAGGGTTTTCAATGTCATGAGAGAATTCAGAAAGTGGATATCAGATATTTTGAGTCGTCAAAGATACTGAGTATCTCATTGTCAGTATTACATTCAATGAAATAAACATATTGTTGTGAAAACAGTCCTTCCTGATATTTTATTGACTTTGACTTAACCTATGCTCTCATTTACCTGAAACAGGGGGGATTTGTTGATTATGTTATCCTGTGCATCGGTTTGAACTGCTAATTCCTGAACAGCAAAAAACTCTGCACATCAACTACTCAGGCAGGTGCGTCGGACAGAGTCAGTTAAGTCCAAAGTAACTGAAGGAAAAAAATCTTGCACACTGGCCAACTTCCAGAGAAGAATATTTTAATGCGATGTTTCGGTCATAGACCTTTTTCAAGCATGCTCGTGACATTTTGGTCCCAATTAAATATTCTTTTCTGGAAGCTGGCCAGTGTGCAGGATTTTTTCCTTCAACTGCTGATTCCTGACATGACATTTGAGTCAAACTCTGTATCATAAAAAACATTAGCTCTACATTCATATGATTATGAGCATATATGTCTGTTGAGTAAGTTCAGCCAAAGTGAAGTTGAAAGTCTTTTGACGTCATTAAGGCCGTTAATGGTGATGAAGACTTAGTTCATTTCCTGTTTTCCTAAGGTGTTGAGCTCCAATAAGAGCTTTAAAGGGTGATTAATGAATTGTGAAATTAATTGTTATCTGACACATTCCTTTCCTTTCTTCCAATGTAAATATCTTTATTTAGAATGGCCACTGCAGCTCTAATTTGGAGAACAAATAGCAAATCCACTGGTTGAAGTTGTGCGTACTACAATCCAGTATGGCTCCAGTCCATTTGCTGTGGTTGTTGCTCAGAGCTCTGGATTAAATACTTACTTCTTGGCTGTTTCTTCTACCTCCCAGGTCAGAAGTAGGCCAGTGTGACAAACGCATTCCTGAGGCCAGCACTCCGAGACTGTTTATGTTGTTGCTGACCCTTGAACACTATAGCCAAGCTACATAATCATAGTTCTCCCTGTGTGTGAGATGAATGACTGGGATTGTCTGGGACTAAATATTATGTTATAATGCAGGGGTACAGAGGGCTCTTACAGTTATTGCTCCCAGTGTATCAGCCTCCCAACAGATTTACTTAGTGTAGCTGTAAAGACATGGTATAAAAGTTCATAGGTTTGTTGTGCTAGCTGACTCACTAAGTGCAACGTGGATGTGACGACGTGTGTCAGTAATTCTTCCAATCAAAGTTCCTGGGAACAGTTTACTGATGACTAAAGAGCAATGGTTAGAAAGGGTTCACTCAGTTGGTAGATTGTCTTTTAGCTTCCTACAGTTTCTGAGGAAACCATAAACAACTATAACCGCTGTAGACAAACACCTTCTGATTAATGAGCTACAAAGTTAGTCACTAGCGTGTAATTAAAATGGGTGTTTCCACCAAAAGCATCCAGAAATTAAAGTCAAAGGACAGCCTTCTCAAGGGACAATGAAGGAGTTTTTTGACCAGAAGGTCCAGGAACCAATATTCTCAGGAACTACATTCATCTTATCATCTGCTGAAGACCTGGATAGATTTTCCAATTCAGGCCAGTGGCGTGTGGTGGCAAAGCCGTCACTGGTCAAAGTCATTTTAAAAAAGCCTGAAATGTCTTCAACCAGTAGAACAACTAAGACTGCAGAGATCCACTGTGTTTTGGCTTAGAAACAAGACCGTTGATTTACGTCTGTGAGCTCAATGCATCTCTCTCAAACAGCTTGAAATTATCATTAATACTTATCTTATTAGGCTATTAAGACACATACGTAAAATTGAATTTAACCATCCCCTAGGCAGGGCTGTTTTACCCCAGAACTGAATTTAGACCCTAGTTCCTGTGGTCAAAAAAGCACCTAGTTCCTCAAAGAGTCACTAGTTCCTGGGGAAAATTCCTGCAGTTGAAAAGCACCTTAAGGTGGTCAGGCCCGTGTGTACCTTTCAGTGTCTACACACCTTTGTGATATTTTAAAGCCCAACAACAGCTTGTACTATTCAGGTATCAGACCTTAACAGCTGCTCAGCTCAAAGCTGTTAACCTCCCTCTTCAAGTCAGACCCTTTCACTCCTGTAAACCGCTTATCCCTCCAGAGACCACATCATATTTCACATGCACCCTCTGCCTGTGTGTGGAGGGGCTGTGGGACCTTGTTATCTGCCTATCTGGACAACAGAGGAATTCTTCTCTGGCAGTTCTGATGGAGATACAAACTCACTGAGTGCTTTCTCCTGGAGTACATGAACAAACCTACAGGTCTGAGGTTTCTGATGGCCTTTTTGTCCATCATTGTGAGGCTGAACTTGTATCTGTGAGTGCTGAGACCTGATACACACTGTGAATTTCACTGAGACACACAGTGCATTTGCTGTGATGATATGGAAGTTAGTGTTGTCAGTGTAATATGGAAAAGCTAATTGGGAGGTTTAGATTTCATCCCCATGAGGCCATACCTTCTTAATTATACTTCAGGAAGATGCTCAGGGACTCGCCAGAGGCTGTCTGAACTACTCTCCAATTCAAAGGACAACAGTAATTGAACTGATAGGTGGTCAATTAAGTAACAGAATAATATTTAATATTTGGATAAATAGGCATAGTTTTGTCTCTTTTTGTGTTTTTAGTACACAACTGTAACTTAAACTGATGCCTGGGCTGGCCAAACTGATATTACTTTTTTTTCCATTTTCCTTTTAGTGATTCATTACTGAGGAGCATTGAAATAGCATTTCTATAACAAACCTTAGACACTGCAGTAAGACATTTAAACAAAAGTTTGAGCTTCCACCCTGAGTCTGAAGGCATAAAAAGATGGCCACTCTAGGGAAATGTAGGGCTGGGCGATATGGCCTAAAAATAAAATCCCAGATTTTCCCCACAACACTTGATATATATGATTTTAATTGATTTTTTCCCTCTCAAAAAAAAAAAATATATAAAAACACTCCAAGTGATACAAAAATGACATGAATCAAGATTTGCCTCTATGTTGTCAAAATATTTTCCCAAACCAAACAAGATTTCCCTCTTAGAGTTAAAGTGTGTGTCGTAAAATGTTGATGACGTAGCTCAAACGTAGGCAGGTTTGACATAAACACTCAATGTTTATTTATTTTCACAGTATATTAACATGAAACTCTCTGATCAATGTTTAATCTCATTTAAAAAAACAAATACAAGCCTTTAAAAGTCCTTGTCCAAAACCTGACAGGGCCCACCATCGTGAAAACTGGACATTTTTTTTCAAACATTACAACAACTTAAAATTAGACTAAGGCAAGAAAAAAAATCTCCATTTTTTATTTTTTAAATTTTCTGCAGAAAATAACTCAAATTAATCGATTTGATCGATATATTGCCCAGCCCTAGGAAAATGGGCTATTAGCCTCAGTTTGTATAAAACATTTGGAACACTTATTTTTATGGTCTAGTAAATCCAATAAATCCCTTTCCGTCTCTCCGCTGCACCTGTGTATAATTTGATTAAAATACCTCATGCTTATTTTAATATGTGACGGGGATTAGAGTGTGATTTGGTGGAATCTGTTTCCATGCTCCTCTCATTGAAGCTGTCTGTGTGCTGCTTGGCTCTGTGTGGGTGTTCAGTTACTGTTAGATCAGTCTGCAGCTTCACACAGGGAGGCCGACCTTCACTTTGTCCTGACTGGACTGAAATGTTTAGTAGGACTTGTAAGAGGCGGATGAAGTCAACAGTAAGAATACCACTTCGACATGCATTGTCCCTGTTTAATTTTGGTGTGATTTAGGCGTGTTTTGGCCTGTTTCACTTAAGGATTTAGTTGTATACTTTCTAAACAGGTTTAGTTGCAGATGTGGGAATACATTTTTGGAGGTATTTTATGTTCACACCATGGACTGTATAACACACAGACGTAACAAGCAGGGTTTTGAATCCTGAATTCAGTGGGTGCCATATTGGAAATGCTGAACTCAACCTTAAGCTGCCAAGGTAGTGTGAGGAAAAGGGGCGGGCTTTGAGTCTTCTCAGGAAGAGCTACAGTGTTCCCCACTGCTGGTCAGGTGAGCTGTGTCTCTAGTTGGGCAAACTTGCAAACTTAACATCTGCTAAATTACTGAGTTGTAGCTTTCTACATTTTTGTTTATGCTGTGAAAATTGGCTTTTTAGGTTGGTGTTTTCTGGTACTTCCAGAGCCAACCACAAGTGGACACCAGAGGAGCTGCAGTTTTTTGACACTTCTGCATCGACTTCCTTTCACATAACCAAAGGTTGCTGCTTTTTTTTTTTATCACCAGGGATCACTTCCATAGCTCACAAATTAACAACTCTGCACAGACATTCCATTAATCTCTATCCCTTTGTCTGCAGGAAGTGGGCAGGAACCATTTGAACAATCAGTGAATAGTTAGTGGTAATATTCGAGTAGTAATTTTGCCTGAAATATCAATTCTGAAATGCCCATGGTTTTTGATGTGAACCTGATCTGTTCATTGGTTTTCATCACCAGGCCATTCTCTTTTTGGAGTGGAGGAGCTCTCATTAAACTCCTGTTAGAACCTTGTAAACAGTGAGTGATAAAAGGATCCCAGCCTTTAACAAGCAGGGCACCTGCAAACAAGTTTAACATCAGCTGCAGTTTGGCTTGCTGCTCATGGTATCAGAGAGAAACTGTTTTATCCAGTGTTGCTCTGACTATAATTACAGTCTTCTCTGCACTGTTGTTTTGTTTTATTATTATTATTATTATTATTATTATTATTATTATTATTATTATTATTATTATTATTATTATTATTATTATTATTGGGCTTTGATTTTTTGTTTCTGGGCTTCAACCTGATTCCAGGCTTAAATTCTTAATTTTTAGGGCCCCCTTTAGGGCAAAGGCTCTCTTAACCCTATTATAGCTTTTTGTTCAGTTTTTCTTAAAGTCCATTATCATAAGCAGCCATATCCCAACTCTGGATTTCTGTTTTCAGTCAGCGTCAAAGGCATATCTTATGCTTGTGTGCAGATAACTCTGTGCCTATGTTAAAAACTAGGGGTGCATCGATTTTCAGGCCGATCACAGATCTTTATAAAGCCTGACCTGCCGATACGGATTTTGGCCTATTTAAAAAAAATGAATAAGTAATAAAAGCAGCAGCACAAACCTTCAATCACCAGTCCCCCAAAATTAAGGAAATCAGCGCAGATCTATCGGTACATGCTTATTAAAATCATTTCTTAACACTGGTCTGATTGAATTTCAGTCCAACAGATGCAACAATCAGAGAAAGCTGACACTGAAGAAGGAATTTCTGTTCATGCTCACAGGCATAACTTGTTACAAAACAGGATAGGTCTTGAAGGTCTTGACCCAGCTGACTTTAGTGAACCAGTTTTACTCTCAGCGTGGCCACGGATTGCTCCCCACCTGCTGCTGTACTGCTCTGACACACTCACATAAATCCAGATTGTAGTTCATGAGAGCCCTAAACATAGAGACCTCTGCAGGTCAACATAGGTATTGTTGTTTTTTTGCCTGTTAGTGTTTTACAGAGATGACTGCTGTCTGCTCTTTCTGCTGATTCCCTCAGTTTACAATCCCTCACACATCCTGCAACTTGTTTACCATCTGAAGCGCTCAGAGCCGCGCCCACGCACTGAGATTAGAGAAAGCAAGTGTGGATATGACAGGATTACGGCGTGTGCTGGCTGCATGTCACTGCTGCGTGTCCCATCAAGGATTTGAAGGGCAGCCATTGGTTCTGGAGACGGTAAACGTGGATGGAGATCTAATCTTAAATGAACATTCAGCTGTTTGGGCTGAGTAGTTAAGCGTTGTGTGGGGATTTGATGTGGTGTGTTAAAGATGTCACAAAATTATTACTTTCCTTGTCAGAGATTTATATGCTAGCTAACAGACTGGTCCAAAGGTAAGAAAATGTCAGGCCCTGGGATTTGCTGAGGTTATGGGGAAGATGGGTAAAATGTTTCATCTTGTAGAAGCCTGCTGACTCGGACACAATGTCTATGAAGGGAAAAGAAAAGGTGCTGTCTACCTTTATGGAATATTTTAAAAACACTGGTGTGTTATATTTGGCAAAGTACAAAAAAAAGCTTGTTTCTATTTTGTTGGCATCCAGGTCAGTGAAGCTATTCAAGAGGACGGTAACATTTTACCAGATATTTTGGTGCCAGGTAGCAAGGACAACACCATTAAATTGTGATGTTTAACTGGAGGTCCAAAACAGCAACTTTGTACCGTTTTGGCATTTACTAGTGATGGGATTTACGGCTCTTTGAAGGAAGTGGGATCTTGTAGTTCATTTCAAAGAGCAGTTCAAATGACTGCTTCATTCTTATATTGAATTATTTTTAAGAAGCTAACCAGGAGGTAACTCCTGAAATCAGGGAAATAATCACTGGGAGGAATGATAGGGTGAGATTTTGTTCAAACTTAGACATCTGAGTTTGAATTATTCTGGATTCTGGATTATAATTTCATTTGGCATGTGGGGACTGGATTTTAATGTCTGAACCGCATGCATTGTGAACATTTCACAAGGCTGAAGAACACTTTCCTCCCCCTTCTTAATACCTCTGCGTACATAGACACTCATATGAAAGCAATACGGATGGGTCACATGACATCATGTGATATTTACATATCACTTCTATCAACTGCATACCACTTTGTTTGTGTTAAAGAATTTATAGATTTCAGTTTGTTTGTGAACGTAACAACCTCTAGCTATTACCACACAGTAGTGTTGTGAGTTTGACCAAATGTTTATTTGTTGGGTAAATGTATCATAATCACTAGATGAGACTATAAGTAATATAGGCAAACTTATAGGGTCAGGATCCAAATGAGTCTGTGGAGGTTTGGGGTTGATTGAACACTTTTTGGTAAAGTAACTTCCTGTTTAACAGCAACATGCTTTTCAGTGAAACCTATTTCAGAGGCTGAATTATTTTGAGCTGTCCAGCCACACAGATTACCAAGGCCTCATAAGAAGAACATTTCTACCACTTTGAATGCATTGGTTAAGTTTTTGCACTGGAGATAGTAAGACTGCCCCATGTGTCATTTATTCAACCTAAGACAGGTTAACAAAGGTAGCAGGTTATATCTCTTCCTCTTACTCATTTGGTCCTTGGACCCTGATAAGCATCACATCAGCACCACAGTTCCTTGAGATCCCCCCGACATATTCTGTCTCTGCTTCGCCTGGCTGAATTTTTATTAGCTTTGTTATTAATATGAGGAGGAGGGCCTCAGAGCTATACTGTAGGTTCCCATGGCCTGCCAGAATAAGAAACACATGGGTTAGCCATTGTGTGTTAAATGTGTGATGTGGTTGTGAGGCCTGGAAGGTTAGTTTTTATGGTGCGGCCCAGCTGTTTATTCTCCTGTCCATCATCCTGAACGTTTGAACACGGAGTGAGACAAAAGAATCAAATAAAGACGTTTGGTTGGTCAGAAGAAAAATAAAGCACTCTGGCTGACATGTCGGATATTGTTGGGCCTTTATGATATCACTTTTCAGCCTTACATGTTGCCTCGGCTCTTACATAAATAAAAGTAGCTGAACATGTCCTGAATCCTGTCCAGTTGATCCTCTCTCTTTTTCTCCTGCATGCTTCCATTCCACTTCAGTCATGACTAAGCCTTGGAGACCCGTCTATGTTCACTGTGTTCACCAACATATCTTGTTACACTTCCTGGTTTGCTGGTTCGCATGGAGCTGAGTGTATTAGTAACCAGATACATGCCTCCTCCGCCTTGTTGAGCACTCTGGTGTGAAACATGCAAATCAGCAGCAGAGACAGCCAAATGTTCCAGATTTCTGAGAGCTCTGTTGGTGATAGCTGTGCTTTACAGTGTCACTGCATGTGTCGTGTGGTTCAGTGTTGTTGCATAGCTGCAGTGCCAGCCAGCTCTGGTTTTGTTGTGTGGGTGTGAGAAGTGGCATTTCAGTGAGGATTTGAAGGTTTCGTAAATCAAATGGCTGCTGTGAGGGGTGGCAGGCAGCTCTAATGGACCGTGTTTGACGTATGAACACAGGTCTCAGTCTCAGACTCTGTAAGCTGGCACTAATATGAATTTCATGAGGGGTTGCTTCATGTTCTGTAAATGTTCCTCAGATATTCTTTTTTATTTGTTGGGCTTTTAGCAGCAATCTACTTAAAGCTCAGTGTCATGGTTTGAACCTGTCTGATGTGATCTGGATCAGTAATGAAGTGGACCCATGGTTTTGTCAGTCCCCTTCCATTTTAGCCATCAAGAGCTGACTTTGCAAAATAATTGAGTTGATCACATTCAACTGGAAGACCGACAACTGCTATGAACCATGGGTAGTCAGGTAAACGGTGGATAACAGACATAAATGACATTGGGTTTGTAAAAGGTTATGTAACTGGTCATGACCATAGACTGTATTAATGGATGTAGTCTCCACAACGTCACCCGTCTGTTTCTGAAACAGATTTTTGAAGCAAAACTGCGGCCATATTGAAAATGAGGCGGGCTTTGAGTCTCCACAGTAACAGCCATAGGGTGCCCGGCAATCACGTGAGCTGAGCTGTGCCTCTGATTGGACGAACTGATGAACCGAGGAACAGCAGACTTTAGCACGTCCGCATTGTCTCATATTTTGAGACTGGAGGTTGCCACTTGGTCATGACTCATGAGCCATTTGATTTCAGCAGGACAAACAGAAACAACATGATTCACTCTGACTACCAAACCAAAACCGTTGAACTTCTTGTAATTCAGGGTCAAATTCCACATTAACCAAAGCCTGCCTCGACAGACAAAGGGCACTGAGTCCGAACCACTGACACAACCTGCTCCTGTTCTCGTTTCCAGTTTCCCCTGTGTAGTGTGACAGAGTGGACAACAGCCGACGTAGAACCTGAGAAGCCTTACAAAAGAGGAGCTTTTTCTTTTCTCTGTAACAGCATGTCCTGTCACATTCATGACATCAACCAGTCCGAGCTCAGAGTGCCTTTCTGCTGTCAGGAATCATAGCTGGGAGGGATAGTGGTGGTGGTAGTCCAGGCCAAAGAAAAGAGAGTAAAGAGCCCAGGTTCAGAGCTGAGGCTCGTGTGAGCAGATGGACTCACTCAGACAGAAACAGGACACTGCCTCCTTGTGTTCTGCTGCTATTTTGGTTGCTTTTGTCCTATTTAATTAAAAATGTAACATTTTTTTTGCAACATTGAGCTGGCCCCGACGTCTCGAATACACCAGCTGCATCTGCGTTGCAGCTCTGCTCCGCTGCGTGTTGACTGCGTTTGTCAGCTCACACCGTCTGCGTGTTCAGTTCGACAAGCCTCAGGACTGACAGACAGCTGGAGTGTGTTGTTAATGTTGTGTTGTTAAACCTCAAACCTGTTGATACCTGGCGTATCTTCACTCGTTTTGTTGTTTTCGTGCATTGGTAAAGCTAAATATGACCTGGTTTTGACACAGTCTGTTTTATTTTGAAAGTCTCAGGCTTTTTAAGGTAATTTCTGTGCACTACTTCCTGTCCCGCTCAATCTTCTCTACTCTAAAGTGACGTGTCACAGCTCCGGCATCCGGCAAAAATAGGATGGCTGCGGATTAGCTGTGACCTGTCGGACCAGCCACGCAGCTGAACCACAACAGAACGGATCCAGTGTGAGTCGACACATTGACTTGAATGGAAACCTATCTGATCCGGTGCCTTGACGGAGCGGAGCTGCAACGCAGACGCAGCCGGTGTATTTCAGCCGTTACTGTCGAGCAGTTTCACCTGATGTCATGACTTCAAAATCGCACATTAGAAGCATCTTTTGTTTCATATCTTCTGTAAAGTGACTTGTACATCTTAATTATGAGACATAGACTGCAAAAATATCATCTTAGTGATACACTAGACCCAACTGAGGTTATGTTGTATCTCTTGGTAATGTTAACTTTTTATTGTGTCTGCGTTAATGAGGACATGTTTGGGTTCTATCGTCTTTTCATTGTTTAAACCCCCGCTCACATGCACAAGCGCCACTGATTCATGATCATCTGATCGGGACTGATTCAAAACCACAGACTCAACCTCAGCACATCGTTTTTGTTTTTGTTTGCTCTACGTTACCAGTAATCAGGGTGTAGGTAGTTTTTCTGCCATTCTCCAGTGTACTTGGATCCCTCTTGGTTATGCACATTGAATCAGGGCGAGTCCATGAAACACTCTGTTTAGCTGCTGTCTCTAAAGCTCCCCATGCCACAAACCCCCTTCCATCTGATTGGCTAACCCTATAAGAGGCCTGTTGTGGGTGGACCTTGGTGTTCGAGGCCCGCTCCTGAAACGTGCCATAAACCAGTATGGAGAACATTATGTAATGACCTCATCATTTGAGCAAGCCTTGTGAAAATCTCATGAAGATCTCGTGCTACTTTTTTTTAGAATGGACCATTTTGATCGGTTTAAAGACGGATTCAAGGATTCCTACAAGATATGAAAAAGTAGCGGTTTGAAAAACTGGACGCATGTAGCAAAAACATCCAGCATTGTAACTTTATATCCATGTTTAATGGGCAGGACACGATAAAACCCCTCTTTGTCCACTGTTTGTTTATGTAGAATGTAATTTGCAGTCTGTTCTGTCTTTATAAAAAAATCTATTATTTTTTTCACCTTGTATCACACAAAACCATCCTAACAGGAAGAATTTGTGCTGGTAGAGGGTTAGTAGGAATTCGGAACTGAAAGACTTTAGCTGACTGAAAGAACAGAAAATAAAAGGGATGCACTTTATCGGCATGTTATCGGTCGATATTGGCTTTAAAATAAACTATCAGACTTCAGCCAACATGCCAATATCCATCAATATAACAAACCAATAAAATACTAAAATAATATTTTGCACAAGAAACAAGTATTCCACAACAGAAGTGAGTATGCACCATAATGCCATTGGCTAATTCCAGTACAGAAGAGAGTTGATGAATTAGGAGTGCTAACTATACAATATAGTGCACTCCTATAAAATATTAGTTTATAGAGACAGTTATACTTGATGCTTTTTAAATTTTCTGACAGGAAACAGAAGATACTGACCGTTTCAGTGATCAGGTCAACACACAGAGAGGATGCTGTGTGCATATTTTGTACTTTAAGGTTTGGATCACTGAGTCCCAGAAGACGACAAATGTGATGAATTTAACTGAGGACATGGTGTTTTTCCCCTGCAGGCATGCAGAGTAGTTTGGACAGGACATCATGAATTCCACTGAGGCCGACCTGAAAACAGAGCTGGTGAAAGTGTGTAATGGTTGTTGGAGTTAAATGAAGTGCTCAGCTGCACTGAGTGTTACTGACTGTTACAAAGAGACATGATTGAAGAGCCAGATGGTTTGGAGGCAGACACTGCCAGAAGCAAGATGGGTTTCGGTCAACAAACCTTTGTGTACTCTGTGAGCTCTGGGGCTTTGTACGCTCATGTGAAAAGACACACAACTGTAAAACCTGCTCACACAACCTGCAGGCTGGTCCTGTCAACGATTTCCATGTCTCAAGCTTTATCATGTTTTTTTTTCATTGTCTGTCCATTTGAAGGTGTATCTAATATATAAACACTGAACATTTTGGTAATAACGGTTCAGCCACTTTTTGATGTTCTGGTTTGGACAAACAGTCTTTCCATCCTGTTAAGCCCAGGTAAGATTTGACTGATTTCTCTGACTAAGCTAAAGGTTTGGTTCACTTTTGAGTATACAATACAGTTCAAAGTGACACAGCAGTGATGAGCATTCAACACAAAGAATCTGTCCTCTCTGAAATCTGAATAAAGAGATGAATGTCGGTCTGATGCTTCTCAGTAATTTGGAAACTCCCCATTTTTATGAATGGAGTTGTTTTCCGGTATCTAGAATGCCACTTGTTTTTGATGCACAGCTGCGCACACACACACACACACACACACATATATACACACACGCACACACACACACGCACACACACGCACACACACACGGGATTAGATACCGTTTCATTTTTATCACTTCCAATTCTGGTTCTTATTGATTCCAGATTACAGTTCTTTTGCTTTAAGAGGGTAAAAATTATGAATATTACAAGAAGAAAACTTATTTTGCCTTTATAATTGGGGCATTTAGACCTTCAAATGTTTTGATTTAATTTTGAATATTTTTTTATTTCTATTGAACATTGCTCTTCAAAGTAAAACTTACAAACTTAAATCATTTAAGCAGGCCTAATTGAAAGAAAAATATCATCGATACATGAATTTAGTACATTTTCAACATACATTATGGATTTTTCTTACTGAAACACTGGGGACTCAACAGTGTACAGTGACAGGACCCATAGTGATGATGTCATATCTCTTTGGCAGAGGCTTTCCTCCATTTTTTGCTTGTTAATATCTGAAGAGAATAGAGTTTCTGCACCACAGGGATACCTTGTACAGTAAGGGTTAGAGGGGAGCTCTCTAAACTCATATCAGACAAAAATACATAAATTGTAGCTGAGGTTAAGTCCTGAAAAATGTATGTCACAGCTAGTTACTGAACTTGCCTTATCCATTTTTGCGAATCTTTGAAATTTGGAATCCAGGTGACTTCTGTCTCCTGTTTCTCCTGTGTCTCCATGTTTTCTTTCTGGTCGTCAGCCTCTTTGTTTACATCACATGTGCCAAGATGAAAAAAACAAATACTTTTATTTCATATTTGTAATCATTAATGTCATATTAACACAGTGTTGTTGTGAGTCAGTACAGTATTACCACAAAAAATGATCCCATGTCATGCTACATTCATCTCCTCCTTCCCCCTGCTGAAGTATCACTTTGTTTAAGAAGTGATTAGGGGGTCTAGGGCTAAATGTCTTGCAACTGTACATTGAGAAACATGGTTCTTAAACTGTTGGACTATTTGCTCACGCATTTGTTCACAAAGTGGTAAACCAAACCCCATCCTCACTTGTGAATGACTGAGCCGTTGGGGATGCTCCTTTTATACCCAATCAAAACACTCATGTGTTTCCAATCAACCTGTTCACCTGTGGAATGTTCCAAACGATCCAGCTTTTTTGAAACGTGTTACAGGCATCAAATTCAAAATGAGTGAGTACTTATCATACTCCACAGGAGTGTTTTGGCAGAAAAGAAATTAGGAAAACAGATCAAACATTTTCTGTTTTTATGGTTTTATTCAATTTAACTCCTATCTTTGATTATACTTTTAAAATAATGGATGAAATATGTAATTATGAAAGTTTTTGACCACTTTTGAAACCACTGGACTAGAGCATGCAATATCTGTGCTTGCCTTGAATTCCAGGCCTAATAATCAGAGAGTTAAATCCTTTTTGTCTCAAGTGGATAAAAGCTGGAGTATTCACTCTTTGTGGCTTTGTGTTAAATTGATTTCTTTTTGTTGTGTCCTTAAATGAACCAGTATTGTTTTTCGTCATGTTTGTGTACTTTTCTTTCATGCTGTCTGAGTTATTGCTCTTAAACGACCAGCAAATAGCAGAGAGAAAGACGGGGTAAAGTGCTGCAGTTATGCTTTCAGCCTGATCTGTTCGCAGCCTGCAGGCAGACTCTGAATAGACCACACCTGCTGCTGCATTTCTCTCTAATTATGCTTTATGCTCCCCCTGTATTACAGCCATCTCCAGTGACTTTTGTAATGAATACAAGGGGGATGTTTAAGTGATCATTAACTTTGAAGAAGAAAGACAAAACAGCAGTCGTCTGAAGGCAAACAGGAAGAAACGTGGGAAGATATTAAACAGGAAAATCTAGCTGTAATATGTAGCTGATACTTAAGAACTAGAACATCAACCTGATGATGAACTAAATGTTGTGGTTCCAGATTCATTATGTGAATGTTATGAAGAAAGATGGCTCTAAATTCCCTCACTCCTCCTCTGCCCTGATGGATGAGAGAAGAAGACATCTCCAGGGTGTGCTCTGAGCATCAATCATCAGTCACGAGCTGGACGCTGAAAGAGGAAGACAAAAATCTATTTCAGGACACACAAGCTTTACTGTCACTCTGTGCCTCTGAGGAGGGATACAGTGCACTTTGGCCATTTACTTCAGAGTGTCTGCAGTGAGAGAGCAGCACACCAAACTCTCTGACCCTCCTCTGGACCGTGGTCTTTGTTATGTTGACAGAAGAATCACGAGTTGAGCAGCATATTATCATCGTTATTCTTAGCTTGGGTTAAATTCAGCACTGCAGACAATGCTAGATGCAGAAAAAAGTGGAAAACAAAACATCCATGTGATAATACTAGTTAAAATAAAGAAAGAGAAAGAAAGAAAGAAGGAAAAAATAAATGAATGAATACATAAATAAAAAACAAACAAATAAGCCACTGCAACTCAACAAGCCTTTTATTTCAAATCCTTTTCAGTGCCTGGCATTTCTACAGACAGTGAGTGTGTTAACAGCACCTAAAAGCCGAGCAGCCCAGTGTGTAGCCCAGTGGCCTAATCTCTGGATCTATTTTTAGATTAGAGGATGATGTAATGCTCAGCCAGTAAAAAAACAAAGGCATGCTCTGTGTGTGTGTGTGTTGTGTGTGTATTTGTGCTGCGTGTGTGTGGAAGGCTTTTGCATGCATGTGTACATTCTGTGAATGTGTGAAATCCTGCTGCTGACCTCGCTGTCAGGAGAGGCTGTTTTCATAGTCTTTCTTTTTAAAGCTTTGTTTGTTTGGTTTTTTTTTTTGTTTGTTTTTTTCTCCTCCAGAAGAAAATTTAGATGTTGGTTCAAACGTTTACCTCTTGCTTTATGCTTGTCACGGTACCTGCTGCATTAATGCTGATGTGATTCCTCTCTTCAAGCTGAAACACATGGTGCATAGTGTCATGCTGAGTAGCCACGTGAGTCATCTTCGGGAGCTGCTCTTATTAAAATCATAGACCAGGTTTATTGGTGTCATTAAGGCGGTTCAGGGTGCAGCACGTCCCTGCAGACTGGCCTGAGCTGCACACTCACACTGTGACACAGCGTGCAGTCAAATCCTGCACCTCTTTGTCCTTCTGAGACCTCAGTATCGATGTCTAGCTTCCTCTGATGTGTGTCATAAAGGTTTTAAGTGTCCTCTCCTCCTGTAATTGGCTTTTTTAAAAACTCCTCCAGAAACTGATCGCTTAAAGTAAAAAGAAGAGTTCAACAAGAGGACCACTTCAAAGAATCACTAAAAGAGATCAGCTTTCCTCCTGAAGTAAATACATGCTCTGCTGACATCATCCTCTAAAGTTTATGTTCTCATTGACGCCTCATTTCTTAAATGGTGTAATGAGGATTTATAACTGTCCTATTTATTCTCCTCTTTGAAGAGAGGAGAAGAAACACATGGTCAAGGCGGTGCTGTGAAGTACCAGATTTTTCAACTGTCACTCAAACACCAAACTTCACATCTTCTCTGTTTATTCACAGAGAAGGACCTGGATGCTATCTGGCTAACAGGTATCCGGGTGGAAAGCAGCAGGAAAACACTGCTCCACTGATTTTGAAAGAATGACAGAAAAAGGTACTCTGGTCCTGATGGGAGGAGGAGGAGGATTAGCAGTCAGCTGGTGCAGAATATGAGTTAGTGAATCAGCAGCCTGAGGATCACACCGGTCAGTGGGAGGAACGTAGAGGACTGTGCTGCTTGAGCTGGATTTATAGATGGAAATGAATGCTGACAAAACAAAGATAAATGATGAGAATCTTTCCACTTTCTCTTACAGGATATTATTTGGTATGATATGTGGATGAAAATAATAAATTAAATGTACAGATGAATCTTTAAGGCAGCTCCATAACCTGACCTTTCTGTAAACACTGGTAAGAAGTATATCTAGATTGATCGTCCGCATGAGTTGTTACTTTGTTGGGATTGAATTAATGGCTTTTCCTGTGGGCACCAGCATAAATGTGTGAAACAAACATTTTTTTAAAAAAATTTTAAATAGATAATATGTATTTTGTCTGTCTAGTTTTGGGTGGTGTTATTTGACCATGTTAACCCTGCCTCCAGCCCCTGATGCTTCCAGTAAGGAGTTGGTTCAAGTCAGAAACCATTTTTTTTCTGGGTGTGGTGGGCACTCCCATTTCACAAGTGCTCTCTAAATCACCATAACAACATAAAACCATTAGGCTAGCAAGAAAATTCAAGTGGCACCTTAAAGAAGAAAAGACGAGCTTTATGGCAAAGTATTACGGTACTGCGTAGGAATCCATGTACAACAAGGCTCTAATCACAGGCAGTAATTGATGCATGCTGTGCTCATTGAAAAAAATCAAATGGTTCCTGAAAGAAGAGAAGATGAGATCATCGGGCATGACTCTTTTAAAGCCAAATTAAAAAGATAGTCCAGATGGTCTGTATAATACTTGGGTGATAAAGGGGTTACGGTCAGTAGGTGGTCGAAACACAAAGAATTGGTGCTTGATGAGGCAGTAGACCTGGAACTGATATGTTTGAAAAAGGGCTAAATGACCTCTTCAGCAAGAAGCCTGATTATTATCTTCATATGATTATTTTTACACCTGTAACTCCTTGTGGAGGTGATCTGCAGCACTCCGCAGAAACATCCGTTTTAAAACATTCCTCTTCAGTGATTGATTGTGAGTTGCGTGTTAGATGACAGCGAAGAGACAAAATGGTCCAGCTTGTCCACGTGTCGCCAAAATCAACTAAAGCAGAGAGATTGGGAATTTTTGTGGTCAGAGTTTCACCAGCACGAGCAGATATTTTATGTTTTAGTCTGTGGGTTGGACTCTCTTTGCAGCAGCAGATCTAGACTTTACTTTTTGTTGCTTCACCTTCTAGTTTTATCTGATTCTAAACTTGTTTTCTTGCTAACAGATAGGAGTCCTCTCCTCCCATGAATGTTATCATGCTACATTCTTAGCTTGGAGCTACTAGCTAACGTCAACTCAGTGGTCCATTGCTGTGGAGAAACCCACCTAGACTGTCTGTTATCTCTGCGTGTTTGCATAATGTTATCACAGGCCTGCAGCATTAACTCCACATTAAGAAGCTGTAAACTTGGCCTCCCCTCAGTCTGCTGCTGCAGTCAGCTGCTGCATAAACAGGAACAGACTCCAGATGCATGATAACCGCTGAGTGACGTTTATGTATTAGCCGTGCTTATTTTTAATCCCACAGTCGTTATTATTGGCAGAGGATTAAAAGGGCATTGATAGAGTAATTTTCATGAACAGTGTTTGTTGGTTTGAAATTTGCTGATGATGGAGCTCTGATTGTTCAATAACACAGAACTTGCTGTAGTCGCTGGTCTAAATACTTGTGTTGGATGAGGCTGTTTCTGTGCATGCTGGCTCTGTACCCTCCAGTCCTGATCCTGACTGACTGAAGCAGAGCCAAACTCAGAGCTGCCTGTTTTCTCTGCAGTGTGGAGTTGGCAGGGTGTGAAAGGGAGGCCAGCTGACCTCTGTACCTGCCTCCCTTTCATCATGTGTTACCACTGGGACCGGGACTACATTTGTTTCCATGAACTAACTCACATCCTGAGGAACTGTGCAGCTGAAGATTTAATGGAGACAGTGGCTGAAGGGTGAAAAGAAAAATACGTATTATTTGTGATAGATTTGTTTTTCAATCAGGGCATTTGATTGATGTTTTCCATAATCACTAAAGTATACACCCTGGACTTAAGCTAGCTGAGCTGAGCCCTGTGCTATTACTGCTGAAAGGGCAAACAGTGAGCACTCTTTCATCAAATGTCAATAAACTGTTTCTACTCAGCAAACATGTTAAAACTTGTCTGTTACCAATCTTGACTTAATGATAATTATAAGTTTCTTTGTGAGCTTTTTGATGCTTGAAACCAGAGTTGTAACTCTTGCCGGAGCCAGGCTAGCATTCCTCACATTTCCTTTTCTTTTTTCAGAGCTAAGGTAAAAGCAGCTTTGTAACGATTATCAACACGTGTAGCTCATGTATATGAATGTGTTGTTGGTTTTATTTGTGAGCATGTAGACTTAAACGCCTGTGCTCTTATTTATAAGTCTTAAATCTGCTGCCTTGTACCTTCACACCTTCATCAAGCTGAAGAGTTAAAAGACTGAACGCTCTCCAATCCGTAGCTCTTTTTTTCCCGTCTTGGCAAAAGATCAGAACTAAAATGGTCAAAAGTTTTGGTTTGAATTTACTTCCTTTTACTTGGAACTAGTGAGAAAGACTGCTGAAATTAAAATAACTGGTTGTATGGTGTGAGTTTGGGAGCAGACACATGAACTATTCAGTGTTTTATCATTAAACAATTCTAATATTGGAAAGTCACACTCATCCTTGAGGGTTACTCCTGTCTGTGAAATTTTTTTGAAAACGGTTCTGCTGCATATCTTGGCCAGGACACTCTTAAAAAGAGATGTTATTTTTTAGTAAAATAAGATAAAGTAAAATAGATTATAATAAAGTAAGTTGTCAAAAATTTGGATGCTTTCCAACACTTTATGCTTACAATGATGATGATGCAAATCTCCAGAACACAATTACCCCTTTTCGACCAAGCTGGTTCCAGGGCTGGTGCTAGTGCTGGTGCTAGAGCCGGTTCACAGTTGGTTCAAGTGCGAACCGGTTAAGAACCGTTTGCTTTTCCACAAACGGGTGCCGGCTGTGTTGTTTTGCTTTGAAATCCGTTGTTTTACTTATCTTCTTCTGTTTCTCTCTTACCCCAACCTCGTCTTTTTAAAAATGGCTCTCTTTCGTGTTTTGGCTCTGCTTTGGTTGGTCAACAATCTCGCCCCCACCCCCTGGCGTAAGCCCGAAACGTGGTTCTTTCTGCTGGCCCAGCAAAGAGTTGGTGCTTGCCAAGCACCGGTTTTGAGTGCTTAGTCTGTGGAAAACCAAAGAACTGGTGCTATGTCTGGCTCTAGCACCGAACCAGCCCTGGAACCAGCTTGTCGAAAAGGGGTTAAAGAGACTAATTGTTTGACATCAACACTTGGAGAAGGCTCGTAAAAATACTCTCTGATGACATGAAGTCGTAGAGCGGGGCTCAAACCACTGAATGTGGAATCAGAAGAAACTGCACAGAGAAATATTTCACATGCTCAGAGGGCAGTGATGACGCTGGTCTGCAGAGAGACTGGTGTGCCAGCTTTGCTGGTCTGGGAAAACTCTTTCGGACCTTCTTCCAGTCTGTTGGCTTTGTATCCAGTGATCCGGTGATGTCCTGTTTAAAGTTCCAAACCATCATGTCCATGTAGTCAGTGGTGGAAGCTGTGTATTGCTCCCCTAAGTTCTTCATCTCGACTTGAAAATAAATAAATAATAGTGTTACAACAATTCTACAAGCACAGTCTTCATGATTACTTAATACTCGATGAATTGTTCCCAAGTGTCAGTGTTGTTTGATTTATACTTGTCTCGTGTTGAAATGCAGTTGTTCAGGTATGTTCTATGGAGTCATTATGAAGCTCTCATAAGCCTGTTGCTGTTTTTAAATTGTTGCCTCAGGTATCTTACATAATTCTGTCACTGCTTGGCTGAAAACTCACCTGACAGACTGTATCAGACACTTTTTTTTTTTTTTTTGCAGTCATCCTTATCACGGCACTTGACAGAATTTCTTTCCGAGTCACCTGTTTCATTATTCCACCTTTGCACGATGCTGACTTTTTAAAGATGACTGCTAAACGCTGTCAAAGAGCCCGTGAAGACATTCCTGTCATGTCAGCTGAGCCGCAGCTTGCAGAAAGGACGTGAATGATCTCACCCCCCTGGGGTAGAAAAAGGCAGAACACATAAAGGCACTCGGCTGCAAGTCAGAGCAGGTAAAAAACAAACAGCAAAGTCAACTTTTACTCAGGGTTCAACATGAAACATGACGTGTGTACAGTAAATAAATCAAAATAACGCTCTTTGACGACCAGGCGTGTGTTTGGTTTCATGACATTCTTGGATGAACTCTGTATTTCCTGTGTCTGCTGTCTGTCTGGAGTGATACGTACCACACAGACATGTCCTTGTACCCTTTCTGTTTCCTGTTTGGATGTTTCATGGGTTCAGTGTCCTTCTTGTGTCCTGCAGCCTCGTTCTTGGACAGATAAGAGGTTGTCAGGGGTTGAGTGGCTGCAGAAGAATGACCCAGAGACCTCAAGTGACTCGTCTTGATCCCTTTTGCTGCTTTAATTGCTTGGCTGACCATCGGCCAAACGTATGTTTGTCTTGTTAAAGCAGATCAGGGACTGTAGCATTAAGGTTCTTAAAGAAGCATGGAGTCGTAGGAGATCTCTGCTCGGTCTGATTAAAGTTTGTTTGTGCAGGATTGGACTGCATTGATATCATTTGAGTGTTTAAAGGCGCTGATGGTAAAATAGCTTCTCTGTCCGGTTTTGGTCCAAAGTCACTTTGTAGCACAAAGGTTGGATTCCTTTCATCAAATCACTGAGGTTTTCTTTTTCATCTCTCTTTTTCTGACAGAGTGAAGATGTCTGAAGCTGGGAGTTAAAGTCTTCACCAGAGAGACTTCTTCCAGGGCTGGGGCTGGAACCACAGACCCCTTCCCTCGGGGGGGTGAGGGGCCCTCACAGCCCTCTGTGAGGCTGGACCATGGGGGATGGAGGCGGCGGTGCAACTGGAGGAGATGGGGTGAACAAGTCCCACGTCCTCTTCGACAACTTTGTGCAGGCAACCACGTGTAAGGGCACACTCAAGGCCTTCCAGGAGCTGTGTGAGCACCTGGAGGTGAAGCCCTCTGAGTCCAGAATCTTCTACCACAAGCTCAAGTCCAAACTCAACTACTGGAAGGCGAAGGCGCTCTGGGCCAAATTGGACAAGAGGGCGAGCCATAAAGAGTACAAGAAGGGCCGTGCCTGTGCCAACTCAAAGGTAGGACTGAAACGTTGCTGACTGTACGAGTCATATAGGTTTAGGGTTCATTCATCAGTTATTAAAACTACTCCTGGACTAATCCAGAAATGATTGGCACAAATAATTGAAAAGGAAAGATAACGAATGTCATAGGGAAGACGTCCAACGTGCTCTCTCTTTAAATACTCATGTGTTATTAACATACTCTCATGGTTAGTGAGGTCCTTTCCAGCTTTAGAGGCAGTCCTTGTTTTTCAGCACTCAGGATTACATACTTCATGCTATGGTGTTGTATCAGCTGTCACTGTTTTGCTGTTTGTTTACCCCACCACTCTTATCAGAGATAGTAATAATGTGAGACGGCTCACTCCTCAGAAACTCAGCTATGAGGTTGTTAATGTTTGCTCACTGTGTGGAAAACAATAGCTGAACATCTTTTTAATTTCTGATGCTTCATTAATCTAAATATTGTGGCAGTATCTTTAACGATGCTGAAATCAGAATCAGTATGTCAGCTGATCTGATTTGATACCTGTGTTAATTTTAGGGGTGTCCCAAATCTGATCCGATACTGATATCAGATATCAGTCTGATATCAGCAAAACAACTAATATCAGATTATATCGGCCTGCATCTAAAATCTCAGATTGAAGCAGTCAAGAGCCCACATGATCACAACAACAGCGTGTGCTAAGGTGCTAACAAAGCAGCAAGCAGCCTGAGTGATGTCAGCTATGTGGCAGTACTTTTAGTTAAAATCCAAAAAGTAAGAGTTTCCTGTGGTGGAACAGAACTGGGGAAGTTTAATAAATTCAAACTTTAAACATTCCCCTCGAGACTGATTCAAGCTTATTCTTATTCAAGATCAAGAAGATCTACAAATAGAAAGTCACACTATTTGTGCTGGTATCGTATCGGATCAATATCGGTATCGGCTGATACTCAAGGCTGCAATATTAGTATCGTATCGGAGGTGAAAAAGTTGTATTGGGAAACTAATTAATTTAACATTTTCTATTCCTTAATGGGAGGATGAGACTGATTATTGTTTTTGGTAATTTCAAGCTTTACTAATGTTGTGACCCAAAATAAAATAGAAATAGAAAGTAACTGTATTAACATTGGAGATTTACTCACCACACATTTACAAATTTATAATCCCAGAAAATACTATCAGGAATTACAGTAGAGCTGCATCAATTAATTGAATAATCAATTATTAATCGATAACTAAATTTATCATCAAGTATTTTGATAATTAATCAGTTTAAGTAACTATTTAAGAAACAGAAGTCCAAGTTCTCTGATTTCAGCTTCATAAATGTTATTATTTTCTGGTTTCTCTGATCCTGAAGTCCTGAATTTCTTTGGTTTGTGGACAAAATGAGACATTTGATGATGTCATCTTGGACTCTGAGAAACATTGACATTTTCACCATTTTCTGACATTTTATGGATCAAAAAATGACCAATTTAATTAATAGATTAATGGATCATGAAAATAATCATTAGTTGCAGCCCTAAATTACAGTTTACCTGTGAACCTCAGCAGCGGAAAAGTCAGGAATTAAACTTGCACATAAGAAAAGTTTCTGTCAGTTGTTGGTGAAACAAGTGAAATATCTCCAAACTGTTGAGTTGCTGTAGTTATCCTCCTTCTTACTTAGCTTTGCTGTGCAAAAAAAGCATAAACACACAAGAACATAGAACTAAGTTGAATAGATCTGTCCTATAGACTGTCTCTTTGTCACAGATATCTGATGTGACATTTTCATATTCAAATAGTGCAATAAACGCTGTAAATATAGAGCAAGGAGAGACTTTAAGAGTGACGTTAAAAGTGAGAACTGTGCAGAAGCTGAGCTGCAGTACATCACCTCCCTGAATTATCTCTGTTAAATGGAAATATGTCCCGTCTTGTGCTGGATCTCATTATTTTGCTTTCACCGCCAGATTCTTTTGTCACTAGAAACTTTCATAAAGAGCGTTTAAATTCAGAGATGGTACAAGATAAGTGAAAAGATGAATGATATGAGAGGTAAACCTCTATAATACGAAGCAGAAAGCATCGCAGACGTTTTCAGTGCAGGTGTTTATTTTTTAGATCAAAGGGCTCACATGAGTTTTGTTAAGTCTCAGCCAGAGAAAAGTTGGTTTGAAGCCTGCAGTTAAACATGAACAGCTCTCCTGCTGTCCTGACTGTTTTCCTGTACTGTGATCACATCTTTCTCTTATTTGTAATCTTTGCCTCGCTCTGTCTTCAGTGTCTGATCATCGGTGCAGGACCATGTGGCCTACGTACGGCCATCGAGCTGGCCTTCCTGGGAGCAAAAGTGGTGCTCCTGGAGAAAAGAGACGCCTTCTCCAGGAACAATGTGCTGCACCTCTGGCCTTTCACCATCCAGGACCTCAGGGGCCTCGGGGCCAAGAAGTTCTATGGGAAGTTCTGTGCTGGTGCTATCGATCATATCAGTAAGTATAAATGACGTCTCAAAGCTCTTTTTCTTGTGCTGTAGCACTGATGTCACTCAGACTTCTGTTCTTTGTTGTGTTGCAGGTATTCGTCAACTTCAGCTCATGCTGCTCAAAGTGTCCCTCCTGCTGGGCATTGAAATCCACGTCAATGTCGAGTTCAAAGGTGTTATTGAGCCCCCTGAGGATCAAGACATTGAAAGTAAGCTGTTCAAACTGCTGCTCGGGAAGCTGGAGACAGAAACTGAGCGTGTGTTCTGTCAGAGAGCTATCTGTCAGACTCTCTGAGCTGGCTCTGCTCAGACATTTTTGTCTGATTACACACGCTGTGTTTTCTCAGGGATAGGTTGGAGGGCTGAGGTCCACCCCAGGACACACCCTGTCAACGAGCTGGAGTTTGATGTCATCATCGGAGCAGATGGAAGGAGGAACACGCTACCAGGCGAGTCTACATACACTGAGTCAGAGAACGCTGTGATGTGGTTTGTCTTTGACAGAGAAAGGAAAAACACAAGCACTCTATTTGTTGGAACAGTTATGATCTCACTTGTGCACAGCCGTGCTCGGGCACCTGACTTCACTGTGGTTCCCAAGTATGAATGAGCACTTGTTGTGTGCATCTGTGTGTGTTTGTGTGTGGCTGCTGCGTTCCGAGCGTGTTCCTGACGGCCTCCCAGCAGGAGGAATTGGAGCTGTTGAATTGTCTGTTTTTCTCTGAGCGTCGGGGCCTCACATGCAGCCGCACTGGGAGAGGGGAACCCCTGTGGAGTCAAGTACCATGACCTCTCTCTGTACTACTGACTGCTGCATCAGTGAAGGGGAAGCAGCCGACTCCCTCTGGGATAACCATGAGCTGCGACCGCAGAACGATGTTTCCATTGTCATGAAAGTGAACATCTGGTTGTGTTTATGGTGCACAGCGTGTCGTCTTTGGGGATGTTTAACGGTTTCTGATGTAACAGTTTAGATTTTATTGCACTGATCGCTGACCTAATGTCTGCCTCTTTTGATGTTTTTTTTTTTTTTGTCTGCAGGGTTTAGGCGCAAGGAGTTCAGGGGAAAGCTCGCCATCGCCATCACTGCTAACTTCATCAATAGGAACACGACAGCAGAGGCAAAGGTTGAGGAGATCAGCGGGGTGGCCTTTATTTTCAACCAGAAGTTTTTCCAAGACCTCAGAGAAGCAACAGGTCAGTCAAAGAAGAACAAACCATGACCACGTTTTCTAACTTTTTAAAAAAGTATTTCAACTTTCAGTTTAGACTCATGTCCCATTTTTAAGGTCATCATGGCGGTATGACCTATACTGCAGTCAGCCAACAGGGGGAGCTCCAGAGGTTATGCCTCTTCTCTGTCCATGGTTTTATACATAGACTGTATAATTAATGGACGTAGTCTCCGTGACGTCACCCGTCTGTTTCTGAAACAGACTTTTGAGGCAAAACAGCCGGTGCGGCCATATTGGAAATGAGGCGGGCTTTGAGTCTCCACAGTAACAGCCATAGGACGCTCTACAGTCACGTGATCTGAGCTGTGCCTCTGACTGGACGAACTGGTGAGCTTCATATTGTGGAAACTGCCGAATTAGAAAAAAATTCACCCCCCGTACAGTGCGTGCCGTTAGTGAAATTAGCGATTCAGACGGGAGATATTCTTTGTACCAGGCTGTAAATGTGATTATTTTGGCTGTGAAAACAGCTTTTTTTTGGTCTTTTTTTGTGACTTCTGGTACTTCCGGAGCCAGCCTCAAGCAGACACTCAAGGAACAGCGGACTTTCAGAGTGAAGGTTGCAGCTCCTCAGGATGCATCATGAAAACCAAACCAGCTCTAAAATCTGAAGATCTCACACCACTCTGACAGGGTGTGACTTTCAGAGGTGTTTCGGTGAAACAAAGGTTAACAGGACAGTCTGTCCCTGAATCACTCTTCCAAATTTGTAAGCTCATCCAATTAAAAAGCTTCACATCAGGTCCGCCGCCAAGCCGGCCGCAGTTTAACGCTGACGCGACAATGTCCCCTGGCCTTTGGGTCTGTGCTCTGAGGGGAATAATTGCTCCTCTAATGACCACATGATGACAAGCTACAGCCAGAAGGAAAGCGATGATTATGTTGGTAACCTGACAATACTTCTTTTTCCTGCTCTCTGTAGGTATTGACCTGGAAAACATCGTCTACTACAAAGATGACACGCACTACTTTGTGATGACTGCCAAAAAACAGAGTCTGCTGGAGAAAGGAGTCATTCTGCATGTGAGTTATCAGAGCCAAGAGCGCGGCGCCATGCGGTGTGTTTGTGTGAGAGACGATTGTTGAGTCTCATTCAGGCTGTATACATGCACAGACATCACAACCAAGAGTCTTCTTCTCCCTCAGCTTGTCTCACCCTTTCTTTATTTTAATAAACATAAATTTCAACATGAAGTAAAGACACAAACAATAGAAAGAGAACCAGAAGGGGCACCTTATCTCATTCACTCAGTCTTTAAGTCTATTTTTGATTTCTTTTACTGTAACTGATGGTTGAACAAAGCTAACAGTGTCCAAGAACCAGCTAAGTGTTTGCATCCAGGCCCTACACGGTCGTTTCCTTTCCCTGGCCACTTTCCACAGGAAACAGGACAAACCTTACAGCATGTTTTTCTTTGTGTACAGTCATAACGGAAGTTGTGCTATAATTATGTGTAGGTTTTGATTCTTTGTTGTCTTTACAGACTCAGATTAGTGACACAGCCGTCACTGCTTTAGGATAATTTGAGCTTTGAGCCTGTGTGTGCAGGTCTGTGTGTGCAGCTCTGTGTGAGCAGGTTTGTGTTTGTTTTCATTGTTAGCAGGGATGTGAAATAGGCAGGCACATGTTAATGAAAAGTCATAACTCAGTAGAATAATAACCTGTGGAAGTTCCCCCTTTAATAAAAAGTCCTGTACAGATCTTTTTATAGCAGCCACACTGACTCGGCCCTTGGAGTGGGTGAGAGGAAGGGCGAAGGCATGGCAGCAATGTAGCGGCTCCTTACAGTTTGAGACAGCCCTCATTCATATCTTCCACTACCCAGCCCTT
Source organism: Labroides dimidiatus (assembly GCA_030710495.1). Taxonomy (NCBI): domain Eukaryota; kingdom Metazoa; phylum Chordata; class Actinopteri; order Labriformes; family Labridae; genus Labroides; species Labroides dimidiatus. Next base: position 7,304,307 of record CM061147.1, read on the forward strand.
CCGCTCACCCACCGTCAACACGACCAGCCCTCCTGGCATTGAAGAGCAGGGAGGTTTGAGATGTTGGACTGCTGCTCACCGCCCTCTGTGAAAACATGTCATGTTGAAAGCATGCAGTGATTTCATGCTACAAGTTGGATGGACTAGTGAACTCTAGAGTTTGTTTTCAAGTTTCTAGACCTCCAAGTAGGGTGTTGATGAAGTCTGAAAGAGGCTGTCTCCTTAAAACTGGGCTTCTTTAACAGCCAAATACTATTACATGTCAAAAACTGAAATCTGGTCAAGTTTTCAATTTTTTGAAAAAAAGAAAAAACGTGTCACCCTAGACTTCTATGAGGCTGATTTAGCTGACAAGTCCTGAAAGAAGTTTTATTTCAAGATGTTAAAAGAGAAAAATGATGCCTGAATTGCTTGCGGAGAGTACTTGCAAGCAGAACTTGTGTGGTTTTTTTGAAATAAGAATGACATTTTTATACTAAAATACAAACAAGTACATTTTTCTTACCCCATTTGAAGATTTTTTTAACTCATTACAAGCAATTCGGGTGTCATTTTTGTCCTGTTTATTTTGAAATCAGATTTGTCTCCACTTTTTAGGTGAATGTGGCTCACACTAATGCCAATAAAAAGTTTTTTTTAAGACTAAAATTTTTTCAACAAATAAGAAAAAAACATATTTTGCAGTGTAGTGGGCTACTTCTATATTTGTGTTCACCATCAAGTTTTCATGATTTTTGTTTTGCTTACATCGTTACATAAATGATCACAGGAAAATATATATATATTTTTTTCTTCACTTACATTTTGAATTCTGAATAAGTTTGCCCACACAGTGGTGGTACAAATACGTGGTACAAATAACATTTCTGTCAATTAACTTGTTTTCACCAAGAGTTAGGAAGAACTTTGGAGTATCTGGGTAGTTAATATACTTTATAATATAAAGTAATAATATCACACACATATTTTTTCCACCTTTCCTGAACAAACTCTATTTATATCCCGGTCAGCGATGTGTGCATTTAGTGCATCTAGTCATTAGATGTCATCACTTTCACGAGTCAGCAACAGATTTACCAGGTGGTTAAAAGAAACGATTGATCTCATTGTTAATGTGATTAAACCATGGGTTAAATGTTGCAGCACAGCCACCTGCCACCAGCTGCATGATGGTATAACACTCTTCTACTGAGATGTTGTATGATGTAGAAAATGGAAATAAAGTTTTTTAGGCTGTTTGGTTAAATGGGCACATAACTCTACTGAAGCAATCAGTAACCAGCACAGGCAGGCAGACGTTAACCTGCAAGCTGGACCCGAGGCCAGTGGTGCAAGTTCTGCTGACACTCTGCAAACTAGTTTGTCATTGTTTACCAGCAGCCTCACAGAAAATGAGATCAGGTTTGACTGTTGGTGTTTTCTTACCTTTGAACCTGTCTGTTTAACAACATCAGTCACTTCAGACCATCTCTACATCAAGGTTACACTTTGAATGCATAGTGGGATCTTTTTATCATAAATAAAATAAAATAAAATAAAATAAAATAAAATGTAACGTAATGTAGTGTAATTTAATGTAATGTAATGTCATTTAATATAATTTAATATAATATCAATATGATATCAATACTTCAAATAATTAAATTCAAATTTGGGGAAATGGATTGTGGTTTAACTCTCATCACTGAAGAATCCATAGTTTAAGTAAAGTAAATATTTGCAGATCAGGTGCATGCTGAAAGCTTGATCTACTTAAAACAGATAACTCTGTCATTATGTTTCTCTTTTTTTCTTTATTTAGATCTTAAAACTGTGTCTAATCTCCCCTCTCTTCTTTCTCTCCTGTAGGACTACGCAGACACGGAGCTGCTGCTGTCCAGAGCTAACGTGGACCAGGCCGCCCTGCTGTCTTACGCCCGTGAGGCTGCTGATTTCTCCACCAACCACCAGCTGCCCACCCTGGATTTTGCCATCAACCACTACGGCCAGCCTGACGTAGCCATGTTTGACTTCACCTGCATGTACGCCTCTGAGAACGCAGCCATGGTGCGCCAACGCCATGGCCACACACTGCTGGTGGCTCTTGTGGGTGACAGTCTGTTAGAGGTGAGGGGTCAAGAATGTTCCCATCAGACTTTGTGTTACTAAAGCTTCTTTCTACAGTTCCTCATTTCTGTTTATTTGAATCTTTGGGTCCTCTGTGGCCATATTTGGTTGATGAATGTGATGTTGGCTGCTCTCTCTAGCCCTTCTGGCCCATGGGCACTGGCATCGCGCGAGGATTCCTGGCAGCCATGGACTCTGGCTGGATGGTGAAGAGCTGGGCTCAGGGAAAAACTCCTCTCGAGGTTCTGGCTGAGAGGTGAGGGTGTGCAAACACTTGTGTGCGTACACGGAGACCCACCCGACTTTCAGACTTCACGTACACACATCCATGTTCTCTTTCCTCAAACACACCCTTTTATCTCTAAGTGCCTTACCAGGAAATGTGATTTCAAGCATCAGACCCACCTCTGCCACTGCTAGCACCATAAGAGCTTCTGTTAAGAGCTAAATGGAATGTGACCCCTCTGTTCAGCAGTAACTCTTGCTGCTGTATGGCAGTGTTATTATTTTTCCTCCTGCCATTCCTTCTCCTTATATAGTTCTCCTTCTAACAAATATCACGGTGCATTTTAATCTGTCTTTTTAGAGAGAGCATATATCGCCTACTGCCCCAAACCACGCCAGAAAACGTCAGTAAGAACTTCAGTCAGTACAGCGTGGATCCAACCACACGTTACCCCAACATCAGCCTTAACTTCCTCAAGCCCAGCCAGGTGAGTGTGTGACAAACTGCAGACGCCATCTTTACATTCACTCATGCACTCATGCCTCAGTAACTTGGTGCATGCACTTTGGTCTTCCAGGTGTGTAGTAATTCTGTCCGTCTTTCAGGTGAGACATCTCTGTGACACCGGGGAGCCCAGGGAGATGCGCATTGAAATCGAGAATGTAATCAACTCCTCCACACCCAAGTTGGCCAGGAATGGTTTGTATCGATTTCATGCTGGAAGAAAAAACCATAAACTGTTTCATCAGTGTCGGTTTTTGCCGCAGTCACTGATGCTGAGAAGTAATCACAAACTGTTTTCACTCCAGACAATTTTCTGCTTGACAAGCAGTTGCAAGGTAACACAAAGACCAAATGCATGGTGTTGCTTTTGAAGGATTTCTAATAGTTTTAACAGTTTAATGTTCACCTGCTGTGCACTAAAGGTAAAGTGGAATGATGGACCTGATGGATGAACAGATGCAGCCTCTGAAATAACTTTTGCACACTAACTCATCCTGGATTCATTAATTTAAGCTCCTGGTTGAATTGAGTATTTATGGCTCATAACAGCTGCTTTAAAGAGTTTGTTTTGAGTTTTGCATCCTCTCTTAACCTTTCGGTTGCATCCTCTTTACCTCCTTACATCGGCAAACTTCTCACGGTTCATAATGCTCCTCTTTGCCTGTTAACAGCCGTTACTAACACGGATAATGAGGCGAAACTTTACGATCCTGTGCTTAGCCTCGCTTGACTGAGGCCATGAGATTACCCAGCAGTGCTGCTCAGAAACAGTTTATGTTTATTTTCCTGTTTAACTAAGATTCTGTTCTTCACCAAAGTTTTAATTTTCTTTTCTTTTCGCTCAACCAGAATCCATCGCTAGATCCAGTAAGCTGCTGAACTGGTGCCAGAGACAGACCGAGGGGTACAGGAACGTGAACGTGACAGACCTCACTATGTCCTGGAAGAGCGGCCTGGCCCTGTGTGCCCTCATCCACAGATACAGACCTGATCTCATGTGAGTATCTGAAAGACGAGACAACAAATTTGTGGCTGTGCAAGAACGCATTCACAGTCTCATCAGATATTATTCTGTGGAACAGGGTTGTTACAATACTAGAATTTCAACTGTGGTACAAAAATTCATACACAGTGGTGCCTTAACTTACAGGTTTACTTCATTCCTTGACGGACCTCATAACTCAGATTACTCATATGTCAAATCACTTTTCCCCATTGAAATCAACTGAAATGCCATTAATCCAATCTGGATCCCCAAAAGACACAGCCTTTTTTTGTTATGTTTTTTTAAATAAGGAATATTGTATTAAAACACATTACAATAGAATGTATTTCAATAAACTTTTTATACTGAGTTTAATATGCAGAATTTATCAGACGACTTGAAGATGCTGATGGAGGTGAAGGAGAGAGGCCGAACTAAATAACTGAATTTTATTCCCGGATTTTTGTCTTTTTTGATTTTTGTCTTGCCATGCTTTCCTAAGTGAAGGCGAGCTCTTCTTTGGTTTGTGTGGCTGCGTTAAATTTAACATCCAGCTCTGCCAGTTAAAGGCTGGCAGCTTCCTGATGAATGAAAGCTTAAACAATCAAACCTGATTCTGAATCCTTTGTTGTCCTGGCACCTCTTGTGTTTGGCAGTCTCTCCTCGTTTGGTTTACCTCTCACGCTTGAAATGAGTGGACTCTGTGGGTGAACGCAGTGCATTGTTCCTTTTTTATAGCGCAGCCATTTAAAGTTGTTCGTCCTCTCTCTCTCTCTCTGAAACTGTCCTCTTTGGTGCCGGTACATCCACGCTCACCTCAACTTCACCTTCATTTTTTCAGGAGTTACACAGATTTCTCCATCGCCTGAAGGGGGTGACTGAATGCTGATAATAACTGATCTAAGCTCAGCATTGAAAATTAGAAATGTCCATCTGACATCAGATTGAGCAGAGCGGTTGTTGATTAGTAATGTCTGCTAAGAGGCAGACAGCACTTGTGAGACTAATTTCAAAACACTGAACTTCTAAGCAACATTAACTTATCACCACAGGTCGCTGTATTAGCCAGCGTGTTATAGAGAAATTAAATAGAATTGCTATAGTTTGATGATTTTAAAGTCAAGCAGATTAATTCTCCAGAGCATTTTAACAAAGATTTTCAGTTTTGAAATCATATTGTATGATTAGATATTCAAGTTTTCTGAGTTTCATGTCCTGATCATGCGAGGAGTGAAAGGGTTAAGTCTGCGGCTGTGTTTGAGTGAGTTTGTTGTTTGAGGAAGATGTTTATTGTCTGGTTGGGACCTCGGTGTCTGAGTCGTATATCAGTATAAATGAGGTGACAGCTACCAGTCATAATAACTCTGCTTTTACTCCCAACACACACACACACACACACAGCCACATAGACAATCTGCTTACCCTCACACTCTTCAAACAGCACTTCTCCAGCCGCATGCCTGATGTTGTTTGTTCCCCTCCTGAGGCAACGTGGCTATTAGCTTCACACACTATTAGTGTGAGTTCTGCCTGATCTTTAGAAAGCTGTGGAGCAGTTGCTGCCATTGATTGGTCAGATGATGTGTGTGAGTGTGCGTGGGGGGGTTGAGGGGGGTGATAAGTGGAGGTTCCTTGGGGGAACTGATCACGTGTGCTCGGGGAGAAGACTAATGGTTAAGAGGGTTTAAAGGAAAGGTTCAGGTTGTTCCTGAATGTTCTGATGCTAATGCTTTTCATGGTCCCATTTCTGCTGTTGAGATGTATTGAGGATCATTGTTAATGGTGTTTTCAGCTGCAGTCTAATGACATTTACAGTAATGCTTTCCAGCAGCAGAGATGCTTCCTCATTAGTGCTGAATGCAGACTCACTGTCGGCTCATTTTCTGCATCCCAAATCCATCTGCTGAGTAAGTGAGACTGTAGAATAAAGAGATGTGTCCTCAAGATCATTTATTTTCTGATCCTCATGTTTAGTATTTTCATTATTTCTAATCACAAAAAGTATCAAGCTCACTTTATTTGTCATTGTAGAACTTCTTACTTTATTGTGAGTTCACAATCAACTATAATTTGGACCACTAACCTTTTCTTTTGTTTGTTTTGCTCACCCTCGGTTCCAGTTTCAAATTTTCTTTTGCAGTGTAAAATAAAATGATGTTTGTTGGGACATTCAGACTCTGTTAGAGCAAAGTTTAGACAAACTAAGGCTGCGTGTTATGTGCCTAACTTCACGACTTTATTGAGGTGCTGTGTAACACATGACGTAATGTTGCACTGACACAGAAGGTCCTGGCAGATATGAAAGACTCTCTGTGCACCGCAGAATTCTCAGTGAGGCTTAAACCTGGACTCCAGTTCATTTATTTTCAGTGTTCTTATTTGGATTTGTGGAAAGTAAACATGTTTACAGCCTGGTACAAAAAAATGACTTCAGTCTGAATAGCTTGTTTCTCTAACTGCACACACTGTACGGGGGGTGAAGTCTTTTCAATAACTCAGCACTTCAGAAGACATTAAGATCACAAATTTGCCCAAACAGAGGCTCAGCTCAGCTGATTGATAGAGGGTCAAACTGGAGCTGTTAGTGTAGATCTTTAAACCTGACAACAAAGCTCTGTATCAGAAACAAATGGGCTCTTGAAGCAGTTAGCTGAGGGATGGATTTGATTTGAGTTCTGGAGCCAAATGTGAGAGCAACTGGGCAGCAGAGATTCAGACATATGGAAGTTTTTGTAGATCAATAGAAGGGAGGCTGTAATGGAGGCTGTTTTTTGGACACATGTGATCAACTGGTTCATGAATTTTCCATTAAAGGATGGTGAAGCAATGTTAATGTGTTTTGAGCCTGTTCTGACACTACAGATGTCAAAAAGATAAAGTTAATGCGTGCCGTTTCGTTTAACAGATGTGATTTGATGTCTCAACTGATCATGTCCCTGAAGTTCACCTTCATGGCTCTTAACCAGATTTCAAGGAGATAAACCTAGATTTCCTGAGAATTCATGAAGAGTAAACATGGTGCAGTACACTCATGAGATGAAATGACACAAATCATCTCAGAAATGTTCCAAAGCTGAGCGAATAAAGAGAAAAGTGCCTTACAGAAGAAATCTGACCTAAAAACAGTCTGAAAAGTGAATCTGTGGCTTTTATCTTTGTGGGAAACTCCTGCACCAGTCCCATCCTGCCCCGTTTCATCCTATCCTTTGTTTTCCTCTCTCCCTCTGTCTCTCTCTCTCTCCCTCTGCCCTCAGTGACTTCGACTCTCTGGATGAGAAAGACCAGGAGAAGAACAACCAGTTGGGTTTTGACGTGGCGGAGCGGGAATTTGGCATCTCGCCCTGCATGACTGGCAAAGAGATGTCTTCTGTGGTGGAGCCAGACAAGCTCTCCATGGTCATGTACCTCAGCCAGTTCTATGAGATGTTTAAGGACACAGTGCCACCTGGAGGTAAGATGGGGAAATACAGCCAGTGCACTGCACTGTTGTGTGGTTTTGGGAGGTGTTTTAGTTACTCATATCCTCTTCTGACAGATGTAGTGAGGACATAATGAGGTATAATCCTGAGAGGATTTAAACTGCAGTTTCATGCTCTTAATCCTCGTTTTTTTCCTGCTCAGATAACCAGAACTTGAGTCCTGAGGAGAAGGCAGCTCTGATTGCCAGCACCAAGTCTCCCATCTCCTTCCTCAGCAAACTTGGTCAGAGCATTGCAATTTCCAGGAAACGAAACCCGAAGGTCCGTCTCTGATTAATATCTTTAACCTCAGTTTGATCCATCTTCAACGATAAAAGTGGTGATTGTACTTTACACGTCAGACTCGGAGAGAAAATAACCTCTGATGTGTCATTAATAGGACAAAAAGGAGAAGGATGTTGACGGTTTGGGGAAGAGAAGAAAAACAAGCCAGACTGAAGAGGTGAGCACATCAGACAACAAAGCGTGTCAGACGCTGGGCTTGAGATTAATGTTTGAGCAGCAGGTCAAACCAGAACAGACTGATCACTCCCTCCAGGCCGACAGCATCAGGCTGATAAATGCTACTGTTTTTTTACTCTATCTCAGGAGGAGTTATCCAGGAGCGGCCGTGACGACAGGCCAGCTGTCCTGACTGAGAGGAAAATGGACTCCAGCGCCGGAGGGAACCACAACAAGGTGAAGGTCATGGCCACGCAGCTGCTCGCCAAGTTTGAGGAGAACGCTCCGCAGCCTTCAGGGCTTAAGAGACAGGTACGGAAGAAAGCTTTAAGGATAATCATCAGTTACAGATTTTACATTTAAAAAAAAGATCTGTACTCAAGAGTCCAGAATTAAGGTTTCTGGTGTCTTTTTGTTAAGACCTGAGACCTTTTGATGTTCATGTAGATTTCATGCTGTGCCGAAGCCGTGGCCTCCAGTCTCATGACTGCTGAGATGTAGGCTGCTGTTTTAATGAGCTGTGGGCTAGAATGCTAATGCTGGGCAGGATGGGAATTGTTCAGGGCCTTGTAGGCGGCCTCACAGTGAAGACCAGGATCTGAGGGCTCGGGTGAATCGGTTTGCAGAGCTCTGGTTTGGTTGCTGGTTGCAGAGTGGGAGGGAGGAGTGGGCTACAGAGACACTGGATGGTATTGTTGATGGAGAAGAAGACCAAGCACGACTGTCACTGTCTGAAAACACGTCTCCTGATAGAGTGTCTGCAAATATCCATCTCTGGTTTATGTTTCTAGTTTTATTTGTCCTTCAGTTATCTAAAAAGTGGGTAAACTTTAGTTTTGTGTGATTTATATGAAGCTAAGTGTGGAAGTTGTCGTCTGCAGACGCTTAATGCAGTCTCTTTGTGTTTCTTTCTATTCAGCCTGTTATTGATGTTCACTCTGCTCGACAGTTATCCAGTTACATCTCTTAGTGTTGCTAAAAATACCACACAACTCCCTCAGCATGATCTTATGACTGTCATTTCCTCATTACTTTTAAACCTTTATTTTCCAGCCACCATGACTTCACCCACCCATGATTCACTTCCCTCTCTCTGTTTCTCTCTCTCTCCTTGTTTACTCCTCCCATTGTGGACTCTTGCATGTTGCCTTGCATGGTCACTCTGGCCTCTTACTGGCCTCACTCGCCGTCATTCGTCATCATTATTTGGCCTCAAAGGGGGACTCTCTGCCCAATCTGGACCGCCTTTTGCCCCTGTCCCCGCCCCCAACCCCCATGAAAGAGCCAGTGCGCCTGGCACCTGTCCCCGCATGGAGAAAGGTAAAGAGAAGAGTGGCCCCACCTCATCCCCATAGAGACTAACAGCTAGTCTAACTGTCTAACCGTATGTCCCTGTTGTTTGTCATAGCAGGAAAGCTACTTTATGTTGACCTGCATCAGTCTGAGCTCACCTTTTTTGTGCAGTTACAGGAATTAACTCCGTAGCTGTGGTTGTGTGATTAAAAAAAACTTAATCAGTCACTCCAGGAAGTTGCGGTGTTGGATACAAAGAACTTACATGAATTCAGTCATCCTCACACCTTTATTTCAACCTCTCAATTCAGATTCATTTGTCCCCACAAGACTCTGGTGTGATCGTCTCTCTTTGATAAGCTTTTCCATCCTACCACAAGCTACAGAAACTCTGACCTGAGTTGTTCCAAAGTGACTGATTCACCAGTTGTTTTAATGAAAATATAAATTCTGGTTTGCCAAAGTGTAATGATATAACTTCCAAAAAACAGTCAACATTCAGAACTAAGTATCTGAAATAGCTTAACACAGGATCACAGCCGGCAGGTAAAAGATGTCAAATTACTTTGTGAGTGAGGCTAACGTTAGCGGAGCTAGCAGGACCATCTTTAGGTCCTCCCTGCAGATTTACGTCCTCATATTTGTACTGCTAGATCAAATTACCACCAAACCTCCGCTGTGCAGTACCTTCTATTATCTGTGCTTGTTTACATTGGGGTAGTAGAGCTTTGAAGCTTTATGGTGAGGGATATTAACCAGAGCAGAAGGTCTAATGACCGTACTAAAGACACAACAAATGACCAGCCCAGAGTAATAAAATATTGATAACTTTACCTGGTGAGTCAGGTGCTGACTAGATAGGATGGACTTTGTCATTTGGTTGATAAAGTAGCCACATCCTCAAACATCTAAGGTATAAATTGCGTACTGACACGGCCAAGCGTCGTGTTCAATTTTTTTTTTTTTTTTTTTTACAGTTTGCTTTGGTTTCCTTACAGTTCTGTGCATTTTTATTTCATTTCTTCACCCCAAAATCAACCAGCAATCACTTAATAAGGAGAGCAGCAGTTTTCTCAGCTCATAAATATCTTTCATCAGAGCGATTCTCTGACGCTAAATGTTGATGTGCAGTTCATACAAAAAGCAAGGCATGAAAGGGTGCAAAAATCACAGAGAAGTTTGCAAACTCCTGGAGAGACTGTTTAAATGAGGGATTTGTAACGTGTCAATCAAAGCGTATGAGTGTGTGTGTGAGAGAGAGAGAGAGAGACATAAGAGTATGGCACCATCATGGTTCTCCCCCTCGCTTCTCCTGTCCCGCTTCAGAGACGCACACAGCAGCAGGAGCAGCTGAGCATCCGCTACAAAGAAATGATCAAGTGTCAGACTCTGCCAAGCAGAGGGGAGCAGGTACGCTTAGAGACGCTGACCTGGTAGTCCCTCAGCTCCGTACGCATCCTGTTAGGTCTAGATTCTCCCCTCCCCTCCCTTACAGATGGAAACAGATTGACTCCAATCTAAAAACAAAGTGGGAGGGAAGGCTTTACAGAGCCAGACGACATCTCCTGAGCTCATCATACAAGTTTCTGTAAAACATCCAGCACAGATCTGTGAGCCCCAAGCAGACAAATCAATCAGCAAAACATCGAGAGAATCTAAATGATTTATGACTCTAAAACCTTGCCAACAACCATGTGTGATAAAAAAATAAAACAACATTAAAAAATACTGCTGCTGCTGCTGCTGCTGCTGCACTGTCAGCAGTAACAGATCAACCTTTAAAGGTAATGACTGCCCACCGGGCAGAGAGTTTCAGCAGAAGTTTGAGAAGAAGAAATCAAATAAGTTCGTTTGATACAAACAGAGTAGGCGTTTTCACCCGGCAGGGATGCAAAAAACACACAAGAGCAATATGTATTAACTTACATAATCATCAACACCAACAGTCATCTTTTAGTTAGAAACAAAAACACATCAGTTTGTCAAACAAATATCTTCCAAACAAACAAAGCTCTCTCTACAGGCTTGTTTTTCTCAGCTGAAGGATGAATCTGCATCTCAAACTGGTGTAATGCATCTTGTTTTACACTAAACATTCAATATGCATTTAAATTATTGAATCTGCATTGTTTATGTAGTTGCTTTTTCCCCTTTGCTCACAGTATAAGCCCGTCCTGTCTATATTTTTATAAGTAATATCAACAGGTGGCTTCAACATCAAAAAACTCTTGACAGGAGCTTTAATTATGGCACCTGATGCCAAAGATCTCATGTATAACTCAGATGCACTGAAGAGACACAACGATCAAAACATTGTTTCAGGGAGGAAACATTTAAAGGAAACATTTAAAAACAAGAAAGATAAGACGTCTCTCTCTGATGTCTGCCTCCCCTCTCCTGCTTTTTGGGGTTTAATGAGATTATTAAGATCTTCAGTCTAGGCTCCCTGCTGTGTTTCTGCCCTCACAGCAGAAGTAAAATCTGTAAGCATCCAATCTGTAAGACTTATCCTCACCAGTGCCAATATGTTGCTTTCTCCTGTAACAGCTCCTCCTCCAGCCTCAGTAGGAGATCAGCTGCAGACAGCTGGTTATCATCCTCCTCCTCTGTCCTCTCTGCTGAGAACAGCATCAGCATATTTAGTGCTAGCTCAGTGTACTCCTGCTGATGCCTGGAAAGCTGTCTGTTTTTTTTTTTGTTGTTTTTTTTGGCTTTGGACTGGAAAACAAGCCTTTGCTCAGACTCCCCCGTATGAATGGATTTAAACTGGATTAACACCCTCCTTGAATAGAGCTTGGAATCCCCTGGTTGGAAAGATGATCATAATTTTCAAGTTTGTAATAAAACAAAAGAAGATTTTAAATCTTATATTTTAAAGAAACCGTTAAAATCAATGAACACAACAGAAATGTAGTTCATTTTCATCTTAACATTTAATTATGAAATCATACTTTCTGTCATTTGGATGTAGAATGAAGTATGTTTTATACTCAAGTTAAATCCCTCCTACTCTAACGCAGCTGTGTGCAGATTTCTGACAGTGTTTAAAGTTATGTTTACTCTGCTTCATAAGCTCCGTGGTTTTAATAAAACAATAACAAAGCACCAAGACAAGCAGGGAAACATTGTCCCTTGTAAATTGTAAATTGTCCCACTGCACTGAGTGTTTGATGGAGCAAGCAGTCATGTGACACATACATGTGAGCAGTTGTCTGTATTGATATGTGAGGCTTTACAAAGGTGAAATCAGACTTTAAAGTGGGCATATTGTGCTTTTTAAAGGTTTCACTGCTCTCTTTTATCCCCTTAGTAGCTTTACATGATTTACAAGAAAAAGAAATTCCTTATTTTCCCCTCATTTCAGCCTCCGTCTGAAAAACTTAGTTTATTTGCTGTATTTTTAAGACTCCCTGTCCCATAAACCCCCTTTCCTCTGACTGGTCAGCCCTCTGGAGGCCTGTCAAGGGCCTTGGTGTTTGAGGGCCACCTCTCAGACATGTCATGAACCATTTAGGCGATCCTTAACTTGTCATATCATTAAAGTGTGATGCTTTTTTTTTTAATTTTTAAGAACAGAACATTTTGATTAGTTTTCAGGTCAGTTTCAGGAATTTCTGCATCACATGAGTATGTAAAGGTTAGAAAATCTGTACACGTTTAATATAAACATCCAGCATTGTTACTTTATATCGATCTTTAATTGTAGATTGATGATAAAAAAAACAGAAACAAGTGAGTAGATGTGTTTTAGGTCATGTGGCTCATACTGGGACGTGACTGTGTGACCGTGAGCCATTTATGATTCATCCCTAACACGGGGTTATTTTTTACAATCTTCCTCACTATCCTCTCACTGCACAGATAGGCCCGAGCTGCTGAGTAAATTAGCTGAAAGTGAGTTGCTAAGACTCTACATAATCTTGTTAATCCACTTATTCTCCTCTCAAAGTTTTCAAGAGAGGATTGTTCCAACTTTTGCTGCTCCATATTATGTTCAATGAAAGGGGAAGTGAATCGTTTTCCTCTGTAGTGATTTTTTTTTTAACAGTCTTTTGTTTTGCTGTGATAACTTCTGTGATGGTGAGTTTTTCGGGGTGTGTGTCTGTGAAGTCAGTGTGCCAGTCTGTGATGACCTCACTCTAATTTTATTAACCAAATCAATAACTCAGCTTGTGATGAGTTACTCTGGCTGTAACCTTTCTGGTTTGATCAAGTTAAATGTGTTAGTGAGTACATCATTGCCAGCATAAACATGTTTGCTCTCATACAGCAGCCTCGAGGTCATTCTTATCATTTTCTGCTGAATCTCATGTCCCTGTCCTTCATCTCTCAAGGCCAGACTCGGTGCAGACCATCTGTCCGGCTCGGCCTCTCGGAGCTGCCCCAAGAAAACCATTCTGCTCCCTTCTTCCTCCTCCACCTCCTCGCTCTGTCTGCAGTCAGAGGTGACGCACAGTCTGCTGTGTCCGTTTGTTTGTGTATCCCTTATTCCCCTGTTTGTTCCTCTTAAAGCGTCTTTTGTAGTTTGTCTGCTGTAGCTCAGATCTTACCTGTGCTGTGTGTCGATTAAATAAAAACAAAACGCTGCATTTCCCAGAGTAAACTTCCCGCAGAGGTGACAGTGTTCTTACTTCTCTGTGAGGAGGAGTGTGTGTCATTATCAGAGGAGCAGCTTGTTTTAATGCTGGAGGCTGCGTTGTTGGGATGTGACGGCTTGTAAATAGATGCAGACTCAGGGGACTGTGGGTAGTTTTTAGTTATTGTCTGGCACTGTCAGGGAATCTGCAGAACAAGCTGTTCTAAAACAGACATTCAACAACTCCCTTTGTCACAATCTGTTGGACATCAAGCAAAAACAAAGTGCTGATACAGTTTGTGTGTTTCTGCCTTCAAGCATTTGAGTAGAAGTCCAGAAGAAGAGGAGCTCGAGTACTACGAGAAGCCTGTGAAACACGGGGTAGAGTAAACGATTGACTGCATGGATGTGTGTGCAGACTGTCTCTGCTCTCTGTGGTTGGCATTTCTTTAAAGCAATCAAAGTAGCTGTAAAAGCAAAAACTAGCTCAACTAGAGCTCCCCCTGCAGGAGTGGACTCCACTGCACCTGACGGACCCCGGACCCATTCACATACCTGGGATTCAAGAGAGGGCTGATCGTCTTATCGCTAGATTTAAGGGCAAACCTGACAGGCTGCCAAAGGTGAACACCCTGAACACCCTGCATGGCTTTGCAGTGTAACAAAAAAGTTTTATTTGGTGGATTTCTTCTGTTAAAAAAGTCTAATTCCTCCTTTCATCAATCCCTCTTTTCTCCCTGGAGCCTAAGAAGAAGCCGTCCAAGTTTTTTTTAGAGCAGTGGAAGTTATCTCGGGGCCTGACTGAGAGCCCTGATCCTCCTCTGTCCTCTCCTGACTCTTTCAGAAAGGTTCGGGTTAATGTTGTTGACTGAAACTCCAAAATAACTTTTGTTCTCCTCTCTGACACTGACACGAGTGCATAAATTAAGGCTGTCAAACAGAAATATAAAAATAATACCATCTATGATGCCCTTCTGAGTTTAAACCATTCGTTTCCCTGCAGGAGCCAGCCGGGCCTCTGCTCTCTGACGATCAAATGCCCTTATATGTGCTTAGTATTCAGGAGAGGGCTGAGCAGCTCGCCTCACAGTTTGAGGGCAAGAAAACTGGACCACAGGTGAAACATCTCTATGAAGACAGACAGAGCATCTCTTCAATATTTATGGATTTTATATAAAAAGGCTACAGATAGTAGAACACGCGCTCAGGCGAGACTTACCCTGGATGGTCAGTTAGATCTTGAACATACATCTTCAGTAATAACAGATCAACTCTGTGAGTAGTTCATGAGAAATGATGTTAATATAGTTCTGTAAGGATGAGTGTTAAAATTTAGAGCTAGCCTCTCAAATTAGGACTCCATGAGGAGTTTTCACCTGACCTTTAAAGAGCCTCTCTCTTATACTGATGCCTCGTCACCATCAGTTCTTATTCTTTTCCAAATATTGGTTCAGTTTTGGCTCAGAATCACTAAACAGTTCACAGAAAACTCGTATTTGTTAGTTGCACAGGCGCAGAGTTAGAAATAAAATATAAGAAATTGAAAACAAAGACTACTTTTACCACTGTACAGTTAAAGCAATACGTGCCGGAATGGAGCCAAAGCAGGATCTAAGCTGACCATCAGGATGACTGAAACTTTAGTCTAAGAGTTTGATTAAAGAAAATGTTGTGCAGCAGATTTCTGAAGACCTTTAACGACTCTCCTGTCTCATTCCTCTCCGTGGAGCCCAAGAAGAAACCCTCACGTTTCTTTATGGAACAATGGCACTTGGCCCGAGCCCAGTCTCCCCCTGATTCTCCCCCATCCTCCTCTGACTCCCTGAGACAGGTAGTCATTTAACACCTGAAAGAATGGACTGCAGTGATGCTAACTCACTACACCTGCATTTTGTCAGTCTCTGTTTTCCAGAAGTGACTCCACAGGACCTCAGCTTTAGATCCTCGAGTGTGAATATTAACAAAGTCATTTCCAACCCCTTGTTTGTCTTGTGTTTCTGTGAGACAGCTGAAAAGTGATGAGTCCCTCACTGCGGCTCTTTTATCTGAACACATATCAAATTATTTTCATCTCAGCGAGCTTGAACTCACTTACAATTCCCACGGTTATTTCACAGAGACAGGCCCTGAACAGCAGCTTGGCAGCAAAAGCCTCATCTTGTGTAAATCCCATGTTGACAAGCACAGATTGTGGCACAGTAATAACTTTGCAATACAGCAAGGCTGCAGCTCGGCAAAATCTGCACAAATCTCATCCCCCATAGCAACCTGCATGACTGAGGTTTGCCTCAATTAACTTCTGACCTCATTTCTTCCCATATTATGGAATAAAGACAGACAGCACCAGGATCTTTGTTCCCACACTCCATTATGTTTTAGGATACTAAACACCAGACTGATGTGTGTATGACTGTTAACCATAGACTGTATAAAATATAAACGCAGTCTCCACGACGTCACCTGTCTGTTCCTGATACAGTCAAATGAAGCCAATCATTGGACAGGGCCATCTTGGATATGACGCAGACTTTGAGCTTCCTTTCTAACAGCTATAGAGCGCCCGTCAGTCGCTGAGCTGAGCCTCTGATTGGACAAACCCGTAATCCTAATATCTTCTAAACCGCTGAGTTAGAAAAAAATTCACCCCCCGTACAGTGTGTGCTGATAGCCAAATTAGCATTTTAGACCCAAACTGTTTATTTAAACAGGCTGTAAATATGCTTTTTAATGCTGTAAAAGTCTGTTTCTTTGGCTTGGTGTGACTTCTGGTCTTTCTGCAGCCAGCCTCTAGCAGATTCTCCATGAACAGCAACTTTTAGCACTTCCACATAGGCTTCATTTTTCTCTACTGTTTGTTGCCTCTTGCTGTTAACGCAGATTCTACAGGTTAATTTTTTGATTTGTGCTATTTTTTAAGTGGAAAATATGTTTTTAGACCCCTGAGGTGGTCATATGAGAAGTGTTGACTCCAGGAGTGGGTGAACTGTTGAAAGTAAAAGTAAAAAAAAAAAAAAATGCAGCAGAAAACATCCTGAGGCCTGTACTACAAAGTTAGTTCATCACACCCCGGGTGTCTTTTTCAGGCCTTGTGGGGACTCTGTTACTAATCTTAAAATAATAGTCTAACTTTTATATATTTTCCTGTTTATAATCCCTGAGAAAGATGAGATTTTCAGCACCTAAACTGATTATTTCTTAAAGCCATTTCTCATCCGTAGTCGGTACAGATTCTCCCAGGAGAACATGGATCCATTTACAGCACTGAGACCCATAATGTCCTTTTTCTTCAAGAAAAGGATTTATTGAATACATTATTTTCTTCTGGCTGTTTTAAAGTTTTGGACATGTAGTTTTGGCTGCTGCCAGTAGTTGACGGACACTTTCAGTTCAGTGACGCACTTTAAGCACAAGCACTTTTATTTGGAAATGTTTTAATGATTTTGTTTGAAATGTTTAATTTCATCTAAGTGAAGGACTTTTAACACTTCATTTTTCAGAAAGCGATAAAATGCGACCTTATGGCTGTTAAGGCGACAGTGAAAAATGTGTGTGCGCCTTAATTTTTTTGCCGCTTGTCCTAAAAAAAAACCCAAAAGACAGGATGAAATTCAAATTAGTCTGGAGCCCTGATATTATTTCCACTTTTTTTATGAATCCAGTCATTTAACAGATTATCTTAACCTCATGATGTCTGCTTCTTTTATATGGATGACACAAAAACTACGATCCAGCGTTTCTCTTTGTTTATAAACTGTGATAAGTAAACCATCAGAGGCTGTGTGTGTATGCATGTGATTAAATTTTGTGTGCGGCTGCTTTATCTGAGTTTGTAACGTGAACTGTCACAGAAGCTCCACCTGAAAGCTGTCACCTTTTATGATGTTTAGATATTTAAGCTGTTATTCTGAACCCAGCAGTGTTCTGTAGTCATGAGGTAGCGCAGAAATGAACCCTGTGGAGTTATTTTTGATCAGCTGTAGAGAATGTTCTGGTGAGCTGCATGTGGTTTTTCAGTTAGTTGGCGGCTGTCAGCGCATCTTAACGCTTGATCAGCCAAGCATGGAAACATTGCTATGTCACGTCTAAACATCCTGTCAGACTCTGCTGTTTGTCTTCTGTGTCTCTGCTCCTGTTGTTTGCAGATAGATCCTCACGCACTCCTCCTCACTCTGTTTATTTATGTTCTCTTTCTTCTTCTCCATCATTTTTTTCCCTCCATCATTTTCTAACGCCTGTTCACCTGTCTTTTCTTCCTCCTAATGCTCTTGATAGCGTTATGTAAGGATGTACACAGGTGGAGTTAGCTCACTGACTGAGCAGATAGCCAATCGGCTTCAAGCTCAGGAAGACCCTAAACCACTACCTGAAAAGAGGGATTTGGTAAGCATGCTGTCCCAGAGGTAGAGAGCATGTAGCTGCATGGACAGCAGCCAGGGGGTGCTGTTTTATTGCATATGATCAACACAGTCATGTGATGTTGAATGTCTATGTGCTAGTTTACTGTCAGTTTAACCCTTTACCTACCTTCCATTAGCTGTGGGAGTGTGTGTTTGCTCAACAACTGATTGCAGTTTGGGATGATGTGTTTTTTTTCCAATGATACTCATCCTGGCTGACCAATAACATCCAAATGCACTGTTGTGGTTTTGTAGTTTTGTTAAGTTCCTCAGTCCCCAGACAACATCACTAATAGTCTGGTGTGAGAGTTAATGAAGTGATGTCCATGTTTGTAAGACCTGTGCTCCTCTCCTCTCCTCTCCTCTCCTCCGCTCTACTCTACTCTACTCTACTCTACTCTACTCTACCATACCATACCATACCATACATACAACTGTACTGTACTGTACTGTACTGTACTATACTATACTTATACTTATACTTATACTTGTACTTATACCATAATCTCCTATTCTATACTTTCCTATACTTTCTTATACGCTCCTATACGCTACTATACTATACTATACTATACTGTACTGTACTGTACTGTACTGTACTGTACTGTACTATACGAGACTATACAAGACTATACGAGACTATACGAGACTATACGAGACTACAAGGGACTACATGAGACTATACAAGACTATACCATACTATAGGAGGCTTTTCTGTACTACTATGCTTTACTATACGAGGCTACACTGTACTATACTATACAAGGCTATACTGTACTATACTTTACTGTACTCACTTAAAAGCACTTTGCAGTTGTTTTTAAATGTGCTCTATATATAAATTTGATACTATACTATACTATACTATACTATACTATACTATACTATACTTGTACTTGTACTTGTACTTGTACTTGTACTTATACCATAATCTCCTATTCTATACTCTTATGTTCTCTCCTATACTTTCCTATACGCTCCCACACTGTACTCTCCTGTACCCTCCTCTCCTCTCCTCTCCTCTCCTCTCTGAAAACTGATGACTCCTCTTTCCTCCCACAGGGCTCCCTCAGAAAAGAGTTCCCCGTCAACATCGGCGGCAGCGACGTGTGCTTCTTCTGCCGAAAGCGTGTGTATGTGATGGAGAGGCTGAGTGCTGAGGGAAAGTTCTTCCACCGCAGCTGCTTCAAGTGTGACTACTGTGGCACCACACTCCGACTGTCCTCCTACGCCTTCGATGTGGAAGATGGTGAGACTAACTTTAAGACAACCTCTCCTTCTTTCCTTTGTGGTTACTCCATCACCATGCAATAAAAAAAGTTTCCTTACTTTAAAGAACTTATCAAAACAGGAGAGCAAATTTTGATCTCAGCTGAACCTCTGAGCAGTGGATTTACTTTGTTCATAAAAAGCTTGTAATGAGTCATGCTTTGCAGCAAACTCTTTCCGTCTTCATATCTGTTCATTTCTTCTTCTAAACTCCAGTGAGGAGCTTTAAGCTGCTTATGAAACAGACTTTAATTAATATTAATGACTGTGAGCTACATAAACCAATGAGACCATCAGCATTAAGACTTTAATGACTATTTCTACTCATTTATTCCTCTGATGTCAGAATCAGAATTAGAAGTACTTAATTTGTCTCAGGGGGAAATTTGGTCATTACGATGACCCTAGAACACAATAAAGTAATGTCAGAGTAGTTATGGAAAGTGCAGATAAAATAAGGGATAAAAACTAAATTAAAAAATAATAAATGAAGTAAGAAGTGCAGAAAATTTACAATAAGCTTTGTACAAAAACGCTGATGTCCCTCGATCTCAGTGCAACCCCAGTCAGCTAGTCCTGTTAGCTCATCCATCTTAGTAACCAAAGACCTCATGTTGTCCATCATGAGAGAGGGGAGATACAGCTTATATCTCCTCTCCTAAAGCCCAGCTCTCGCCGCCTTACTCCAGCTCTCTTCCCTCCTAGTTTTTTTGCCTCCTCTGTATCCCTGTGTGTCTTAAGTATTTAGAGTTCTACAGAAATCTCCAACTGTTGGGCTTCAGCGCTCCCAGCTGAGCACTGGTGTAAACATAGGAGGGCATCAACAACAGCAACAGTAATACGAGTTAAGGTTGTGATTCCATTTTTGAAAAACAGTCTAAAAACACTCTCAAACCACACGTCCAGAGAGGGCTCAGCTCAAAGAAAGCAGTTTATAGGCTTATCTGTTATTTTACTGCTGGTATTCAGGCAACAGCTTGATATTAACCAGGATGTATTCAATCAGAAACATCATGAAGATGAGTCACTGTCCTTTTTATCAGTTTATGATAGGTTAAAACTACCACTCATTCAGTTTGAGCATTTTTATTCCAACTGAAGTGTTTATCATGAGCATTTTCCCTAAGTCTTGGCTTTTAAACTGTTTATAATTAGAATATTATGCTCTATGTAAATTTAGCGACAGTTTATTTTCAAACTTTACAGGATAGATTACTTCATAACTTTGTCATCTATAATGCTTTTATTTAATTTTTTCTTGCTTTTACTACTTTGATATGATGCAAAAAGTGTATCAAAGATCATAGAGGTACAGGAGTAAAAGAAAACAGCTCAAATAACGATTAACAGCAGTAAACAGATGTACTTTCACCATCAGGAGCTCTAATGTTACAAAGCATGTGACGGATCATCTTCTTGTTTATGTCGGGCTTATATGGATAGGAAACAAAAGTGCTAATATGGTGGTGGAATTGACCTATTGCTAAGCCACACCCCTCGCTACTCACTCAGACAAACAGTGAACATTCAGCATCAGGCTCCATGGGAGGTGTCACAGTAGGAGGAATTTCACAGGACGTCACTGATGAACAGACGGAAAGATCACATGTCATCTAAAAGGCACCAAAAGGGTCTAAACTACACATTGGAGGGATATATGAATCAACTTACTGCTGAGAGGGTCGATAACAATCTTCAGTTACAAGACAAAACTTACAGGTCCCAGTGTAAGCGTAATACACCGCATCTTGTTACCATCAGCATCTCAGACAACTAGATAGAGGATCAGCATCAGTCATGAGAAATATATAACAGCCTTTATACCACCTATACAAAAACTGTCTCTGTTAGTTTCTTCATTTTTTTTTTCGTTTCAATCATTCAGCAGAACGTTTGACAACTTTTTTTATCTGGGCTATTACAGATAAGCTAATGAAGCTAAGCTCCAGAAGCTAACGTTAGTTTAACTAGAGCCCTTTGGACAACACCTAACAATGATGGACGATCACCAAAGAATAAAAACTAGAACAAAACAGGCCAATGAACTCCAACAAACAAAGAGACATGATGAACAACACAGCTAGGAGCTAACGCTAGGCTAATGTTAGCTAACGTCAGAGAAACACTGTCCATCAGACTGCTGTGGTGGTTCTGGTGTTAAAAATAATTTTATATTTCTTTCCAGCAGAGTGAGAATATGTTGACCAAAATAAGATGTTGACCTACCTTGGAACAGACACAAACATCCTTGTTAATTTTATTCATGTTGAGTTGATGTTGTGGTTTACCACACAACTTTATCTAAAGAAGACACTTTTATTGGTTGAGATGTGGCTGAATTTCTCTTCGGGGATTAATAAAGTATATTCTATTCTATTCTATTCTATTCTATTCTATTCTATTCTATTCTATTAAGGAAAGGGTAATAAATACACTCTGTCATCCATCCTCTCAGGATACCTTGTGTCAGAGTTGCATGAACACCATGTGACCTTTTTCAAGCTTAAAGTATAGAAAAAAACTCATAAAACCAAACGAAAACTGATTTTCTGCAATACATTTCAAAGAATGTCCGAGTGGATGGAATTGCTATACACATTGTGATTAGCTCATCAGGTTTTAGGGTGGGACTTAGCCATAGGTCAGTTGCCCTTGGCAGGTCACACAGGTATCCCCTGTGTGTGAACCATTAACTACACAGAGAAAAGACGACGTGTCTTTGTTTCAGCGGTGCATGACTGATATCCTTCCTCTTACTTTAGCCAAACCTATATTTACCTCAAGCGTCATAGTCCCCTCAGGGGGTCCAGTCCACAGAAGAGCAGATTCTTGTGTGGGCTTGAAGCAGACACTCACTGTTCCTCCTCTACCCTCTCAATCAGGTGCACACAGCACTGCAGGAACCTCATTGGTCAACACAGCTGCCAATCAATCGTGTTAAAAATCCAAACAACTAATGAAAAACCAAATTGTGAAAAAATGAACACCCAGCACAAATCAGCACGATAAGAATAAACTGTAATAACAGAAACTAATAACAGAAACCATTTTTGAAAGAAATGTTTTTGATGTTTACGTTAGTTTCTAGTTTGTTCCATCTGCTAACATAAGGAGGCGGGGTTTATGATCTATACTGGAGCCAGTCAGCAGGGGGAGCTCTAACTGTTTTGGTTTCACTCTCTGTGATTACTTGTGGCATCTGTCTCACATGTACGGTTACTATCCTGTCAAGCTCATTGTAAGACAGATCAGTAAGTTATTTTATGGCGACAACAAAAAGTAGAAAATATAAATACTTACACATAAAGATCTAAGTCATGCAATGTAGCTTTGGTATCTGGTTCCCTCCCTTTAGCTGCATGAAAAATATTCTCAGGCAGTAGCAAAGCACACCCACTCTGTCTCTAGAGATGAATGAGCTAACGACAACCTCCTCCAACCCACAGATTTTACCCGACTGGTTTCATTTTCTGCACAGACAGAGTGTGTGCTGCTTGAAAAATCTGAAAGGTGCTTTAAGCACACATAGTTTAACACCTTTTAAGATTTAAAGACGTTCCCTCACAGTGCTGCCGTTAAAACGACCCCAGAGGCCGACTCATTCACATGATTCCACAGTTTCCTCTGTGAGATATCCATTGTGCTCAAGGACAGGCAGCAGATTGTTCTCTGAGACAGAGTAGCTGTTTTTCGATGTTAGCCGTGGGACTCAAACCAACTGCTGGTCTGAGCTGAGACACAGAGAGACAGTTTTTTACTCTGAATAACAAAGGCACAGTCTGCAAAACAGGAACGATGAAGCCTGCGGACTCCTGAAGGTGAAAATTGTGCTCTATGCTGTCCATCTATCAACACATGCATTAATGACTTTACTTCTGTTTCTGTCTTTCTTCTTTTTCCTGCAGGGAAATTTTACTGCAAGCCCCACTACTGTTACCGTCTGTCTGGCTACGCTCAGAGGAAGAGGCCTGCTCCCTCCCCTGCTCCCATCACTGCTAAGGTTCCCGTTTTTATTTATCAGATTAATCTGATAATGACTGTCTGTAAACACAGATAGAGATGATTTAATCCCCAGAATGCAAACATAGTAGAGTGAACCAGAAAATGTCTCACAACATGTTTCTGCATCACCTGTCTCTCCACCTCTGCAGGAAAACCAGGTGCCCCGGACCCCCACAGCAACCGTAGATGCCCCAGGCAGGCCGATGGCAGCCACAGCCCCCTCTCCCGAGCTCCAGCCCTCAGGTACCCAACTTTCCTCTCTTGCTGTGGCGGCTGCGCCCAGCCGTCTGGCCAGGGGCGTGGGAGTCCCGCTGCGCACCCTTCGCCGCACGCTCTCCTGGACCTGCCACCAGGTGGCACACAACCCCCTAGACTCTCCCTTCCTGTACACCTACTGCATCTACCTCTTCTGCTGTTTCACCATCAATGTCCTGCTCAACCTCTTCTAGCATGACTCCTTTGTCCCTCCTTCTCTCCATCCTTACCTCCTTTGACTCTTGGCTTACTAATGTGAGTGAGATTGGACAGATTTAGCGGATTGTATGGACTCACTGAGCCTGCAGAGTGTTCATGTAAATCTTGTGATCCCTGATTGATTTCCTGAAGATGCAGCATTCTTTCTCTCTCTGTCTGCCTGATGTTTTATGATCTGTGATTGGCAGGTTACTCAGACAGTAAAATGAATGCTGTGTCTTAAATTCCTTTACTTTCCTTGGCTTTGAAGTTAAAAAATAGCTGGACCGAGCTCTGCTGGCCAGCTCTCCAGGCTGCAGTACTATTCATTTGTTGCAAAGCTTCCTATCATGCTTTTATGGTAAAATATTGCAGCTTTCTAAATCTTAAAAGATTTGGCATGTGGATGTAGAATTCAATATAAGTTCAGTGTTTACCTGCCTGTGTTTTAATGAAAAGCCAAGCGTTATTCTTTGTGACTGTAACCTTTGATGGCCTGTGACGGCTCTCTTTAGCTCTACCTCCTCCTCTGTGATGTGTTTCTTTTAGAGCCTGCTTTGTGATGTGTTTCTCTCCCTCTGTAAGCTGTTTTGCACCCACACTTTCCCTCTGACTGAAACCCACCTTACTGTGATGAAGTGCCTGAATAATTGCTTTTGTGAGCTTTACCTTTCCCCCTCCTATCAGAGCAGCTTAAAACTGAGAGCCGGACTCGTGCTTGAATTAGTGCCTGTGATTGGTTCTCCTGTGATTTCCACCCCTCTGTCTGACCTCCTTGGTTTCCCTGTGTCCCCGCATCCCTCACTCTCTCACCCCGACAGACTGCTGCTAAGAGCCACTTGTGCTTGCTTAAATAGTGCATCTTTGCCACATGAGCTGCTCTGCTTATTAAAGCTGAAAATAATAAACTTGTGTAGAAGAGGTGCAGAAAAGTGGCAGGTAAATATCCACATAGAGAAACTTATACTGAAGTAGGTTAAGTGTAGGCCTGCTGCACTGCGTGGCAAGTGTAGTTTTAAGTGCTGAAGTGGCTTCTACACACATACAATTAGTAACCACCATAAGTGTATGTTTCAGTCATTCCAGATATTAACAAAGGTAAAGACATATTTTTATTAATGTAGGTGATAAAGTTGCTAAAGAATGAAATTGTAATTAAAACTGCCATTTAGCACCATCAGGATTTACTCTTTAGAGTTCATTCCGATAAAAAGTTGTAGTTTTTTTTAATCAGTCGCTACCGAAATATTTCTGTCATCTCTCATGTGTTTATTTTAGTGAGACAGTTGATACGCTTGTTATTTTTATTGGCTAACCTGACTAACCAATCACCTCACTGCATTAGTGTTGTGATGCACCGATCTGATCCAGGTATCTGGTATCGGTCCGATACAAACTCAGAAAGGTAGATCAGATATATGTGATTAAGGGATGATCCAGAGGGCAGATCTATTCAGCTCAGTTCTATACTGCTCTGCGTTTTTGTACTGCGTTTGTGCTAGAAAGAGCCATGAGATCATGGAGGAGGATCAGCAGCAGCAGATCAGCAGTTTGGAGATATTTTACTTTTTTCATCAACAACTTTGAATACGTTCAAGTTTAATTCCTCACTTATCCTCTGATGAGGTTTACAGTTAAACTAATTCCTGTTCATGTTGGGGATTTATTCATCACACATTTACACATTTACACATTTATAATCCAATCAGAGATTTATTTTATTTCATTTTGGTTCACAAAGTTAGGAAAGTCTGAAGTTTCCAAAACAAAATGATCAGACTCATCCTAATATCAAGGAGTTGAGAGCGTTAAATTAATACTTGTATCAGCTCTGATCAGTATCGATACCTGCTGATACTAAAGCCCAGGTATCGTACTGGGATTTAAAAAGTTGTCTCGTTGCATCCCTGTGTTAAACACTGATCCTGATTGGTCAAAGCCTTCTAATTTATTAATTCTGAATTACACAAGTGATAGCAAAGACGACCTGATCACACAGAAAACTGCACATCAAGTCAGAACAGTTCGGCGAAAGAAAGCATCTCTATAAACATCATAGAGGATGTTTTTAATGTCACTGCTAATTTGGAGAGCATCAGACTTTAGATTGTTGGTTAAAGGCTGATCCGTCACCAGCAGGGAGAAGGAGACAAGAGGAAACTAGTGAGGGAGTTAAAGAGACGTCGACCAAACAAGAAAATGGAAACAAAGAAATAACAAACCACAACAACAACGTGGTACGAGCTTTGTCAGAGTTTGAGGAGCAGCTGTTATTTTCTGCATGTAGGAAGGACGACAACAGAAAAATAATAAAACTTGAGACTTTACTGTGAATAAAATAGTAAAAATCAACATGGTTTATTACACTAAAGCAAAATAAGACGTGAATGAGAATGTTGATCTTTAGGTTTATTTGACCTGTGAGGAGGCTGACGAGATTTCTTTGCAGTAGAAGCATTTTTAATCGTCTAATCTGAGGGGCTATTTCTTTTAAATCGATAAAATGATCTTTAGATCAATACAGAATGTCAGCAGGTTTGTATATTTTGTTGAGGGTCAGGTAATAAGTGAGGTAAAGTGTTTAGTGAGCAGATGACTTTATGATGGAATCCCTTCAAGGTGGACAAGGCCTCTTCACTCCTCTCTCACCCTGTTGAGATACCATCAAGCATAATCGCCTGCTCACTGATTCGTTGTACCTTAGTTATTATTGTAGATAAATATGAAAGGATTAAAAATCATGAGAAGAAAACAGTTTGTCACAGCCCTTTTATTTACGAGTTGGTGTTTTCTAAACAGATTTTCATAAGTTTTTCATATTTTTGAGGCTTTGCTTTGAAAAAAAAAAGTGTTTGGGCTTTTTCTCCTCATCCTCACCACATGACATTAACTTCAGTATCAAATATCACACATTCATCGTCTTAACAGTTACTCTAACGCAAGTGATTTTTTCCTTTTTCAATGTGTGTTTAAAGCTTAAGATAAGAATAATATTTACAAGATTTGACTGAAAGTTTGAAAAACAAAAATTTGAAAAAAAAAAAAAAACAGTTTTAAGATTTGTCTCTCAGGATGGGAAAAAGGCAAGGCACTCCTGACAAACTGTAGTTTGAGAGTATTTTAGAGTTTTAACTTCTCTGTGTTTGTCCATACTTCTTGCTGTAGGACTCTAACCTAATGCAATAAATCCACTTATAGATTATCAATCGGTGTGTCCTTGTCACTTTGTCCTGAAAATACAAAGAATGTTTTCTTTTCAGTAAACAGGAGGAGAAATTCAACCTCAAATGTTTTGCAGTGCTGTTGGATGTGTGATAGATTTGATGCTGTTAGACTGTCACACACATTTCTGCACACAATACTTGCACAGTGTATTTGTTTTGGTTTTGTTCAAACATGCAGAAATACATGAAAAGTTTTTGATTTAGTTCTCCAGAGCTCACGCCCTGCAGAGTGTTCTCTTTCCCTTTGCTCGCCTCCCTTTTATCCACGAACCGACCTGATCCTCAGTGTTTTGTGCTCTTTCCCCTTCCTCCAATCTGCTGCTGACTCTGACGTCATCACGCCACCTGCCGTCTCCACCTGATGGCCACAGTACCTGAGGTCAACGGCCTGCAGGAGCCCAGCCTGGCCAAGCGTCTGCGGGGAACCCCCGAGCGAATCGAGCTGGAGAACTACCGTCTGTCCATGCAGAGGGAGGAGGAGCTGGAGGAGGTGCCGGAGGAGACGCTGGCAGAGCATAACCTCAGCAGTGTGCTGGACAAGGCCACAGACGCTGACCTGGGCTCCAGGTAAACACATAAAACAACTGAGAGACTTCATATGACGCTGATGATTTTAATCTGAAACTCTGATAGGACGATACACGGAGCCTGCCAGATTATAATTACACATTTAATCTGTTATTAAAAAATACTGCAACAAAAATAGGAGTTAGATTTTATATATTGTCATTCAAACAGCAAATGTTTGATTTGTTTTCCACATTTCTTTGTTGCCACAAGATGCGACTGAGCCGGGATAATGAGGGTGTCAATGGAGGCAGATTCATTCAAGAAACAGCAAACAAAACTGGTTTTGCTCTCAGTTTTCCAATATTTTCTTTCCTCTGTTGAGAGTTTCTTGTGTTGCAAAGTAAACATTATTGAGCGTATTATTCCAACTCCAGTCTTTGTCTTTGAAATGTTGAGTGAAGCTTGTGATTTTTCTGCTTTTCTCCATCATCTGTGAAATGATTTGTGCTGAGGTCATGAGAGTTTGATTGAGGACTTTAATTTAAAGTTTCTTCCTCTGCTGTCTTCCACCTGTTTTAATTCTGCACTCCTCTGTCCTCCAACAGCAGCTCAGAGTCTGACATGGAGGAGGAGGATGAACAGGAAGACCAGGATCAGGATCAGGATCAGGAGGAAGTGGAGGTGGAGGTGGAGGAGGAGAATCATCCCTCCAGCCCCTCGGACCTCGGCGGTGTCCCCTGGAAGGAGGCAGTGGAGCTCCACGCCAAACTGAGGGGCGAGGAAGGAGAGGATGTCGTGGGCGACACAGTCAGCAGGGACGGAGAAGTAGATGAAGAGGAGGAAGAGGAAGAGGAAGAATATGAGGAGGAAGAAGAAGAAGAGGAGGAGTCAAGTGATGGTAAATGAGTTTTAGAGTCTTTAAGATGAAGTTTGTGTGTCAACGCTTGTGTCCATTTCTGTTCCCAAACTGCTCCTGCTTTGATCAAACTGTGTTACATGTGACACGTCTGTGTCAACCACTGTTCTCCTCCTCATCCTCCTCTTCTTCTTCCTCCTTTTACCACCCTCCTCTTCATTTCCTCTGTCTGTGCTGCCTGTTTGTGTCTGTGTCGGTGTAAATGTGCGTCTGTGTTTTTTTTCCGTTTGTTTGTTTTTCGTTGGGCCTCTGTCTCCCCCTGCTGGCAGAGGGCGATTACTGCCCCTGGGATAGAGAGCTCCAGTCCGGCCTTTGGCTGGAGAAGTACCTGAGAGATGAAGAGGATGTTGGTACATTTAAAGGTAGCAGCAGAAGTGCCTGTGGATGTGTTTGCAGTAACTGAGTGCGATGTTTAATCCTGGCTGGTTTTGGGTTTCTACGGAAAGCGTGTTTGTTTACGTCTTCCTCTTTTGGTTGCAGTGTTTTTAAATGTTTTTTTGGGGTTTGTTTGTTTTTCTTTGTTTCTGTGAATCTCATCCCTGTCTAACCTGCTCTTTATCCCTCTATGTGTGTGCGTGTGTGTGTGTTTTTAGCTTTTACTCACTAATCTGATAAATGTTTGAGGTTTTTGTTTTCCCTCCAGGCGCTGCAGATATTGTTTGGTAATACGTGGCAAGAATTATTCTTTTCAGCAAACTGATATTATTTCTTTATTCATATCTTTGGAGCTCAGTTTTATGGTTTGACTTGTTTGTAGTCTCGTGCATGCAGCCTCGCTCATCTCTGCCTCTCTGATTGTGTTTTATTGCACCTGTAATCTAATCGTCTCTCTGCCTTCTCTCTTCCATTTCTCCTGTTTTTACCCTCCACCTCCTCCTCTTCCTCCTCCGTCATGTTCTCCTTTCTTTCTTGTGTATCTGCTCTAAATACCTGCTTCACACATAACTTCACACACACACACGCTTCACCATACGGTAACACTGTCGTACAGCAAGGAACCTCCAGATCCAACAAGTCCTTCAGCCTGTGGATCCGCAGAGCATCCCAGGTGTGGTGAGAACACACCTGGAGTCTGAGGGAGAGAAGGATGGCCGGCCAGCCTCAGCCTCCCAACTCTCCCAGCCCTCCCACCCCTCTGAGCTCACGCAGCCCTCCTCCACAGGTAACCCCCCCCCTGCCCCCCAGAGGAGCTGAACACCTGGTGAACACCTTTGATTGGAAGCTGTAGGCGTCAGTGAAGGATCAGTGTGTGTGTGGCGTTTCCTGTGTGGCTGCTGCTCTTATGTTTGTACGTCTGTGTACAAACTAACCCCTCCTTTCGTTTATAATCATGTCTCATTTTGTACATTTTGTCACGTTGCTTTATTTGGAATGTCTTATTTTGTGTTCATTCTCCTAATTTGTCATTCAGAGTTGCTGTTTGGTCCTCTGGGGTGAATTTAAAGCTCTTCAGTGACATCCCAGTGCACCATATAACCTCTTTGTCAGATCTTTTGATTTTGTTCAGCTTTGTTCTTTTGTGTTCTGCTATTTTCTTTCCCATGTGTCTAATTACTTTACTGTTATTTCCCTGCCATCTATCCTCCGTTGTTCTGAATCCTCTGGTTTGAATGTAGCCCCCGCCCACACATCCGCCCGACACGAGGCAGTGAGAGTCTGGTTGGAGTCCTTGTCTGGAGGTAGCACAGACTTAAATGGGATCATGACATCCCGCTTTAGACTCACTCTTCATCTTGTCTATCAGCTGCATTTTTTCTGGAGCATGAAGTAAACACAGTTGAGAGCAAAAACTCACAAGCATGACGTCTGCAAGGCCGGCACTCTCAAGAGCTCTCAGAGAATCACCTGTATTCACCTTTAACACCCGAGACTCTCATCATTTCCTCCTGTACCTCTCTTCACTCACACACGTTTTCTCTGTAAAGTTTCTCAGAGAACAGTTTTGCTGTAAAGACTTTAAACTCACTCTACAGCTCAGCGCTTCTTGCTCCGATGGGTAGAGTGTTGACTGTTCTCATGTGCTGCTCTAACCCACTTGTTCTTGCATTAAGTTCAGACACTGAGGCTGTTGACATACCTCAGGTATACCACTTATCAGCTGTTCAGACTTAACTGCAGAGAGTGAAAGCAGCGCACACGTTTTTGAGTTTTATGGACGGCACTTATTCTGGGTTAAAAGCTCTCTGTGCTCACATCCACTCAGTGGTGAAGTTTTGTCAGTATGCAGCTGCTGCACCCTCTGAAAAAAACCTGCCAATTTAGAGCATTTAGCAGAGGTGACCTCTAAGGTTGTGACATTGTTTTTAAATTGCATGAATTAACGATGAGGGTCATCAGGATTTGAGTTTTTGTTAGATGAATCATCCGTCCCGACAAACGGTTACATGAGGGGCTGCTGCTCGTCTCTTAACCCACCTCATTAACATTTCGGTTGTGCTGCTGCTCGGTTCAAATGTCATCCATTTGTGATTTTTAAAAATGGATAGCTGCATGTTTCTTTCACTGTTGCTGCTCTGTGCTTATCCTTTGTTGTATTGTATTTATTGGCAGACCCGCTGTGGACCTTTGTTCTTGTCCTCAAAACTAATGGAGGATTTTTGTGCCAGATGAAACCTCTGGCAGGAAAAATGGATTTTGGTTTTGAACGCCTAACAGATTTCTTTTTAACTTATCTTTAAATTAACTGCACACAGACTCTCTGATTTGTCCTAGCACTGTTTTTATGAAGCACTCTTGAGAATCTAGTGCTGTTATTTAATGTAGCCTGCAGTAAAGTGCAGTGCAGATTAGCTTCGTAGGAATGTGGAATGAGCTTCTGCTCTTTTATTCTGGAGAAAGAACCAGAGACAGGCTGACTCATTCCTACCCGTTTTTTAATTTTTTTATTTTTTTTTCTTGTCAGAACCCTGTGAAGAAGAAGATTTGGATGATTTGGAAGCAGAAGCAGACAGCGCAGACATGGAGCCCGGAACAGAGATGGATCAGGGTGAGCTGAGAGAACGATAACCTTTAATAACCTCTTCATCAGTTTTTAATTCATTGTCACACTTAAAGGATACAAATCAGGCATGTTCAAAGTCAGGCCTCCCAGCTGTCACCATACAAGCTTTAATTACGTCACTGAAATAAATCATGTTCTAAATTATGTGAACATTTATATTTTCTGTCAAGGTCACAAACAAAACCAACACACCACCAGACAGGAATCAGTGCATATAAACAGTTCTAAAGGACTGGACAGGATCAGAAATATTTGGGACTAAAAATGTTGTTTGCAGGTCAAAATAGTCTTCAACATCATAAAAAACAATCCTGATAAAATTCTGAGCCTGATCCTGACATAAAAACATCCTGACTAAGGATGCACCAAAATGAAAACTCTTGGCTCAAACTGAAACCGAAAATAAAGAAACAGAGGCTGAAAAACCGAAGCACCGAAAGAACCTGTTATTCCGATCATCAGTGTCCTTTTTTCTGCGCTCTGCACGTCTCCCTCTCCAAGCAGATTCTCTGCAGTCATCTCAGGCTCGATGATTTCTACTGCGTGCATCACACACTTTACAAATCACTATCCGTGGGTCTTTCTCAGATATTTTGATGTGAGTCGGCTCTTATCTAGATAAGAGCATGCATGCGCGGTTTTGTCTTGCGTCATCACAACATGCTGTTTCTGCCGTGTTGTTTCGGTGATACAAGTCTTTCAGCCGAAAAACGAAAATGCACTTCGGCCAGAAATTTTCGTGGCTGAAATTTCGGTGCATCCCTAATCCTGACCATGCAGCAACCTCCGGTCTGAAAATATGAGATAATGTGGAGGTACAGGGGGTGAATTTTTTTCTAACTCGGCAATTTAGACAATTTTGAGATCGCCAGTTCGTCCAATCAGGGGCACAGCTCAGCTCATGTGACTGCCGGGCGCCCTATGGCTGTTAGTGTGGAGACTCGAAGCCCGCCTCATTTCCAATATGGCCGCTCCAGGTGACCACTTATCATCTGGGGTCAAGAGACACCTGAGAGACAGATGAGGTTTGATTTCATCAGTCTGTGATGATGGAACAAGTCTGTCTGACCAAAACTTAGTGACTGATTTTTACAGAAATCACAAAAAGAAATAGTTTACAGATAGAGCATTGAGAGTTGCTGGCCCCTGGTTATTCTCTCAGTATTGAATGTGGCCCTCTTTGGAAACTAACAAGTCAAAGCTACTCACGTCACTGTGATGGAGAGGCTTTTTGAACTTTTAGAACAGTTTTTTTTTTTTTTAAATCTGCATTTTTACTGAGCATTACATTTCACAAAACATCACCAGGTGAGGTAAACAAAAACCAAAAACCGTACAATTTTCCCATCAACTACATGTCAGTCAGCTGATTGAACATCAAAAATCTCTTAACACTTTAAAAAAAAGCTACAATGAACTGAAAGGTCCAGGTATTTATTTATTTGATACATTTTTAGCTAGAATTATTATCTCTGTATCTCTGTCTCCATTTCCTGAAAATAAGAATAACATCTCGTGTTAAGAAACTCATCCAGAAATTTTTTTCTGCCTGGTAGACATTAGTAGCAGATGAAGTCGTCAATCATGACTCATAATAATAAGCATCTCTGCACAGCAGCCACGACTGACTGGAAATGGTTCAGAGACCTAAAAGAGCAGCACTGACAAAAGATGCTGAGTCAGATTCACTTCAAACGTTAAAGCTGTTGGTTACATCACAACAATTAACTCGAGATCAAATGTTTCTTCATACGTTGAGGGTTGAACTTAAGTTAAACTCCAATGAGCCCTGTTAGAAGTTAGTTCAACCAGTAATTGTAAAGTTAGAAAATTTTATCTCTGAGAAACTGAGACTATGTCCATGTTGTTTTACAGTTTGTGGTTTTCTTGACACCGGTGAACATTGAAGCAGAGAAAAGTAAAAGTCAAAAAGCAGTGCTTTGAGTTTGAATGTTGAAGAACAGAAAGGATGTAATCGTTGTGTATTTGAATTCCAGATGACATCCCTTCAGACGCAGAAGCTGAGGCTCGTCTGCATCAGTCAGAGCGAGCTGGAGTTGCTCCTGAGGAAGACAAGAAATCAGACAGCCTGAGAATGACCTCCAGTAATGGTACGTCATTTATAAACCCATAGATCTATTGTCTAGATATTTTTTTCTGCCTGATTTGAATCACAGATTGTTTTTCTTACCTGTGCTCGCAGAAGCATCGAGTGCGAGCCCCACGACAAAAGAGGATGTTGTCATTTCTCCTCTGAAGCCGTCTCCAGAGCCTGAGTCGCTGGTGAGAGAAGATACGATCATTGAGTTAAGATTTCAGGGATGTGATCAGAGATAACACGATCTGTTCTGTTTCCAATCCAGACCATTTCTGTGAAGTCACCTGGCGTCCGATTTTTCCCTGAACCATTCTTACCTGAGGGGCCAAAACCCGAAAGGACGACTCCCTCACCTGCTGCTAAGAGCCCCCTGTGCCCTTCACCTGGCCCGGTCCTCCATCCTTCCTCTCTTCCTTCACCTGTTCAAACCCAGATTCCTTCCTCTCATCCTTCACCTCTCCCAGTCCAGAGTCCATCCTCTTTGTCTTCGCCTGTTCAAACCCAGAATCCTCCCTCCCTGCCTTCCCCTCTCCCAGTTCAGAGTCCGTCCTCTTTATCTTCACCTCTTCTAGTCCAGAATTCTCCCTCCCTGCCTTCACCTGTTCCACCTCAGAATCTGTCCCCTGTCCTGGCTCCTAATCCTACTCCTGTTCCTCCTCCCATTTCATCCACTAAATCCCCCGTCAGCTCTCCAGCCCAGCCAACAGTTGAATCCCCGATCAGATCACCTGTTGGCTCTCCAATCCGCTCTCAGCCCATCCCCCTGCCAGAGACTCCCACCCCTAGATCTCCAGTCTACCCTCACCGCTCGATCTGCCCTCTCACAGGGAACCCTCTCTCCCCCATATGTGCTCAGCCTTTGCCCTGCCAGGAGCCCTCTTCACCTCTCACCTCCGACTCCCCTGTCAGGACTCAGCCAGTCCCTGCCGTCACCTCCACACCCATGAACAAAACAGACAAGAACGCGTCCGAATCCTCAAAGTCGACAGAATCCTTAAGTGAGGAAACCCCGTCTAAGAAGACGGATTTAATTGAGGAGTTCTGGTTAAAGAGCGCTGAGATCAGGAAGAGCCTCGGCCTGACTCCTCTGGACCGCAGCAGTAAAATATTAGAGAAGAGTGTTGATAATCCTCCATCACAGAACGTCACTCCTGCAAAGCCGCAGCCTGCAGCGGTTCCTGAGGAGCCGAAGCCAGCCTTCACTGGTCGGGCTGTCATTCGGAGGCTCAACATCACTCTGGAGGGTCAGGTTATCACCCCCATCGCTGCTGTTGAACCCAAGAGTAACGGCTCTGATAAGAGGGACCTCAGCAGCAGCTCTGGCCTTGGGTTAAACGGGAGCATGGTCACGAGTCAGACAGTAAACAGTGACAGCTACAACACGTCTGACTCGGCCATGCTCACCCCGCCCTCCAGCCCTCCACCGCCCGTGCCTGCCAACCAGTCTCCAGCCGTGCTGAGGCAGCAGAGACACCAGGTGTCCTGGAGGAACGGGACAGAAAAACCTCCACCTGAGCGTGCCAAAGAGCCAGAGAAGATCAAGAGTCCTGTTCCTGCACCGAGGACCCAGCCGAGCCCTGTGTCTGCACCCAAACCTGCACCCAGGAAAATCCCCTCACCTCAGGCAGAGCAAAAACTAGAGCCAGAGCCAGAACCAGCTCCAGTGGTTGTCATGAGAGAGAAGAAGAAGCCTCGGCAGGAGGAGCTGAGGAAATCGTTTGTAGAGACGGTGGAGGAGATCCCATTTGCTGATGATGTGGAGGAGTCCTACGATGAGCGGACGCCAGAATCCAGCATGAACAAGTTCTACACCCCTCCAACCAGTAAACCCAACAGAGAAAGACCTCCTCTTCATCTAGCTCTGGCAATGGAGAATGGTAAACCTAACATCCCTGCAAACCTTGCCTCTAAGACCCCGAGGGCCACTCAGTTCTCTCCAGAGGCCAAAGAGATCGCTGAGGAGAGAATGAGGGCCAGAGAGAAGTCCATCAAGAGCCAGGCCCTGAAAGACGCCATGGCCAAGCAGCTGAACAAAATGAAAGATTCAGACGCCGGGAAGAGTGCCTCACCTAAGGTGGCCTGGACTTCAACTCCAGACGCTTCTAAAAAAAGTAAAAAGGCAGCTGTATCCCCAAAGACATCAGCCGTGAAAGCCCTGGAGTCAAAGAAGGCGGAGACACTCCCCGAGCGATTCTTCAGCAGCAACAAGAGTCTGGACAGCTCGGTGGCGTCATCAGACGGCTCCTCGTCTGGCAAGAGCAAGAAACGAAGTTCTCTGTTCTCCCCACGCAAGAATAAAAAAGAGAAGAAAGCAAAGAACGACGCCAGCAGGCTCTCTGGTGCGGATGAAACGCCCCCGAAACACAAGTCGCTGTGGAAGGCCGTCTTCTCAGGGTACAAAAAGGATAAAAAGAAGAAGGACGATAAATCCTGTCCAAGCACGCCATCGTCCAGTTCAACCACACAGGACTCTGGGAAAAAGAGGATGTCACCTCCAGGGAAATCATCAGGTAAAAGATGTCGACTGCAGGTTGTTGAAATGGATATAATCTTATTTCAAGATAAGACGAACAAACGCTTTGCTCTGTCGATTCTACAGACTTGAAATCACGCAGAAACTTGAGCTTCTCCGAGGACTCAGACCTGTCCTGTGACGACGTTTTGGAGAGATCCTCCCAGAAGTCAAAGGCAGATGTGAGTAACAAAAGATGCAAAGAAAGAAAGATGATCCCATGAAACCTTTCCTCCCATCCCTGCAGGTGTGTCTGTTCAGCGTGATCCGTGTCATCCATCTCTGCGTTTCTTTGTAAAAACACTTTCTGTCTGAACCGTTTCCTTCCCTCTCAGCTGCACACGGACATCTTTGACCTAGTGTCAGGCATTCAGAAGGAGGCCATAAAGGAGGAGAAACTGGAGAAGGAGAGGAGGAGGGAGTTGAAGGAGAAAAAGAGGGTGAAGGAGAAGCAAAAAGAGAGAGTGTGGGAGAAAGATGTTAACCGGGAAAAGGAGAAAGACGATGAGGAGGTATCGTGCAGTGAGGAGCTGAGTGAAGTTGAATTTCACCCCAACATGTTTGGTTAAAAAGGCCATCACTAAATATAGAGTGAAAGTAAAAGACTTGCTTTTAAACTGACCTCAAAGAATCTTTCCTTTTTAATTTATTCATCTCCAAGCAGCGTTACATAAAAGAAAGTTCACTCCGTTGCCCTGAAGTGATCTCAGAGCAAACCATACAACAGTTTCATGATTAAAAGATCAGATTTCTGACGCCTAATATGACAAAGTAAATGCACATCACAGGGAAACCAAGCTAAACAATTACTCCATAAGTGAAGTCTTCAAAAGGCCGGGTTCATTAAAGATGCAGGAGGCTCGGATCCTGTGAGGACTTTGCTGAAATTCAGCACTCAAAACCCAAAACTCCTATCACACAAGTTCTTTCATGTGCATCCATTTGCAATCATTATGTTGGGCTGAAATTCAACGTGATAGTCTGCACTGTGTGTGCGAGTGGGTGTCTGGTGGTTTAGATAGAGCCAGTCGAGTTCACGGCCAGCAGCATGAATTTATAAACCATCGTAAACGCGTTTGGGAAACACACACACACACACACACACAGATGCTCCTGATTTGTTTTAATTTTGAAAAAACCCTCAGTCCACGAAGGATAAATAGATATTCTCTTATTCTCCAATAACATCGCTTGAAATTAAACTTTACACGGCGAGAGAAAGCGGAGGTTAAAGCTGCATCATGCCTCCCAGGCCGTGTGTGATTGAGTTAGAGCCCGCAGGAAGCGTGTAGACTGGTCTCTCTAGTGGATTTTGTCGAGTTCATTGTTTTGCAGAAATGTGAGATTTTCCCTTCTAGAGAAGACTGTAGACTTAGAGTATAAAATATTAGATCCCTCTTCCTGCTCCAGGGTAAGACGGCTCTTTGACATCTGTTTTTTTTCCACATTGTTGTATTTGTTAAGTTTGACTAATTTCTGATTAACAGATGTTGAAGTTGCACCCTGCCGTTTTTGTGTTGTTGTGGGTGATTAACATTGCCTGTTTTGATCGTAGCAGCTAAATATGACTTTAATTTGTTTTATTTTGACCAGTTTCACATAATCATTAACCCATTTTAATCATATCATCTGTATCATGTTTGTTTCCTCCCCCTTTTTATTTCCTTTTTTTTTTGTTTTTGTTCTGTCTTCCCAAAGTCTGTTTATGTCCCTCATGCACTGGCGTTCAAGAGATCGTACGCCACAAAGGTAGTATTACACACGTTCCTGTTGATAACCCCACCACCCCAAACCCCCCACCCCACAGCGCATGTGCTGGTTTAATGTCATAACACCTTACGTGCATCTGGCCTCACACTAACCGTCCCCTCTGGATGCATGTGACAGTCTGAGCGCAGCGCTCGGACACTCACTGCTGTTCAAACACGGGTTCACCTTTCTGCACCTCCATATCAGGGCTGCTCTTCTCTGTCTGGTACCATCATGTATTAACCTGCCTGTCTGTCACCTTGGCACTGTTTTTCCTCCGGTCAGGCTACTGGAATAACTTTGACGTGTTCTTCCTCAGCGCTGCTCTCTCTTTCCTCTGATTTATGCCAGCTTTTTATGTCCTCACAAATCAGCCACGAGCAGAAACATCCCTGCTTATTCACACACTATACTGCCTATTATCATGGAGAAGATATCATAATGTGAAAGCGGATCACAGCTGTTAGAGCTGCAGTGAAGCTGATGTATGTGTCCCGTTGTTTTCAGAGATGCTTTATGCTTCCTTTCCTTGAGAATCAGATTTATAGTCAGCGAGAAGCCCGTAGACATGTAGCGAAAAAGTAAATACCCAGAGGTAAACTTCCCGTAGTCTTTGTTGTCCCTCACCTTCTGCAGGGTCTTGTCAGTTCCCCGTCAGACTCTCTGAGGGGTCAGAGCCCACAGAGTCAGCCTCTAGCCGTTCACAGCTTTGACTGAAACTTTCCTCACTCACATTTCTGTTTTTGTTGCACCAGAAAACCTACACGGAGGAGGAGCTGAACGCCAAGCTGACACGCCGGGTCCAGAAAGCTGCTCGCCGACAAGCAAAGCAAGAGGAGCTGAAGAGACTGCACAGAGCTCAGGTGGGTGACTCCAGGTGATCTTCTGTCACCACGGAGTGATGGAGAGAGATGAGACATTCATGGCTGGAGGGAAAAAGCTCTGTAGTTTTTTATTGATGTGACTTCATCAGGACGGATAGTTTTTGTTTCTAATACTTTGGTTGCTGACAAAATACCCATAAACCAGTGCAGCATGTAAGGATGTTTGAGGATGAATTTGAAGTGCAGCTGGTGATATCACAGCACTGTTTC
Source organism: Labroides dimidiatus (assembly GCA_030710495.1). Lineage (NCBI taxonomy): Eukaryota > Metazoa > Chordata > Actinopteri > Labriformes > Labridae > Labroides > Labroides dimidiatus. Next base: position 7,343,142 of record CM061147.1, read on the forward strand.
TCAGGAAAAGATGATATCAGGGTATGTTTGTATTCCCTGATAATCTTACTTGTGTTTTTTATGCATTTTCTTACATGTTGGTAAGTTTTCTTTGCGTCTGATCACCTGACACACGTCCTTCTGTACGTCATCCCAGTAACTGCACTGCTTAAAGTGAAACATCTCCTGAACCCTGTTGTTATGGTCCCCAAAGATGGTTAGGGGGTGAAGGGAAATTAAAAAAAAGGGATCAAGTGGAAAGTAAAAGAAAGAAGATTTATTTAGAAATAAGAAATAGTGACAACACAAGAACTAAACTACGAAGTCAAACACGGTAAGGAAGCTCACTCCTTTCAGCCGGGAGAACACTGGCTGCCTTCTCTCTCCAGCTTATCAGGTACAGGTGAGCCCAATCACCTGCTGCATGGAGGCTGAAGCTGCGCCTGTAGGAAGAACAGAGGGAGAGGGGGAACAGAACGATCAAAACGACAGCACAAAACACCGCTGGGTTTAAAGTTATGTGAGGCTGGATGCTGGTGATGCTTTTTTCTGCTCAAGCCTCATCCACGCAAATCAGCACACAGCTCACCTCACGAAAGAAAAGTTAACACAACTCACTGCTAGTGTCTTGTTTTTGAAAGATCAGACACTTTCAGAATGAATGAATAATAATAATAATAGTAAAACAGAGGTTGGCAGGGCACGCTGCTATGTGTTTAGAGATAAAGTTGCAGGTGAAGGTGGACGAGCACGTCTGCACCGCGCCAACGAAATGTGCATAAGCAAACAGGCTCTCTGACGGCAAAAGTAAGGTGCTGAAAATTGTTTTTGATAAGTGTGCACTTAAACCGAGGCGAGCGTTTGGGTCGGAGTCTCTTAAAACTTCAAAATGACGAGGTAGACTCAACCCCGGCATCTGCTGAAAACTTGCCCAGCTTACGCGGTGTCTCTTCTGTCAGAGAGCTGACTGGCGTCCATCGTGGTTAATAAAATAACGAACTCAACAACCTCACTTCAAAAGAGCTAAAATATCCCTTTAAGCGACCTGTGAAAGCATTTCTAACTTAACAAACATGTAAAAGATATTATTTTCTGCTTGTCATGAGGAAAAGAAGAGTGTAGCTTGTGTGATTTTCTTCAGAGACAACAGCAGAGGATCACAGCAGAAACATGTTCTAGTTTTCTGTCAGGTGACGTTAGTGTTGCTGTCGTAGACACTCACTTATTGTCTTTTCTTTTCTTTACTTACCATGTAGTTATTTGACTGTGACTCAGCCGTCTTGGAGTGCTTCCAGACTCTTCCTCTGGTTAGGAAATCCACTGTGATCGATGCTGTAACACTGCAGTCGAGCTCCCAGGCCACTGAGTCAGCACTAAGCCACGGCTAAAGTCTCTGCTCCTGGAGCTGCGGTTTGCTGGCCTCAATCTTGCTTCCTTTTAGAGGCTATTTGCAGAAGGCAAACTGTGCTTCTTGTTTAGCTCCTGTTTCTGCACAGCGCTGATAGAGTTCAGAAATGGTGAAGCTGGACTCCGTGGATAAAGCAAAACTTTTAAATTAAGCTTTGGCTGCTTTGAAATCCTTTCCCCTGCGTTTTATACATCACCTTCACATCAGTTTACCACGGTGTGAAGTCATAATAAGCAATCATGTTTCATCTCTAGGATGAGTCACTGTGATTAATCCTATCAGGGTTTTTCACTGAAAACATAACGTGTTAAAGAAGGTAACCTGGATCATTCACACACCGATGTTAAGCATCACTGATCAGCTGTCAGCACGTCTTCTAAACATAACCCTCTCTAATGTTTTATCCATCTGAGAAAAAAAAAACACACACCACCCGTGATCAGCTGATAAGCGTTCGTCTCTCCTTGATCTCTGCACACAGGAGCTCACGTGCAATCTCTACGTGCTTTGATTGATGTGCCGCTCATCCTAACTGTAGTTCTACATCTGTCGTTGTTTTAAAGCAGATGTCCTTTGAATCCACCGTTTCCATCAGATTGAAATCCAGCGTCAGTGTCAATGATCCTCCTCCACACTCGGCTCACATGCTGCGTAAATTAAATCCCCGGGGAAGGAGGAATTCAACTATTGCATCTCAAAATGATACTTCTGATGAAGGGGGGAGAGAGGGAGAAAAAGAAGGGGGAGGCAAGCAGCAGAGAGGAGTACAGGTGTGTGTGTATGAGCTGGGAGTCATGACAGGAATAAATCAGTCAGTGTTTTTAATAAGAAGCAGAATAACCTGGAAGTTAGAGAGAGCCATGTGAAAATGAAACAGTGATTCCACCTGTTCTTCCACACATCTCTCATTATTAATATTAATAAGTAAATCACAAAGCCTTGAACAAATTAGATCACAATTTTTAATTCCTCAACAGCATCTAGTAGAGTGTATTACACACTACCAACCCTGACATACTGAAGGCATCTCTCCCTCTCACCAGAGGGGTCACTGTGAGCTCAGCTTACGATCAGGTGACACGTAAAGACCTGTAAATGCTGGTTCCACCTGGGTCACTTTAACACAATCATCTAAATTCACTGCACATATTTAGTGAGTAAGTCAAGCAGCGCCTGCTCTAATAACAGTTAACCCTTCAACACCTGAGCCTCACAACGCCTGCCTGGACCTTTTTGCTTATTTTGACCATGAAACAGTCATAAAAAAAACGTCCTGTGAGTAAAAGCTTTGGCCCGTTTTTCAAGAATACGTGGAACTTTCAATATCTGGAGGTATTTTTTTATTTACTGCATGTTACATGAGAGTAAAACAGTTTGAACTGAAGAAAAACACAAAAACAGATTTTGATTTTAGAAAAAAACACTGAAATCAATCACTGGCAACCGATTTTACAGGATGAACTTATACCGTGAACATCAAAAAACACATGTACATTCACATTTATGAGCCTCTGTCTCTTATTTACTAAAGATAAATTAAAAAAAAGGTCTCTGACAGCATCAGTAGAACCTTCAACATCCCTACAGCCTCTCCTTCTCTGAGTGCACGAGCCACTTGAGGACGTCTGCTCCTCATCATGAGACAAACTGAAAGAAGAGGAGAAAAACCTTCAGCTGCTCACGCACGCTGTACAGTACAAACAAGATCAGCAAACAATAAAATCCTTGAATCATGCTCATACAGTGACATGAACACTCAGTGCAATTTTCTGAAATAGCAGAATAAATAGATGCTCCGTGTTACACGGTGCGTGACACACACACTAACACACATACAGTACAAACACAGCACGTAACCCCTGATTCACACATACTCCGTGAGCGCCGCGTGGTCCGTCAGCGCGAGCCAATTCACTCTGCATCCGTCTATGGAGCGGAGCGCAGCTCAGCGTACTCATATCAGCTGGATACACAAGAACACATTAGAACCACATGTTCCCGCAGGAATCACACCCATGACAACTACTTTCATGATATTTTAGCATGTTAAACTCACCTGCCCTCCCAGAACTTCATTAATTCAGTCCTTCCATTTTAGTCTCTGTTGGTGTCCAAAGTGGCACTTTGGGGCTAGTTATTTATATAGCACAGCATAGCTTCAGTCAATGTAATCAGAATTGCAGCTTATATACAATAGCCGCAGTAGTGCTAAGGTTGACGTTACGTTTTCCCCCCATACATGAAGATAAATATGAACCTTCTTAAGTTTCAAACGAACCTAATTATTCGGTCCCTGGTCCTCAGACATCGTGGACCTGGCGCTGCCTCAGCTTGCTCCGCTCGGTTGAGTAGTACAGCAGACCGCAAAAGATTTCAGGTGGACGTGAAGATCACATCTATGAATCTGTGCTCAATCAGTCTTCCCTTGCAGGAGTGGATTACGTAATGGTTGTGCCACTTTGGATTGAAATTGAATTTAAGAACTGAATCTGAATTTTGTGAACTGAAATTGAATTTTATATTTTTGAATTTAAGGAATATGGAGAGTTGAATTTTCAAATGGAATAAATTCAATTTCAGCACAAATAAATTCAGTTTCAAAACATAAAATTCAATTTCAGAACATGCTTTTCAAATTCAATATTATAATTCAAATTCAGTTTCTGGTGGCACAAATATCAACCCATAGATTTGCTCCCTCAGTGGTTCAATTTAAGATCTTTAGGTGTCAAATATTAGACGTGTTAGTTGGATCAGTCCGTGGCCTCTGCTTCCCAAACAAAGAACGCTACAGATATTTATTCTCATGTCCTATGTGTATTCTCTGATTCAGGTTAGACACCCCACACTTACTTTAAAGGTAAATTTCTCTCAAAAAGTTAACTTCTTGGACTCCAGTGAGGGCGTGCTGCAGGAGAGTGAGTGAGACGTGAAGTGTGAGTCAGTGGCAGTGGTAAATATCCTAAAATAATACTGAAGAACAGCTCTTTTTTTTGTTTGCAGACATCAATACAGTTGTAATTAGCTGTACTCCCGCAGCGCCCTGAGACATTTATATTTAACGGGGGTAAACTGTTGCATCAGTGCAGTGTTGGAGGTAACCTTGGTGTCTGCCTCCCTCAGAGACGCGTGGGACAAATCAGATTTAATTAGTGGCACAGCTGAGGTTATTACGCTGGGCACTCATGTGAGAGAGCTCAGGTTGTTTGTAATGTTCTGGAGCTCCTGTGTCGGTGTTTTTGAGCGTTTCATTAATAATGCAACTGTAACCTGCCTCTCCGCACAGATCATCCAGAGACAGTTGGAGCAGGTGGAGGAGAAGCAGCGGCAGCTTGAAGAACGAGGCGTCGCTGTGGAGAAAGCTCTGAGAGGAGAAGCAGGTAACATCTTGTCACACATTCATCCCATGTGGTGTTGTGTATCAGTTATACAACCTCAAGTAGATATGAAGCTAATATTCAGGGAGCCAAAGGGTGTTTTAAGAGTTATGATGAACATAAATCGGCTCAAGTTATCATTTTATCATGAGCCGACGTGTCTGTGACAGCTAAATGTAGCTCCGTAGGACCACATTTCATCGGAATACAAATCCAGTCCAGCTTTTTGTAGAGCTCTGTGGAAAATAACGGTAATATTGACGATCAGGATGATGCAACCTAAAATTGCATTACCTCAGAAAAGCTGTCCCTGTGTGACCATTTATGAACTCAGTCTTTGCTGAGCATTCCTTCAGAGGAGCTGAGGCCTACTTCAGGACGTAGATTTGCCTGCAGGAAGACATATTTGTTTCTCCGAAGTAATAAACCCAAATCGTGCCTGACAAGGGACTATCACAGACAATATACTTCCAAGATGAAGAATGCATTATTTGATAGGAGAGCAGCAAAGTTCATTATTTGCTGTGGTTATATAAGCGTGTGAAGCATGACTAGTGCTCAGAAGCAATATCACGTTATTTACGTGATGTGAGTTCTGGATGCGGTGGTGTTCTCAGGTCTTTATAGAGTGGGAAGCGTATTTCGTCCTAATTTACTTAATGATGATGGAAACGTAATAACAAAGCTTTTATCTTGCAGTTGCATCCTGGTAATGTAGACGTATTGGTTATTTCCTTAAATACGGCCATTTTTCACCAAACAAAATAACTCAGCTTGTTCTCCAGTCTGCTGTTTGCGTATGTTTTAACTTGTTTACTACTCTACTCTCTTAAAGGATTGTATAAAGGTACTTATACATTACCCAAACAGCACAAAAGAAGATCAGGTATTAGATTTATGGAAGTTTCTTTGATTGTTTTATTTTATTTCTGACATGTGACACCGTTAGGCTCCATCTGTAGTGACACACTGCAATGCAACACGTCTCCATTTTGAACACAGTCCGTTCATAACGTGTCTGCCATCGTCAGTCCGAGCTGCATGCCATCAGGAGAACGTGTCTGTGTGTGTGTGTCCCTGACATAGATTTGTGTTTGTGCTCATGCTGGATGTGTTTCTATATCACTGCCTCTCAGTGAAGAGAGTCTCTGTACCCTGATCGAGACTCAGATCACGCTCCACGATCCACGATTAGAAATGCAATCAGAAAGTAAGGAATCAAATCCAAATTGGTTTGCAGGCTGACTACTTCGTTATGAAAATTCTTTCTGCAAATATTTGCTCTGGCTGAGCGGCTTGCTACAGATATTTGTTGAAAACTTGTTCATTATCTTTTTAAATATGCTGAGTAACAGCAGTCCAGAGTGATTTCTGACTCGGCTTCACTTAACACTCTGATGCATTTTTAGTCTGAATCAAATCATTCTCTTATTGGAGTCAAACATTCGTAACTGGAGAAAACTACAGCTTAAATTTCTGTTTTAGCAAAACGGTCACAAAAAAAAATCTTTCAACATGTCATCAAACACACATCAGGAGAGGCGAAGCAGACTGAGCCAGTGAACAGCAAATACAGCAAATCTATGTAGCAGTCTGTTATCATTTTGGTGTTGCACAGCCTGACTGCATTATGCACTGTGGTGAGTACTGTGGGACTCTCTTTGTTCAGAGTGTCGCTGCAGTGAGAACGTGTGTGTCTGTATGTTTGCAAGGATGTGCATGACTTGCCGTTGTTGAGGACTTTTGTTTGTGTGCCCAGTTCGGGGCAGTGTGAATAACTCCTATCTCTAATATATCCCTGTCATTGTAGACTATTGGGGAGATTCTAATTACAGTGAAATCCTGGACTTGCATCTGGGCGGTATGTATTTCAAATCTGTCGCTTTGAACTAACCTAATGGCTAACCCAATCTCTCCCCTCACCTCTTCCCCACTTCTTCATTTTACTACTTGAGCTTTGTACCCTCATATCTGCCTTTACTGGCTGGCTAGCTGTTTTGCTGGCTGGCTTTTCCATAGTGCGATACTTTCTGCTCCTATACTCCCCAACCCCTGCCCCCTCCCTCCTCCTCTTCCTCTCTTGGGTTTCTAGTTCAGACACTCTATACATCAAATAGACATCAGACACTTGGCCTTGTGCTGTCCTCTTATGATCGTCTTTGATCTCAATAAACTTATGAATGATAGATGAATGAATTACTGAGTAACTTTTATTTGTCGCTCCTCAGAAAGATGGCTCTATAATACAAACTGGAGTAGGAACACAAACAGACATGGTGCCTGGTGGCAGGAAGAAGTGTCAACATTGAGAGTATTCAAACGAACGCTGGGCATCGAAACAAAAAAAGAAACCAAAGAACAAAGAACATGCAGGCTTTCTTTGAATCTAATTCACAACAGAATACTCTGGATCCATACGAGAACATCACACTGCCAAAACTCAAAACTGAACAAGTGTTTGTGTCTTATTTCTTTTAAAAATGTCATATTAGACTTAGTGTGAACCACATTCTCCTGAAAAGTTCAGAAAAATAAGATATTAAAAGCATCAAATAAAGCCTGAATTTCTTGAATTGAAATATTATTCAAGAACCATAAGGCAAGGAAGGTTTTTTTTATAAAGCGGATTTCAGCAACAAGGCAATTCAGAGTGCATCACAGAGACATTCAAATAATCTTGGAAAAGGTCAGAAAAACACATTAAAATATGACAATTGATATTCACCTCAAAGAAAACATTTTGGTTCACGCTACAAAGGAAAAAGAAGAAGGTTAAAATATATTAAAACAGGTTTTCAGATATAAGCATGAAGGTTACGGTGCAGAGTTGTGCAATAAAATATACTGAAATAATTTGTTAAAATATTCTGATTCAAAGCAAAATGTTAGTGTGAGTCTTCAACCTGGATTTAAAGGAGAGTTTTAGTCGACCTGATGTTTTCTGGAAGTTTGTTTCAGCTTAATGCATAAAAGCTGAACGCTGCTTCTCTTGGGACTGAATGTCGACCTGATCCAGATGACCTGAGTGGTCTTGATGGTTTGTACTGGATCAGAAGATCACTGATATATTTTGGTCCTAAACCATTTAATGCTTTGTAGACCTGCAGAACTATTTTAAAATATGTCCTCTGACAGACAGGGAGCCAGTGTAAAGACCTCAGAACTGGACTGATGTGATCCACTTTCTTGGTCTTAATGAGGACTCCAGCAGCAGAGTTCTGAACCAGCTGTAGACAGATTTCCTCCAGGAAGGCCTGTTAAGATGCTGTTACAGTCATCAAGTCTGCTGAAGATAAAAGCATGGACCAGTTTTTCCAGGTCCTGCTGACACATAACTTCTTTAATCCTCCACACGTTCTTTAAGTGATAGAAGGTTGACTCCTGTTCCAAGAACTTGACAGTTAATTATATTTATTCCATTGGCAGATTTTTAACTTGTGCATTATTTTTGTCTTTTAATGTCTGAAAATAAAAAAATATATCTCTTGACTTTCAGGTGAATGTGGCTGATATTGACTCTATGATTTTTTTTTATATCAGAAATAAGACAAAACCGTACTTAGGTTGGAGGTTTTGTTGTGAAATACACAGTTTACCAGGATAAATGAGCCGAAATGATCCTGAGTGACGTAATCAGGTGTTGGGATAGAAAACAGATCAGTTCTTGCAACACAAATGAGGATCATCAATCACCTTTTTTCAACTTCTTGAAATGCATTGTATTTCAGACGCTGTCATACTATTTCAGCTACAAATTAGCATAATATACGTCTTTGATCCAACACTTCAGCCTTTGTTTGTTTGGCTTCATCATTAATTTTATGTACAGAGAAGAATATCTGTTGTGTCATAAAGTATCATACAAGACAAAAAAAAAGCAGATTAGAATCTAAACCAGACAGAACATAGACCCCTTCCCACCCTCCCACCTCCACACACTGTGTGAAAGTATTGTGTAACCTCCCCTGCTCTGACTCATACTAAACTGCTAGCATGGCTCTGTTAGCTTCCCCTCAGAGCTCTGTGCTGCTCGTTTCTGTCCTGTAGTCCCAGAAGAGGCTCCCCTGACTTTCTCATACTGCTCAGTTGTATAACTCTGAGTCTCTGTGTGTTGTAGTGTCTGCTAGTAGGCGATGTGGTAACCACTGACCCTGAGCTGCTCTGTGTTAACCTCATTGGTCAGCAGTAGTCGTGTCCGCTGTGTCTGGGTGAGACGTGCTGTGGTTTGTTGCTAGTTTTTTGGCCTTGTTTGAATATGGATGAGATGCATATTCACCTCGTAAAAAGTTCAGCTGTGTTTTTTGAAATATATTCTAGTTTAGTGAAACATGCATTTCAACATATTTGAGCAGGGCCTGTGCTTCTGTGTGGTTTTGTTGTCACTAATCGGACAGGAGACTGTGTGGAGCTTTGAGACGAACACAAGTATACATTTAAAAAAAAAAAAAGGGAAAAATCTGCTTAAAACTTGATTTATTTTTTGAGTCAATTTTGAATCCCTGCTGGAATGTTTTATTAAGCTTGTTTTTAAAACTTCTTGAGTGGATGATGACTTGTCCAATGTGCTGAGTGTGTTAAACGGAGGAGCTGAATGAGGAAAATTCTTCTTTTTTTTTCACTCCTTGTTTTTGTGCTCAATGTGAAATGTGGAGTTTGACTGAATACAGGTTAAAAGATGCACATTTGTTTATTTAAAACAATTGTAAATAATCAGTGCACATGCCTTCAAAAACACTAAAGATAATTATGCAGAAAGCTAAAAAACATGCACATACTCTAATGGTTTGATCCACACACTGCAAGTAAATGATCTTGTTACCTCAAGAAATACTGTTGTATTGTGTCAAGGGGTTAAAGGACATTAAGCCTGTTTTCCAGACAACAAAGATAAACGTTATGTCACTGTTTAAAGATAAGCAGGAACTGGAATTTGTACTTTCTTTTAACGCTAACCAGAATCAGAATTACCGTGCACAGAATGAGAATCAGAGCATCAGATACAAATGATATGAAAAACCTTAAGTGTATGAAGTTAAAAAGCAGCATCCTGAAATTCACAGATTTCAAAGTCAGATTAGTCGACTAAAAGTGAAGAAAATACAGTAAAATATCCGAGTTATAACACCAAATATTGATTTCTGGCTTTTCCTAAATTAAAACTATTAAAATATATATGATTATACTGTTAAAAATGAATGTTCAGTTTTTGTTTCTTTTTTAGTGTTCATGGCTGGATAGTAATGCATCCTTATTTTTGATGTCACTATTTACAAATGAAAGATCTAAAAAAGAATTTTCTGTTTGGAAGCCTGAAAGTTTGGAGTCACAGATTTTTCTTTGTCTTTACTTAAAACACAAACCGATACGCATTAAAAGCAGAGAAAAACTTGTTCCCATAGCCATTTCCTGAATTTTCCAACTTTGTATTGAAAGTTATTGGAAGCAATTCTGCACATTAATAATAATGATAACAATAATCATCTACAGCGGTGGTCAAATTATTACAACACTTGGCATCTTTAAGAGGTTTCAGTTATTTGTTTGTTTTTTTGGATCGGTTATTAAAATACCCATAAAATTAATGAATTATCAACCAAGTCATCATGAAGCTGTATATACAATAGAATAGAGCCATCATGAGCAGATTGAGGTCATTTTCCTTATAAAAATGAACTCTGAAAATGATGAACTGGCCCATCTCAAGTCAAGACCTCAACCCCATCCAGCAGATTGGGTCGAGTTGTTAAATAAACTGAGCAGATCTGTTGAACATTCAAAGGAAAGTCTTTGTCTTGAGTTGTAGAAGTCATGTGATCACGTTAGTGTTGAAGTCCTCGGTTAATATACTGACACTGTACCAGAGACGTGCTGCTGTAACTGCTGCAGATAAAAACAGAAGGAGTCACGTCATGTGATATTTGTTTTGCTCAGAGTAACCATCTGAATGTTTTTGGAGGGGAAAAAAAGTTGATATTTTCAGGTCTGCAAGGTGTTCTGATAGTTTTGGCCACCCTTCATTTAATGTTTAAAGAAGGAACGTAAGAACAAAATTTGGTTGTTTTATCCTCGCAAGAGTTTGAAACACCAACATGCAGAAGTGTTCGTCAAACAACAGGTTGAACGATTTTTTATGCTCTCCACATACAATGTTCGAACGTCATCAGTGTCCTTGAACACAAGTTGCACCAAACTCCTAAATCTCTGTTCCTGGGTTCCTCCCAAAGTCTGTGCAGCTGTGCTGTACTCCTACATTGCACTCTCTGACTCACAGCCTTCTGAGACACGTCTGAGTTTTATTGTTTTCCATCTGGATGTCAGCTGTAGCTTTATGATGACTTACACCTCAACAACTCTTCATTTGTCTCAGGCTGATGTCTTTGCAAACCTTCATTTTCAGCCCCCTTTCTCGTAACTGAAAAGCTTTCTGGAAGCTTCCTCCACTGTTGCCATGCTACAGAGTTGTCTTCACTGAGTTAATAGCTGTTTCTCTATTTAAACAAATTAAAGTTGTTGAAATTTCCATTTGTTGATGTCATCTCATTGAGGAAATGTCATCTCCCTCTCCTGAACTTCCTGTGTGACTTTTTGGACCAGCTGCTCAGAGCAGCTTACAGTCTCATCCTGGGATTACTCCAACACACGTTCACTTCTCAGTTTGAAACTCTCCCCACGTTCAGTGGACATGAAACCGCATAAAAACCAAAAATTTTCAAAAGTAAAACAGTATGATTTTACACAAAGTGAAACAGTCGGACAACCACAGGTGGAAAGGAGGTCCTGTGGTGTTCAGCGGTGTTGAGCAGATGTTTCAGTCTATGGCTGAGGGCTTTTATTACTCACACGTTAACGTTTCTCAGATATCAGCTGATTGTCAGATTGATAATTATCTGTTAATGATCCAGACTTCACCTCAAACACAACTCTGTTGTGTAAACTGTTGGCAGTCAGGCCAAGGACAACCCATGCAGCCTGATTCCAAGCGTCATCCAGTGCAACACAAAGTTATTTTCTTGTAACAGATGAAATCCCAAGAGAGGCTTTTTTTCCTGCACAGACATAACTGTAAAAAATGAAAAGGGCAAGAAATTCATCTCATCCTCTGTGTGAGGGATTGTTTTTTTTATTGATTTTAGGTGTAACATGCTTTTGTAAAATGTTCGTTTGATTTAGTGGAACTTTAAAAGTTTTATTTGAACTTTGACCCTCTGTTTTCCCACCAGGACTTTACTCTTTCTCTGTGATAGTCCCTTGTAGCAATTATCTGGCTGTTCACTCTCCGACTTCCTTTCACACCGGCCCCAGAGCACCGTGCCTGCCTCCAATTTGTGTCATTTACTGCTACAAGCCCCTATATGTGCTGGTATGGTATGATGTCTCCCTTAGATATCTTCCCGTCCTCCCTGGCTCGGCCATTTCAAAGTCTTAACTCTCGGGTTATTAAAGAAGCATATTTTATCTCTGATCTTACTTTGGTTAAAAAACAAGTTAAGTAGGTGCATATTCAGAAAAAACTCCTAATTTGCACTTCAATAGTAGCTGCACTTCAAAAGTCATCACACTGGTAAGAAAATGCATGGTCCAAACATACTTAAGTAGCGTTTGCAAGAAGAGGCTGAAACGTCTTTAAAGTGGAGGTAATTATCTGTGTCTGTGAAGGAGATGGAGCTCCTGGTGATCAGTAATGGCTTTAATAATGGGATTAAATCATTTCCTGTGCTCTGATAAACACTACCCTTATGTGTTGGCTGTCCCCATTTATTGGGAGCCGTCGCCTGTTGCCAGACTCTTGATTATCTGTGGAACGACAGGGAGGATTTTCACTCTCCCTTAGCTTGGGTTTTCTGTCTTCTCTTGTTTCTGTTTTCTATTTTTATCCTTTTTTTCATCCCTCACACCATGCAGCTGATCTCTCCCACCTCCTCTCTCCAGGTGATTTGTCTTCTCCCTTTCACAGTGCTCCTGCCCTCCTTTGATTTTCTCCTCAGTGTTGTTTCTTCTCCATGTTTTTTTTCTCCACCTCTTCCCTCTCTCACCCCTTCCACCTTAACTTTCCTTTATCTACCTCTTTCCCTCTGGGTAATGGCTCTGCTCTTCCTCCTGCATCACCTCCATCCTTCTCCCTCTCTCTCCCTGCCTCCGTACATCCCTCACACTCTTTCCCTGTCTTGTGGAAGTTGAGCCCTTTGTGGGGATGCCTCGCCGAAGACCCCTCTCCTTCTGCCCCTGCTGTTCCCCTGAAGGTAACGTAACCTCGCCGCCTACGCTGAAGGTTGTGGCAGGTTACCTTGGCAGCCGTAAGGATCTCCAGAACTGGAATCGTCCCTCCCCATCGTTTTTCAAAACAGTCTTCAATGTTTTTGTGTGACAAGGCACAGTAGTTTTCCCCAGAATGTTTCCAAAAATAAAATTTAAGGATTTATGATGAGTAAATTAATGGAAGTTGTAAAAAAAAAAATAGCTCAATCAGAAAAGGTTTCCCTTAATAAAATAGGCAACGGAGCGCTTCCTGGACTCAGAGAAGGTCTTTGAGGTGCTCCAGGGATATACAGTCGTAGAAAACCAAGTGAACTTTAAAGGCACTGTTGTCTATACATTAATTATCATGGCATGGTCATGTTGACCTTAAATACACTTCCATGTGTTTCAGCTTTCATGTGTCATTGTTTTGACTTCCTGATAAAGGCTTGGTTTTTCTAAGACTGCCTGAGTTTGTTATTTTCCTGATGTTTTTATGAAACAGTCAAATGTTTCACCCATATCATGATCTTCTCCAAACTAAGCAACAAGCACGACACATTTTTCTAAAATGTAACTCAAAAACACTTTGCTCCTGCGGGGTAGATATTCCTGGGATTGAACTCGTATTATATTTTATGTTAGAAATAAAAAGAAGCCTAAAAACCTGTCTGGCTATGACACAACCCGTCCTCAGGGGTTCCTCAGGGAACGGTGCTGGGCCCATGTTTATTTTTTTCTCAAAATGTATAAAAACATGCAGAGAATACACATATACTTAAATTGATGTTTCATATTTTGACAGTAATGGCATTTTATTATTATTATCTTTTATTAATTAATTTATTTTCATTTTCTTTTATTTAAGATTTAATCCTTTAATGCAAAACATATCATAGTGATACATGAGTTTCAAAGACCTCTACCTTGTCAACATGATAAATGTTTTCTTTAAAAACCTGTTAAAAATAAATTGAAAATATTTTCTACCCCCTTGAGGATTATTATACCACTACAGGCAGCTGAAGTTGTATTTTGGCCCTTTTTGAAAATAGCTGCTCTCAGGGAATTATACACACACATTTTTTTATTTTTCAGGAAAATCATTAATCATTTTCAAGAAGCTGTGGTCAGAATAAAATTATTTGTACTCATTTTTAGAAATACATATTTTCTACATTAAATAGATGCGTATTTACTAAAAACTTCACTAAAAGGTTGCCAAAACTGCTGAATTCATCTAATGTGATACAAAAATATATCATAAAAAATGAATATATATATATATATATATATATATATATATATATATATATATATATATATATATATATATATATATATATATATATATATATATATATAAAATTCACTATATTTTTTGTGAATTTTGTTGAAAGGGTTAATAAACATCTCAGTTCCAGAGTGTTTGAATTTTCTGGCTATTTTTGATGTGTCAGGCTTTTAAAGGTTAATTTTTTACACAAAGGCAAACCAACATTTCAAGAGATTCCAGACGTTTAAAAAAGGAGCAGCAAGTGTTGTTGCCAGTAGAATTAAACAGGTTAAGAGTAATTGTTTTGTCCACACGGGGCGCCACAGTTAAAGCAATACAAACGTTTCTAGCTTTAATGAGTGATGTAGCTGTCAGTGCAGTTTTTCATTTTTAATATTCACCTTCCAACATGTCTGTAGAAAATCTTAGAGAATTTAAGTAAATGGAGATCTCACTTTAGGGGAAACTGCTCTGCTGCTGGGTGTCTTTAACAGCATGTTGGGTTTTTTTTAATATTTTTCTAAAATTAAACCCTTTTTTTTTCCTTCAAAAAATTTTAAGTGTCGTTTTATCATAAAAGGATAATTGAAGCACCTGAGACGCGGCTAGCTCGCGGGCAGGTTTGTGGTTGAAGGAATGAGAAACTTGCATGGTGTGCTGATTTGTGATACATTTTCGGGCCCTCCACAAAACATGTCTTAAAAATTAATGGATCATCTGGTTTGTTCTAGTGTCTAACACCTGTCAGTGGAACTTTTGCCTGAGCTCCTAATCCGTGTGAAGGAGCATGCTTTTACTTGATGTGCTATCTTGTTTCTGGTTCCTGTATTGCTGTTTCTGCCTTGTTCTGGTTGCTCCTCTGTGGTGGTTATGGTGGGACAGGTTGTAGCGGTTTAAGAGCAGAAGAAAAAAGAAAAGAAAATAGTTCTGGAAACTCAGGCTTGCCTTTATAAATCCTCTTTTGTCTCCACTTGTTGTATTTCTCTCCACTGTGTGCAGCTCTACTCCAGCTTTGCTCTCTCTGTCTCTTTTCTGTTAATTAGCAAAAGCCGGCCCCCGAGACCACAACCATGCCATTTATGTGTGCACAATGTTTTTCCTTTTTGTTTTGCAAGAGCCTCCTCTTCCCCAGCTAAGTATGTCACGCTGCATCGAGGTTTGCCTTCCGGCGTTTCATTGAAACCGCTTGGCTCCACCTGCTGCAGTCAGATAAATAAGAAAAGGATGCATCGCCCCAGCAGCAGACCTCTCAAAGCATGCCATATGCAGACTTATCTGAGTGCTGCAGGAGAAGTTTACAGCTGCTCAATCTGTCTGATCATTGTGATGCATGCCTCCAACAGCATCACACGTGCTTCACCGGGATGCAGACTGAAGAACAGAGGAGTCTCAGCTCTGCTATTGGTCTCATTGATAAGTCATCACATGAACATTTGACCTCGTGATTGAAAACGTAAAGACAGCAGAATAATGACTGTATCCCTCTCTACTCTCACACCGCTCAGCATGAATGGGATGTAAGAGGATTTCATTTCTGGTGGGGGGTCAGTATGTGGGCAGAGGCGGATGAAGGACTTCAGGCTCTGGTTTCCTTCTCTTTAATCTGGGTTTGTTTGTGTTTGCCTTTCTACCCACACACTTTGAAAACAATGATAGGAGGATGTAGCTGCTTTCAAGAGAGCAGATACGTCTGACACGACGTCCAAACTGGGTAAACAAACTCTCAACTTTGAAACAACAGTATGTTCTGGGTGTGTGTCCGTCGAGTGTGACTGAGTGTGTGTGTGTGTGGGCAGATGTCAAAGTTGAAACCTGTAGCTCCACGCCCTCTTCTGTACGCCATCTTGAAGTATGGCGTATCCGACCCTGTTGGTGTCGAGTCCATTCTTCCACCTCACCCCTCCTCGGCGAGGACATCCTGGCTTGGCTTTCATTACACCGCCTGTGTCGGTCCTCGTCTGTGTGGCATCAGTGTTGTCCCCCATCTGTCCCGTCTCTCACTCCCTCTCTGTGCTTCCTCCTCTCCTCCAGGCATGGGCAAGAAGGATGATCCCAAGCTGATGCAAGAGTGGTTCAAGCTGGTGCAGGAGAAAAATGCGCTGGTCCGCTACGAGTCAGAGCTCATGATATTGTAAGTACATCTACAGTGTGTTCGATACGAGAAGCACTAGAGTTAATTGATATTCTGACTCTGTTCATTCCTCATGGTTACATTCTAGCTGTCTGTTGATGATTTTCAACAAAATAAAGATTTCCAAATATCTGACTTGTGTTTGCAATCTGCAGAAGTGTGTTTTCTCAAGGATTAGATGTGCAGTCCTCAAAAAGAGGTCCTGGGTTAATTTTCCACCCTTGGCTGTCTGCATGTTGTTCTCCATTCCCTCTTACCTGTTCCTCATTGTGTCTACTGTCTTCCTCCTGTTTTCTTGATATCTTCAAACAGTTAGCTTGGTAATAAAGCTCTATTTTCCACTCGTACACCTTTGAAAACTTTGCCCCCCATCACTCATTTCAGCTTAAGTATAAACATACAGTTCTTCAAAGTTTTAAACGTAATAATACCGTCAGAGCGAAACTCTGTTTTGTTCTGGAGTTTCTTGAAATAAGAATGTTTTATTTTTGTGTGTAATATCTCAAATTAAGACATTCATCTGGACTTGTCAGACAAATATATCTCATATTAAGTCTACTGAGATTTTCTCCCGTAGAAATAAGAAAAAAAAACAACTTAGTTTTTTAGTTTTTGCAGTGTGCATAATACTTCATCTTGAATCCTCGTCCATCACTGTGAATGTTTTGTGAATCTGTAAATATGACGTGTTGTGTAAGAGGGCGTGGAGCGGTGGGGGGATTAGAGGAGCAGTTCAGTCTGTTGTGATGATGAAAGGAAGCAAAGCAATGAAGACAAACACTGCAGATAAGATAAGATAAGATAAGATAAGATAAGTACTTCATTTGTCCCAAGCTGGGAAATTCTTTTGTAACAGCAGCAAACAGAATATAAAATATAAAAAATATAAAATCACTGTACAATATAAAATGATAATATGAAGAAAATACAAAAAAATATATACAATAACTACAACAGAATGTGCAAAAAGATGTGGTTTTGTTTTGGATTGAAAAATGAAAATGCAAAATGCAAGGTACAGGAATTGTGTAAAATGAACATTTACATGTAATGTGCAGTGCAATAAAGAATGTAATGTGCCATAAACTAGATAAATAAATACATAAAAGCAGCAACAAACCTCAGAGGTGATAGGTGACAATTACTATGACCAGGTTAAAAATGTAAAACGGTATGAAGTCATGGATTCCAGCCAGAGGTGGCTGTTATACAGAGTTATTGCTTGTGGAAGGAAAGACTTCCTGTAAACACTGAAATCTAAGAGAGTTCACGTCTTAATTTCATGACTTTATTTGAGCCACATTCACCTGAAAAGTCCAGAAAGAAAGAAATCTGCCAATGGAGAAAGAAAAATAAGAATGTCAGTCAAAGAAACTAAGCTTTGTTTGTTTGTTTTTCAACTGTAAATTTGCGTCTTTTAAACCAAGGCTAAGTTGATAGCTTAGCTTAGCCCAGCTTAGCTTAGCTTTGCTTAGTTTAGTGTCTTCTTGCTGCATCAAAATGGTCATTATACCCAGACCTACCTCCACCAGGTGAAGTGGCCACATGCTGAATGAGAGAATATTGATTCTTTATGTTGAATTATTATTCTCAGTCATTATTATTATTAAGACTTTCACCGCGTTCATTGTGAATGCTCCTACTGCTGTCAAATGAAAGTGTGATTTTTTTGTTTAGCTCTTACTTTCGAGACATAACACAAGTCACCGAGGTTCTGAGGATCAGTATTTTTGGAGCTTGATTATCTGCTACAGTTGATGAGACATTTCACTCCAAACTGAAAGTCAATCAGTAAACAGAGACATGATGGTCAGGGTGATCCACAGAAGTGAGAAACCGTCTGATGATGTGATAATGTTTCTACATTTAAGTACCAGGCAGATCTCACAGGTGATAGATGATCGAATAATTCTTCCCAGTTTCATAATTAGAATTTATTCATCAGAATGAGTTGGAAGAAGTTGCTGGCCCTCATGAAAGCTGCAATTATTGTCAAGTGGTTTAATGTGTGATCAGATTTGTAATTGCTCCTTAGGAATAACAGTGATGGGTCATTAAATCATCCAGTTTTCTCTCATTATTAGACACTAAAAGAAAGTTGAATAAGCATTTATCTTTTATGGGAGAAACTAATAAGTAGGAATTAATCCTGCTTAGATGATAATAAAGATACTGTTTAAAAGTCAATAAATTTAAAGCTTTAATATATCTCAATGGAGGAAAGTTTGCTCATTGTTTCTTTTTTTTTGTATCTTTTGTTCCAAAGTGCCAGAGAGCTGGAGCTGGAGGACCGACAGAGTCGGCTGCAGCAGGAACTCAGGGAGCGGATGGCTGTGGAAGGTGAGTGCAGGACTGTCGATCACAGTCCAGCGATGTTGCAGAGAGGAGTGCAGTTTAACCGCACAAACCTGGACTAAAAGCACTTTAATTTTTTCTGACTGATCTTGCCGATGTGTCCTTTATCAGTGAAGTAACAGCGTTGTGCATATGACAAATTAAAAAATATCTGCGACCCAGCTGCTTTTGATCAGAATTTTGACTGACCACACATCGAGGACCCTGGGTTTGAGTCACTCTAGAGCAGGAATGCCAATTTGGTCATTTTCATACAGCCCCCAAATTTCATCTCATACTGTATTAATGAATCATCTTCTATATTAAGTGAGCGTTTACATTTTCTGTCAAGTGCACAGACCAAGTTGATCTAGTAAAGCTACCTGAAATACGTTTGGACTGTGCATGGGGTACTTGTATAAAGTTAAAGCTCTGTATTTAAAGCAGAAAGTGAAACACTCTTACAGTCTTTAAATGAATATATTTATCATGAACATCCAGAGTTTAAAAAACACATCAGAGGACACAAGACTAGATTAATGTTTTGAAATAGCACAGAAAAGACAAAACATGGTGCATGGCAGTAGAGCAGAATGTAAGATAAGACGTGTTTTGGACTAAACCTGTTGTTTGTAGTCAAAGAGTCTAAAAATGTCACTGAAACCAATCCTGATAAAATCCAGTTCCTGATCCTGCCATGAAAACTTCCTGACATACAAACCAATAAAACAGTCTAAACCAATGAAGTCATCAGTAGTGGAGCCCAAATCCAGTCAAAAGTCCCGAAAATAAAAAATCCAGTTCTTGGACTCTGTTACAACTCTGCAGTAAAGTCACTTCAGCAGCTCTTCCTAACACTCTGTACCCTGCTCCGTCTCTAACTCCTGCTTCCCTTTGCCTCGTAGACAACCTGAAGACAGAGAAGGAGCTGGCTCAGGAGAAGCAGATCCTGAACGAGATGTTGGAGGTGGTGGAGCAGCGGGACGCCCTGGTCGCCCTCCTGGAGGAGCAGAGACTTCGGGAGAAGGAGGAGGATAAAGACCTGGAGGCTGTGATGCTTTCCAAAGGCTTCAACCTCAACTGGGCTTAAGCAGAGGGACACATGTGCTCATAAAGTCCTGAGAAATAAACTGACTCGTGGTCATCCAAGATCTGAAACATCTGCTGAACACCTGCAGCAGTGAATGTGTAAAGATTCCCCCAAACACACACACACAAACACACACTGTATGTGACACTACAACAGTCTTCAACGTTTACATATCCTCTGCTCCAAGGCAGCCCTAGTTAATCACTTTGCAGTTTTTGCTCTTTTTCTCGGAGGAGGGAGATGCGAGTACATTCACAGCTTTACCATCCCAGCCTCTCAAACGAGGAGGTGAGGGGCCCTGGGAGAATGTCACGAGACATGTTTCATCCTCGATTGTCTAAAGGGAAGAATGCAGTTCAGTCCTGCTGATGTAAAGGAATTGTAAAGAAATGTGTTTTTGTGTATAGTTGCGTAGAAAAAGTCACATTTTCAGTGGATGGAGGTTCTCCCTGTCCTCTGCTAAGGACCGCTACAGAGGTGTGTTTACGAACTGGAGTGAAGTCTCCACTCTCAGAAGAGCATCCTCTGCTGAAGCTGCCTTTCTACTCAACAGCCAGGCTTCTGCCGCCTCATGAACAGCAAAGACAAGTCACCGTTTATCCCCCTCAAACTGTTTAGTGAGTCAACACTAAGAATACATTAAAGATGGCCATGGTTTTTATGTATTTATTACTTTTTGTTTGCTTTAACAGGTTTTTGTTTTGTTTTGCATTCACAGGAGAGTGCCCGCAATCTCATTTTCTTGCACTTGTGCATGTTTTCCATGCACCCACAAGCCATTGTGTGTCAGGAATGACGGCTCCTGGCTGAAAGAAAAGCTTAACCTTGAACTTTATGGCTAAAATCTAAAATGCAGACTATAGTATATGAACACTTGAGTATTTCACATGCCTGGATAATAAGGGTCTCTCCTTGAAATGCTATCCATCGTTTATCACACTGATCCAGAATTGGAGGGGTTTTTTTGTCTTTTTATGACTTTGGTAAGCGTAGCAACGTGAACCGCCTCCCCAGATGGAATCTATCGATATTAAAGCCGATTTCACTGTTTTGTTGGGAAATCAGCAGAGCTCACATGACTCATCTGTGCCACAGGACTCTCTGTTGTTAGATGTGCTGCAGTATCAGAGGGAAGCACCACAGAAACCTGCACACTACACACTACAGTAGACACGGTGTTAACACTTTACCCTTGAACAAGATGCCTTTTTTTCATTTTCAGTTTTTTTTTCTTTGTTTCAGAGTTGTTGTTGGTTTTTTTAGGTATTCATATCTTTGCTTCCCACTGGAACGTGAGATTTTTACTTTCTTCTTTTTTAAAATACTTCCATACAAAAGCCCCCAGACAAACTACAGATGAATTGAAATGAGGCGCTCAGCAGATGCTCTAACCCGATCCTTTATCACATGAGGAGTCGAATCAAACAGCCTCTGGGGCGACTGTAAAAATCCAAGTGGTCACTGTTTTCCAGCACAGACACCAGAGGTTCTATTTATGACTTGGTATGAGCTGTGAATAAAAACGAGTTCTGTAATTTTAAGGGTTGTTGTTTTAGTTGGTGTGAGATAAGTTTGACATGATTGTATTGATATTTATTAACATGTGTGCAAACTGTATTATATGTAAAGAAAATGAATCCTAATTTTTAAACTGTTCTGTTGACACATGACATGTAATGTAAATGCTTCATGTAGCTGAAATACATAGGGGTGTTGGATGTCAATGCTGAAAACGGCAATAAAACAATGCAGTTGTTCTTTTATTCATTCATTTATTTTCTACACCTCTTATCCTGTTCAGGGTGGTGGGTGTCTGGAGCCGATCCCAGCTGTCTTAGGGCGAGAGGCGGGGTACACCCTGGACTGGGCACCAGTCAATTATAGGGCTTGTCCTTTAAAACTGTGGATTTTTTAAAATAACTTTAAGATCATTACAGCAGAATCTGAACATGTTGGTACAGACAGTAATGTGTGTAGAGTTTGTCTCAGCTCAATCTTTCCCATCAGCAACTAATGGGGACTCAGCAGCTATTTTAAGGGGGTAAACATGTGATTCAGACCCCGGGTTGTGTCATCATCAAAAAAAAAGAAAAACACTGTGAGAACTGAAATCTTACTCCAAAGACACACTTTTATTCTGCTTTTCTTGTTTTTAGACTGAACTGGAGTGGATTAAAAGCAGGATTCAGGGAGCTCTGGATGGTGAGTGATGCAAACTGCAGCCATATGCAAGTCGCTGGTATCCGGTGATTCGGAAATATCCTGAAAAACTGTTTCTACCAAGTCCCTCTCCTGACAGCGGGAGCTTTCTGGGGCTCATGGACTCACAGTTTACACACCTACACTGTCTCGAATTTCACCTGCTCTTGACTCTGCATAGCAAAAACTGATTCAGTTTTGAGCCAGATTCACCGGAAAAGGTCCAGAAAATTGTCTTATTTAAAGATACTAAAACAAAAAAAAAAGAAAAATCTGCCAATGGGACAAGAAAAATGTATTTGTCAGGTTGTTTCGCTTTAAGAATAGCATAGAATGTACTTTATTAATCCCCGAAGGGCAACTCAGGTGTCTGGCAGATGAAATGGGGAAAAAAAAACACATAAAACAGACATAAAAAACATGAAATAAAGTCTGTTAATGTCCATGCTGCTCTCATCTGTTTCCTGCAGTGCACTCCAATCTGTGCATTCAAAGCAGTCCCCCAGAGTCTCACCAGCTTTAGGTGTCTGTCTCCTGACTGTGAGGGTAATTGCAGGCTGCACAACAGGTTCCGCAGCAGGTCTGCAGGAAAACCAGGCCATGTAATGCAGCAGCTCTGATCAAGTGTTTTATTCTCTCTGGTTGGACAATCAACAAACTGTATAAATCCAGTCAGATGGGAGGAGAGGGTAACGGGATTGAAGTCTCCTGATATTATTGAGTACCTCAGATGACATCAGACGTAGAAACTGAAACAAACATTGTTCTTTCCCCACTGGCCCCCCATTTTTTTACTCTTTACAAGCCATTCAGGCATCATTTTTGTTTTTAATATCGTGAAATATGAAATTTTTGTTACGTGACTGTGATTAATATTAAGTCTAATAAGACATTTTTTACTTAAAGTAAGACAAATGCATCCTCGCTACTTTTTGGTATGTAAAGCTGCACTAATGTTCAAAGAAAATGTTATTTAAAAAAAAATCAGATGTCACCATATATGTGGCAGAGAAAGGAATTGAGAGGAATTTTTCTCTGCCCTTCGCCAGGAAAAGCTTCCCCCCAGGTTTGTTAGTAAGCCTTGGGGCTTTCAAATGTATTAAAAACTCAAACTTTTATGTCTGACAGATCTTAAAATATTGACCTTTATTGATCCTCAAAAAAACATGCAGATGTTTGCTCTGAACTCAAAAAATGTCAGATGAAGTGAGTCCTTCTGTTTTTATCCACTTTAACTTTATTATTTTGTTCGTCCACCTTTTGCATCAGTCCCAGCAGCAGGTCTCTGATATAGTGTCAGTATATTTCCTGAAAGGCTTTCCTTTGAATGTGCAATAGATCTGTCCACTTTCTTTTACAACTCGCCCCAAATTTGATAGATAGAGTTGAGGTCTGGACTTGAGGGGGCCAGTCCATCATTTTCAAGGCTCCCTTCTGTCCTTAAAAAACCTCCTAAATCTCCTTATGATGCCTTTTTTTTTTTTACTATGGTATAAAGAGCATAAATAGCATAATAATGACTTTGTAGATATTTCATTCATTTTATTTATTTTATTATTATTATTATTATTATTATTATTATTATTATTATTATTATTATTATTATTATTATTTTCAACAAAACAACTGAAACCTCTTAAATATGTCAAGTGTTCAAATGATTTTGTCCACCATGGTATATACAACTTTTGGTCAGATCCTCTGTGACTGTGAGTATCCATGCTCTATCCTAGATTAATACAGACAAAGTGTGTAAACCTGATACTTCCATTTAAAGTGGTCACAAAATACAAATGACAAGCGTTGGAAACGGGATGGCAGCTTGATAACATTTTCTATTAGTTTACTAACGGCTTCAGAAACAGTGAAATAGTCCTTTAACTACCTTGTTAAACTGGTTTGATAATGAGTTTTAGGGCAGTGAATCGGTGAAAGCAGCCAACGAAAGTCCCGATATACAGCGCAAGAATTTATCCACGATCCTAAGAGAAAGTTTAGAGCTGGAAGTAATTCGATACGATGTTTTTTGGTGCTGTTGAATGTGGCATTTTTTCGTCATGCACTTATTTTGAAAGCAAGTAAGTACACATCCGGTTTTTCGTCCTAAAAATCAGCCACGCACTTGTTTGGTCAGTGAAAGTTTTGCAGAGGTCAGAAGAAGAGCTGGAAGATGGACGCTGCAAGTTTCAGAGACTGTGAGGTCGGTGTGTTTTAAAATAACTGAATCATGACATTGACGAAATGTGGTGCAGGGGAAGGAAAGCTACGTTTGTTCACGTCTGTGTTTACGTATCAGGTAGAGAGTAAACACGTATGTATGGCTGTGGACGGTGAGTGCAGTATGATATTGACAGGAATGCTCAGTTTTTGCACACAGGACGGATAGAATTACAGATTCATTGTCGCTGAATGTGCAGCTGACAAAGTGTGAGGATGAAGACGAAAGTAATCTGCGTCCGAAATCTGTTTCGGCATGTAACCTGTAACAGCTGTTAACAGCTGTTACCCCAGTTTTCAAAAGACTTTTACAAAACTTGATTTGCTTTAATCAGAAGCTGTTACACTTGCAAGGAACTGTCCGACCAAAAAGTATGAATGGGGGATTCTCCAACTACGGTCAAATTTGGTCATGAAATCTTTCAGAAAATACAGCACATATGTACTGTACTCTAATTCTACTTCACCACAATGTTTAGAAACATTAACTGGGATTGGCTGTAATGAAATAATATATTATATTTTTTAAATATACTTTTAGTCTTGGATTCAGAGGAAAGCATCATTTCCATCACACCACAAAAAAAGATGTTTTTTAAAACAAAAATACGAAAACAAGAGTTTTAAACATTTAATGAAACTTTACACATAGATCTATTCAAACGTATAACCTTAGTTATTTTAAGCATTTAAAAGATAATTTGTCATTATCTAGATGACAAATAACTTTTTGTTGTCTTACAGAAGTCTGTCAATAACGTTTTCACATGGCAGAATTGTTACTTTTGTAATCCAAGACTTGAATTGTAAACATAACTGAATAATTTTCAGTTTAGCTGTGTTACTATTATGAATATTCTGAAAGAAAAAAAAAGTGTTGTCCACAACACGATGTCATGTCCATCACGGGTTGGAACTGATGTGCATTACTGACTTTTGGTCACTTTTATTCTCCTTGACATCAAGTGACATCAATTTTGAAGTTTTATGTTGTTTTGACAAATAAAATAATGCATAAATGCTTTTTTGATAAAGTGATGAAAATGACAAAATTGAACACATTTTAAATTTTTTCATGAAATAACATTCTAATCACAGTTTTAGAGTTCATATAAAACGTTCTCAAAATACACAATTCAAAATGGTATTTTTCCTCATTATTTGTACATTTAAAGGAAATATGAGCTTTTTGGAAATGCCAGCTAAAAGGCATACTCTTGATTTTGCATGACTTCAACTTGTTTTTTTTTTCTTGTTGTTTTTCTTCCCTCCATGGAGCTAACACTGCTCTGCTGCCATGAGCTCCCATCACATGACAATTCATGTGGTTGCTAATATACAAAGATTACAAAGAATCTCTTTAAAAACATTTTGTTGTGTGTGTGTGGAAATGACAGTGACCCCAAGGGACAGGTGTTATTTTTATGAAAAATGAAATGCAAATATCTTGAAAACTCGTTATGTATTTCCAGAACAATTAGGAATTTCTGGGTCATCTGTCATTAAATTACTGTTGAATCAAAATTAATTTCAATCTTATGAGGGACTGAGGGTCAAAAAATCTGTTCAAGAGACAACATACGTATAGTAAAAATCACTCGTATGAAACCATATTTTATATAATAAATAAAAATCATGATTTTTTTTTCAGTTCTTCTTTGTGTCGAGTAAATGTAGCTTAAGTAAAAAAAGAATGACAAAAGAACTTTTGTTTTTCTTATTTCCACCTGGGATATAAATGATTTGACAGTAGGAGAATCACCCGAATACAAATTATAGTTCAGCAAAAATGGAAACATGAAAGTAGTAGACCATTAATCCCCATTGTTCTTACCACCACAGATTTACCAACTCTATTTACACATTACCACAAGACAAAGAGTTGGTGGACACGCTGTATGCAGTGCCTGCAGTTGTGCTGGAATGTGTGGGTGGATTAAATCTAGGAGCAGAGTGTAAACAGATTATTTTTGTGTTGAGTCTTAACATCCGTGTAATGTTAAGAACTCTCTGTAGAAGTATGAGTGCATAAACACCAAGTTTAAAAAGAGGAACAGTTTTCATATATTGATTCCAGTACGTCTGTTCGGATAAGGGGTAAAGAAAATGAATAAATGAATGAATAAATGTCTGTTCTTTCAGGCTTGGAGGGCGGAGGGTCTCCCACTGACCACCAGCAGCAATGAGGCCTGCAAACTTTTTGACTCCATACTCACCCAGGTATTTATGTCTCATATGTCTAATAATCAGAACCTCAGTGTCCGAGGATAAAAACTCACTCACTATCTGGCTCTTAGTATGTGACGTGGAAGAGTGATGAATCCCTGGGAGGACCGGAAGGATGCATTTCTGCTCTGAAGGCTGCCGACCCTAACTTTGGTGAGTACAAAGAGCTGAAACGCTGTAAAAAAATGTCAGAAAACAACAGAATTTGATGATTTTGTATGATTTAAACCCCAAACAGTCTAAGATAGCATGTCGGCTGTTGTAAGGCTACACATGATAAATACCTCCAGGGTTATAAACAGAGCCAAAGTGATGCCCTGAACAGAATTTGGTTTGCCCATACGGTGAATGCTTTATCTGTTAACTAAATATGAAAATGTCGTATGGATCTGATTGTTTTTCATATTCAGGTTATTTTTGACCTTCAAACAACATTTCTAGCCACAATCAGAAAATGTTCTCCATTAGGGGGCGATATGGAGAAAATGTATCAGGATGTTTTTATGGCAGGATCAGGATCTGGATTTTATCAGGATCATTTTTCAGATGATTTTAATACCATTTTGACCTGCAGACAACATTTTTGGTCCCAAACATTTCTCATTCTGCGTTCTGAACTAGTTTGTGCACGATTGTTGCCTTTTCAAGTTCATTTCATAACTTCACTGTAGTCTCGTGTCCTCTAATCTGTTTTTTATTTTTCTTTTGGACTCTGGATGTTCATGAAGCCCATTTTCACATCATGATAAATACATTCATCTGAAGATGTCAGCTGTAAGAGTGCTTGAGTTTCTGTAGAATTTACGAGCTTTAGTTCTTTATCTTTTAATTTTAACTTCTAGTTTAGACTCTTTACTACAGATGGAGAAATGAAGAAGTTCAAGGAAATGAAGTATGGGTGAAGTTTATTCAGTCATCCCTAAACTCATCACAAAAGGAACAAAATCTACAAGAGGTTTATATATTATTATTTCTAGACCACTCATTGGAGACCTCTTTCCTTCAGTTATGATTCACCAAGGCTGAAAAAAGCTGCTTTCAAATGGTGTGTTTGCACTGAGGAGGCCAGTAAGCATTAAGTACGAGAGGAACGTGTGAAATGTTTGATTGTTGTGGTGAGCTTCCATCCCAAGAGGCACGGCGCTCTGCTGGGACTCACAAAGGTGCTTTAATGAGAGCGCTGGCATGAGGCAGGAGGAGAGCTGGACCTGCCTCACCAACAAGGCTGACTTTAGTACAATTAACCACAGCAGGGTCAAAGATGGAAACACATTATTCTTTCAGGATACCTTTAACTGTACCAGCATTTATGAAACCAGACAAGACCCTGGAGAGGGACTCTGGAGTGGGCTGCTCCTGAGGATGTGCCAGCAAAGGCATCAGAATAGGAAACGGGCCAATACTGTTCTTTCCTCTCCTCGTGTGTTTCTTCAGGGGACGATTTTGTTGTTGCAAGTCGGACTGCTTCTTTAAGCTGAATCCAGAGATGCTCAACACATTTTTAAAGCATGTTTAGTATGAGTTATAATGCATCAGTGAGTAATATGCAAGTAAAATAATAAGTGTCCAAACCTAGAAGCAGACCGAGGTAGGCCAGCATCAGTTAAAAATGTAAAGTAAAAGCATGAAGAGTCAAAACTGAGGACTAAGTGCTGAAGGTAATAATGCCAAATGTATCCTACTTTAAAAAAGGACTTTTACCCTTCACAAAGTTTAAAAAAGGAGGTCAGTTCCTCACTCTGTAATAGTCCGTTTTAGTTAGAGGGAACAGCAGCACTAAAAGTTTTCTCATCATCTCCCTTGCTTTGGTCTCATTAAGCCACACTAAACATGCAGAATAAGCACATAATGAAAGAGAGCACATCCTGCAACAAAAGGGAGATCCTGCTTAACTAAAGAATATATTCCATATCTATTATCTGTGTCAGTTAGACCTGTGTATCTTCAGACATTTGTAAATATCATAAATCACAGGTGCACATATAGATCAGCTGTATTTGATGAGATCATATAAACCCTTTTTAAACTATTTTCTAAGCTTCACAAATGTATAACGCTTCATAAAACACGCAAGCTGCTTAAAAACACAAGATCAGGCCTTCCAAATGTTTTTAATGTAGCTGTTGTATAAGAAAATGAATTTAGGCCTGCATGTTTAGGATGAAATCATTTCTAGTTTAATCATTTTGCTTGTTTAAGTTGGTAGAAATAAAGATCTGTCAACCAATTTTAGAGTAGAGGTGTTTATTTCTATTAAAAGATAGAATTAGTAGATGAAATAACATTGAGTTTGAGGTAATACTATAAAAGGAAGCACCTCATGTGGGCACACAGCATCACTTCACCTCTGAGCTTTGACTGTAGTTTTTTGTGTCGTTGTGCGACAGGCTGCGCCTCAAAGAAATACTTTTCAATGCCAACTTTGTTATCAGACTTATAAAGTCCATGAAAAACAGTGCTGTCTTTTATTCCTGTAGTTATGGGTCATCTAATCAGCACTGGGATGGAGCTGATCTCGACAAGAAGCACCATCAGGTTGGATCAGCGTCTGGCTGCAGATGTGAAGCGAACAGTGGAGCTGGCACACAGTCAGGACATCACTCCCAGAGAGAGGCTCCACGTCAAGGCCATGGAGCTCTTCTCACGAGGGTAAGATCCAGGGCTAGGTCGGTCTGAGGAGAGGGGTAAAGAGACTTCTGTCCTACTACAGCTGGAAGTCAGCTGAAAGTGCTCTTTGAAGCCACGACAGGAACAGGTGACGTAAAGTGAGCAGTGTTCAACTCTAAAGTGGTTCCCTGTATGAAACAGTGATTATGAAGAAATAAGTACATTAGACACACTGTGAATACCTATGGAAGACCATTGTTACCAGGTAAAAATAAATAAATAAGGAAACTTCCTGAAACATCCTGAAAAAATAAAAATAAAACAAAATCCAGTTGAAATAATGAGATACTAAGTTGAAATTTATATCATATCTTGACTCCGTATCACGTTATTTCAATTTAGTATGTAATAACTCAGAGTCAGTATTTTAAAATTTAAACTATTTATTGTGTTTTCAGTTTTTAGTGTGATAGTTTTGACTAAGTATCTCAAAAATGTGGCTTTTGAGCTTTTGAGCACAAATCATTTTGACTTGAATCTCATAATTTTGTCGTAATATCTCAAATTTAACACTTGTGTAATGTCAAGTGTCCTAATTATGACTTTTTATCCCATGATTAAAATTAAGTATCTCCTAATTTCAATTTGGTATCTCATAAATTTAACTTTTGTATCAGATAACAAGGACTTATCTCGTAACTTCAACATTTTAACTGGTAAGTTGATAAAAATTCTCATAATTTTGATATACTTTCAAAATTTAAACCTTTGTATGTCATAATTTCAAATTTTAATTTCATAATTTCACATTTTTTATCAGATAATTTACATTTTTAATCTTATAATGTTGTCTTTTTATCTCATAATTTCGACTTTGTATCACAGAATTTTAACCCTTTAACTTTGGTCTCATAATTTAACCTTTTTTATCTCATAATTTTAACTTCTTATTGCTTCATTTCAACTTTGTATTACATAATTACTACTTTTTATCTCACGTTTTTAGTTTTAATGGCATTTTTTTCACATAGTATTACATAATTCTACCTTTTCAATTTTAATTTCACAATTTTTATTTTTTTACCTGTCATTTTGATCTAGCATCTCATAATTTAAAATTAATATTCCATAATTTTGACAGTAAATTTATAATTACTATGTAGTACCTCACAATTTTAATTTTATATCTCACATTTTAGCTTTTTTTTGGATATAAGAGCAAGTCTATTTTTTTTCTTATTGCCAGGCAGAGATGGGCTTCCATAAATTTCAGCTCCTGAGAATAATTCCTTTTTACCCACTTATAATAAGGGACTCTGCACATTAATGAAGACGGACATGTGACTGTACCAGCACACATGGCTCCTATTTCAGCTGAGATAACTATTTTGTTTTACTCTTGACTCTTGTTTTAATGCCTTTGTTCTTTTTTTGTGATGTTAGGAAATTAAATTTGTATTTAATGAGGTTGGTAACAATCACACCACGTGTGTAGGTGGGTTTAAATCTGCTGCTTATTAAAATTGCTGATTTCCACACAGTCTGTATAAAAAGCATGTGTCCTGCTTATACCCGGCTACAAAATCCATTCACACCACTGAATCTCTCCTGCCGGGCTGCTGACAGCGCTGTCAGCTGGTGAGCCACTCAGGATGGATGTGAAGGGAGTATGCTGAAACATAAAGTTTCCACCAGTTAGTTCAGCCCACTTCACTGCCACTTACCATCAGAGCGAAGCGGCAGACAGACTGGAGTCATTTCTTCTTCTCTTCCTATATATCTGTTTGTATCCGCTGCCATGACGGGGTTTTGATGGGGCAGCTGAACAGAATCAGGAAATGAGGGGAGTTGAGGGCACTGGTCTGCAAAGTCTACAGAGAGCGATACAGAAGCTGTTGTGTAACAATTCGGCTGGGTTTTGAAACCTGCCCCTGCACTATCACCAGGAGAAACACTTGTCAGGATTAATCATTGAAGCATTGATAAACATCATATAGGGATGATGTGAACTTTGACCACAACTTCCCAAAACTGTCTGAGATTCTCACGTAATGACTTTTTTAATTGCGTTTCATTGACAGGAAAGTGAAAAAAAAAATATTCTGATTAAAACAACTTCTTTAATTTAAGAACTGTTAAAAATAAAACTGCAAGGAAATAAAAGAGCTACATGGCAATGAAAATAATATTAAATGTTTACACCAGTGTGTGAATGCTTCACTGCTCTTTAACTGTGAGCATATTTAGGTTATTCAGACATTTATTGGGACACAAGAGCAAATGGTGACCTTCAGTCGGTATCACTGCTCACTTTTCGTTAGCTAACTAACGTTAATAGCTCAGAGTTTACAAAGTTTGGTTGTTTTTATGTTGTAGATGATAATATGAGGTAGGAACATATCAATGCATCACACACTCAGTTGTAGATTTAAAAAAATAGACATTAGCTTGTTCCAACAAGAAATGCAAGCTTTGACAAGAGACACATCTCTACCACAGTGGGTGATGGTGCTCATGGGAAGTGAAGTCTTCACTCAAGAAAGCACATGCTGCAAAAACTGAAATCTAATCAAGTATCTATGTCGTATTTTTAGTCAAAACTGTCTTATTGGACTTCATTTGAGTCACATTTACCTGACAAATCCAGAAAAATGTTGTCTAAATTGCTTAAAAATTTCAAGAAACTTGACAAATATATATATTTTTTACCCCACTGGCTGATTTTGTATATGAAATTCAACTTCATTTTTATCTTCTGATATCTATCTTTTTTTTGCAATGTTCTGCTAATGTCAGGGAAATAAACACCACATGAAAACTCCTCACAGGAGGACTGAGAAATATTTTGTCAAGTGGGGAGACTATCTGAAATACATTGACACTAAGGCAAGGGCTTAAGCTATATAGTATGTATTGTACACGATAATGAATTAACCTTGAATAAATGAATGATTTATGGTGCTTAATTATTGAAGAACAGACATATTTTTTTCCATTTAATTTCCATTTCACTAGCAAGGACCACACATCAACATGACGATGAAACAGTTTTATTAACATAACGTGTATAAGAATTTTGCTGGTTGTATGACGTTGTGGGGAAGCTTCGAGAAGGGATCCACCGCAGCTCCTGGGCACGACGGACCCCCCTATTTAGAACCCTATCGAGAAAGAAAAAGTAAGAAACCAAGAGAGAAAGGGAGGGAAGGGTGGGGCGTACGAAGCGAGAACGAACAGGACTAGTGAATTAGGAGGGTTTAAATACCGGAAGGGGTGTGGTTGAGGTGTGGTCCTGCTCCTGAAACTCTGCTTAA
Source organism: Labroides dimidiatus (assembly GCA_030710495.1). Taxonomy (NCBI): domain Eukaryota; kingdom Metazoa; phylum Chordata; class Actinopteri; order Labriformes; family Labridae; genus Labroides; species Labroides dimidiatus. Next base: position 7,375,535 of record CM061147.1, read on the forward strand.
AGCTCCACTTAATTTCTTTTATTGTCACTTTTTTTTTTAATTGAATATATTTAAATTAAGGATAATGTCTCTACCTCCATATTTTATTAAGTCTTAGTTTTACTCTTTTATATTCTTTTTGAGCTATTTTTTTCTGTTTATTATACCCTTGTATTGAGAATGGATTATTGATTTCTTTATTTTTTTTCAATATCTTAAAAAATGATGAACAGACCATTAGGTTTATAGACTTTGATGTGGCAATGTTTGTTCACATGTTCAATAAAGTATTAATTTTAAAAAAAAGAAAACTCCTCACAGTGCGGATGAGTGTGCTCACAACTCAAAAAATGTAGCTGCCATCAGTGCACACAGCTGCTGCAGCACTTTTGGTAAAAAAAAAAAAAGAAGAAATTATAGATGATGTGTTATCATACTGACACTTGAATGTGAAATAGAGATCCATTTTTGAACAGACTGTTTTTCATAAAGATGTTTTGTTTGTTCATTTTGTTGCTTCTATCAAACACTTTCTGGGAAAGAAAAGCGAGAGAGCGAGAGAGAGAGCGACATCTCCTCTGATTTAAGTGAGAGCTCCAGAGCAGTCAGTTAGCATTTACATCCCAATAGACAGGGGATCACTTTTGTTTACTACTGTGACAGAGAAAATAGGTTTTCCTGTGGAACAATGATGCTGTTTTACAAACAGAAAACTACCAAAATGTTTTTTATCTCCCGGCAGTGCTCCCCACCCTGAGCTTGTTGTTCTGTCTCCTCATGTGAAGCAGTCATGTGTTTCAGATCCACAGCATCTATCTGTCCTACTGTGTGCTAAAGACTCATGCAAAATTCCACTCACAGTCCAGCAATTAATGTTTATTTTGAACCTGGTATGGTATGAGGAAGTACACAGTAACACTTTGTTTCTCAGTATTGAGAGATACTCAGGATTGTCAAGGGCCTCTAACGGCCCACATTCAGCACAAAACATATCGATGTGTCTGTGATTCTGACCGTATGTTTAGTCTGATGTGCTGTACTGCTTTTGAAATCTGTTCGTTGCTCTAACGGTGACTCATTTCTTTCGCAGAAATTTTCTCAAGGCCAACGACATATGGGAAGGCATCCTGCTTGATCACCCCACTGACTTGCTGGCTCTGAAGTTTTCTCACGACTCTTACTTCTACATCGGAGCTCAGAACAGGATGAGGGATTCTGTGGCCAGAGTGCTGCCCTACTGGAAACCACACATACCTTTATCCAGGTACACAAACACACCAGCTCACTGTATTTAAAATACCTCTACAGTCATATAAACTCTCAGTGGCCAATTACGTCACAACGCTTCGCGAAGGCTGTCCGAATTCAAAGGCTCCTTCAAATGCAGCCTTCTTTTCCCTCATTTTGGAGGACGCACCGTTGCTATCCTTCATGGCTTCCCAAATCCCAAGATCCTTAGCCCACCGCTGATCAGTCCCAAAAAAAAAAAGAGAGAAAATTGCACAATGGTGACATCGAGTGGCGTGGATATGACTTTTAAATTTAAGTAATGGGTTTATACTCGTTTTTTTTTCTCACAACGTTGGGAGTTGTTTAACATCAAAGTGATCTTATTTAACTAAAACTGGTTGACGATGAACCCCTTTGTGTAGCTAGGCAAACCATTGGACTCTGTGGTACTTCAGTGTTTGCAAACAGTGAAGGGGTCTATGAAAAGATGGATGACGTGACATATATAAAAATGTTTTGGTTGCCAAATCTGGTCCATTGGAGTCACACTTTTTCAATTCTTAACTCATGAAGATAAATCAAAAGGACAAAACCTGCCTTTAATTTGATCCCCTGATCCTCTTTGTGGAGCGAAAGGATTCAGACAATATAAAAAAAAGAGAAAAAACTAAATATTTTTCATCGAGACTCAAGCTGGATAAAAGTTTATTTTCATATCTTATTCTCTCACATCTTCTCCTGGCACATCTGCTCTACTTAACTCTGTAATCTTCTTATTATGTCTTTCTACTTTAACACGTCTTCCTCCACACCTGCTTACTCCACGTTTTATATTTTGATTCCTGTTTTCAGTAGACTTTTTTTTCCTTCTATCTCTGACTCTTTTCCTTCACTCTTAATCCTTACATTCAGACCTCTACTTGCATCAGCTGTCCCCCTTTTTCCCCACTCCTCTCTTCTTGGCTCCTCATGACTCATTTCCCTCTTCTCTCCACCTCTTAACTCCTTTTTTTTCACTTCATTCTCAGTCTTCTCATCTCCTCTCCTTTTTCTTTCTTTCTCTCCTCACTCGTATCTCGTTTCTCTCATTTCTTCTTCGTGCTCTCACTCATGTTCTCACTCAAATCTCCAACACTAAGAGGAATTTGAGTTTAACAGCAAACCTCAGCAATAGATAGATGAGGAAACTTGCATGTGTTGAAATTTTCCATGAGTTGTTGGCCAATCAAGAGTGAAATACCAAACTGCTGAGCTACTGTAGTTTTTGTTTCTTTTCTTTTTCTTTTTATTTTTAATTTAATCTGGAAATAACTCATTGAGATTTCAAAAATTCTACTTTCCAAGAGTGTTCCAGCCAATATAGGGAGCAGCACAGTCCACAACGTTTTAAACACTTGAATAAATGTCAATTAGTGATGTGTTGTTCGTGAACGATTCATTCAAAACGAGCAAATCATCTGGGTGAACGAACTGAACACTTAAATAGATAAAAACTTTTTGACTGTTCTACAGTAAAAACAGATTTTTTTCTTTGACACAGCTCCAAGTACAGATTAAAACACACTCACAAACACATTCACACACAACAAATTAAAAAAAATCATAAACCGATGCCGCCAATTTTGAGAAGGACTAAAAAGAATCGTTCATTTCTCAACTTCAGTTGCACTCTCTTCTATCCTGTCTTGTCTCTCCCTCTAGACCGTAAAATTCACTCAAGCCCACCCTCCCTTTTCTTGTCAGTGATACATTCTGACTGAACCAACAGGGCGGAATTGGTTGGGAGCCCTGCATCGATCAAGCCCGCCCCTACATCCCCCACTCACGTCTCTAAAATCAAGGAAATGGAAAATACTTTATGAACATTTAGGTGTCATGAAAATGTAGGTGCTTTTTTATAGCTGCTGTCAGTTTGCAAATGGCTTATATATACAGAACTTAATTTCACTCAGCTGACTGTTTTAACATCCTCTAATGACGGTCTGAATTCCATAGTGTCTCAGTCAGTACAGTTTATGTGTGACTGAGGCTGGAGACTGGCAGTCTTGCACGTTCATTCAGTCAGTCCTTCAGGAAATGTACTGAACAGAAGCTCCGCCTCCGAGTCTCTCTCTGTTCTTCAGTCAGACACTCAGTGAGTGATTGAACGTAATAAACAGAATGAACTGAAAAAATATATAGAATTGGCTTATTATTCAACACCTGCCGTTTTCAGTATAATCACGAGAGAGCTAAACGCTCGGCCATGTTTCAGCTTATTAAATTCTGATTCATAGGCAGAGCTGAGGAGATTTGTGAAGGATTCAGTGAACGAAACTTTTGAACGAATCCCTTTACTGAACTGATTTTGCTGATTCACTACACAGAAAAAAAACTGCTTTTCCCATCAGTAATGTCAACCAAACTGGTCATCATCACCTTAAACCCTCTTAGTGAGAGCAGTTCTTATAACTTCAGTTCTTTCTGTATTTCACTCTGAGTTAAGGGAAAGAATTAAAGCTAAATTAAATTATAAGTCTAAACTCTTCTGCCTGATGAAGGTGAGTGAGAAGGTCTGAAGGCAGCAAATTACAGATGGACTTATAAATAAGGATAAACTAGTGTTTTAGTGTGTGTGTGCAGACAAGGAGGACGAACCAACAAAGCAAGCAAACAGTGATAAGTGAGAGACCTCACTGCTCACTGGTTCACAAAGTCCAGAGCATGTGAGCTCTAAGAGGAGGCATACACATACACCACCTCCTCATAGACCACCATGGATATACAAGTTTTAGAGATTAGAATGGAAACAACGGCTGGTTTTGATAAGAAATAAAAACCTGTTTCAGGTTAAGTCATCTTACGAGCTGCTCAAGGTTAAAAAAGAGATTCATCATTTAGAAAATCAAGCTGTCTGTAGAGACACACTCAATCATTTTACACTGTGAAGTGGAGATTTAGGGCTGGTTCAATTTTTTAGATTTCACATTTGAGAACAGTGTGACTTTTTTTTGTTGGCATTAAAAATCTATTTTGAATCATAAATACTTTGTTGAAGAGTGTTGAATCAGTTTGCATCAGGGAGTGAGTGAGGACGGGAGCGGGTGTAGATCAGTGTCTTCACAGAGAAATGAGAATTTCCTTTTAGGACACGAGTTATCTTCCTTCATGCTACAGGTGTTAATGACAGAGTATACACACATGGCTGTTGTAAACACAGGAGAGCCTAGAACTGAGTTGAATAGATCTGTCCTTTGGATCTGCCTTCTGTCACTGATATTGAATCTAACGTTATGTGTCTGTATCAGACTGATGCCTGATACCAGGATTGGATCTGTGCATCTCTAATTTACAGCTGCCAATGGAGTTGACCAGAGAAGAGGTTGACCTTTGGCTGATCTGTAACGCTGATGTCATGTTGTTTTCATTAGAAAAGATGATGGCGACTCAGGAAATTTAAAGCAGCATTAAGGCAGAACGGCAAATCAACACTGTTTATTGATCTTTTAATCTGCCTGCTGAGTATTTCAAAATGTCATTAAGTGACACAGTTGATCGGCTAACTGACAAATCGGTTTGTTTGTATCCCAAGATACGCTAGAAAGAGCGGACACTGATGTCTGTCTTAACAGAAGTATTATGTCGATGAGTGGGATCGACCTGAATCGGTAATTCCAGGTTTACTGGTGACTTTCATGTCATGTTCCTCCTCAGTCAAGCTTTGTGTGCACTGACAGTCACTGGCATTACAAGCCAGCATTATCTCAGCACTGTACGTGGAGGCAGACAGCATTAAAAAAGTTGTTGATGGCATAAAAAGTTGAGACTGTTTTAATCAGTCGGGCTGACTTTTTGAAGCAATATGAGGTCATATTTCAGAGCGCTCGTGTTTATGTCCTGTAGCTGTTATTGCTGAAAGCATAACAGCAGTGTCTGCTTTTAATCATTCTGAATGAATTAATTTCATGAGGAAACTTAATTTCCACTCTGTATTTTGTGATAAGAGCTTTGTTTGTGTGTGTTTATGCCCTCAGATATCTGAAAGGAATGTACTCCTTTGGTCTCATGGAGACTCGTTTCTATGACGAGGCTGAGAAAGTGGCCATGGAGGTGAGTTTTTCTTCTCCATTATAGTCTTTGCTGCACGTTGTTGTCCTTATTTTAAGTGGGTGGTCCAGACTGTCTGCGCCCGAGCTGATAGTGTCAGTTCAATTCTGCAAGTAATTTGTAGTCCAGCGCTAATACCAAACAGCTCTCTGAGCGCCGAAGCACCGCTCCTGTGTGCTGAATGTGAGCGTTTGTGAGATGAGGGTCACTCCAAAAAAAAAAAAACACATCAGAGACGAACAGATGGGTAGTTATTGAGGGTCGAGCATGCCATTATTTTTGAATTGTGAAGTAAGGAGTGCAGGGTTTTTCCTGCGTACCTGTTGCCCTTTAACACTTCAAACCGTGACACTCTGTCTGCAGGGCCTGGCCCTGACTCCTGGAGATGCCTGGTCTGTGCACACTGTAGCTCATGTGTGCGAAATGAGAGCAGAGATCGACAAAGGCCTGAAATTCATGGAGAGCAGAGAGAAATACTGGCAGGTACACCTCTGACTGTTTCTGTTTTTTTTTGTTTTTTTGTTTTTTATTTTTCCCTGAAGAAACTGCAACTCTGCAGTTTGGTACACTACAACACCAGGTCCACTGAATCCATGACGGTTTGGAATAGTGCATGGAAAATATGTCATATTTTCCTTGTCTAACTCCAGGTGTCCGACATGCTGGCAAGCCACAACTATTGGCACTGGGCTCTGTACTTCATTGAGAAGGTAAAGATTATAATGAGTTTTCTCAGTCAGGCGAATAGTTTGCTGAGGGAGTGTTGTTGAATTTGTATTTATGATATCCTTTCCCCTGGGTAATTTGAAGTGTGGAGTTGATTATATTGCAAGATTAATTTCTGTTTGCAATCTGTGCAACACAATCTATCAACCACCCTTTATTTCCTCAGTCTGAACTTATTCAAATTCATCCCTCTTCCTCCCCCGCAGGGGCAATACGATGCCGCTCTGGAGATTTTTGATTCCCAGGTATGTTTATGTGAAGAGGCTTGAGTCAAAACTTTCATGTTTATCTGTCTTTGCACATACACACACGCAGCACTATAAAGAGCCATGCATGCATTGACTATTACACATGGGACGCAGACTAAAAGCAATATGTTGTGCTGTGTTGGAGTCAGGAAGCCAAGTGTGTGCAAATGGAAGTCAAGTCTGCATCAAGACAAGGTTCAGTGTCAGCTGCCAAAGTCGATTATTATTTTATTCTCTCTAAAAATAGTGGATAGTTTTAAAGGAAAGCCCTTTCATGTGCTGTGCCTCTCATCAACATTTCATACTTCGTACTTCTTACCGCTGCTCTAAGTTTGAACACAGCAGAAATTCTCCCGTGGAGTTCGCTGAGTTGGATGAATTTTTAAGAGCTCATGTCAGTGGAGTCTACACCCTTTTAAACAACGGGGAAATATCTCTGTGTGTGCAGACAGTGACATGAACATCGTGCGGTGATCAACAGTTACAGCTTGTCTTATTCTCTCAAGGTGTTCAGACGCTGTAAAGCATCAGGATCCATGTTGGACACAGTCGATGCCTGTTCAATGCTCTACAGACTGGAAATGGAGGGTAAGATGAGGAATTCAAGAGGGTGTCATGATCTGATGAAAGTGATGGAACAGAACATGAACCTAGACAAAGTACATTTTTCCTTACCCCGTCAGAAGATTTGTTTACTCTTTTCAAGCAACAACAAGGAGCCAGTGTAGTCTTTAAAAATCTGAATCTAAAAAGCCTGAAATAAAACTTTTTTTTTTTGACTTTTCAGGTGAATGTTGCTCATATTAAGTCAATAAGTCATTAATAGTACTTTTTTCAAAGAAGAAGAAAAACACTTGCTTAAATTTCAGTTTTTGCAGTTTGGTATTAAGGGCATTTTACAGCAAGGTGAGACGATCACATTTAACCCTCAGGATCCCGAGCAGTTTCTAAACGGTTTTTGCTTCTGTCACATTTTTACTCACTTTGGTGAGTTTTTTCCTCTGCAAGGTGAAGTCCTGCACCTCTATAGATTCAGGACAACCATGGCTATAGACTGATCTAACTCAATTATGTCTTCATGCAGTGTGACAGAATTTAAAAGCAATGAAATAAATCATTGGAGGAAAAAGAAAAACAGAAACTGAATTTGTTTGATTAAGAATTGAAAAATAATGAATAAGTGTACACAACACATTTTCAGTTAGCCTCTAAGGAACAGAGGAACAATATTGATGGTGGCACCTCATTCAAAGAATCTACAAATTTTGATGTTTGGACTTTGTTTTTTACTGACCTTGGTTTCATTTTTCACTGCAGTGAAGTCACTACTGTTTACACAGTTTACAGTCTACACTGCAGAGGCATCATGTCAATCTGTAAAGAAGTTTCTGTCAATAATGAGACAGAGAGCTGAGCGGCTCTGAGCACAAATTTCATACCTGAAGACAACAACATGGGAAGCAAAATTCAAAAATTTTTTGCTGCATGAATCTAAGGTGTATGTCAATCATTTGGGGCTTGCTGGTAGCATAGAGAGCTGTAGATTCTTCTGTTTTTTTTACAGAATTTATCTACAGCTAACGGTTTTCGAAGAAGATGAGAATCAAAGCAAAGTTGATGAAATTCTCCTGTCTTCTCTGCTTTGTTTAGACTTGTTGCTAACATCACTTGTGATGCATTCAGGTACCTTCAGGAACTTGAGAATCTGACGATTACTCCAGTTTTTGTTTTTTTTTCAGTTTTTGGATTGGACAAATGTCTGTGAATGTCAGTCATTTTAAAATAAGTGATATTTTGATCCTGCTGGTTGGTCTGGGATCGTAGGGTTAATAAAGTATAAGAGAATATAAAAGAAATCAGTGAAGCATGAGTGGGCCTCATGACATTTTTGAGCGGTTTTATTTGGCACCTTGAACATCATGTGGGAAGAGTTTGACCCCGGCCAAAGTTTTGGTGTTAAGTAACCCCCTTCCTTGCCAAAAGGAAGTGACCAATCAGAATCAAGTATATGAGGCATTCAGGAAAAAATGGTCTCCAAAACAACAGAAGAATTTTCCGATCAATCAGAGATCCAAGCTCTGACACATTTCATAAAAACATTGTCTCAGTCAAGTTAAATAAGCTCAGAGCTTGACTTTTGTCTGCCTGTTTCTATATTTCACTCCTTCAGTCTGTGACAGGTTATAGACATGCTGACATTTCAGATGAAGGTTGTGCAATTCTTAAACCTTAAAGCACTTTTCGAGCTATATTTGTGTGTTTGTGCCTGTGCGTATGTCAGGTGTGTGCGTGAAGGACCGTTGGCGAGAGTTGCTCCAGGTGACTCAGCCTCACACTGATGATCATGTGACCATATTTAACGACGTCCACTTCCTCATGACTTCGCTGGGAGCCAAAGAGACGGCGACTTCTCAGCGTCTGCTGGAGGGCCTCCAGGAATTGGTGAAGTAAGTTTCACACCGTTTCTCCTCCTCAGTGCACACCCTGACACTCTGTCAGTGTTACATAAGAGCCTCACAGGCCTTATGTAAAAGCTGAGACAGAAACAGGGCTGAGCGTGGGAAGGCCAGATATAGAGAGGATTCAGACCTCAGAGCTGCGGTCCATCTCAGACAGCGGGGTCTTCCCACTGCAGCAGATGTACCAGCAGCTGCAGCCTCTCTGGAGCTCTGCGGTGTCCAACCACTGACAGCCTGTGCTCTCCATTTAAGCTGCCATTTAAAACCACCACTTTATATTCAGCACAGCTCTTCTTTAAACCATCAGGCAAGCCATGTGGACATGATTCAGCTCTGTCACTGAAATACGTGGCACCGTGTCACGTTTGTGTCTCCTTTAACGGATTGAAAAGATTTTTACATAATCCATACTTTCACATCATCTTTTTTCTCCTATCTCCTGCAGCCGGAGGAAGTAGCTCTAAGTATAAACTAATCCAAAAAGCCTCCAAACAGTTTAGATCTCTGACCTTGCAGTCGAGTGACTCCTTCTTAGACATCGATGCTTTCAACAGCTCAGTGTGGATAATATCATAAGATCTACGTCAGTGTGTGGAAATAGCTCGGAGCTGTTTTTTATTCACTTCTCTTAGCAGTAATGATTTTTGATGGTTGGAGCTACATTCACATCATTCAGCATTAAAGTCTCTTCTCCAGATGTGACCTCAGTTCCAAAAATCTTGGTACATTTTGTGAAATATTGATAAAAAACAGGATTTGATGGTTTGCATACCCTTTTAGTCGTATGATATCTGATGAAAGTAAAATAGGTGCACATTTCCAAATTCATGTCTTCAGCACAATGACAAAACAGATGTGACAAGGTCATGTTGACCGTTGTGTGTCATCAGCTCCTCTTTTAACATGAGCTCTGTCACATTAGTGAAACCAGGAGACCAGTTTCTGGGGTTTGGAAGGTGAAACTTTGTCCTGTTCTTAACTGATAGAAGATTTCTGCTGCTTATCAGTTCAGCGTCTGCTTTGTCTTAGTTTTCATTTCTTGATGCTCCAAATGTTTTCATTTGGTTTGTTTTCAAGTCAGGACTGCAGTCAGGCCAGTTTAGCATCGAGACTCGTTTTACTACAGAGCCGTGTTGTTGTAATGAGTGCCGAATGTGGTCTCGCATTAATTTGATGAAATATTTAAGGACTTTTCTGGAAAAGGAATTGTCCAGATGGCAGCGTATGTTGCTCGTAAACCTTTAATGAATCCACTGTTGAATTTATTTGCTCACACAGTCTCTCACAGAGAGGTGAACTTGATCCCTCGCTGTTTTGCATCCTGCAAAAAGTCGTCTTGGACAAAGAAAAGTAGTGTTAAAAAGAAAATCTGCTCTCCATTTATTTGCTTCAAATATAAATTTAAGCCTTGAGAAGTGCCACTTCTTTTGGACAGCAGGTGATGGTGCTCATGGGAAACTTAGCCTTCTTCCTGGAATAACACAACAGATGACACATTCATTACATTTCATATTTTGTCCATGCATGATTTTCAGTTGATGCAGGGCTGAAGTAGCTTGCAAATTATTACTATGATTTTTGTTTTGATTTATTTTGTTCTTATCTTATCTTATATAATATAATATTATATCATTATATTATATAATATTATATAATATTATATAATATTATATTATATTATATTATATTATATTATATTATATTATATTATATTATATTATATTATATTATATTAATTCATATCATATCATATCATATCATATCATATCATATAACATGGTGAACTAACTATTTTAGAACTGGGCCGTACACCATATTCCTTAGTGAAGTTATCAGACTCTCCTCTCTCTGTTTATTGTTTTATTTACAGCTGAACTTTCAAAAGTTTCTCCTTTCATGTCTAATAGTCTTTATGCACAAAGAGAATCTTTTAATGAAACCCTCACTGAGTTTTTTCACAGAACTTTTGTCAGATTTTCTCCATGAATTTTGAGAAATATATATTTTTTTTAAAAAATGTCTTTTCCTGTCTTGGCAAAACTATAGAATGGTCTGTGTCTAAAAACCAAAGACATACAGAGCATACACTTTTTTATTCATATAGTGTAATACAAAATTTACACTATGTTCAGTCCCTTTTCAAATCCAAACATTTGCATCAATCAGGGTGAAATGCTAACATTTGCAGGTGCATCAAATATCCAAGGAGATACTTGAGACGTCACTGGATGCAGCTGTTTTTTTAACTTTTTTTTCACATAACCACCATAGACCTGTGTGCATGTGTGTGCCTGATGTCTGTTTTTGCTTGATGTTATTTGTTTTAGTGTCTGCAGTTACAGTACAGATATATTCAGTTTTACTCTGGTACAAAGCCATTGAGCTAAAAATAACCAAAACATTCCCCTCCAGACTCATCAAGTGATACATCTGGAGGATTTAAAGCTGTCCTCTTTTGCCACAGAGAGCCTGGAGAAAACTACCAACACAAGGTGGCAGGAACTGTCGGTCTGCCGATGTGTCAGGCCATTATGGCGTACGACCAGGGAAACTACAACCAGGCCATGGAAATACTTTACCCTCTACGCTACGACATTGTGAAAATTGGAGGCAGTGATGCACAGGTAAAGCCCACAGCGGTCCCCATTAGCTTCGATAATATATCCTTCTGGAAATTATGATGACAAGAGACTCTGTGCAGGGACTTTCTTTTTTTCCTATTTTTGCACTGCATTGTTTGCAGGCCAATCACAGATTGAGAAGTGACTGTGTATTTTAGTACATTCACCAGAGCAGCGCCTGTTCATCTCTTTCTTGTTAGTCTCAGTTTTGCTGTTAACAGTCAGTCACACAGAGGCTTTACTCTGACTTGCTGACGCAGTACGAAGCTAAAAAAGATTTGCATGTGGTTTCATCTCAATGACGGGCGTTTGATTTGCCAAAATAACATCATAATGCTGAATTGCTGAAAGGGAGACAGCAAGATTTGTCAGGTCTGTACTCGAGGGAGAAAAAAATATTTTCAAAATGTTTGTTTGTGGAACAGAGGTTGAGTTTTCTGAAGCCTTTCAGGAAGTCCAGTGACACAGCATTGATTGAGTTGTTGTTCAAGTGTCAGTGTTTAATCTGGAAGGGATTATTAGCTGCACTTGCATTCAGTTATCTGTTCAGAGAGATAATGATGGTACGATTAATGGAAGTTGGGGTTCAGTTGACTGTGGAATGCGCTCCATAGAGAGTAACTTAGGACTAAGACACCAAAGCCAGCTGACACCTGATGATTGGACGACAAACATACTACAAATGTGGATTACATACTAACATCTAGACCCCTACCTCTAGAGCAGTGGTTCCTAAACTTCTTACACCAAGTTCCACCTCAGAAAGTACTTGACTCTCCTTGTACCACCGTGACGACTGATATTAATCAAGTAATGCAGTCGGCCTGAGTATTCAGATAAATCTATGCACAGTTCAGTAATGAGGTGGGGGCTTTATTCTTAATGAGCATTTTAATTATTTCAAACAATACAAATGCAGCTTGAACATTAACACCATGCTTAAATGTAAGATACTAAAAACTGTTTCACAAAAATGACTCCATTCAAATGTCTGGCACCTAAAAAAAGAAATAAAAATGTACTTAAATAGACGTACAAATAACTGTACAAAAATCTAAATGTCATGTAGTTGGAGTGATATTTCCTCACTGATTTATATCGTTTGCTGCTGCTAGCAGATGCTTGGCTCACTCTCTGTCTCTTTGGTTTTCATGCTTGAATCGTCCTCAGCCCGATCAGCACTTTTCTTACCATGATTAAAGCCACAATATAAGTTTAATAATTTGGCCACCTCCACTTTCCACCTCTTGCTAACACAGCCTGGACTACCACACATTGTAGGTAATGATCAGTGTCAGCGGTGCTAGCTTTATTTACAAAACTGCTGCTGACATCGACATACATTAAGACTTGAACAAAGGTATTTTATTGTCATACATTAACTTATTGCAATCTTAATCTTAATTTTTAATTTATTCTGTTTATACTTAATTCTGTGATTCCTCTGCGTACCACTAGTGGGAGCCTGAATACCACTCGTGGTACCTGTACCACACTTTGAGAAAAGGCTGCTCTAGATCATTCATCATGTTGCTTATGGAAATGGAGATTAGGCAGAACGCAGAATTTATTAGCTTAGAAAAACCTCAGCAAACACGAAAAATGAAACAAACTTAAGGCCAAACCAAACAGTAGTTCTTTTATTCACAGCTGAAATGAGAAGAAGCTTCAGGCTTTTAATTTTTTTTAAAGTCACTGATCAAACTTTGTTCCTGTGCGAAACAAAAATCCCTGTTGTTGTAAAATAGGCCAGAGGTGAGGAGCTGTCTGCCTAAGAGAAAGAGCCTTTCAGTCTCTGAACATGTGAGAATGTGGAGCTGAGAGCATCACCGTATGAATAATGAAATATGTGATGGATGCTGATGGACTTCATGCCTTCTCTGTTCTTTGTGTTAAGAAAACTGTTCCCCATGGGGCAGCCATGTGCATACAGTCTATCACAAAAGGTTATAAAGTCTCCATACAGTGCTTGGCGTAGATTTATGTTTACTAATGGATGTCGGCTTTTGTTTACAGAGAGACATCTTCAATCAACTTCTCATCCATGCAGCCATGAAATCAGAGAATAACCAACACAAGAAACTGGCAAGGTAATGCACAAAAGGGATTTCAGACCAAACACAAGGCTTTAATCTTTTTCAGATCCAGTGATGTGCATCAGTGTTGCATCCATGTTTAATGTGAAAGTCTGCAGAGATATTATAGGAGAAACAAGAAAGATGTTGCACTAGGTGAAGCTGCAGATTTCATCATGAGATAGTTGTTTGGGGGGCTGCTGTCCACTCCATGTCTTCAGCTGCTTTTATTCAGCATGCGATAAGAGTGTGTGCCCTCTTTACGTAACAGGCATCCCTGTCTGAGCAGCATGTTAGGCTTTCATTATTGATCAGGTCAGGCTCTCCGCCTGTCTCTCTCAATCTGTGTTCATCTCTTTGTACTGTCTTGTGCTGAACTCCTGCAGATGTCTTCTGTACGAGCGTGATGCCATGAAGCCGGGATCCCCTCTGACGAGCCGTCTCATGCAGAGAGCCCTGGCTCTGCACTAGACTGAGAGCAAGGTGTGCCTGCAGCTGCCATGCAAAAAAAACAAAAACAAACAAAAAACACGAGGAACAGCATAATCTGACATAAAAGAGATTATTTCACCACAAGAAAGGAACTTATCACTTTTAAGACATTTGCATGACCTTTTTAAAAAGCAGAGCTTTTGTATTTCTGACATGTTTATCTCTCTAAAAATCATAAACATATTTGTTTAATCCTTCAGACTCTGGAAAAATAACACCCTTATCTGAAAGATTGCATGCTTTACAGCTCGTTCTTAACCACGCAAGATAACAAAACTGTCAATCATCACACAGCAGCATGACTTCCTTTGTATTTTTTTTATTAGCAAACGTCACATTGAAAAATAAAAACTATCAGAAATAAATACCTCATGTCAAGATCAATACAAAAAAACCATGTCAAAAACTGATAAGTATACACTTTGCACAATTTGATGTCTGTTGAAGTAACGCAATAAAGTGCACCACACTTTCATGCCTGCAGGCAACAGCACAGAAGGGATAAGAAATGTACTGAAACAGCAGCAGTGAAACAGCAGCAGTGAAACAGCAGTAGTGAAACAGCAGCAGTGAAACAGCAGCAGTGAAACAGCGATGTCCTCGCAGACGTCAGAGAAGCCGAGTATTTTTTTTTTTCTTCCTCCTCTTCGGCCCACTCTCACAACACTGAGGTAATCTCATCTTGGATCTGAGAGATCAGGATCTGGGACAGCACAATGCCTGCAATCTAGAGAAGAGCAGCAGTCACTTTACATTACAGAGCGAACTCTGTGGAGCTATACAGCCTGTGCCTGTTATCTCAAGGTCCCCAGAAGGGTGTTGTTATGCTCATTTGGCAAAGACGGGAACTGATTTAAAATAAGATGAGACTGGATGATGTCCATTACATCATTTTGCAGTCCTGCGTAGTGTGAAAAAGACTCTGGTGATATTTTTCTCATTTCTCTTTTCTTGTTGGAAAAATAACATCAAATGGTAAATACAGGGAGCAGCCAAGACATTATGACCACCTGCTGCACAACAAACTGCAACGCTCTGTGTGTTCTGACTCCTCTCTGTGAAAAAAAAAAAAACAGGGTTAATTTTTCAGCAGCTTGAGCTCCTGGAAGCCCTGGCTGTCCATCTTTGGACTTTTGGTGAGTATCAGCTATAGACAAGAACATCTAACAAGAGCTGCAGTTTTGGAGATGCTCTCACATCCTTGAGTCTGTCCGTTTGTCCTCCTCTGACACATCTACTGCACCTGTCAGTGGTGATGATGGCGTGTCGATATTTTCAGTTGTTCCTGTTTCATTTGAGGGTTTTTTTTTTCTGTGAGGGAGATTGAGGGAGTTTGTGTCGCATTGGCGCCCCCTGTGAACAAAATGCTATATTTTGCATCACGTCTGGTCTTGCCCTCTGTGAGGTATTTATTTATTTATTTATTTATTTATTTATTTATTTATTTATTTATTTATGTATGGGTACTGGTTTAGCTTCAGAGGCTAAAAGTCCTTGATGCAAGAGACACATTTGACTACCTCTCACATCCATTCAATGTAGTTAAATGCCCCAAAGTGTGGAGGGGGAGTGGGATGTCAGACGTTCCAACAGCCACTCTGCATTAATGCTGATCATGGACTCGGTTCACGTTAGTTGTTGTTTGTCATGGTAGAGGCTCTGTGTATTAAAATACTGTTATGCAATCAATAGGCAATACCCATTCCAAAGATATGAAGCACTATAGGAGTACATGAAACTGAAGTTCATCGAGCGTCCACTCATTTCGGCACACGCTTTAGGGAGGTGGTGATGGCGCGGTGGTGGGGATGTTTTTTTTATAACTTGTTATTTTTGAAGTTATTAATATTACAAGTTTTGCTCATGTGAGGGCAGAGCTGACTTGGATGAAAGGTTGTCAACCTGTAGCTGTGTGCAAAGAGGCTTAAGGCCCCTCCTCTTTACCTCATCTTAACTCAGAGTCCAGCTTTTTCAACATGGCCCCCAACAATGACAGGCCTTAAAATTGCAATGGGTGACGTCTTTGTATCATACAGTCTATGGTTGCATCCTGCACATACATGAATTCTGAAAGTTAAAGGTACATTCAGAATCTAATCAGCTCTTCTCCAGTCTTGAAGATGGGAGAAAGATTGGAACGTCTCCAAAATAGAAAAGCTGCCAAAAAGGACAAGCCATTTTTATAAGACGAGGAGACGGCTCATTACTTGTGTGACGTGTCGTCCTGGTTACATTGAGTTCCTATTTTTGCAGGAGTGAGTTTGTGCTGAAGCTCGATGCAGTATCTGACCCCTCCACCTTGTTGAAGGGAGCTGCAGTCAGCTGTGGGCGCGACTTTAAATGGAGTGCACTCAGTAGAAGAGTGGGAAGTCTGGAGGAGGTGTCTCTGTGCTGTGAACAAAGGCAAAAAAAAAGAGGTAAAGTGTCCTGACAGAAAGCCTCATCCTTCTTTATTTTAAATGTCCAAAGCATAACTCTCTCTCTGAACCTTTGGTGTTGATAAACAGGACTATTCATCAGTGTGCTGACTGTCTGAGACCTACCACGCAGGAGCTGAGACGGACATTAAAGATAACTAAGAAAACAATCAGTCTCCTTTTCGATGGTTTGGTTTGCTTTCCACAACGAGGCATCATTATTAATTTCAGCCTGTTTCATTCTGAGCTAAAAAATCCCCCCACAGGAGCTTTAAGCTGGCAAATCGAGTTAAAGTGTTCGGCTAGGATGTGCAAGACAAAGAAGAGGCGTCATCATCGGATTTACTTCACATCAAAGCAACTGGAATACCAACGTGCTGACAGGACTCATGGGTAATTCACATGCTTCCCTCTTTAGCTGCATCTTTTGGGACCCAATCAGGCAGATAGGAGAGTGAGAATAGACGAGACTTGAGATCAAGTCGTAACACTGCATGCTGGGAGAGAACACTGAGACGGTACCCGTCTCATTTTGATAAGTGCTCAGACTAATTATTTGGCGGCATCTTTTCAAGAGTGCTAATTTGATTTCATGGGTAATCTCACATATTGACTGAGGTTATTACCAGCACTTAAAGCTGTGGGATTTAAGGTGTGTTGTGCAGCTGTGTTCACTGAGGAGAAGGATATTATCAGTATCCTCATTCTTTGCTTCTTAATCTTAAACACACACACGCACACACACCGAGACTTCCATCTCGTTTCACATTAACCTGCTCTCTCAGACCAGATCAGTGTAATAAATGAGTAATGTGCAGTTAAAATTTCATTGTCCCTTTGTGCCTGGTTATTGCCGTCTTGGTATAACCCTCTACTTTAAATCAGTTCTCTTCTGCTGGTCTCACATTAACCCTGCACCCCGTGGTTTCTCTTAAAGTATTAGTTTTTTCTTTTCCTTCTCTCGCACTGAGCTGTTATGCCTGCTACAATCTGTCACCGTGCAGAGAAGTTTGTCGGAAGCCCTGAGATTGATGTTTGGACGCGTGTTACTCCAGGAAAGGTGCGTGGTCCTGATTGATGAAATGTCACTCAGACTTTTTTTTGCAGTCGGATCCAAATACGCCACGTGAGTCTGACTGTGAGGGAGCAGGGGCCCGTCAATATGTTGATTGCTGCTCACTCAGTCTGGTCAGCCGCCAGTTGATGCAAGTATCGACTCTTGTTTTGTGTGAGAGTGCTTATTTAAGATAAGACTTGAGTCATTTTACCCAGCAGTTATCTGAGGTAGCCTGTCGGCAAAGCCAGAATTAAGTGGTTGTGTGTGTGAGGTTACCTGAGGTAAAGCCAGACCCAGGGCCAGGGCCCCCACCAGCAACAGATGAGACTCGATCCACATCACCGCTCTGTCTGCACAGCCCACCGGGTAGATCACCTTGTTTGCCTCCAGGTGGTTTTGCGTTTGAACCCCAAAACCACACATGGTGTTAATCACTGCCTGCACAACAGGGGGGACAGATAACCTTTAATCTCACTCGTTTTGTCTCGTCTATTACACTTGAAACCCTGCCATCTGTGTTCAGAAGTGTCACAGCCTGACTCTTGCTTTGCATGGCAGATATATCACTTATTGTGACAGCTGAGGAAGCCTGTTGACTGTAAAAACTCAGAGGAAAATAAAGAGAAAAGCAAACTGCAAGCTAGAGAAACAGCAGCATGTATCTGATGTCAGAAAAAAGCCTGCTCAGTCCCTGAAGCAGTTACCAGCTCCAACCAGCAGGGTGCAGCACTGCATTAGCTCTTCTACTTTTTAATTAATTGATTTTCCGGCCATGAAGAAAGGTTGCTGTGATCTGTTTTCCGTGTAGCATGATGTTAAATCAATAGTAGTGTGATGGATGTACATGCACTCTTTAGTTTTCTGTCTTCACACAAACTAGAAGGAATGGTCTTTGGTGGCCTGGGAGCTGCTCTGCTGTCTCTGCAGAGGCTAGATAAGCATTTTGTTGGAGTCTCTGTGGGAGTGCAACTGTAATATTCATGCATGGGGACAGTATTTGCATACATACTGTTTGGGTTCTAGCACGTGTTCTCATTTGCATATATTCTCTCTGTTATTTATGAACAGGGGTGTGTGTGGGTTGATTCTTCGTAAATAAGATACCATAAAAACCTTCATTTAAAGTGGCTTAAAGCAGGGGCATACTCTCTGATTTCACTGCTACAAAAGTTGGTTAATAATACTGGATGCTGCATATTGGCATCATCCAATCCCAATTGGTTAGTATGAACTTGGGTGCATTGTCTGGATTAATTTTAGAGACGTTCCCCTTGATCATTATATAATTCTGTGTTTTTTTTTAGATGCAAATCACCTCTTGAAGATGGCCTCACAACAGTCTAAAATGCAAGCTGTATCAGCCCCTAAAGGGAGAAAGTGGCTGGTCATTATCAGTCCAGTCTGCAAACAACAACTGGCTTTGCCCGAGGGAGAGGGAAGTAACACCAGCAGCACTTTATACCTGCAGATTCAGACATGTTGGTGCTGCCTCCAGGCAAAGATAAAAATAGCTGCAGCAGTTCTGACATGACTGTGTACTTATTCAGTGTCAAAATCAGACAAATACATTTTGTCACGGTCGAGGAACCCTGACTTTGTAACAGCGCCCTGAGGTCATTAATGGTGTGCTATGTTGCGAAGACAGTTTCAGGTATAAGACGGGGATTTTGTTTTGTTTTCTTGTTGCTTTGTTTGAAATTTAATTCCAACCAGACTCTCACAGACAAAGAATTAACCATCATGTCAGGACGTCTTCTATCCTGCTAGAGCCTTTCAGTCTGTTGGGGTGTGACTTGAAAACCGTAGAGTGGCTGGTTCAAGTCCTGGCAGCAGTTTGCCCTCACTCTGACATCTCTCCATTGATGCAAGTTTGTGTGTCCTGTTTGGTGCATGGGTGTATTCTGGCCTATGTGAGAATAATGAAGAAGAAATTTATTAAATTCAGTCATGGACCCGCTATAGTCAGAGAATCTTTTTGATAATGATGGTGTTACTCTAACTCTTACAGAATATTGAATTGCTCCCTGATCTCACCTCAGTTAACCAGGTTTTACTGTGAATAAATAATAATGACGGACTATATTCCATATCCAGTTTTAACTTTGTGGTGTTAATGATTTAGGTAATGACCAAATATGACACTTCGGACTCAATATGGAGAGTAAATAATAAGAGGAAGTTTAAAGTTTGATTAACAGAAACAGATTTGCCATTTACAGCAAAACTAAATATGTTATCAAAGAAATCAACTGTTCTAATTATAAATCCTAAAATATAAAACCAAGCGGGCAAGTACTAAAATTTCAGTTCTAGATTGTGCTCAGTGCTGGCTGCAGAAAGATCAGAACTCACATTCACACTTAACCAAAAAAGCTGATTTTTACAGCACTGAACAACATATTTACAGCCTGGTTCTCTCCAAAAAATGAAACACTGACTTAAGTTTAATTTACTATATCAACTAGTTCCATGTAAATATATCGGATAAGTTGAAAACAATTTTAGGGTCAGCCTAGTTGAACCCTGAATTTCCTTTCTGGGATTAATAAAGTACATTCTATTCTTTTCTTTTTCTCATTAATTTTCTATACTGCTTATCGTGTTCAGGGTCGCGGGTGGCGGGAGTCTATCCCAGCTGGCTTAGGGCGAGAGGCGGGGTACACCCTGGACTGGTCGCCAGCCAATCACAGGGCTGACACACAAAGAGACAGACAACCTTTCACACACACACTCAAACCTACAGTCAATTTAGAATCACCAATTAACCTGATGAGCATGTTTTTTGACTGTGGGAGGAAGCTGGAGTACCCAGAGAGAACCCACACATGCACGGGGAGAACATGCAAACTCCACACAGAAAGGCACACCGTGCCTGAACCGGGATCCAAACCGGCAACCTTCTTGTTGAGAGGCAGCAATGATAGATAGATAGAACTGCCTTAATCCTTCTTGGCATAGATTCAACAAGGTATTGGAAACATTCCTCAGAGAGTTTGGTCCATATTGACATGATAGCATCACACAGTTACTGCAGATTTGTCGGCTGCACATCCATGATGTGAATCTCTCGTTCCACCACATCCCAAAGGTGCTCTATTGGATTGAGATCTGGTGACTGTGGAGGCCATTTGAGTACAGTGAACTCATTGTCATGTTCAAGAAACCAGTCTGAGATGATTCCAGCTTTATGACATGGAGCGTTATCCTGCTGGAAGTAGCCATCAGAAGATGGGTACACTGTGGTCATAAAGAGATGGACATGGTCAGCAACAAGACTCAGGTAGGCTGTGGTGTTGAAACCATGCTCAATTGGTACTAAGGGGCCCAAAGTGAGCCAAGAAAATATCCCCCACACCATTACACCACCAGCAGCCTGAACCGTTGATACTAGGCAGGATGGATCCATGCTTTCATGTTGTTGATGCCAATTTCTGACCCTACCATCCGAATGTCGCAGCAGAAATCGAGACTCATCAGACCAGGCAACATTTTTCCAATATTCTATTGCCCAGTTTTGGTGATCCTGTGCGAATTGTAACCTCAGTTTCCTGTTCTTAGCTGACAGGAGTGGCATCAGGTGTGGTCTTCTGCTGCTGTAGCCCATCTGCCTCAAGGTTCGACATGTTGAGTGTTCAGAGCTGCTCTTCTGCAGACCTTGGTTGTAACGAGTGGTTATTTGAGTTACTGTTGCCTTTCTATCATCTTGAACCAGTCTGGCCATTCCCCTCTGACCTCTGGCATCAACAAGGCATTTTCTCCCACAGAACTGCTGCTCACTGGATATTTTCTCTTTTTTGGACCATTCTCCGTAAACCCTAGAGATGGTTGTGTGTGAAAATCCCAGTAGATCAGCGGTTTCTTAAATACTCAGACCAGCCCGTCTGGCACCAACAACCATGCCACATTCAAAGTCACTTAAATCACCTTTCTTCCCCATTCTGATGCTCAGTTTAACTGCAGCAGATCGTCTTGACCATGTCTACATGCCTAAATGCATTGAGTTGCTGCCATGTGATTGGCTGATTAGAAATTTGCGTTAACGAGCAGTTGGACAGGTGTGCCTTATAAAGTGGCCGGTGAGTGTATATATATATGTGTATATATATATATATATATATATATATATGTATATATATATATATATATATATATATATATATATATATATATATATATATATATATATATATATACACATATATATATATAAGGTTAGGAAAACAGCCCCTGTTTGTCCTTGTTATCTGAATCACTTATCTTTCTGCTCTGAACCTTCAAACCCACATAGCTGTGATTCTTTAAAACCTTTATCATGCCGTTCTTTTGAAACGTCTTTTCATCACAAACCATCTTTGCTCTCTGGCCTTGAATTGAACTACACATTTTCTTTGCAGCTACTTTATCAGTTTTTCCATTAAGCTTCACCTCAGATTTTCTTTGCTCCACTGTGCTGGTTTGAGTGTACTCTCTGACCACATCCAGATTGATGAATGCCAATCACTTACGGCCAAATCCCACCAGAATTTATCTCTGCCACGTCACAGCACCTGAGCTTATAGCTTTCAGTTCTGATCAATGTGTCGAATCACTCCATTTCCACTCTGTTGTGTTTGAGCTGTGTCTGCTTTCCCTCTGGATCAGATACACAAGCCTCCTTTTTTTTTTTTTGCTGGATTCCAGAGTAATGATGCATTAGTTTGCACCGAGCAAATCAAGCAGGACAGGAAGTAATGCACTGAAACCAAATTAAAACATCCTGTGACTTTCAAAATAAAATAAACCGTGTCAACACCAGATCATATTTAGCTGCACTACGACAACAAACTGTCATCATAAGCGTAGCCGGAAGACTCCAGGTTTGGGGTTTTACAGTTTATTATTAATGAGGAGAGGCTCATCTTTGAGGTGGATTGCGTGGGAATTACCCAATCTCGCGACTAAGCCAGAGTGAGTTGATGGATTAGAGAGCGGAGACAGAACAGAGCTTAATGTTAGAGTTTCGTGTCAGAGTCGGCCTGGTCACCAACACATAACAGTCAAACAACTTTATTGTTCTACCTCCACTCTTTACTGCCTCTCTTTGCTGGTTTGTAGTGCAGTGGTAAGTTGACTGGAGGTAGCATTTCAGTTTAGAACTAAATAAGCTCTCCTTAAGACCATTAAATGAATTCACATGGGTAGTCTGTATCCACGTTTCATACAGGCTGTGAAAGTCCAGCAAGGATCCAGAAAATATCAAGAGTTCATGTGTTCCAGGGGCTTCAGTTTGTCGACTCTGGAGAGGTTATGGGTACTCAGGAGATGTGCTGTTTGTTTCCTGACTCATCTCTGTACATGTAACTGTGTCCTTCAGCTAAAAAACTAATCCTGTTCCTGAAGTCTGTGTCAGCAGTGAATGAGCGAGATGTGAATGACTAATACAGAATAATCAAACACAGATCCTGTGCAGGATGTCAGCTTGAACAAAAGCTCCCATTATAGTGTGAATGTGGTAAATGTATGAAGTGGATGGAAGACTAGAAGAGCTTTATTTTAACGCAGCCCTTCACCAGGAGAAGCACTCACCTCTCCAGGAACAGGAGTGCAGCAGGAGTAGGGCACAGCACAGCGCTCTGAGCTCGGGTTCTCATGAGTACAATTAAAGTACAGGTTCCAAGACCAGTCAGTGTAGTTGTTCCACCCACAGCACTTGAACTGAGAGAGAGAGAGAGGAGAGCACAGGTGTATATTTAGAAACAGGCTCCTGCTCTGTGCTGTACATCCTGACAGTCTGGGCTTGTCCTTAGGGAAAACCCTCCTCTCGAGAGTGCCAGTGTGTGCAGATGGAAGAGGGATGTCACCTGAGGAGAGCCACAGAGCACAGGAAGAGGAACCTCTCATGTGGAAAACCCTCACCAAGGCCAAATATCAGGGCAAACATACAGCTCTGCAGTTTCTTGGTTTAGTGCATTCAGTAAACCCCTGACTGATCAATGTTTGTGTGATATTAAGGGCTGCATATACAAACAGCCGCTGGAGTTGAACGCACCTCTTTCTGGATGTAATCCATCAGGTTCTGCAGATCCAGGTCGTCCCTGTAGTGTGTGATGGCTTTCTTAACAAACTTTCCCAAAGCGTCCCGAGTCTAACAGAGAAGACACGAGGGGGGTTATACAAAGAGAAATAGTTTTCATATTAACATAGCCATGTTCTAAAGAAATTAAATCTATTAAATATTAATAGCTCAATTAAAGCTGCCGGAGGTGAACTTCTCTATAATGCCTCTGTAGCCGGGTTCATAAGGAGCTCAGTGACGTGGCCGGCTCTCTCAGTTAATGACTCCAGCTACATGTGGGGAAAATGTATTTCTTATAAAACAACTGTGGAACTACTTCTACAGCACACTGTTCAAGATGATGAAAAATGAAAGTAGAAGATCATTTTTCAGGAGTGATCACATTTGATTTCATAATCAACCACAGACCTTTCTTTGGCCTTCTCCTCCTTTCATTATACTGTTTATTTTGATGTGCATAAACGCTATTTACGAGCATATTTTTGCACTTTTCTGCAAATGCATTTTTCATTATTGAAAAGCCACCCAGAGACATATTTTTCCCTTTTAGGCTATAGACATTTTCACACACAGCATTAGTCTCCTCATTGAATATTCTATGTATCCCTCCATATAAACATAAATAATAACAGGCATGGGGAGGACGTATAAAATGCTTTTGTTTTCATTGTATGAGCATCCTGCAGGACATATCTCAACAGAGCAGCTGGAAAGCCGGCTATGCTGCTGCAGTGCGATGACTGCGGGAGTGCAGCATAACAACAACAACACAATAATAAAACACATTCATGCCTCCGAGATCAATACACACGATGCATACTAAATAAAGAGCGCACGCAGCTTTTATGCCGTTTCAGCTGCTGTGGATAACAGCATCAACTTAGCTATTTGTTATCCTGGTGTTGTAATCATCATCAGCTGTATTAAAGCTGAGTAAACAAAACCCCGATGAAATGAAAATGGATTATATCGATTTGTTTGAATAATCTGTGATGAAGATTTGGAGCGTAATAAGGTTGATTCAGATACAGATATTGTGTCGCTCTCTGTTTTGATATACACCCTCCCGTTTATAAATGAGGTCTTGCATTGTTAATATTTAGTTTTCTATTCTCTGTTATATAACTAGTGTTTGAAAATGTGTTTAAATGCAAATCTTCTTCTTTAAAAACAAGAGGGGCCTTGGTTACTCAGACTGAGTTCAGAGGTAATTTATGCTAATGAAGCACTGTATGCTAACAAGCTGCTGAACTTTGAATTTTTATTCATCTTCAGATGAACTCATGTGAGCGTCTTGCTGAGGGCTGTCTGGATTGTTCTTGTTTCAGCATGTTAGATCAGGTGATATTGATAAATACTACAAGCTGTAACGCCAGAACTCTTTATCCTGGAGTAGTTTTATGAAACTGTGTTAGGGTATTTACTGTGCCCCCCTTCTAACTGCCTCTCTTCCCATGTGGCACAGTGTGCTCGTGGGCCCACCGTCACACCTCCCCATGTCATTAGTGGCAGAGTCTCCTTCAAGGGATCTGTTGAAATGGAACATTTGGTTCCACTTTGAAGTGCTGGAGCATTTGAATCATTTAGCGAGGAAGGATGCTGGGAGGGTTGTTAAACTGCTCTGTTTAGCAGCAGGCAGTCCGAGCGCTGACAGAGAACACAGGGGAGAGGAGAGGTATCATCAGACACCAGGCACCTCGCCACCAGACATACTGAGGCTGGCTGTTGTGCTTTTATTCCCAGAGGAGTCCTAATGGGATGTTACTGTAGGAGATAAGTGGAGGCTGGAGGGGGAATTGTTCCCTTTACTGTAGCCTTCAAATCACTCACTAGGGTTGTAAACTCAGCTCAGATGTATGTACATTTGTGCTCTCACCGAGGGTTTACCTAATGTCATACAGATTCCAGCACCTGTATGTACATAATTAGACAGAATTAGTACTCTTTTATGTACAGTGCATCACGAAAGAACTCACTGCTTCACTTTTTCCACATTTTGTTATATTACACCCCCCCCCCAAAAAAAAATAAAAAAAAAGCAAAAGAAAACAAAAAACCCGTAATGAAGTTTACAAATTTATTTAAAAATAAAAAACAAAGACAACACATGTACATTAGTATTCACAGCCTATGCTCAAAACTTTGCTGATGCACCTTTGGCAGCAGTTACAGCCTCAAGTCTTTTTTGAATTTGATGCCTCAAGCTCGGCTCACCTATCTTTAGGCAGTTTGGTCCATTCCTCTTTGCAGCACCTCTTAAGCTCCATCAGGTTGGATAAGTTGGTGCACAGCCATTTCAGAGCTCTCCAGAGATGTTGGATCAGATTCAGGTCTGGGCTCTGGCTGGGCCCCTCAAGGACCTTCACAGTGTTGCCCTAAAGCTACTCCTCTGATATCTTGGCTGTGTGCTGAGGGTCGTTGTCCTGCTAAAAGATTAACTTTCACCCCAGTCTGAGGTCTAAAGTGCTCTGGAGCAGGTTTTCATCCAGGATGTCTCTGTTCATTGCTGCAATTCATCTTTCCTTCAATCTTGACTGGTCTCACAGCTCCTGCTGCTGAAAAAGATCCCCACAGCATTACGCTGCCACCACCATGCTTCACTGTAGGGATGGTATTGTACAGGTGATGAGCGGTGCCTGGTTTCCTCCAAACATGATGCCTGGCATTCACACCAAAGAGTTCAATCTTTTTAAATTAAATAATTCCTTCATTGGAATGAGACTGTAACATAACAAAATGTGGAAAAAGTGACGCGCTGTGAATACTTTCTGGATGCACTGTAAACTTCCTGTAAGGCACATAAATATACATTTATTCAGTTTGAATATTCCCGTTACCCTCAGAGGTATTCAGTCATCACAAACTCACAGTATGATTAAGAGGTAGTACAGGATCACAGGAATTTTTGTGCACAATCAGCAGCTGCAAGTACAGTAAGCCAAAGCTGGACCAAAAGGAGAGTTTGATTTTTTCCATCAGACACTCAGTTTCTCACTCAGACACTCAGACTCTCTGAACTTGGCAGTGGTTTGAAAACAGACCACAACCGATGTTCTTACTGTTTGAAATTCTTGGCATTGCTTTGAGACTTTTTTTCTCATCATAAAAAAAGAATTGATGGTCAAAGTTAAGAAAAGAAAAGCCAAGCTGTGAAAAAAAGATGCTTCCTTTGAGCATTTCTACTTCTCAAGAGAGGGTTTGTAATCTGCGGTAGATGATGGTCAGTGCAGACTGTGCTCATTCAACAATTTAAAAAGTCAGGACACTGTGTAAACCAGCGGTAAAAATACCTTGAGATGCTTGTACATCCTATAAGATAGGGGTCTCAAACTTGTCACAAGGGGGTCACTTCAGGTTCCACAAAGAAATGAAAAAACAGGTCGAATAACTGTACTATTTCACAGTCATATTTTGCTGTGTATTTAATACTCAGAGGTACATCCACTGAAAAAAAATAATGAGGTTAATTATCAACAAGGTTAGACACTTGACTGGGAATAAGCCAGAGAGGCTGAGTCTCTCAGGAGTAAGTCTGGGAAGAGGCCCAGAGCAGCAGAGCAGCCAGCAAATAACCCAACAATTTCAGAATAATGTTCCTCAGAGTAAAATAACAAAGAAATCTGGGATGCATCATCAACGGTACATAATATCACTAAAAGACTGAGATAATCTGGAGAAATCTCTGTACAATAGGGAGAAGACTGAAAACCAATCCTGGAGGGATGTGATTGTCAGGCCTTCAGGCAGCACTGCTTTAAAAACAGACATGGCTCTGTAGTGGAGGTCACTGCATTGGGTTCAAAGTCACACCTGAAAACCATTGTCTGTGAACACAGTTTGTCACGACATCCACATATGAAGATTAAAACTGAACCATGCAAAGAGAAAATTATATATATTATGACTTATTAATGATGATTGATTTACTGATAGCTGTGTTAAACTGTGAGTCCCTGCAGAGTCCAAGAGGTGAGGGTAAGAGTCTGCTTCAAACAACAGAAGACTCTGTTCTGCGGTGGACTGGTTTCCAAAGTGGGGTGAGCATAACACATATTTGGAATCTTGAAATTATTTCTAAAATCAAAATCTATTTAGAATTGCATGTTTTATCCAGGACTACATAATGGAGCAACGTTAGCGCTGCTGCCTCACAGCAAAAGGTCACCAGTTTGAATCCCGGTTCGCCTGGTTGGCCTTTCCGTGGGTTTTCTCCAGGTACTCCGGCTTCCTCCCACAGTCAGCAGTCCATCAGATTAATTGGTGATTCTAAAATTGCCTGCAGGTGTGAGTGTGTGTGTGAAAGGTTGTCTATCTCTATGTGTCAGCCTTGTGACTAACTGGAGACCAGTCCAGGGTGTACTCTGCCTCTCACCCTAAGAGTGTGGTCGCACTGGCCAAACGTTTGGTGCTGAACTCAAGCATGATTGCCCCCCTGCAGCGCCGCTCCTCTTCTGGTCAGTACAGCCCACAGTCACACTACTCCAACATGAACCAGACTATAGGCACACCTACGTTACCATAAACACTTTTGGTCACACTGACCAAACAAACTGGACTTTAGGTCTGAACCGGGCTTGGACATGGAACGTTTGGCCAATGTGACCACGCCCTAAGACAGCTGGGATAGACTTCAGTCACCCACGACCCTGAGCAGGATAAGCGGTATAGAAGAGGATTAAATGAATGACATTCCATTCATTATAGTAAAAATGTAAACAAAAATGGGGTCATATCTTATAAACCCCTGAGGTTACTTTTCAGGACAATGACAACATCAATGGTGCCAGATTCATTTGGGAAACAGAAATGTGTGCACATAGGTAGTTTGATTTTATATTTACAAAATTCAGTGTCTTGGGCCTTTTTTTGTTCATTTTTGTCTGTTTTTGGATCAGCCTAATATCAGCCTACATTTTGGGATGTCAGGGGCTGAAAAGTTTTGAAATCACTGAACTAGACAGACCTGAAGGATCTTGGATCACTTTCTGTAAGTTTCTTGTCTACCAAACAGATTGGCTGTGACATCAATCCTACAGCCCTGTCGGTTCACTTCAGTGCATGCCTCCTTTGCTCCATAACACGTCACCAGGGCAAAATGTCAGTGCACATCATGGCCATATTTTGGCTTTACTTTGCAAAAAAGAACATGGAGTATTCAAGATATGTCTTTCCTTATTTTATGGGGCTCCTTCTAGCCTTGTAGCTAAATGGAATGCTCCTTATCCAGAGATTGTGGTCCTTGGGGGAGGCAGCCCTGTTTGGATTGTGTGTCACTCTTCCCCCTCGCTCTCTCCCTCTCCTGGTTTTCTTTTCTTTTTTTTCAAAACAGGCAGAAAAACTCCAAAAAACTCCAAAATAAATGTAAAAAGTCTACATATATATGGTGTCTACAGAGGTACAAAGCTTCACATTGGCCTAGCAAACAGAGCATCATCTCTTTAGTGTCTGTTTAAAAACTATCCATTAAATTCTTCACCTTCTTTAGAGGAAACAGATGTTTTCTCTTCCTTTCTTGAGACATTTTCACAGCTAACAGGCTTTGATACACACGCTGTACTACTGCTGTGTTTGGGATTTTTTCGATTTGTGCTGTGTGGGTCAGACAATGACAATTCATTGCTCCCTGTGAGCTCAGAGGGCCTGCTGTGGATTCCATGCCTTATTAACTCTAATACACAGTCCAATGCTCAGACTGTCCAAAAACAGAGGGAAAAAAATAAAACAAAACAGAGTGAATCCGTGGAGCTCAGGGGGTATGCATGGTGAAAGTCTGCAAAACTAAATGTGACCTCTAGAGGGACTTACTATTGAAAGATGAATTAGCCAATAAGCAAAATGGTCAGTACAGAAAACAGTACCTGATCAGAGTAGAAGAAACCCAGAATCGCTATGGCCAGCTGAGTGAGGAAGACCAGTGTCAGGCTGAAGGAGAACTGGAGCAAGGAAAGATCAGAATATTTGAAATAAAAAAAAAACAGACTTGTTAAGACAAAACCACTGGTTTCAGTGGTCACACATGAGGATGTAAGACTTGGCTTTGGATCTGAAGTCATATGCAAGCACCTGGTTTGTTTTATTTATGTGTGTGTTGTGTGTTACTGTTTTGAGAAGGCGAATGTTCTCTCGCAGAGCCCCGATGCAGCCACAGAACGTGATGAAGAACATGACCACCCCCACCACAATTAAGATGACAGCCGGGTCGATCAGGAACGTGTCCCGCACCGCGTCTGGCACAGAGACGGGGACACAACAACCTGTTTAGACATCTGTCCTCCTCTATTCTACCTTTATCTCATTTCCTCCCTGTTATTATTTTCATTACTTTTCTCTCCTCCTCTCTAACCTTTATTCAAACCCATTCCCTCTCTCTCTCTCTCTCTCTCTCTCTCTCTCTCTCTCTCTCTCTCTCTCTCACCCTCTGCTTTTTTTTTCTCTCCCCATCTCGCTGCCTTCACTCTCCTAAATTTCAGTGGCCTGCTGTGGATCAGACAGGATACAGAAACATAATCAGTGGGATGAGTCCAGGTTAATCCCTTTTTGTTGTCCATCCACACTATATTTCAAATTACTTAGAAACCTGGAAATAATGCCCAGGGTGAGGTGAGGATGCAGCTAAAAGTTGTCCACCCATAAAACGTGACAAGCTGATCAGGTGTGCGACTAAAAGAGGTCAGCTTTTAAAAATCCCAGAGAGCAGTGCAAAAACAGGTGTGAATGGATCTAATAGAGTAAAATATCACTCTTTATAGATCCTGTAGAGATTGCTAGAAAGAACCTGTTAGAGAAGAGTGACTGAAAGTGTTTTGCTGTGTGGGTGAGAGTGGAAACACTTTCATGCATCCTCCATACCTGTAGCTTTCTGGACTTTTGCATACACCCCGATTGCAACAATCAACAAAGAAAAAACCTGGAAAAAAAGAGGTAGATATTAAAAGTTCAATCACAAAAAGACACAAGTAACATGTCTAAGAGTGTTCTCTGTCATCCAGATCATGCTAATTCTGAGCTTGATCCCATAAAGACAACTGGATTTGTTAGAGTTCCTGAAGCAGTTCATCCATAGACTGTGTTGTATATGGACGTTGTCTCTGAACTCATTTGTTTCTGATACAGAGTTCTTAAACCCATTGTTTACTACAGGATTCATACTAGAAATGCTGAACTCAAGCTAGCTTTGATTGAGTTAGGATGAGGAAAAGAGGCGGTGTCTTTAGCCTCTTTGCAGACAGCTACAGGTAGTCCATCTGTCAGTCAAGTCAGCCACTTTGAAAATAGTGAAAAGTATTCACCACCTGTACAGTGTGTGCTGATAGAGAAATGAGCTATTCAGACCAAAACTGTTTTTGAACCAGGCTGTAAACATGTTCATTGTTGTTGTAAAAATCGTCTTTTTCAGCTTGGTGTGTATGTGGGTTCTGGTGCCAGCCTTAAGTGGACTCTCAGAAAACTGCAGTTTTTTAGAACTTCTTCCTGGGTTCCATATTTTTAGACTCAAGTTTGCCATTTGGTTTACTCGTCTCAGAAAGGCTTCTTCAGTTCTAAACAGACAGAGCTGGAAGATAAAAGCCTCTAAGGGTGGCCAGTCCTTTAGTGATGTCACTTGGGGGCATCACCAGAGTCTTTGACCAAGTTACTGAAAGTTGTTGAAGTCCTCAGTTGTCTGTTGTTTCGCAAACTGGTTCCTAAGTATTGTTGGAGGTCACAGGATCTCTGGTGTGAGTGTGGCATTACCCGCTTTGGTAAAGAGTTCAAAACTGCATCATATGTTTGAGAAATATGGTGTTTGAGAGGCCATCACATCTGCTGAAGAAGGATTCTGTCCTAAAATGTTTTTTCTCTTAGCAGATCTTACCAAACAGGAAAACAGACACGGAAAACGATCAGAGTTTCCGGTCTTTTCAAAATAAAACACCATGTTCAGAGTGTCAATCGTAAAATTTTCCTCGTATATCGAAACAACGTCACCGGCACAGGGTCAGCAGTCATCAGCGGGTCAGACCCAGAGGAAATCCAAAGCCATGGATGAGGAAAAGTTTATATTGAAAACTTTATAATTATATATGATATGACACATCCTTTATATAAGGACACCAACAGAGACTAAAAGGGAAGGACTGAATTTCTGAAGTTCTGGGAGGGCAGGTGAGTATACATATTAATAATCATGCAAGTAGTTGTCATGGGTGTGACTCCTGTGGGAACATGTGGTTCTCCTGTGATCTTGTGATCTTGCTAATCCAGCTGCTGTGGAGTATGGCGGACCGCAGTGCTCACAGAGTATGTGTGAATCAGGGGTGAGACATAAACTGACTATACTAATGACCCCATGTGGCTGTCAGACTGGTGGGCGTTAGAGGCTTATACTTTCTGGCTCTGTTCAGTCTAATTAGAACTGGAGAAGTCAAGGGGCAACATCTGGCAGACAAAAATGAAGCCTATGCTGAAGTGCTAAAAGTTGCAGTTCATCGAAAATCCACTAGAGGCTGGCTACAGAAAGACTGGAAGTCACAAACACATCAAGCCAAAAAAAAACAGACTTTTGCAGAATTGAAAAACATATTTACTGCCTGGTTCAAAAAACATCTGAAAGGTCTTACATGCTAATTTTGCTGTTGGCACACACTGTACGGGGGGGGGGGGGGGGGGTTATGTCTAACACAGTGGTTTATTAGATATTACAATTACAGGTTTGTCCAATCAGAGGCTCAGTTCAGCTCATGTGACTGGCGGGCGCCCTATAGCTGTTAGAACGGAAGCTCAAAGTCTGCATTATATCCAAGATGGCCCTGTCCAATGACTGGCTTCATTTGACTGTATCAGGAACAGACGGATGATGTCGCGGAGACTATGTTTATACAGTCTATGGGAGAAGCCATCAGAGGAGAGGCTGAATGTCTGATCATTGGAGCTGTACCAAGCTCAGTTGCCTCTATGGAATCAAGCTCAGAGACACAAGTTAGCTTTGAAATGCATTTTCAAAACTAGTAGACAATGGAAAACTCCAGTGAGGTTTGGTGAGGGCTTGGTATTGTTGGATACAGAGTGTAAATGGTAAATGGACCAGCACTTATATAGTGCTTTTCTAGTCTTCTAACCAATCAAAGTGCTTTACACTTCTGAGCTCTTTCACCCATCCACACCACAGTCACACACAGATGGTGGAGACTCTATTGTAGGAACCATCAGTTTATCTAACACAAGATACACCACTGACCAACAGAGTGAGCAATTCGGGGTTTACTGTTTTGCTCAAGGAAACATTGGCATGTGACTGCAGGAGCAGGGATAGCACCCTAAACCTTCAGACTGAGAGACCTCTACCATGGAGCCGCAGCCACCCCAGTGTGGGAAACATTTGTCTATATCTGTCAGAGCAAAAATAAAAATAAAATTGAGCAGTAGTGCACTCACTCTGGTATCTGTATGTTAGACACTCCTGATCAGATCAGATAGACTTGACTGATGTTATTTAACGACAGCTTAGCATAAGGATCGAAGGTCTTAGTTATTTTGAGGCAGAGTTCTTTCACAGCTAGCAGTGCTGCACAGCTATGAAACAGACAGCAGAAGTTTTCTTTTCAATTGATGCTATTGACATATGTATCATAATGATAATCACATAGATCTGTTCACAAGGGGAATGACAGCAAGAACAGGAGAGTGTTTTTGTCTGTGTCCTGCATCCACCAGTGTTTTAGCTTGTGCCCCATCACTCTTCCATTGAGCTTTCTTCTGCTCTTCTGTCCTTTTTTCTTTTTGCCAGTCCAGCTCCAGTGACAGCTATTACTAGAAATAAAACATTTTGGCACTGAAAATATCATTTTAAATCAAGGATTATGGCAAGAATATAAAAGTGAAACTATTTTATGATCATCTATAAAGTCTACACAGTGCTTTCAAAATCAAGTGATCCATCAAAACAGATCAAATAGGAAAAGTCTAAGTAGGAAAGATATTCAATAACACAAAGTACAAAGCCTTTTGATAGAAACACGTTTTTTGATGAACTTTCTAAAGACAGCTTCAACGTGAGGCTTGAAAGTCAGCTTGTCATCAACAGTGATGCCAAGTTATTCATACTGGCATTTGTACTGGTGCACAGTCTTCAGTGCCTGCCCATCAGCCATCACTGAACTGAATTTGTTAAAGGATTGCCCTTTGAGATGCAGCATCTCATTTATAAAGTGTCCCACCGGAGTGATGGCAGCGAGATTTTTCCTTAACACTGCTGCCATGTCTTCAGTCTAAGACACATTTATATCTAAAAAAAAAAAGGACTTAGCAGAGAATGAAATCTGTTTGAACAAGGTCATGATCAGGGTCTTCATTAGTAAATGAAGGAGCACAACAATAAATGGAAACATAATAGTAATCATTGATATCTACACTATGAATGCCTTTCTCTTGTAGATATATGTGCATTAGATTTGGTCAATTTTACTGTTTTAAAGAGCTAATTGTCCATTAAGCTGAAGTTTGACTCAGGATAGCCTGAAAGTGATGAAAAATGGCCTCACTGCATCTTTAAATCTCAGTATTTAAAATGTTTCTTTGTGTCTTCTTTTTCCTGTTCTTTTGGACAAAATCTGCAAGTTCAGTTGGGTCGCTGTTCCCTTTGCATATATTATAAATCTTATTTAAGCCAATAACTTCCTGATTTTACCTTCAGATTTAAACCCCAAAAGCTGGAATAAGTAAAACTTTTGTAATTAACTAATTATTTAAAGTTGGATAAGAATTCAGGGTCAATGTCTGCATGACTGTCTGACTTGTTTTAGTGTTTTCTGCACATAAAAAAGGATTTGAGATATTCATCATGGATTACTCAAAACCAAGTTTTTGGAAACAAAATAATCAAGCAAAAATAATAGTAGTTATATAGATTTATTACCCAGATGTTAAAATGTGACCACCATGTGTAACACCAGGATTGATGCATGGGACAAATTGGTCCCAATTAGTCCACAATTAATGTAGTCAGTTAGATTCGCCCTCTGCCTGTTGACAGTGTGGTAAAAAGACTTGTGTCCTCTCAGGGCAACATTGAGAGTGAGGAAGAGCTGAGGAGAGTATCTCTAAGCTCCTGAGCCGCTATTCACAAAGCATTATACCTTCCCACTCCTAAATGACACTAAAAGTTCCTCGCTAAGAGTTTGCTCTTAAAACCTTTTCACAAAGCTGCTCAGACTAACTCTGACA
This sequence comes from Labroides dimidiatus, assembly GCA_030710495.1. Taxonomy (NCBI): domain Eukaryota; kingdom Metazoa; phylum Chordata; class Actinopteri; order Labriformes; family Labridae; genus Labroides; species Labroides dimidiatus. The sequence continues at coordinate 7,410,179 of CM061147.1, forward strand.
AAGGAATTCAGAGAACTCTGAAGCTCAAAGAAAGGGCAGGAGCTGACTCTGTTGCTATGAATGATGTCAAGTGTCAGGAACCACTTGACTTCCTATGCCTGCAGTGATTGGCTGACAGGGAGTGTGTCATTGTGAGGACTTTCTACATAGAAATCACTCCGTTTAGAGAAAGGTGTCATGTTGGCATATTCAAATAAAGACCTTAACCCAAACATGTCATGTTTGATACATGAGTTTAAAGACCTCTATCTCATCAACATGATAAATATTTCCATTAAAACCCTGTTTAAAAATCAATAAATAAAAATTTAAAACCTATTCTACTCTCTTGAGGATTATTATTCCACTACAGTCAGCTAAAGATGCATTTGGCCCTCGTCAAAATGGCTGCTCCCAGGAAATTATTGTTATTTTTTTCATTTTTTTCAGAAAAATCATTGATGGTTTTCAAGAAGTTGCGGTAAGAATAACATCTAAATTGTTACTCATATTTGTACATATATATATTTTCTGCAATGAATGAATGCATAAAATCTTTGCCGAAAAAGTTGCCAAAACCATCCAATTTATGAAATGTGACACAAAAAGTATATCAAACACAAAATGATATAGCAACATTTTTTGTTGATTTAAATAAAATGGTTGATAAACATCTCAGTTACAAAAAATACAATTTTCTGACAATTTATTTGATGGCTCAGGCTTTTAAGGGCTAAAATTTTAAAAAATGTAGGCTACTGATTGAACATTAAACCAAGGTTAATATACTGATTAGTCAAGTATGTATTCAGCTAGTTGTAAGCAGCTCTGTCGGGTTAAATGATTATCAGATCTACATATGAGCAGCTTTTAAATGACTGGGATTCTGGAATAACCACGGCAGAGGAAACCACGATAAAAGGAAGACTGAACCAAACTGATCACGTGATCATGAGGTGGATTTCCAGCAGCAGCCATGCTGAGATGCTTTCTGAAATGGTCTTTGTGACTTAGGAGTCCTCTTCACTACTTCTAACTTCTCACAAGTTTAGGAGCTTGTTTTGGCACTAAAAATACTTTTAGACAAACAATTTAGGAGTCCTAAAATTAGGACTGACATGCCCATTATTTTTGAGAGTAAGGAGCTACTTTTAGCTTTAAGATGTGTTGTGAATATGGGCCCTGATCCTTACAAAGTCACTTCAGCTACAAGAGTTTAAGAAGTGAGAAGTTGAGTCATTTGCCTCATTTCTGTTTTAAAGGAAGTGTGTCACCATCAGAGCTCTGAGAAGTAGCAGAGCTGAATGAGGACAGATATGCCAACAGAAATATCCCTGCTGAAGCTCTGTCCTTCTTGTCTAGCCTTACCTTCAGTGGAAATGTTCACTTTAATGTGAATCAGAACAAATGAGCAGCATCATGTTTGAACTTGACCCTGAGTTATAATACTAATTTGAGTTTAAAGCTAATTTGTTCTGAAAGAGCAACAATATGAATACTGAAGCATTTAGCCACAGTGAAGACAGAGGTAAAGATTTTTATCTGTATTCACAAATGAGCGACAAATCAATAAAAACGTGCTGCTGTGATGTGCTAAATGCTGCAAATGTCTCTTCTCATGGTGGGTCAAGATGAGATCAGGGGGGCTCACTGCCTTGTCTACTACACGTACAGGGGACTCCAAGGAAAAAAAAAAAGGTTGGGAACCACTGGTTTTAGGGATAATGTATAATAAGCAGCTGGCTCTGTTAATTAGAATCACGACAGGGTGAGGAGGATACATACAGCCTTTGGTTTGAGTGATTTTTTAGAGATCAGCAGCTTTGCCTGGATTGCATGACAGGATGCAGCATTAATTAGGCCTATTATTACTTTTCCATTTTGACCAGTCACAAGAAATTTAACACAGCCATATGAGACAGCTTGATAATAATAATACTTTTACTTGCTTTAAACTGGTAGTGGTAGCTACTGTTTAATTGACCTTGCACATTCTCTGAAACCCGACTGTGTCTGTAATATTTATTTGGAATTAAGTTAATTGAATAAAATCATTCATGTGAGTAGATTACATGTAATTACCAAGCAGCAACCCCCGGTCTGAAAATATGAAGCCCGTGCAGAAGTGCTAAAAACTGCAGTTCTGACAGCTGAAATACACCAGATACGTCTCCGCACCATCATGGCAACGGATCGCATAGGTTTCCATTCAAGTCAATGTGTTAACTTAAACATGATCCATTCCATTTCATACCAGCTGTGTGGCTGGTCCGACAGGTCGCAGCTAATCCACAGCCATCATATTTTTGCCAGATGCTGGATCTGTGACGCATCAATTCAGACTAGAGAAGATGGAGCGGGACAGTAGTGCACAGAGGCTACCTGAAAAGAGCCTGAGACTTTCAGAATAAAACAAACCATTTCAAAACCAGATCGTACTTAGCTTTACCAATGGATCAAAAAGTCACAATGAGCAAAGACACACCAGGAATCAACAGGTTTGAGGTTTAACAGTACATGAATAAAAAGAGGCTTATCAATGAAGTGGGAAGCGTGGAAATTCCTCGGTCTTACAACTCCAGCTGTCTGTCAGTCCTGTAGCTTGCCAGACTTTTTATTTGAGGCGCAAGAGAGGCTGGCTGTGGGAAGACTGGAAACCAAAAAGTTCCCAAAAATAGCTGTGTTTACAGCCTGATTAGAAAAACAGCTTGGGTCTGAATAGCTACTGTTTCTACCAGCACACAATGCACTGGAGGCTTGTTGTTCCAAAGACCACTTTTATATGGTCTCAGTTTTGTCATGGCCTCCAGAGTGCACGAGTGTCTGTGTATTGCTTGAGTATTGTACTTTTAATTATGGTGAGTTCACACATAAGACATGCACTGGCTCTGTATTGTTGTGCCTGTACTTGTCATCATACAACTCATACAAATTATAGTGTAATGTTAACTTCAACATTTGTCTGTTGGTGGTTGTTACTGGTCCTGATCTAGACTAGGTCTTGGTCTTGACTTTGACTGCCTTGGTCTTGTTTTGGTCTTGTTACCCTCCAGTATTGGTAGTGTCTTGGTCTCAGGTTTAGGCAGTTTTGACTACAAGTCTACTGATAGATGATAAATTTCTTTATAACTGGTTATTTTTGAAGGTCTAAAACTTACTCTTGCCCATAGAAGGGCATGGCTGACTGAACTGACAGATGGACTTCCTGTAGCTGTCTGTAAAGAGGCTAAATACCTGCTTCTTTACATCATCCTAACTTTAAACAAAGCTATGGTTTCAACATTTCCAACATGGTCTCTGTAAACATTTGGTTTCAAACTCTGCATCAGAAACAAGTCTACAGACTTTGATAATGTCTTAAATGACATGAACAGAAGGTGAAATGATGAAGTCGTCTGCTTATTCACACGAGTTAAAAAACCATGTGAACTCTTTGCCCCCCAAAGATTTGCATCTTTGGATAGAAATGAATAAAGTGAGAACACAAAATATTTATCCAAGAATTTTTTTTTCTTGTTTGGTGTGAACTCAACAACAGCTGTGGAGCTCAATAGGTTAAAAGTCTGACACAAAACCTCCGTCAAGCAGCAGTAACCGGTGTATAACTGTTTATTCTCCGTGCGTACGTGTGAAAGTTTGCTGGAGAGAAAGTATGTTTCCTCCAGTATGTTGGCTGTGTTCAAACAGACTTTATTCACAGCCTCAGACAGGACAGGCGTGATGAGATTAGTGATGGTGAGCCTTTCTTTAGCTGCTGAGTTTTAGCTCAGCTTGTAGCCATGACAACTGAGCCAGCTGATGTTTTTAACAGCAAACTGACAGATTGGAAATGAACCCAAACACATGGATCCCAGCTTTAATCATGCATATTTTAAGGGTGATAAGACAGAGATTTCATTTTTCTGATAAAATCTGTCCACCTGTGCTGTCAAAACAACCGTCAGAATTCAAAACTACATCAGAGTATTGATGACCATATCTGAACAAAACTTAGACCTCATTGGTTCAGCTTTTGTGTTTAACCCCTTCCTGCATGTCTTCCTCTCCTCTCTTTCTCTTACATTTCCTGTCTCTTCTCTGCTGTCCTTTCTGGTAAAGTAAAAAAAGCTTTAAAAAAAAAAAATTTGAAAGAAAATTGGGGTTATTATCCACCCAGCAGTGTTTTAATAACCCTTCAAATGTCAGGTGCGAAGAGGAAAATGTGACAGCAAGTGTCACGGGGAGAGAAGTTATGAGGTAGAGTATGTTGTGTTTTGGGTGTTGATCTGTCCGAGCTCTTCCTAAAAAAACAAAGAAAAAATGAAAAAACAAAAACATTACAATGAAATAAAAACAGCAGCTCCTACTGAGTAAGCTATTACTCACAAAAAAAGATGTTTGCAGCCCATGCTGCGCGCACAGAGGATTAAGACAAGAATTTCTCATTAAATTATCTCTCCAAACAGTGACGACATTCAGCCACAAAAAAAAAAAAAAAAACTGTGTGTGTGTGTGTGTGAGCTGTAAGTGATGGCGCTGCTGGAGGACGCACTGTAAACTTGCTGAGGATGATGGGTGTTCAGCCTGACAGGAGCTACATTATACAGCAGCCAGGAGGGCTGCAAATAGGTGGAATTAGAGCTTCCTGTTGATTGCATTGTCAACACTTATTTTCCTGCTTTCCTTGATTGTTTTTCTCACCTTGAACAACAATCTGCACGGCCTGGCTTTTATTTTACAGCCTCCAGATTCGCAGATAGTCTCCTGATTACTAATGTGAGTCTCCGTTTGTTCACAGGGAGTCCTTTGTTCACTTCACATAACTATGGTTTCTATTGTTTGGATCTCTAGAGTTTGAGAGGATGCATCGGTTTGCAACATGATTTGCAGTGAAAGAGGTGTAAGTTTGACTTGGCAGCCATAAAATTTAACTTGATTGTTGTGTGTGCTCTGCAGGAGTAAACTGTATGTTTTATCTACCTTTCATTTTAGAATCAATAGCCCCCCTTTGACAAGACAAAGGCTGACAAAACACAACACAGCGGTGGTGCAGAGTTTCTCTGAGAGGGCAATTGTAAAAGATTTTCCAAAGCTGTTAGTTGGAGTTTTTCTTTCAGCATCTTGTCTGTTGTGTAGGAGTGTGTTTACCTGCAGCTCTGTCTTAGTTTGCAGTGTGCATCTGCAGGAGGCACACACAGACTCATGCAAACGTGGTGAATATATATCCCAGCTCTGTTTTCAGGCTTTTCAAAGGGATGAATCAGGCTTCTCCCGGAGGATTGTGTGTCGAGGTGAAAGCCAGCTGAACTGAGCCATGGGGACGTGGGGACAAAGGCCTGATGGATTAGGGCTGCAGTGTTCACTTCTGAGCTCACGTCTGATAAACAAAGTCAACACGGGTGGAGCTGCCGGGGCTGTAGTTATTGCTGATTGGCCCTAAACACAGTGAGAGCGCGGTGCAGTGTTTGTCTCCTGCTGTGTTTGTGTAGGATCACGTAAACACGGATGTCATGGAGGTGTAGTGACTGGGTAGAGCTACAGATGTGATCCCTGTGTTTAAAGAAGTGATGAGCATCTGACAGAAACTCTCTGGCTCTTTGTGTGTGTGTGTGTGTGTGTGTGTGTGTGTGTGTGTGTGTGTGTGCGTGTGGATGTATGGTATGTAAGGACTTCGGACCTGACTACGTACCTGGGCTCCGGGGACTGTGGGGTAATATGAGGACTCAGCCAATGTCCTCATAATTCCGAGAGTGTATCTGTATTTGTTTGTGTCTGAATAACATATTTTCTAATTTTCTTTACAAGTCCTTTTTTACCACTTGACCTGATTTTTGGTGTATTTTTGGTGTATCGAACAGCGCACCCTGGAATTGGCCCCAGTACTGCAGTTTCATACACATTTCTCATACACACGGTCAAATTCGGCGGGCTTTTTTGTGATTGGTTGGTGGGCGTGGCCTTCATGTAGTCGCTTCCGGGATCCATCTGAGTCGCCGGAAATTTAAAAATTAAATGTACTTGTTGCTTTTATCAGCAAAACAGCAGAATGGATGCCCAAGAGGACTGATAACATAAAGGTAAGATTATATATATATATTTAAGTACAGTAGCTTTTAATTGAGCATGTTGTTTTTAGTAAAACAGGGATGCATAATTTGTGTTTTTATTGTAATTCTTTAGCTTATACTAAATCAGATTAAGTTACTCGGTATTATTTGGACACTTCGAAAAAATTACAGCATAAAAAGCCTATTTTAAACAGGTTTAGATTACGTTGTGTGGGTTCATCGGTGCTCTTGCTAGCTTCAGTAGGCCGCAGTTAATTAGATTAATGTGCAGCACGTGCAGTGATTAAGGACGTTCGCGTTTCGGTCAGGAGAAGAAAGGTAAGGTATGATGGTTAAAGTAGTGATTTTTAAGGGTAGTGGGAGCTCCAGTCGGTTTATTTCTTTGCAACAGTGGCACGTTTTCTAGAAGCTACTTCCACATGTTCGCTGTACAGGAGGAATTACCTCCCTCGGTAGGTGAGGAGGGACAGGTGTGGGGAAAAGTAGGAGCCGACATCTCCGCCGTGCACGGTTGGTTTTGTGATTAAACCACGGAGGAAAAACAATCTGCTAAATGTAGGATTTCATATTATTCTTTCTTAGAAAAATCCACAGGCTGTCACCCTCTGGATGTATGCTCTTTATTACAGGCTATTCCTCTTAAAACACAGTGTTTGAGTCGGTTATCCCGTTTTTATTTATTTATTTTTTTATTATTTTTTTTTTTTTTGTGCGTAAACATTATATTCGGACACCTTTAACCCAGGTGAGCAGATAAACCTGACGTCTTTGCTGCTGCGGGTGAGTGAGAGAGTGCAGCTTCGACGAGGGAATAATTTGTTCCAAGCTTACTAACGTTTCTGTGGCTTTTCAGTATAAATTTAACATTTGATCCGGTCAAACGTGTAATTTCCAGGTAAAACGGAGTTTGTTGCGCTTTTATTTTGGTAGGGCACAGCAGCGTGCGTGTGTGGCCATGCAACAAGTGCAGGTCTCAGTGCGCGACTTCATTAAACAGGCAGCGAGCGGGGATGGAGAAGCTCAAACAGATAGGGGGGGGGGGTGCAAGGTTGTGGATGGCCTTAAAGGTATACAGAAGGATTTTGAAGGTGATTCTGGATTTGATTGGGAGCCAATGAAGCTGGTGGAAGATGGGAGTGATGTGGTGGAAGGAGGGGGTTCTGATGATAATATGTGCAGCAGAGTTTTGGACCAATTGGAGCTTGTGAAGGGATTTATGGAGGAGACCGTAGAGGATTTTGACTCTGATACTACAGTAATAATATGTTTCTGTTAGGGAGGGGGGGGTTGCTTTTGGTCTTATTGAGCCCAACATTATAGCAAATATCCTCCTCCTGTTAATATGTCATACAGATGGACTCCCACTTATCTATTTCTAATGTTAACAGGCCTAGCTCCTCATAGGGAGGGACAGGAAGGCCACATGGCTCCTTTCTCAGATGCAATAAAATGATTATGAATGATAAAACATTTATTTTATTTACAGTTTAGTCTGTAGAGCGTTGTTTTCTGATAATGCTTTTGTGACAGACATAACAAACTTTCAACATCCCCTCTGGTAATTTAGGCTTTTGACACCTGCTCTAAAACATGAAACGGCGGAGACGCATTAATCCCAAGGAGGATGCAATACTTCATGTTGCTAAAGAGAGGGACAAAGTGGGATTTGAGATCAAGTACATCAGTGCTTTTAAAGGTAAGTTGAATCCTGATTAACCATAACGGATCATTGTTAAACTTAACATTTGTCACATAGATATTTGACATGAACCTGTTATGTGTGTATTGACTAGGCCAGGGCATCTTCACTTCCGTAACATTTGAAAAAGGAGACTTTTTGTTGGAGTATCGAGGAGAACTGATAAGCAAGCAAGAATGTGAAAGAAGACTGAGACTGTATCATGGCAGTCTTAAGGTGTTCATGTTCAAGTTTAATGGAAAACATTGGTGGTGTGTATTATAAATCAATATTTCTGTGAGGTAATATAATGACACATGTCTTTGGTTTCTTCTCTAGAGGAATGTAAGCTTTAAGGCTCTTAAATCAGGCTCATATACATTAACTGCTGAACTCTAATGATTTGTAACTAAATGTTTCTCATGTCTCTTCAGTGTTGATGCAGCAAAAGAGGATGGGTCATTTGGAAGGCTGGTGAATGATGACCACATCAACCCTAATGCAAAGATGAAGTTCATGACTGTGGAAGGAAAGCCCCATCTGTGTTTGTTTGCTGTGCGAGACATAACTCCTGGAGAGGAAGTCACCTACAACTATGGGGACTCAGACTGGCCGTGGAGGTGCAAGGTGGTTCAAGTTTTATTTCTTAAAAGTTCTAACTACCATAAAACAAGCACTTTAATCAAATGAAATTTCCCATACACAAGCACTATTTTTTGTCTATTTATCTTTGGTGTGGGCGTGATTATTCTATATTACAGATTTTTTTAAGCTATTCACATAAAAAGAGTATGTTAATACAGACAAGCATATACATATAAAAGTTTCTGAGTGTTTTTAGAACATATATTTGTGTCTTTATTATGTTGGTCTGATGTTTGATGTTAAAATCTTTAGAAACCTGAAGGAACATTTTCAGAGGGGCAACATGGTGGGCTACCACCCACATCAGAGCCATCCACAATTTCTCACAAGCAATCAAGAAAGGGTTGGAAAAAAGAGGCATCTGCAGGTTCATCATTCCGTCATCCCCAGAGCTCTGATAGGGTAACTGAGATGTTCTGTTTAATAAGTCCCTATTCTTATGCCTTTACTTGCTTCAATGTGTTATATTTTACTCTCTTTAACATGGTGCTGATATGTGATTTGGATCCAAGTAAAACAAACCTCTTTAGTTATCTCTCCACTTGTAATATTCTTCTTATTGTTTCTACATCATTTTTTAAAAACTTTATTCACATGCAACCACTTTCTGTTTCTAGTTTCTCTCTATTTTTTCCATCATTCTTGCTTGAAAGAATTTGATGGTTTAAAGAAAAAAACTCAGCCTTGATTTTCATACATGGTATTCACAGCTATATTACCATACAATATGAAAAAGAAAAAAGTGTTAATGATTCATTACATACAAAACATTTGACGGAGGCTGATCCTGTTGATTGTACCGTGCTACCACAGAGCAAACAAGCAGAATTTGAAACCAGGAGACCACTTAGTCACATTCCTCTTTTCATAACCACATAATTTCAGAAGAGTGCTACCATGTTTTATTTTATCAGCATCGTTCACTAAACATCCCCTAACAGTAACCAGCCATTTGTTGTTTATCTTTTTCTATGTGCTTCTTCTGAAACAGGTGACAACTGAGAGCAGCCAGACTGAGACAACTGTCAGTAAACCAAAGCTGAGATCTGACATCAGCACAAAGCAGACAACTCCAGAGCTTTTAGATGTCTGCTCAGGCGGACAGGTAAATGAAATCTGGTGTTCTCCTTAATGACTGAAGTAAGACCTTCAGTAATGTGGCAATGAGAGCTACCTTGAAATGTTCCACTGGAAACTACCTCTAGTCAAGCTGGTCATTACGTCTTTTTTTTGTTTGTTTGCCAGACAAGTCCAGCACCTGGAGAGCTCTGCACAGGTGGACAGGTAAATGAAATCAAGTTTTGTGCTAAATGATTGCACTTGTGGCAAAAGGTTTATTTAACATGTTTCATTGTCACAGTGTGTGTGTACTGTCACCTGAGTGTAATATGATTTGTGTGGACAGTGGTACTTGGGGACATCTTCCTGGATGAGTTTTAGAGTTGAACTTCTCATTGCATCTAGAAGAGAGTGTGTGTGTGTATTTTGCAAAAATTCACTTCAATATGACCTATGAGGACATGAGGTTAATGAGGACCCTTCTCCATGTTTTATTGTCACAGTGTGTGTGTACTGTCACCTGAGTGTGATATGATTTGTGTGGACAGTGGTACTTGGGGACATCTTCCTGGATGAGTTTTAGAGTTGAACTTCTCATTGCATCTAAGAGTGTGTGTGTGTATTTCGCAAAGAATCGCATAAATGTGACCTATGAGGACACACGGTTAATAAGGACCCTTCTCCATGTTTCATTGTCAGTGTGTGTGTGTGTACTATCACCTGAGTTGGATATGATTTATGTGGACAGTGGTACTTGGGGACATCTTCCTAGATGAGTTTTAGAGTTGAAGTTTTCATTGCATCTGAGTGTTTGTGTGTGTGTATTCTGCAAAAATGAACCTAAATGTGGCTTATGAGAACATGAAGTTAATGAGGACCCTTCTCCATGTTTCATTGTCACAGTGTGTGTGTACTGTCACCTGAGTGTGATATGATTTGTGTGGACAGTGGTACTTGGGGACATCTTCCTGGATGAGTTTTAGATTTGAACTTCTCATTGCATCTTAGAGTGTGTGTGTGTATTTCGCAAAGAATCGCATAAATATGACCTATGAGGACACACGATTAATAAGGACCCTTCTCCATGTTTCATTGTCAGTGTGTGTGTGTGTACTATCACCTGAGTTGGATATGATTTATGTGGACAGTGGTACTTGGGGACATCTTCCTAGATGAGTTTTAGAGTTGAAGTTTTCATTGCATCTGAGTGTTTGTGTGTGTGTATTCTGCAAAAATGAACCTAAATGTGGCTTATGAGAACATGAGGTTAATGAGGACCCTTCTCCATGTTTCATTGTCACAGTGTGTGTGTACTGTCACCTGAGTGTTATATGATTTGTGTGGACAGTGGTACTTGGGGACATCTTCCTGAGTGGTCATGGTTGGTTTTAAGCACAAACACCCTAATATGACTTAGAAGTACATCATGTTAGCAAAGACCTTCCTCGAGGTTAAAGGTATGGGAGGATCCCATACCAATACTTAACCACATAAAATTTAGTCACACTGAAGGCAACATAGAGGCAAAAATATAGACTAACCTTTTTTTAATTAAAAAAAACAACTCCATTTTATATTCGCTAAATAACTGAGCAACAATCAACAAAGCTTTCCTTAAATCATATTTTTACTTTCACATTATTGAATTTTATTCCAACTGGTTCGCAACACATTTCCTGGTTTCATCTGTACCAATTCCACTCAGCTGAGAGAACATGCATATAATGGGTGTCTGATATGGTGTGCTTTTTCTGATTTCAACCCTCTGGAGAGAACAATGTATAGGCACAGCTCTGTAATCTTTAAACTCTATTAAAAGCAGTTTCTTACTAAGACAGTAAGTGTATCTCCAAATACCAAGAAAACTGGAGGATGGCTATCCAACAAATGAAACGAACCCTTTTTTAGTTGTAAGATGCCTTGAGGGGAAAACTATAAGTACACGAAAACTCAAGAATGAGTTCTAATCCTCTTCTCTTTTCCCTGCTGTAGAGGACCACTGAGAATGGTCAAGATCAAACCACGAGTCCAACTCAGATGAGTCCAGTTCTCAACATTATAAAGGTAAATTGCATGCATCCTACATTTATATTGATTTGAAACTCAACACAAATAAAACAAATGAACGTGACAATGAAATGTTGCCTACAGTGTCAAAAGCATTGCCTGGTGTGCACAACAGTGTCCTCCTTGAACAAGTGTGTGGGCCCTGTGTCGTCTTTCAAGTGGCTTGGCTATAAATGCAAAGGTGACCTATTCTGTAAATTGGTACAATGGTGTAGACAGTTGGAGAGTTCTCGTATAAAGATGACATGATGAGATAGAACAATGCTAACCCTTTCATAAGTTGAAGATTACTTGCCAGCTTATATAAATAGGATTTCTTTCCTTTATTGACACTAATGCAGTATGACAAGATCATTCTTAAGATATCCCTGAAACCACTTTAATGTTCTATGTGTACAAACACGCATATCTGTAAAAAAAAAAAAAAAAAAAAAAAACCTAAACGGTGAAATATTTCGTTTGATTTTATGATTTTTTTTAATCACTGCAGGACTTGTAACCAGGACAACGTATAGAGATAATGGGGAAACGAGGCAGAAAGGTTGCTGTTCTGCTCACACCAAGCGTGGTGGATGCTCTGTCTCTCCTGGTCAGTAAAAGGACTGAGTGTGATGTTTGTGACAAAAATGTCTTCCTGTTTGCAAGACCCAAATCGATGAGCCATTACAGGGGACAGGACTGATTGCATGTTCATTAAAACTAATGTGGAGCAAAGCACCCCGAGTACCTCAGATCAACACAAATAAGGAAACATGTGGCCACATTTTCACAGGTCCTTAATTTAAAAAACAAAGAACTCGATCAGGTCGCAGATTTCTTAGGCCATGATATCAGAGTTCACCGTGACTTCTACAGACTGCCAGCTCCAACAACACAGCTAGCCAAGATTTCAAAACTTCTGTCATCAATGGAGAAAGGAAATCTTTCCAGCTTGCAGGGGAAATCACTGGAAGAGATTCAGTTAGAAGGTTAGTACAAAAGCTGGCTTTTATACATATTTTCTGAGACTATTTTTTTTCTATCTGTGATTTATCTCTGAGATTTTCATGACCAAAGAGCCCAAAAAATCCAAATGAAAACTAAATAAATCTTGAATTTTTTCACTTCACGTCATGAATATAAGAATTAAAGTTTCCCTTTTTTTAAAAAAAATTGGACAGAAAGAAAATTTTTTTTTTTTTTACAATATTTTAATTTAGTGAGATGCTCCTGTACTTTGTCAATTCATAATGTAAAATAAAGGCCTACTGTAGGGCAGGGCTGTAATTCAACACAAAAGTTAATCATCAGGTTATCGACAAGTCAGTATTTATTGTTGGGTAAGTGACCCCAGCTTTGGATTCTTCAAGTTTGGCATCTCATTTGATTGTATGGCCAATTAAAGATTTGTGGCCTTAATTGATTCTACTATTCAGTTGCCTCAAAATATTATTTTCAATATTAAGTTCAGTTTTCTTTTATCTTACTTATCCAACTTTTCATGCGTGTTCCTAATTTAATTTCTCAGATGAAATTATGTCAAGTGATGCTGAGGCCAAGGACAGGGAGAGCGAATCCGAGGATGACAGTGGCACAGCTTCTACAGCACCGGAGTGTGGAACCAGTGAGCCTGAGGGTGCTGCATCCAGCTCCATAGATACACAGCAGATCCATGACACCGGAGATTATGAGGGTAAATTACCTCACATCAGTTGTTTTAGTATTGATGAAATGTGTTTTTACGATTACAAAACTCACTCAGATAATGTCCTTCTGCAGAAACTGTGTCCATTGTGACGTCCACTGTAAATGAGACTGTCCCTCCCTCTGAAGGTAAGCCAGGTTTGATTGTATAGCCTTTTAAAGTGCTTTATATTAGACACAAATGGGCAGTGAGGCAAGGGTATAGATAATGAAAATTTAAAAAAACAACTCTGTATGCGCTCTCAAAGGATGAAAGCAGAAAGCTTTCTGTGGTCATCACTTCACCAACGATTTTCCTCAGTAAGGGACAATAAGAGTGTAGGTCCTTTAACAACCACTGATACAGGTTCCTCATAAACAGGCGTTTATTTGAGACATTAGCAGTCATGCTGTGAGAACTACAAAATGAAAATATAATCATACAAAATAAACAATACCTCATTGGCAGCAAGTTGCAAAGGATTCTTACAAAAGTCTTCGGTACATCTTCTTTCATTTCTCTCTCTCTCGCTCTCTCTCTCTCTCTCTCTGATCCAGCTTTCACAGACAGCATATCAACATAGGTCCGTCTCTTAATAGCGCTGTTGCGGAACCAAAAACTGTCCAACTTACTTTCCTATTCTAAAACGTAAACTTTTAATACATAGATTTTAACTTATTTTTAATCAAAACTATTAAACATGAATTACATTTTTCCTATGAACTTAAAATGTGAATTATTTAAAACATAAATTATTACAAAACACTTACACTCCCACCAAAATCACTCATAAACCCTTTAATGTGATTTTCTTCAAATTCTATGAACTAAAGGTAGGTGTGTTCATTTAAATGAAACAATGAAACTATTTCGAACAATGAATTCAGAAGGAGATAAGCATGAGTCAACTTTGCACCTCAGGTCTGTCGCAGGGGTTTGCACCTGCCGTAACTCCTCATAAATAGATGTTACCTTAGAGCTGGTGTGCTTGATGTTATCAGTTAGCTCAGTTAGATCCTCCGTTGATGCCTCATACTTCAGTATTTCCTCGGCTATTCTTGCTTGATATTTCCATTTCTCATAGAGGATTTTGTAGCGACGCTGTGCACTCTTTAATCTTTCTTCTTGAAGTTCTTTCTCTTTTTCTGTTAGAGTTCTAACTCTTTCACTCCTCCGTGTTCTATCTACTTCTTCTGTCATTTCAACATCTTTAGCTTTTGGTTGTTAAGGGGTTTTGTCTGTTTCACTGGAAGTTTCACTGCTTGTGTGAGACACTGTAATTACTTAAAGCCTTTGAATGTCTGTGACAACTAAGCTTAAGTTTTGATTCTCGTGTTTGCAAATGTAGGCTACAATTGTTAGCCATAAGCTTCAATGTTGCATCAAAATAGCATCTACACTTAAACTTAGCAAGACACAGCATTGTGATTTACATGTTAAAACCCCACCCTGTGCAAGGGGCTGGGAGGTTGGGTCCCCCCCACTCATTCTGCCAGTTTTTGTCAGTGTTCGGCAGTTATTGGCATTTAGCTTCACTGACTGTGAATTTACTGGGATCTGGACTTCCACGCGCATTTTCTGTGACGAATTCTACCAGAAATCTCACTTTTCATGCAGTGACATGACTGGTTAGGTTACAACGGTATGACTGAAATGGAGCATTTTTAGCAGTAGACAAGATCTGCTGGAAACAGGGTTTTTCCTGTGGCTAGTATAAGATAAGTAAGGCTTTTTTGTGAGCTGTACAGCGTTGATAACTGTTCTAAAGGTTATCAGTCATTATCATTTTTTATTCCCAAAATGACATACTTAAAGGAAAAATAGGTATAATATCTGTCCTTTAAAAAAATCTCCATCTTTCCTGTGGTAAATTTTCTTTTTGAGGTCAGGGTCTTTGAAGTTGGTGTTAGACTCCATCAATGAGTGGTAGTCAATTACAGTTAGAAAAATAAACTGAAAAACCTGATTTCAAGAATTTTCATTGCAGAAATTAGTCAGCAGGAAATTGTGCAATCATGCGTTGATTTGAAGGCTTGACAACTCCAAGTAACCAGCACATTTAATCTGTTTGTGTGATATTGTTTTTACTTTGTGTCTTTCAGGGAAGAATGCTGATCATGACAATGAGAAAAGAAGAGTGCCAAAGAAACCCTGGTCAAAGGCTGAGGTTACTGCAGTAATGTGCCATTTCAGGGATCACATAAATAAAAGAAAATTAGCCACCAGGAATGAATGCAGCCACTGCAAGCTTGTAGTGGGTTCTGTACTTGCACAAAGAACTTTGCAAAATAACTTTATTTATTTTAAGTGTGATTTTATATACACATTTGCTTTAAGAATGTTGGAGTTTTTTATGCACAAAGATTTGGCTGTATTTTTTCAGTAAGTTTTGTAAGAGGAAATTGTGCAAAGTGCAAAAAAACAGTTTCGATATTAAAAAATGAATGTTCTTTTAATGCTTATTTCTGATTCACAGCCTTTTTTTGTCTGTTTGCTTTAAGTAAGTCAGCATGTACACATCTGCTTTAACCTTGTGTACTGTATTGAAAAATATCATTTGGTCCTGTAATGGCTGTTAACAGCCAATAACTTCAGCCCTTGCAAAAACATATTAGTTAAATATTTCTTCTAACTTTTTTGCACAGATGTGTTAATCAAGTTCAGTCACGTAATCAAGTTCATTGAATGGATTCTAACCCTTTAAACAACAATTTCATAGGTGATGTCACTGATTTGGTGAAGGAAAAAAATGACACAAAATGACAGATTTTCAATAGAACAAATGAAAATCTAATGTATCAAAGCCAATATTTTTACTATGTTTTGACATATCCAAGAAGTCAGTGGCTAATAACAGCCTTTAAAGGAAAAGAGGGTAGTCAAATTCTCCAGTGTATTTTGTCCTTTTAAAATTTTGAAATCACATTTTTAAAACTTGGGTAGCATTTAGTTTCCTTACCAAAAATGAATTCATTCTCTCAAACAGAGGTAAATGTATGGTTAAAACAGTTGTAAATTTTATTCCCTGATGGCTGCGAACAGCCACATAGAGACTTAAGAGTGTTGGAATTCTTATGCAAAAAGATCAGTTTATATTTTCTGTTTATATTTACCTAGTTTGATATTTATGTGAATGTCCTCATAATGGTTATATCTGTCAGATGTGTATTTATGTTAATGAGGAGCCCTTTAAAAATGACATCATTGTCCCTTTAAAGTCCCTATAATGTTTAATTAGACCTAACAAACCATTCTTTTGTCAAAATGAGAACTGTCCGCATAAACCATAATTTTATTAGGGTGATGTGTATCATGTTCTAAAGGGTGTATCTGAGGTCTGAAGTGAGCTGAATTTTTTTCAGATTTTTTGCAGTGGTTTAGTTTCACTTTTGTAGCTCTAGGACCTCGGGAAAGGGTAGTCCATCTAAACCACCACCGGGCCTGTTTCAGAAAACTGTCCTGCTATACCATATATACCCGTATGTGTGTGTGTGTGTGTGTGTGTGTGTGTGTGTGTAGTTTGTCCCTTACAATCATTGAGACCTCCTCAGCAGTTCTAACTTCTGTCATTTTAAAAATATTTCAATTTCTGTTGATTCTAAAAATGAAGTTGTTATATATTACAAATTGTGTAAAAATGAAAAAAAAAATTATCATTAAAATATGTATTCCATGAATAAATATTGTTGCTTTAAGAAGCAGAGGTTTTAGTTTGTATCATTTATTCATTATTTTGACCAACAGCTATGTTAATACTTGCATGGAATATCAAAGAAATATTTTACATTTTGACTTTTAACAATTTATCATGTTTTAGTTGCAATTTTTTTTCCATTATTTTTCACTTTTAGCTGCAATATATAAAAATGCTTAATCTATATAAAAAAATTATATATTTGACTCTCTCTCTCTCTCTCTCTCTCTTTAATGTGTGTTGGGATTTCTTGCCATTCTTTCACACAGCTGGCTCACCACTTTCAGTTTGTTATCAAGGTCTGATTCACAATACATATTGTTCAAGCTCAAACACATCTATGTAACATTACAGCTCTTTGTACTTTACTGTGGCTACACTGTTCACTTCCCTCCTCATGGAGCTCAGATCTGTCCTCTATAGCTGATTAGCCTTATAGAGATATTTATCACCCTTGTTCTATGAAGTCAGTGCATGATACACTTGACTCTGATTTCATTGTCACATTGCTTCCTCTCTGGAGTGAAACAGTAAGAGCAGTCCATCTAAAGCGGGGTACACACATGATGATTATTGGGTTGTTTTTGTCCTGATTTTCCTCCTTCCTGACCAAAGACGGACAACGCCCAATTATCTTAAGTCTTATAATATTATCTCACAAGATTATCCTGTAGTCTGAGGTATGTTAAGCTTGAATTTGTCCTGATAATTGGCTTCGAAAGGGGTCGAGACGACAATCGTACATTGCAAAACTTGTTCAATATTTGCAACCAAAAATCTTAATGTGTGTGAGGAAAGCCGATAACTCCCGAGTCATGTGACGTAGAATGGAATCCAGCCAATCAGGAGGTGAGCTGGTTGAGGAACAAAGAAGCAGATGTAAACAAAAACAAACATAGCTGACCTGACACGGAAAGTTCGGTGGACCTCAGTAATGGAGGACCAACTCATTGAGCTGTGGGAAGCCTGAGAATATCTTTTAATGTCTCTGTACCACAACCGAAACAACAAGGTCAAGAGTTGGCAAGAAATTGCAAGTGCACTGCTCACTGCTAATCTTGCTCCAGCTTTTTAATCAGTAATCACAATAACAGAGTTAACCTGTTAAAACAGTTAACTGTAACTTGCACCCCAAAGTGGTATTTCAACCGTCCACCACTATTTGTATTTACCTGAAAGTAGTACACATTGCATTTATAGTTGGATTTATAGTCATATACTGTAGGTTGGATGCAGGAGTGTGTGTGTGTGTGTGTGTGTGTGTGTGTGTGTGTGTGTGTGTGTGTGTTTGTGTGTGTGTGTGTGTGTGTGTGTGTGTGTGTGTGTTTATAGGGTGAGATTGGTGGTAGCGGCACAGAATCGTTATGTGTGTGATGAGCTGTGTTGAGATTATTGGAGCACACCACACACAGTACGATCAAAACTGTTCTTGAGTGACGTCACGGAGGCTACATCCATATATTATACAGTCTATAGTTTTAACGTTACGTACATTTAATCCAAAAATGGGATGAAAGAAGATATGTGGTGCCAAAAATAAAGATATAGATTTCTTATTGATTGGTATTTAGATTTGTTGAAGTTGCTTCAATTGTTTATCTATTCCTTAAAGCTGTGAGGAGGTAATTACCTTTTGCCTATTATCCAGTAAATGTTTTTATCTTGACCTTATGTCTTTAATCTCTTGTATTTTTGTATTTAAAGGATACTAGCTCACGGCTATACTTTGTAATGCCAACAGTTTTTTTTAAGTATTTATCTTCACTTTTGGTAAACTTTAATGTATAAGATCAATACATGTCAGAAGATTTACCCTTGGACACTTAATCAATTCTTTTAACCAGTTTGAATTATTATAGGGCAAGAATCACGCAGGAAGTCTTCCACAGCACTGGGACCCTCTCCAGACTCAGGCTCCAAAGTTTCACAGCACTAAATCCACGTAAGAAAACTCTGTCACAACCTGACTATTATTTTAATTGGTTTTTAATCATTGGCGGCGTTGTCTCTCCCAATGATGAAATTCATTAAGCAGAGGTAGGGATTTAAAAAAATATATTCAACAAAGTTAAACAGTAATCTATCACATTTACTTCCTTGCTGTCCGCGGGTTACTCATCATAATCCATTTCAATAGTGTGTCTTCTTTTACTCTTTGCTTAATGTTTTCATAACGTACCCATTATACCTAAACTAGCTCCTGTCTCTTGATTTGTTGTTTTCAGCTCTCTATTGGAGATATGTATCTGTATATTTTATCTGTCAGGTTTGATACTTTCACAGCCTCCCTCTCCAGATTTGATATGCTGACTCAGTCTGTGGTTTGATATGCTTTTCAAGAAAAGTCTTTATGTAAGAAGTTTTCCCACATCTACAGCACAAGAAGCTCTTGTTGGGGATCACTGCTGAATAACATGGGCTGTAAATGTGTGCGGTACTGTTGTGAAACAACGCAGCACGATGTGTTGAGTTTTTTTTTTGCCTCCCTTGACTGAAAATATCTCGAAATGTTCAGAAACAGACTTCCATGCTGCTTACACAGCTGCTAGGAGTTTTGAAGTTAAGTATGAGTCAGTGCACTATTGATATAAGAAGACCGCTCCACTCGACATTTGCTACAGTAACATATGAGCAATCTTGAGGGTCCATATATAACTGGAGTAAGCTTAAAATAGAGGCAGCAGGGAGGCTGGGTGCTCCTGCTGTGTGCAGCTCTGGATACCATCTGAATTATACTCCTTCATAACTTATTTATAACCCCCCCTTTTCTTTTTTTTTTCTTTTTTTTTTTTGGCACTTTTTGAGTTTAGCAGATCTGACTCTTTGAAAAGCTTCAGCTCCCTGATAGCTGGAGATTTGTAGGCTCAGGAATATTAAGATATGGTGTTCAGGGAAAACATAACAGCTGTGTTTTTGTCAGTGCTTGTCTGAGCTACATGAGAACAGAACGACTCTACTCACCCAAAATAAGAAGCTGAAGAAGAAGAGGAAATATCTGATCCAAGGGTTGACGAAGGAAAACGTCTCACCATGGTTTAGATTCTGTTTTCTGTCCATTGTTGTTGTTTTTACCGTCCTGTCCCCAACAAGTTTGTATATCCAGCCCCACCCTCGGGCGCCATGTGAGTCCAACAGGAGGGGGGTCCTGTGCTGTTTGCAGGGTGTGAGGCTGCCTAAAAAGGGGGTTATGAGGGCGTGACGTTGCCACACCACAGTGGTAGAGCCCAGAACTGTCCATGCAGACGGGCGGGTCAGATTACAGAGAACATCTCTGGCTGACTGCAGCTGAATGGCCTCCAGCTTTGGAGAATTATCAGCCTGTGGTTTGATTTAAAACCTTCTTTCACCTCCATGAACTCTGTTTCACTGACTTTCCTCTGTCTCCTCAAACTTCCTTGATCTGATATCACAGGGCTTCAAGCAAACTGGAAATGGTTTCAACCTTGATTGCTTCTGACTTGTTTTCTCCTGCAGATAATAAGAGTAGACGAAGTTAGATCGACTGCATCTTTTCTAGGAAGAACATCTAATGCAGTTTAATAGCATCATGCAGTTTTGTTCTGGTGTTTCTGCTGTTCTTCATTTTTTTCTGTTTGTGCCCAAAGGACAGAATCGAATCAAGAGGAAAAACATGTCAGGCCACCTAACCTCTAATGAGATTGAGATGTAGAGCTGAACTGATAAATCATCTGGTAAAGTGGATCATCTGTCAGACTGACCAGAGGGATTATCAGAGGACAGAGTACAGTCAAAAAGGATCACAAGACTATTGAGTTAACATAAAATATCACCGTCAGCACTCATTTGACTTTTAACAGTTTATCATGTTTCAGTTGCATTTTTTCCATCCTCTGACCAGAAATGTGTTCTTTTTATCCCAGAGAACTAATCAGAGAGAAAGTTTTTTATCTTAAAGGAATGCATAATGTAAACCTAACCTAACCCTCACTGCAATATTTCCAGAAGTATCCTGGAATGAGATATTTTTATTACACCTTGGATGTCCAGATCAGCATTTTTGTCCCTGAACCTGATTTTTCAGTTTAATACCTTCAGATACTGTGTCCCATTCAGATATTTAAGTTTGCAAAGATGTTAGTCACACAAAAGGTAAGAGAGTAAAGCTGCACAATTCTCTTGTTTTGTTTTGATAAAGAATAAAATATAATAGTTTAATTATGACTTGAATTTATTAATCCCATCTATCTTAGTCCAGATGATTTTGCTGTAGAAATAATCTATTTTGATGCTTTTCTGTGCATACGGGCCCTGGTGTTATGGAAGTTGATTTAGTGGAGTGACATTACTGTTTCTTCAGGTAAAGATAAAGAGCGATGGCTTGGCTCAGCTTTAACCCACATTTCTTTCTTGATACTGAGCTGTGTTAAGTACTTAGCAATGATTGGTCAGGTAGATGTGACCACACATCATATCCTGAGTAAACAGAAGAGTTCAAAACCAGCTTTATAAGAACAACTACCTGAACTGAGACATTCATTTTTGTTGAAGGAGTTTACCTCACAGTCTCCATCAGAATGATCATTTATTTCTCCATTTATCACATTTAGCAACATGGATCACTGACCAGTAATGTTATAGCCTAGACAAACACAGTTAGACTATCACTCCACCTGTTTCTTCAGTTTCTTCTTCACCTATGGGTGATGCTATGACAGATAACTACTTCTGCCGACGGTTATCGGTTTCCAGTTGCCTTGCAACAAAATGGCTGACTGCTGCTGGCAAGCTAGCTCAAAACAACTCGCGTGAAATCATTAATACTATACAGGGCTCAGTGTAAACTTTTTAAAACATCCATCTTATGACTCCACCTCTGATTTTTGTTCATTTTGTCGCTTTCTTGCTGTTAAAAGCCAGTTATTAGAGTGAGTATGACAGCTAAGCTAACGTCATTAGCTTTGTAGTCTTCATGGCGACATAAACAGAATGTTCAACCAGAAGAGCTGAACCATGGGAAGTCAGGAATACGGTGGATACGGCTGATTGCTGCTGCCCGCTGCAGGGGGCGGGGTTATGCTAATGATGGCTCTGTGATGTAACACAGCTATGATTTCTGACCCGCCCATTAAATCCTGAACACAAACCTTTGAGAAAGTTTGGGAAGCTAAGCTCCACGATTAAATCCTAAATGTTTGAATGGCTTTAAAATGTTTTAAAGAAATACATATGTGAGCTATTTAATGTGTTCAGAAGAAAATGGCAGATTTTGCTTGACTTTAAAGAAAACTTGGTTATGCCAAACTTGCTTTATGTTCCCCCTTCTTTTAATGTTTTTAACGTCTATTCATTTTTTTATTCTCAGTGAGCTAAGCTAATATTTGCCTATTGCCAAACTGTTCCCCTGAAAAAAGTTTGAGTGTAAGTTACTGTATCTGCGTTTTTACAAACAATCAAAAACTTAAAATCTGGTTTGTCAGGCAGGAAATTCAGGGACAAAGAAGCACCAACAAAATGACGCACAGTGAGCCGGCCTCAGTTATAGTTCTCCTCTTCTGATGTGACTTCACATGCAAACACAGCACAGCGAAAACCAAATGTCCTCCTCAGATGAAAGATATGGAGTTCACTTCGGGAAACACGACAGATTGGGAACAGATAACAGCAGAAACAACCTGCATGTCACCTCCACTGCAGATTTACAGGCCGAATAATGCTGTGTGAGGACAAACTGAACATTCATCCAAATAAAAGCTTTCCAGTTCAGCTCAATGAGATGAGTTCTGCTGAGGATGAGAGGGAGAAGAAAAAATAAAATGCTGCAAAAACAATTAGTGGGAAAAAAAAAAGTATCCAATGTTGTTTCTGTTCACTTTATTTCAGGACATGTTACTTATACAAAATAATCTTTACAAAGGCTAAAATAGGTCATTTTTTTTGCATAGAAGGAACAGTGATGCAGAACAGAAAGCCAGGATGGAATGGCACAATAACTCCACTGACTATCACACAAGAGCCTCAAAACAATTAGGTTCAAAAAGGATAAAACTCTGCACAAAAATACTCTGCTGCTCGCTCCCCGCTGCTGAGCCATGGAACAAATTGGCATTTGTTTCCACTTTCATCAGTTTCCTTTTGTTCTTTGAAAAAAAAAAAAAAAAAGAAAACCTTCAGTTTGGCTTTCTAACTACTATGATCTCATCCCAGCGTCTTTAGAACAGCGCTCCCTCAGGTTTTGTTATTTTCTTTTTAAACAACTCAGGCCATTTTGAGGCAGCGGTGCCACTTCCTTTCAAACTGTATGCAATGGGATCTGCTGTGACACAGCTGCTCTTCATCTTCATGCCAATATCTGCCTTCCAGCCCCAAAATTCAGCATCAAACACTGCTTAAATGCTGCCAATACACGTGACAGGGACATGAAAAGGGAAAACATCATCAGGAGCATCGAGTCATTAAACATGAAAGGCAATGAGCGTACGGTGTCGTGGGATTTTTGTGACACTCTTTCCTTTATTTAAAAAATAGTTGATTTGGAGAGTAAAGAGAAGGTAGTGCACCACCTAATATAGATATTCAGAGTGCTTTCACATGTAGCAGAAAAACTCCACAGGACAAGGCTGGCAGGTATCAGACATTGCCATCCAGCAGAACACAACATCAAACACACCATTTGTAGAGCATACATTTCCACTGCTCAGATATTCAGCTTTAGCACGGGGGAGGGATTAGGAGATTACAGAAATAATATGTTGAAGGTGGCAGAAAAAAAGAGAGGGACAAAAAAATATGTTTCTTCACAGCAGAGAAAACTTAATAACTTGCCTTTTCCTTCTCTGTGCTTTACTGGGAGAGCTTCCTTAGATGATGATGGGGGGGGGGGGGGTACTTTATACTCCTTTCAAATAATAATAATAATAATAAAAGAAACATAAGGGACAACGTGTCTTACTACAGGATGCAAATGTGGACAAATAAAATATAAACCATACCAACAAAACACAAATTTACATCAAATTTACATTTCTCTGGTTCTGTCAAAGGAAAAATAAAACAGAGGCAGAAAACCTGTGAAATGTGAATTAACTGATTAAACTGTGCAGATGATTCATCTGTGAGTGAATCTGGAGAGTTAGGCTGTCAGAATTAGAAAATGGCGATCGAGCTGTCAACATAAATGTGAATACAAGTAGCAGAAATATATTAACAAAAGGAAGTTACGATGATTGTAAAATGAGCATATTTACACCCAGGCATCGGCTGAAAGTACTGTGGTGACATATTATCGACCATGCTCTGTGAACACAATTAAGAGCCTTAAAAACTGTCACTATAAAAAGAAATACTGCAGATTAAACCAGCACGCCCTCATTTAATTCATCATTCAGAGAAGCACTACAACAAGCGTGCAGTTTGTCATATGAAGGCTTCACCCGATGCTGCAGCTCCTACGTCAAATTTCCCCGTCATTTACGTCTGACTTAATTGCTTCAACAGCCTGTAGCAATGTTAAGACAGGAAGGCGTTTTTGCACCTTGAAGAGGAACATTGCAAAGACTAATCCCCTAGAAAACACAATGTTTATTAATGTCGTGTTCTTACAATGAGTTCCAAAGAGCCTCTGAAAAATAAAAGCCGGTGAAAACAGCCTACAAGAAAAAAAAAACAAAACAACAAATGATAACAGTATATTGTATAAAAACAAACAGCAACAACAAATGTACAAAAATAACATCATTAAAACAGCTTTTTGTTAAAACGGCATTCATCCCTGCTTTCTAAAACATGAAGGAACATCTCACTCTGACATAACTGAAGCGAGGCGACGGTGGCGGAGCTGAAAGGGAGTTCACTCGGAGCAGAACGTTTCAGCATGTCAGTGCAGGCGGATCAGTCAGGGGGCAGAGAGTCACAGAGTGTGCAGGCTGGCTCTGTGATGTCTGACGTCAGATTTTACAGACACACACACACACACACACACTGCTTTTTGTTTTATTTTTACTATTTTCTCAGTTCTCTCTATTTTCTTGTGACAGCTTTGTTCAAACACTCCCTCCCCACACAAGACAAGGCAACACAACAAAATATTTATTTTGGTTTTGGCTGCTCGTCCGCTGCTGTAAGTAATGATGCGGTCTGATTTACACTATTGTTGTATATATTTCAGCTCCAGCCCCTCCTGAGGTGCGGAACATACCTCACAGCTGCTCCCAGGCATCTAAAGAGCACAGCTGTATTTCTTCAGTGTCAGTGCTGCCAGCTACTGTAAATGTAGTGCTGGGTGTCTGCAGACTGAGCGAGGCAGTAAATAAGGGATGTGTAGAGAGTTTGTGGAGGCAGCCAAGCAGGGGAGATGTGACCACTCGTGCCTGTGCTGTACATCAGCAGCTGTCATGTCCCCCCTGTGGAAACAGCAAGGGGAGTTGGAGCAGCATATGGGGGCAGGCGGTGAATCACAGCCAGCAGGGTCGCTGCACATAAAAGACCAAATCAGATGCTTTGTGATGCATGATGCCCCCTCTCCCCAAATCTGTGACTCCGGGATTAACTCATTATTGAAACAATAAAAGAAAAGTCAAGAACGGTTTCAGGAGATACTCCGAGGCATCCGGCTGCCAGACTGCCAAAATGTCAAAGATGTGCCTCTTGTAAGGTCATTTCTGTCCCCTCGTTGTGCCATTTGTTATCGGAGCGACTGAGCCTCAGCAATTCTCTAAAGCAACAATCTCCTCTGTCAACGATCCCTTCAGATATCCTTTAAACAGCCTCCTCCTTGCTCTGCTTTCAACAGAAGCTAACTGTCTTTTCCACTTCAGTTCAACCTGCTTTATTCTTCTAGTCTCTCTCTCTTCCTGTTATTTATTCAGTTTAAAGTTCCTCACGGAGAAGTCTGGTGTGAAAAAAAAAAAAAAAAAACAGACGCTCAGTTTCCGGCGTCTTGAGATGAGGCTCACATCCCAGATTGTCTTATCAAATTAAATGTCTGCTCTCATTTGCAGTGACAGGTTTTTGGGTTTATTTCTGGTTGCCGGAGGAACAACTTGAACAATTGAGAGAAGAGAGACGCCTTTCTGTTTGGGGGCAGAAAAAAAAAGGCTGACGGTAATCACCCCCGTTGCTCTACAGTACATTATTTTTACTGCCCTAATTTCCATGATCTGAATTCTCAGTTTAATTTTCACACCACACACAGCCATGACTAAATTCCCACACTAAATGGATCTAATCAGGCAGAGTAATTGAAAACACCTGTGTGGGTATGCGGGGCTTTTGTATCAGCAGTTCTCTTTGACTGACGCCAACGCCTCCTCAACAATCACGATGAAAAGGACATCGTTACATCAGGTAGATAAGTCCCGGCTGACTGAAAGCAGAATGAACGCCCCTCCTTTGCAGAAAACAGCTAACACAATGTCATTATAATTATAAAAATGAAGCAACATGCCCAATTGAGTCTGATTGTAAGCCTGATGAACAAGCAGTCAGTCAGTGTGTGGGTTTTAAATGGAGTCTCAGATTAGCCGAATGTATTTAGAAGAGAGAAAAAGCTGTCGGAAACATCTGTCACAGTTTACAGAGACCCCTTTTCCAATCAAGTGCTCCTGGTGCAAGTGCTGGTTAGGCGTCTGAGAAACAGCTTGTTTTCCCACCAGCAACGGCCACATCATTGTCACTAAATATGTCACAAAATCCGTGTCTTTACATCTCAAAGTGTCAGCAAACATGCATGGTTTGCGAATACAAATAAACACATTGATCTCACTAAAGATGTTTTTTTTTCACTGAAATAAACACGAAAAACGGGATCTTGAGTTTCGGGATTTTAAATGTCGACCAAGGGACAAGATGTGGTTTAGAAAAATGAAGCCTAAGTGGAAGTCTGAAAAGCTGCAGTTCAACGAATATCCTGAAGACTGGAAACCACATACACAACAAGTCAAAATAAAACAAAACAGAAAAAAAAAACAGCTTGGGTCTGAAACGCTAATTGATTGAAGGGTGATTTTTTTTTTTCTAACTCAGCAGCTTAGAAGATATTAAGATCATGAGGTTGTCCAATCAAAGGCACAGCTCAGCTCACATGACTGACTGGCACCCTTTAGCCAATAGCAGGAAGGCTCAAAGCTTGCACCACTGCCAACATGGCCCCGATGGTCAGCTGCATTGGGAACAGATGGGTGACTTAGCGGAGACCTCATCCATATTTTTCACAGTCTGTGTTGTCAGTAAATGTTAAAGAGTTAAAAAGGTTTTTACTTTCTCCCTAACACCACATGCTGCATTATATCTGCTGACCCACAGAGGAGGAGATGAATGCTCTCAAGCCGTCAAGTTTCCTCATTAAAAGCATCAGAAAAAAATACTTCTCCACTGATTTCAAAAGCTTGACAGAAAAAGGTAAAATGTGTAACCCCCCGTCATGATGTGAGGGGGATTAACAGTCAGCTGGAGCGTGATACGAGCGAGTGAATCCACATCATGAACACGGCACCGATCATTACAGTCTCCCCCAAACTGATCAGGATCAAAAATTAAGTACTGCTGCTTATGCTGGCTTAAAAGATGGAAATGATCTTTAAGAAATCAACGATGAATTAATGTCTTTTCTGTCTGATTTTATGAAACGTTTACATAAACCCTTCAGCTTAAGTCAAACTCAGCTCCATAACCCTACATGTCTGGGAACATTTTGATTTCATTTATTTCTTATTCAGGCTTTTTTAAGCCACAATTTTTTGGCCATGATAAGCTCACCTCCAGTCCCTGAAGTAAGCAGCTCACTCTGGAGCCAGGTTTTCTAACGTTGGACCAGTTCTTTGGTGGCTGAAACACAAATAGGCCTGAACTATCTCAGCTCTCTCAGCTAACGCTAACACAACAGATATTTATCTAAACACGTTTGTTTTAACCTGATGAGTCAACCCAGAGCTTTTATGATGGTATCCACATGATTTAAACAGCACCACATATGACCAACCACAGACATGAACACATCTGCCATCAGCGATTAGTGGTATCAGAAAAATATAAAACATTTGAATATTCAATCGAAGCTACGTAATCAACACAGCTGAAGCTGACAGAGGTGCAGAGAGATCAATGTGAGTGAGTGTGTGTGTGTGTGTGTGTGTACACATTAAACTTCATAATGACTCTTTCCCAACATTAATGCATGATGGATCTGACAATAATAAAACCCGTTCAATCAGACTGATGCATTGCACTGATGTATTGTTGCTGCAGGTGTGACAGATTTAGATGACATGTTTTCAACCTGCAGCTCAGATGAAATGAGAACGCTGTGGAACTCATAGAAATGAATAAAGACAAGTTCTTTAAAGCAGGAAGTCTGCCTACATTAAAGTAGGGTGACATCACCCTGGGAGGATTTCATTTGGAGAAGACAAGCTGAACACTTTATCAATTAAGTGCAATATTGCTGGACTACCTCACGTATTTAGCAGTGCTAAATTTGTCTGCCTTAGTTTTTATTCACTTGTATTTTTTATATATTTATTCGTCAAATATTTATATTTCTTCTTTCACATAAGAGCTAATCTTTTATCCTATTTACAGATTGTTTTTCTTGGATATTTATGGGGCTGAAAAACAGGACCTCCAGTGTGAAATTTCTTACTTTCCATGAGTAAACACATGCTAGTAAGTCAAGAAAGCATCTTGAATCTTGAAAAGCTTGGTGATTAATAGTCTGACTGGTCAGTGCATGTTGTTTTTAAGTGATGTTAATGTGCAAACATGAAACCCTGCGTTGTATCACAGGCCTCTGTTTGATCTGTTGTAGATGTGAGGATGCAGCTTTATTGAGCATCAAAGATTAATACAGACACCTGCAGAGCACTCACTTCCTGCTGGTTAAACTGTCTGCTTCTTTACAACCTGTCCGGTCCACATGTTGTCTTACCTCAGTCTTTACTTTGATGAGTAAAATGTTCAAACTAGTTGTAATCAAGTTGTGCTCTGAGCTGGAATAATCCCAGAACAATCAGCTGGTGTTTTACGAACCGTCAGATGTGTTGAATACAGAGCAGGGCATCTACCATGAGACACTGCTGCAGATACGTCTCCTGTACACATGTTGTCGTACCTTTCTCTCTCAGCTTTGATCACCCTGCACCCCCACCACCCTCTCCCTCCTCTGTAGAGGCGCTGAACACAACACCAGCGGAGCTGCAAACCTGGGGTGTACCTGTGTGAATGGGAGTGTCTGCAGAGGGTGTGTGTGTGTACATATGGAGCATAAAAAGCTCCAAGCTTTCAGACGTTTGGAGAGGAAATTGGGGTGAAGAGGCTCGGGGAGTTGACAGCCTGAGAGGGGAAGAATGAGGAGGGCGAAGCAAGAGGATGAGATCTCAAGAATACAGAAGAGAAAGTCTCCAGACGCCTCCGCTAACACAATTGATGGCAACCAGAAGACAAGATGTCTGCTCTGTTTTTGCCCCCTCTGCCCTTGATTCTTTGTGTTTTTTATATGCTGTATTTTTTCTTTTCTCTGCAGCACGGACAGCACAATAAAACACAAACACACACACACACACACCGGCTCACACTATTCAGAGCGTATTCTCGAAGGGGAAACTTCATCACCCACATCTCTTCACTTGACAGTCTTGGTGGAGTCGTAATAAACAAGCATTTTTGTAACATTTGTATTGTCTCACAGGAGAGGGGGGCTGCTGCTGCTGCTGCTGCTGCTGTGTTGCAGAACAGAGCGAGTGTTTGTGAACGTGCATTTCCTGTTTATAATGCAGGAGGAACAGCAGAATCTTGATATGAAATAAATGCACGTACGATTTCTGACGGGCTTCTATTATGCTCACTTTCTCCAGAACTTTGCAGCCAAAAAAAAAAAAAAAATCACTGCCTCTGACTTGACGTCTGCTCATCACTCTGCTCATCTTCACCCTCTGATGCACTGATCAGTCCAACACAAACATTCAACAGGAACACACGTACAGAATAAACGAGACAAAATAAAGACGTTTGACAAAGGTAGATCAGGAAAGTAGAAAACTAGCATGCCATGTTGGAACTTCTTTCATTTACAGGTGAAAGGGGGCTTGACTTCAATAAACAAGAAGGAAAGAAAAACCCCCACAAGAGGTTCAGGGTCTCATCAGGTTCATGTTCTCTTTGCCTCAGAGTGTGTGCAGGGGCATTAGTAAAGTCTTCCCAAAGTCTCTTCTTCCATTCCAGCAAATTGTTAGTCCAAGCAGAGAAAAAAAATATAGAAATGTACTCAAGAGGAGTGACAACCAATGGGTTTCTCTTCTTTGCCAAGAAAGTCAGCGTCCCTTCTCTTCCAGTTGTGTAACTCTTTGGCAAAATGAAGGGTGAGAGCAGAACAGAGAGCAGGGACACAGCTGAATCTGTACAGAAGGTCTGGGGAGAGAGGGGGACTTTAAAGAGATTGTAAAGTGAGTAAGGGGGACGGGGATGTTTCATTCAGAGTCTTATCCCATCAGGCAGTGGGGCTCCTCTCCATCGGGCGTCCTCTCCGAAGGCTAAGCATCGTATTTCTTCCCCGTTCTGTGGATGTGATGGAACAGCGTCATGGAAAACGCCATGCCCAGGAGCTGTGGAGGGAAACGAAGAAAGAGATCGTAAATTCCACGTCTGCACGTGTGGTGTGTGTTCATGTATGATGTGTGTGTGTGTGTGTCTCTGTGTGGTCTGTTTTGATGCTGATGCCGCGGGCAGCTATTTTTTTCTGATGCAGAGTAAATCCTGTGGTGAAGCAAGAGCACATTTTCACAGACGGCCTTCAAACATGAGCTCAGGAATCTTTTCTGATGGCAGAAAAAACATGTACAGCATGCACACGCATTAAGTCAATGACGTAAATTGAGATGCCACTGAATCAAAGTAACCAGAGATCTCTTTGAAGTTTCCATTACCCCTGATACTTGGACATCAAACACAGTCACAGGCTGATCCTAAAACCATTATCTGGCAAAGTTCTGATGGCAGAGAAACCGAAAGTACTGTTTGCTGCATCGCCTTTATAAAAAAAAAAAAAATATCAAAAACGCTACGTGGACTTCCTGCAAACAGCCTCCACTGGGGATTCCTGAGGAATGTGATTAGCCTGGGAAAGCTGCTGATTCTCTTCTTTTAGTTTCTGTCAAAACCTAATTCGTAAGGCTGCTTCAGAGGAAATGCTACCTTAAACCGCTGTCAATCAGAACACAAAGTGCCATTTGAGGTAAACATCAAGCTAAGAGCGAGTCAGGGCCAATGAAAAACAGTCTCATATCTTCAAAAGCAGCCCAATTATTTACATGTGGCTCAAAGGTTTTGCTGTCCGCCTCATTCAGCCTCAGTGAGACAGCAAGACGACGCCCTCCAACTCTTCAAAGCTCAGTCAGTCTTCGTGCAGAAATACAGCTGAGATCTCTGAAACTACTGAGGGTGAGGTTTTTCATAAAGCTTTCCCAAAGTCTGCCACATGTACTGCTATTTCAAATCATTCATAAAGCAGCGCTTTAGGCTTTTTTATGACACTCATCCCTGTCAGGTCCTCCACCTTTCCCTAAAGCCAGCTAATCTGACAGCTCAAGGTCTGTTTCTCCACTCTCCCACCGAAAGAGGAGGAAGTTTGTCCCGCATGTGTGTGAAAAACAGTCAGACAGGAAAAGAAGCTGAGTGAGAATAACACTGAGAGTGTGATCTTGACGTGAACACACCGTGATCTCGTGTTATCTCATTTCAAAGCCAACTTTCTCTCAGGGATGCTGTGAACCCCATCGAAAGCACAAATATCATCATCTCTCCCCTCGGGACTTGTGCGGGATCCTCTCCAAAATTCAGCTCGGAGATTTCACAGGAAGGCCACCCTGCTCTGAGTGAGCCGTGGATTCATCGATTAGCTAACCAGAGGCTTTCCCTGCATGAGCATGAGGAGATGTTGAAAGCAGAAAGAGTCAAAAAAAGGAAGAAGAAGCAGAAGACTTCAGGGACTTACACACAGCCTGGCAAGAATTTAAAGTGTGATTCCCCCCCCCCCCCCCCCCCCCCAAAAAAAAAAAAAAAAAAAAAAAAAAATTGATGCACATTTTCAGTTTGTGCACAACAAAAACCAGAGTCCATGAAATACCTGTGAAACATTGTGCTGTGTCACTCACTCACTTAATCTGCCGTTTTGTAAACCGAAAGAGGAGATCCAAATTAAATTATTTGCTTAAAGTTTCACCACATTTCATGAGACTTTATTCTTTTATAATGGGTTAATGGCCCACGGCTGGAGACTAAGAGCCACCAGCTGTTTATCAGTATGCCACCGTCCTCTTATAATTGCACAACAGCTGCGGGCTGAATGGAAATGTAATTGGGGTTTTCTTTGGCAAATTCTCTTAAAATTGAGGTTCATTTGTCACATTTTCTGTTTTGCAGTGATGGACAGAGAACAGGCCGAAAGGCTTCAGGTAGGAGTGACAAGGACAACGGACCTGTCTCTGAGAGTGTAAGAGCGAGCGCTGTGAAAGTGTATGCCGGTGGGAATGTATCTAAAATTGTACATGTCCATGATTGCTTCCATCAGCTGGGTGTTGGTGGAGAGCCAAGTTTTAAGGTCCCCTATAGCTGTGGTACCTTTAAGGTTGTTACATTTTCTTTTAACTAAAATTCCACAAAACATTACAGATTCAGTCTTTGTGGGGGACTTGCAACCTCTCAGTTTCTAACCTCATTTTCCATGCAGGGATCTTAGTGGACTGGCTGCCTGAATGTTGCCTGAAGGTTCAGGGTGCGTAAGAATACAGAGGTGAAAAAACACCAAAACAAATATGATGAGCTCTTCAAATGACTCCACACCAGTACGTTACACATGTGATCCAGAATCTGACCCAGAGCCACTGTTACAACAGCGTGTCTCTGAGTTCAAAGTAAAAACGTGGGTGTCAGCCCTACTTTCATGCCTTTTGTGTGTGTGTTTATATATTTGGCCCTCTGAGGTGAAGTAAACTAATTAACACCAAATGCTGCAGACAAAAACAAAAAATAAAAAATAGGAAGCAGTCACTGTTTAAGTCCTCTAGTTCTGGGACAGGATAAATACATCTGTGTTTGTTTTTGCAACCAACAACAGATCAATCAGCACATCTGGCTCTAATCTCTGTCATCCCGACTCTGTGACACAGACAGAAACGTAAATGGTGTATGTCAATACACATGACTCAGTGGTGTACATCAGACATGTCCAAAGTCAGGCTCAGGGGCCAATCATGGCCTGAGGTCCATTTCCATACGGCCCCCAGCTCTCATCTTACTGTGTACTAATTATATTACTGAAATGAATCATAGTCTTAAAAACATCATGAATAACAATCCTGATAGAATCCTGATCCTGCTATAAAAACATCCTGACATATTTTCCCCATATCGCCCCCTAATGGAGAACATTTTCCTCGGTCAGAATCAGAGTTTGTTGATGTTTACGCAGCATGTAACACTGCAGAAAACTGACCACTGATCATCTGATATCGAGAGACACCTGAGGGACAGGTGAGCTTTGATTTCATCAGTCTGTGGTGATGGAACAAGGATGATTGAGCAACTTAGTGACAGATTTGTACATAAATCACTCAAAGAAACAGTGAAGAATTAGAGCATTCATGTGTTACTTTTACTTTTAATAAATATGTCAGGAAGAGCTGCTGGCCCTTGGTCATTTTCAGGAAATGAAGAGTGGCCCTTTTAGGGTAAATTGCTAGTCTATGATGGGGTAAGCAAACATAAAACACCAGGTTTGATTCTATAAACAAATAAGAACAAGAGGAAAATTGACTGAAAGGAGACGACAGCATGAATTCATAAAAATCTGCATTAGTTTTGTCTATAAACTAAACATATCTGGTGTTCTGTTTTGATAGGTTGAATATGACGATATAAATCTCATTTTATCATATATAAATATGATAATATAAATCACACGTTAAAAAAAATATCACAAATATAATCAAATTCAACCTGTCAAATTTCCATCATATGAGAGCTTTTCAACTTGGACACGTGCAACAGAAAGTACTCTAAAACCCATCAAGTCTCTCTTCAAGAAGGCAGTTAAAATTCTGGACAGGTAACCTTTTCATTTTCATTATTGTAACATTTAAAATAAAAATTGATATTCTCCCTGGATAGCTTCCAAATTTTTACGGATATTTCTCTCGTTTTTGAAGTCTTGAGCGGTCTCTCGTGTTCCATTTCTGTAGTTGCATGTTGTATGATTTGTAACCGTGAGGCTTTAAAGTCTCACTGTTCGTGTTGTGTAGGAACCTGCCTTGGGACTACAGATGAAATTTAACACCTGGTGCATTTACATCGATGCTCAATGCAGCGGTGATGATTATTGTGCATTGTCCCAACTCGACAGATAAATGAAATGAAATTACAGACATCGATTTTGGAAGATAACAGAAGAAGAAAATGTCAACATGAGGTGGAAAACATGTTTGGACAGACTTTAAGACTTTCAACAAGTTTGCTGTTAAAATATGTATCATAATCAAAGGTAAGTCAGAAGAGTACATGATGTAAAATAAGCCGGAATAGCAAAATAAACTTGCTTTTCATGGTGTTTTGGAGTACAAAATAACTACCAGGGCTTTACTGCTGAAGTCTGAATGTTTGATCATAAAAAAAAAGTCAATCAATCCTTCACAGGCAAAGCCAGAGGTGTTTGAAACCGTACGAAGCAGGAAGGTGTCAGTGCGGAAACGGCTGAAGGTGGTGTGGTGCTGCCTGGTGTCAGGGTGTAAGTTTCCACACAGACAGAAACAAAGTGTCGGTGCAGCGGCGTGTCCTTCCCCTGAACAGCTTCTTGCTCGGCTGTCTGATGCAAATTAACAACATTCAAAGCACTCCAGGAGCCAGACTTGGTAAAGCAAATGCGAGGTAAAAAATAAACTTTGCTTTGTTCAGTCTGAACACACCCTGAGGACACAACCTTCAAGTAAGTGGGAAACTTCTGCAAAGACGAGGTGGAGAGATGTAACGCAGAATATAGGACGAAATGAGAAACAGCCTCTGAGGCGGGGTATCTATCACCCCTCCCTGCAGCGCTTTTAATCTACCACTCTGTACCTGGAAATCTATATTCAGTATCTCTGCTCTCCTGTGTCCTGATGGCTCCTCTTACATGACTACAGGCTGCTGGCACAAAGCCACGAGACTTTGATTCTTCCAGACAGGATCAGGGTTCAGAAAACCGTGGCTTCAATATTTCACAACGTGTGGGTGCCCAGGACGCCCACAGACAGCCGGCCTCATAACTTTCTCAGCAGACAAAGGTGACGCAGAGGCCACTGTGTGCACGCTTCCTCACATGTTGCCAGGCAGGCAGATAAAATAAGTGCAGCTCCGCACGGAGCGTTGGGGGAGAAGAAGTAGAGAGGGATTTATCAGCGAGCCTCCTACCTGCACTACCAAGATGACCATGCCGATGGTTCCCAGCAGGTGCTTGTTGTCGTCCAGCCACTCTTCCACTTTCTCAAAGCAGCCCTAAAAAAAAAAAAAAAGGAACAAACACTTATGAACAAAGAAGAGACCAATTCCAGTGATACAAGAAATGTGTATCACTTCAGCAAGTTTAGACCATAAACACAGGAAATTAGAGGAAAATAAGCACATTAAATCTGAAAAAAACCCAACAAACATTTACACAGTTCCCTTTAAAGTGGATTTTAACAATCTGCTGCCGACAACAGGCTTCATTTCAAAGACAAACTTTGAGCCGTCATTTAAACCTGTCCAAATATGACAGTTTTATTACAAACTTTATATATGATGAGAAATAAAGCACCCGAAAAAGCTCTACAATCAAAAAATACACTTTAAAAACAGCAAGAAAGCTGAAAAGAAATGAAATCAGGACACTTCACAGCACACGGAGAGAAAAGTGTTTGATATTTTTGGAGCGTAGTAGCTTAAAGAAGTCTCAAGAGGTTTTTTATGGTGGCCTTTATGATATGCTAAGACTTTAGATGAAAGTTTAAAACGTGGTCTGAAATAAAACAGAGAGCCTTTGAGGGATTTGTACAACAGGAACTGTGTCGTATCTCACTTTGATGGTGGATTAAACTTTGGCAGCAGCTTTCTAGATGTTCTGCAGTTTTGAGATGACGGCTTTTGGCAGTGAAGAAAACAATTTTAAAGAAGTGATTATTAAAGACAACTAGAAACCAAAGCACAGATTGGTGCTTCATTCCTCTGATGCAAACATGTTATAAAAGTTTGTGAATGACTGAAACTCTGAGGTGGGGCTGTAAAATGACACAGATGTTTTGTCTCTGTGGAGCTTGATGCCAAAGTTCAGCGAGAACAAAACGCCTCAGATGTTTTTGGCCGGCGAGCAGGATCTCAGCCTTATCTCCATTTTGCTTCAGGAAGTTCCTGCTCATCCGCTCATTAACGTCTGACACACAGTCAGCTCCATTTCTTGGCAATCATTTCCTTCATTTACCCAACGAGCCAAGTCTGAATA
Organism: Labroides dimidiatus; assembly: GCA_030710495.1. Classification (NCBI taxonomy): domain Eukaryota; kingdom Metazoa; phylum Chordata; class Actinopteri; order Labriformes; family Labridae; genus Labroides; species Labroides dimidiatus. The sequence continues at coordinate 7,446,467 of CM061147.1, forward strand.
TTATCAGTCTGCAACCACAGACAATCTGAATAACCCCAGGAAATTACGGAGAGCTATCAAATCTATTTCAGTCAATGATATTCTCGGTGAACTGCCTTCTTGTATTGTTGAGGACACTCATTCATTTCTGCATGTTCTGCTCGGCTCCAGCCTTTTGATGATTATAGGTTGCCTCTAGTTCCATTACTTTACAGCCTTTCCTTTCATTAATATGACTGTTAGTTGTACTTTGAACTCCAGATGCTCAGAAATAAATATTTCAGTATTTCTCCTTGTTGATTATTTTTTTTGTAGCTCTTCTTGCTCTGACATTAAAAACCAAGAACCGGCAGCTGATTCTGTAGCTTCCCCTCACTCAGGCTTTTACGTGCCTGTAATAACATCATAAAAATGTTTAAATCTACTGATGGTCTTCATCTGAAGAAAAAAAAAGGTAAATCTCAACGATTACACACTTGTTTTAAAGCGAACCATCTTGTCCTGAAGGATTAGCGATAGATCTCCTGAAGGAGTCCCTAAGCACCAAATTATCTTTACACAGGATCAGGCTTAGGTAAACAACACAGGCACATCACTGCATCTTAAATGGCTGTTAAGGATATAATTGAGTCCCTGGATCACAAAAATACTCAGCCGCTTTCCTTACTGATCTTTCTTCGACTTCTGATTCTGTTTGTCTGTTGATTTCCTCCTCCTATGTGCAGACATCTGCTCAATGCCTGTTTTTGTTTGTTGCATAATGTGCACCACAGCACTTTGAGGCTTGATACAAGCTGCACAGCTCTCGCTTCTCATTGCAAGCTGTGGCCAAAGTTCAGTTTTTTATTCTAACTTTGAATCTTTTTATTTCTCTGTACATCTGCTCTGATTTGACATACCAGCTTTTTGCTTTCTGACCCTGCAGCCAGGAGGCATTCCAGGCACTCAGACATACAGTTGAGGTGAAAATAGTTTGCCCCCTCCTATGAAACTTTATGTTTTATACAAAAAAATATTCCCAATTGCTGCAAAACAAATCAATGAATTATTTACACAGCTTTCCTAAACGTCTTAGCTTCATTCTGGATGCTCACTTTGCACACAGAAGCAAAATTTCAGCATGCAGTTGTTTGTCGTATGTCCATGTAAATTGTACACTCAAAACTGAGGCACCTCTCATCCAAGAGGCTTCATCAGTTCCTCTTTGATAAGAGGTGAAAGCTCTTCCCAAACTCTTTACAGTCCAGTTGCCTCGGTTTTGAGCGTACATTTGTTTGTTGTAGTTCGTAAGAAGTCTCTGACACGTCCCCTGAGGAATCCCAGCCCGTTCTTCTTTGGCAAATCCTTCAAGCTCCTCAAGATTTGATGCTCTTCTGGATTAGACCCTGGTTCTCAGTTTCAGAGCCCAGTCTGGAACTGGGAATCTGGTCAAGGTTGAAGGTTGAATCATGAAGAAATAAGGATATGTGAAGATCTGGAAAGGAAAACTTCAAGCTGTCAGCAGCAAAACTGGGTCTGGGTCGTGGCTTTGTCTTCCAACAAGACGACGAGCCAAAACATACATGGCTCCTGGAGAAGAACGAGCTTCAGAAAACCAAAGTGAACGTTACTGCCTGCACAGAGATCTGACTTGATTCTCACTGAAAATCTGTGAGGGAGGGGGGTGAACTGAAGACCGGGGTCCATGCCAGAAGAACATGAAATCTGGAGGAGCTTGAAAGATTTGCCAAAAAAGAACGGGCTGGGATTCCTCAGGGGACGTGTCAGAGACTTCTTACAAACTACTACAAACAACTGCAGGCTGTTATCCAGCACCACTAAGTGTTAGCCTCAGGGGGCTGATGATTTTGAGCCCGGTAGATTTTGTTTTGTTGTGAAATAATTTTGTTTCTGTGTGAAAAGTAAAATAATGTAAGCATTCAAAATAAAACTAGGACATTTGGAAAAGCTGTGTTAAACCCACATTGATTTGTTTAGCAGCACCTGGGACATTTTTCGGGGGGGGGTCTGATCATTTTGACCTCAGCTGAACAGTAAAGGGGTTTAATGGATCACAAACCCTACATCCCAGATCAGATTGGCCCAATGTGTCTTACACATTCTGAATTTGAGGGGGGAATGAAAGGACTGTGGCAGCTAATTGCCGCAAGAATTGAGCATCATAGATCCCGGCTATCTGTCAAGGCCTAATTCACTGAGCTGATTGCTCTCATGATATTGAAGCACAAAAACACTGAGCTGGGTGGAGAGAGGAAGTTCTTAATATTTTATTTAGGAGTCATTAAATGGAAAAGGTGAGTCAGATTTCACAGTTTGAATCCAGCTCATGTTCAGGAGCAAGCGTGCAAAGGCAACTCGTTCAGATAAATAAATAAATAAATAAATCAGTCCGTCATGTGTAATGGCACAGCCTGTATGTGCGGGGGTCGACAGCTCCACAATCATCTAACTCCTGGTTATTATGATAATAGTAAATGCAAAGTAATATTAACAGACTTCATGTTTAGATATGTTAATTTAAGGTCGTTCAAAGGTGGAATTATTGTTTGGACCTCTGAAAGACACAGCCGTGCATTTGTGACCAGCTCAACGGTAAATATTTCATATTTCATTTATTTTTACTGCACGGAGCTGTTAGCCCCCGTGTTGGTGAATTAGCTGTCATTTACAATGAAGCTCATTTGAATAACAAAGGTATGTTTTGCTTAAAATGAATGTGTAATGGTTCATTGAAATGTATGAAAAAAAAACCTCTAACACACAGCAACACTGTCTGCTCTGCAGAGCATTCAATCTTTTGCACGTGCTTTGTGAGAAAGACAATAGCTGCATTTCCATTACACTTTATCACAAAGTATAAGCAATATTTCCAAAGTTTCAATAAAGTATAATTGTGCCATACTGGTGTTTCCATTGCAGATAGAACTGTGCATAACTTGAGGAAAATCTCAAGGAAAATTCAATCTGCAGCATGCGGAAGAAGGAAGGAGGACTGTAACTGGCGGTAACCGTGGATATCCCAAATATTTTCAGAGCCAAGGGCGTGAAAATATTGATAAAATAAATCTAGATGCTGCACCGATGACAACACCGATTCGTGATTTGTGTGTTTTTATTCACTGGTCACTGTCGGCCGTGACCACGCCAAAATCATCATCTCCAGCTCACCTACTCTCTTTCTCACTCACACACACACCTCTGCCCCTCCCTCCTGCTGCGCTCTGAGATGTCAGAAACACCAACATCTGCGCTGAACACAGAACTAACAGCAGAGCTGTTACAATATGAATGCCAGAGTCTGTATGTGTGACAGTGGACACGTAGCAGAGACTTCTGGGAGAGGATCGAGGCCGAGGAGGTGAGGAAAGGTGCGTCTGTTATTTACGTCCAAAAAAAGATGTTTCCATTGCACTTTTGGGATAAACTTTAATACTGAAACTTCTCAAACTCACCTCAGAAGAGCATAAAAACTTTTTATACACTTTTGGTGTTTCCATTACCATTTTTTAGTATTGCGACATTTAGGTTTAGCACAGTTCAAGGTGTAATGGAAACGCAGCTAATGTCATTTTGGCTCATTTGCACAGGTTTTACAGAATCCTTACGTGAATCAGGTGTGTGTAATAAATAGTTACAGTTTACACTTCATGAAAATCTTATTTTTAGCTCAGATCTGATTTTTTGTTCAGCTGTTTGCAACACTTTTTTTTAATGAGCCCTCAGATTCCCGTGTGAACTGGTCACAGCGTGTAATGACCCATGACAGAACAACATATACTTCACGCAGAAGTAAACATGGCGGAAATAATCGTTGTTTATGGTTCAATGTTGGAGATGTGGCACCTACACAACGTTCATTACGCAGATGTATGGATCTCTGCTCTGGCTGCTGCTGCTGCTGCTGCTGTGTGTGAGTTAGACTGAACAACAAACAGGAAGTATGCATTTAGGCAGCACATCACCTGTTTTTGGACCAAACGCAGCACTGTGTTACATGGTGTGTGTGTGTAATATGGCCAAGTTTAGAGCTGCAGCAGGCTGCGAGATAACACTGAGCTACTGTCTGTTGTTCCAAACTACCAGCAGCTGATACATGCATGATAAACGTAAACACTGTGAGCGAGAGAGAGATGAGTGCGAGCACAGTTTGAAACAAAGTCGACAGACACGCTGAAATATCAACACTTTGGGACCATTTTCTGTATCACAGCTCGGTCCAAACTGGAGGGAGAACATAAAAAAAGACTCGTTCTCCAGACGCCCTCACACATCACTTAAACCACGCTCTCTTTACACTGACTCTCTGCATAAATCCACTCTATTTCTTCCAGTTCATCTTTTTACACTCTGAAATGCAACTCCCTGTGTAGCTTTTTAATTTTATCGATTGAGTCACTGTAGCATCTCCAGAAAGAGATGGTGGTTAACTTAAAGTTTAATTGAGGAAAGATTTAGATTTAGAAAGGGCACACAGGTCTACAATCATCCTTCATTCATTCATTATACATGAGCAACACCCGAGCATGACTGAGCGACCAGGTGAGGTGTTAAGAGGAGTGGATTACCCCTGAGTGTTAGCTTATATATGCAGACTTATGGGCCATGAGTACTGATGTGTGCACTAACTCTAAAATATATTCCAACCTGGGGTCACTCAGCGGTCTCTCCAGCAGCGAGGTGAGGTGATGGACTGTGTGGTTGGAGCTGCAGAGTGGTGGCCCTTGTTGAGTGGGGTGCTGATGCAGCATGTAAGACCTGACTCTATAGTGTGTGGCCGTCTCCTCTGGGCAGGATTACACAAGCTTTTACCACCGCGCTCTCCCAACGCGGCCGTTCATTGTCTGCCTATTCTCATTTTGCCAATTACATTACAGCTTTTAATCCCCTACTTTGGACCTGCTAACAAACCACACGCCAGACCAGTTGAAGATTAGACTTGTAATGGGGGGAGATTGGTTAACAATGTGCGGCAAGGTCTTTGGATAAAATAGAAAAAATAAAAAAAGAGCTGTTGTCTCATGCATAATGGAAAAAAAATCCAGCCTGATAAGAATCCAGCATTAAAATGGAAACTTGAAGCTACTTTAAATGCACTCTGAGGACTGGAGCAGAAACGAGTGAGCTGATGGACCGAGGATTGTATGTAAGATTGGCGTGTCCTCTGTGAGGCTTGTGATAATATCAGTCTGTGTCGTGGATCAATAAAATCATTATTTAATACCACATATATTAAACAAAACTCAGCGTGAAACAACACAACCATATGGATCTGACTGCTGAACCTTTTAGTGGAACAGGAGCCTCTCACACATTTGCACCCTTTCCATGAATTTTCAGAAACGCTGACCCTGAAAATGTCAAAAGTTGCTCCTTCACACTTGTGGTCTTAGAGGATGAAGTCTCTCCTGCCACATGAGGGAGGAGGTGTTTTGGGAGGCAACGCTATAATGTTTCTAACACGATTGTGACTGGGGCAACAGAGATCGATGTTTCTTTGTGAGCTGTGTGAAAACAGACTAACATCAGGCTCTTTTTTTCTCCTGACTAACCTCCTTCCAGACCAAGGACGGCAAACCTCTGATTATCTTAAGTCTTATGAGATTATCCCATCAGATCATCCTGTGGAACGAGGTGTGCTACGATTGAATCCGCCCAAATAATCAGCTTTGAAAAATTTCAGGGCAGATAATCGTAAATATTAAACTTGTTCAATATTTACAACCAAAAATCTTCATGTGTGTGGGGAAAACAACGAGTCCCGACTCATGACTCCGTGAGTTGTGACGTAGAATGAAATGTAGCCAATCAGGAGGTGAGCTGACTGAGGAACAAGGAAGCAGACGTAATTTTCCCACAGTTTTTCCCTTTTTTCGGTTTGTGAATTTTCCATTAAAAAAAAAAATCCCAGACCACCATCATTCTGTCTTCTTTGTCCTCTTCCATGTTGCATTTGGTGTTAGCTGGTTGCTGCTATCTATTGCTATGTTTTTTCTTCTATGTTTTTATAGATCACTTTGGTCATGCAAGATTTCTGTCTTGGAGGACGAGATTCTAGATCGGTGGTGGAACAGAATGGTTCTGTGTGTGGTGAGCTGTGTTGAGATTATCTGAGCACACCACACACAGCACGATCAAAACTGATCAAAGCCTGATTTTTTGATCTTCATGTGTGGGCTCTCTAACAGATAAAAATCACTCCAGATTTAGAAAATCCTCATGTTTGTGCCCCGCTTTAGACATCTTCAGTGTTCTTGCTTTAAAGAGTGTCGGTCTTCAAACACTGATTTTTTTTTTTTTTTTCACCCCGTCGTACAGAGTGTGCTGATAGAGACATGAGCCACTGAGATCCAAACTGTATTTGAACCAGGCTGTAACATGTTTACTTTTCGGTAAAGATCTTCTTTTCTGAGTCAGTGTGGATGTGGTTTCTGGTGTTTCTGCAGCCAGCCTCAAGATCAATCTCACAAGAGCTGCAGTTTTTAGCACTTCAGCGTAAACTTCACATTTTTAGGCTGAAGCAGGGTGGCTGCTTGGTCACATGACATAAATGAATTGGCTCACCCTGTTCCCTTGTGGACATTTTGCTAATGAGCAGGTAAGAACACGTGTTAAATTAAGGGTGAAAATTTTGCGCTCACACTTGCACTTAGAAAATTTCAGCTCATTTTCAGTTTTTTTTCTGCAAACCAGAATTTAGCTGAGAGAACATGATTACAAAGTTAAACTGAAAGGATTCGGGCTTTAAAGGACCGTAAAATGAGCTCACCCTGTTCCAGAACATGTTGGTGGAGTTCCTCCCACAGTTCTGGTAATGCTCCTGGCAGCAGCGGTCAGGAACCACCGTCTCCTTCAGGGCCTCGTGCCAGTCCGTGTACGCTATCACACCGCAGCACTTCCACTGTGGATGCACACACACACACACACATGTATAGTAGATAACTAACATTACATTTCATGGTTTTAAATTAATATGTTGATGGTTTGACTTATCACTGTGTGTTATCATGGTCCATACTTTAACATACATCCCTTTCTCTCCTTTTCTCTTTTATTAATTCTTATCTGTTCTTTCCTCAGCTCTGCTCACATATGAAACCATTACTCCTCACTCACACAGACTAGTCAATATCATATGGCACAAATAAATACGTCTGCTTGTGGGACAGGCGTTCAATGTGTGTGCACAGAAATGAATGATAAACAACATATGCTTCACTTATTTTTTCTCAAAATTAATTTTTCAGCTCTTTTTAAAAAAAATATCCTTTCTCTTTGCTCGACGTCAGTCATCATTCCTATCGACTGATCTTGTCATAATTCACTGATAACAAAAAAATAAAAACTTGTGGAAACTTTTCGCCAGTTTTGGAGACTTCAAACTTTCATGTAACAAACGTATTAAATCAAACAGCCTAAGAGGAGTAAAACACAAAGTGAAGCCAGTTTTGACTCTCAATGATGCATTAATGAGCACGGTTACGAGCCAGGCGACACATTAGACAGAATAATTCTGCCAAACTTTACATTTTTTGTTTCCACTTCTACTCTTGTGTGTGCAGATTTATGCTAATTTGTCTATTTTCAGATGTGTTTTGCGCTGTGAGGTCAGTTTACCTCCGCCTGGATGATGTTCCAGGCGTTTCTCAGGCCGATGTTGTTCTCTGAGTTGTAGAGAGCGAGGCCGTCCTTCAGGTCTTTCTTTGCATTCTCACTCACCTGAGGAGAGAAAAGAGGAGACCAGCTTTGGATAAAGACTTTCTTCGAACCTGTTTTCTTGAAGAAGAATTATCAACATTATTCAAACTATAATAATAGTCCTTGTCTTGGAGTAGGCAATTGAGATTTCAGTATTTGTAAGAATACATTCACAATATTTTCAAACAGTTGGTGTCTTTTCATTCAGATAAAAAAAGTAATTGCGGTGTTCAAGACATGCAGTGAAGCTATTAGTGCTTTCAGATTGGGTTGCATATGATTTCATGTGGATTTTATTTTCCAGGTTGATAATGATAAAAGTCCACAGCTGTCAAACTGTAAAGGCAGGAAGAGCCAAAGCAGGGATAAGAGCAGATACAGATACAGCTAAAAGTTTTCCTCATCTGAAATGAAAATCTCCTGCAGTGACTCCAACTTTTACATGATAACTGCAGATTCGACTCATCACGCGCGCTCCCTCCACACAAACACACAACCTGATCGCAACCTTCCGTAAAGCTAGCAAATAATTTTCCTCTCGACTGAACCGAGCGAGCTCAGGGTTGTGCCATGTCTGATGGAGATTAATATCTCACTGGATGTGTTAATGAGATACAAACCGGAGCCTTACTCCTCCTGCGGTTGGTTTGCTCGTGGGGATTTGCTAACTGCCAGGACAGATTGAGAGGCGCTTCAGATAAGAGCTAATTATTTCTGGAAAAAATGACATGCACTGTATGAACCATGCCGCACAACTTTCACAGGCAGTACAAGATACGTCCTGGGTCAAAGAAACGTACTTCCTTTAAAAGTTAAAGCCTGAGGCATCAGACTGAGCCTGAATAAAAACTACACTCAAAGAGGATGAGGGGCATCATGTCTGTCACAGGCTGACAAAACAAGCTTCTTTCAGCCACATACTCTCCAATTTCCTTTCTCAGAGAGAGAGAGAGAGAGAGAGAGAGAGAGAGAGAGAGAGAGAGAGGACTGATGTTCAGCTAAACATGCTCTGGAGGCTGCTCAGTAATTCCCTCTGTTCAAAAAAAATAATAGAGTCAGGAAAATTGCAACAGTCTGTTAGATGTCAGCCTCTTTTAACAAAAGAAAAACAGTTGTAATGTGGGTTGATGTAATACCTGTGTAGCTCAGCAGACAGCCATACTCTGTGCATTACACTCGTACACACATGAGTAACACAGCAAACTCTCCTTTGATCATACAGATGCCGGCGCTAAGCTTTCAATTAAGTGCTTCAGCAGTTTATGAAAAAAAAAAAAAAACCTCTATAACTATTGTTTCCTTTTTCTGTGAGGGATAAGAAAACTATTTGCTGTATCAAATGTTTAAGTCTGGCTGATTAGTTTAAGTTTCTAGGCGATAAAACTCTTAGTAATCATTATTCATGCAAAATCCATTTACAAAAAAAAAAATCCTCTTAAAGCTCATAAATAGGATTAGCATCATTTCAAATGTGTTCTTGCTCTGTAACTTTGCTGATGCAGAGCAGGGCATCAGTGCATTGCACCTCGGGGTGCAGCCCCTTCCATGTCTGCCCTTGTGCAGGGAAATGAGATGAAGGGAAGCATCATCAATCTCTGCCTCGCACTTTGTTTCCATCCTCTATCTCTTCCTCTCCATCTCTGCTCCGTACGATGCTGCTCGCTCATTACTGACTCCTGCAAACACAGTCACCAGAGAGCAGGGGCCCCTTCCTACAATAAAAATCATCTGCTCAGTCTCTGCGCAGCATCCATTTCATGTGTGGAAGTCTTTGTTACAGCCTGAGATGAAACTTAATGATCTGGATTTACCGCTAACGAGAGGCAGACAAACCAGTGCAGAACAAACAGGGATTTGATCGTGCAACGCTCCGCTGCCCCATTTTCTTATTGCAAAAAGAACACACACACACGTACTGTTGTTGCATTAGCCTAATTTCTCCTGATAAGAAAAAAAATAATCTAACTCCTCAACTGAAGCTCATGTGGCTGCTTGTGGAAAACATTCACAGAACCATCCTTCTGTAAAAGCGAACTCCTGCTGAGTATTTTCTGAAAGCTTCTGCAGGACGCCGGTGCAATAGCTCAAGTGTGGCAGATCAACACGCGGCTCATACTTTGAGTCCAGGTTTCCTCTGGGCTCACCCGGTCCACCTCACTCCGTGCTACCAGACAGCTCATTCATCACAGAAACCTAAAGGGTACGGCTCACAGGAAAGAGTCATGATCAGGGAGAGAGACAGGCAGGCGAGCAGGTATATATGTCGACAGGGCAGAGGAGGGAACAGGCTTTCGATCCAGATTGGTGTGTTTTTACTGTCACTGCACAAAGCAGAGAACACAGAGTGGGCGGTGGATTGTCAACAGAACACCTGTCTGTCACTTGAAATGCTGTGAAAATACAAATCATGCAGCCAGCACTGGTAGAACCAAAAAGTAAAAGCTATTAATCATCTTCTGTTTCAGTTTTTTACTTGAAAGAAAAGTTTACTAAAACCCTGCAAGAATACTTCTTCCACTTCATCCCAGCAGGGAGACATTAATAATTCCAGCGTAACAACCCTCTGCTGTCAGAACTGAGCCCCAGATTTGGTGACGTGTAAACACCTTGGGGACGCGACACAATGGAACTTGTCTCGGTGCAGACGAGGAGACACGTTGCTGACTCATTACCTGCACGCTGAGCCATGACTGAGGTGGCAGCTCCTATTTCCTAAACTGTGAAGGATCTGCTCCTTTTCATGTTGTGCCATTGTTGGCGGCGCACGTCAAATATAATTAGATCAGTAAAGGTCACTCTTGTGCCATGTTGGTGCAAAACTGTGCCATAACGTAGCACAAGTTGTGTATGAGTTTCCCGGCTGGGTTGACTTCTTGAATTCTCTCTCTTATTAGTTCACTCTGCCGATGATGACAAGAAACCAGTGCCTCACAGGGAAGTTTGTTTTTCCTTACAAATCTCATAAAGTGTTACTTATTTTCAGCAGGGAGTGTGCCGGGTGTACAGAAGAGCAATTAGTGCAACGGTGGGAGTTTTATTCACTTTACCCACCTGCTATTTATCACTCTGAGAGATTACACTCTTCAAATGATGTTACAGTGTTTATTCTTAAATGAATCACGGTCTCTGCAGTACAATTTCACAAAAACAACATGCAGGTGGTTTGGTAAATATATTATCACTGTGAGGAAGAGGTGACGAGAGGCCAACTGAAGAGGAAAAACAACCCATCTGTGAAATAAGTGGCTGGGCCGTAGAGTATGTAAAAATGGAACCTGAAAAAAAACACAAACATTTTCAGTCATCCAACACCTTTTCTACAGACCAAGCTATTCAGAATTAAAGAGGATAAGAGCAGTGGTCAAAGAAAACAACAGAGACTAACTTCTCTGAGGAACTTTTCAAACTTCAGTCTCTAAATACTAAAAACAAAAAAACATGAACAGAGTCTTGGTGATGTCACGGTTCATTTGCAGGAGGGATTATAAAGCCAGAGGCTACCATCACAGGGAGAGCCCCCGTAAAGGAAATACTAAAACCACCATAACCCTCGCAGGAGGCTGAACCACATCGAAGAAACCACCAACAATGGCCACCTCGCTGCAGTACACCCCAGCTCCACCCCTTCAGGGTCCCAGCACCTCCGAACTGTTCAACACCCCAGTCTCATCGCCTCAGGACTACAACGCCACAGCAAGACATTACACCCTCCCTCCAGCTCCACCTCCTCAGGGACCTGACACCACCCCACCACTCTACAGATCCCATCTTCAGGGAACTGCACTGCAGTTTGTTCCACCTCCTCAAGGTCTCCAGGAGCAACACAACTGGTATCAGTCTCAGACCCAGCCTCAGATCCAGCCTCAGATCCAGCCTCAGACCCAAAGAAACAGCTATGCTGCTGTAGCCTCCAGACTCAGAACTTCACCGTCTAAACTAGACCTAAAGCAGGTAAAAGATATTGTAACATTACTCTTTACTAAACAACTGAGTTAATGTGATGGGGAGCAAAACTTATCATCTCTGAACATTTTTCTCTTTCTTTCTTTCTTTCTTTCTTTATTTCTTTGTTTCTTTCTTTCTTTCTTTCTTTCTTTCTTTCTTTCTTTCTTTCTCAAACCACATGCCGATTATATAATATCAGAGAAATGTATACATATCAAACAATATCAGAGGAAAAACTTGCGTTGAACTGCTCAAACTGTTTAGGAAAAGATTCCAAATTTACACATTTAGCTGCACAGTATGTTACACGAGATGACAGAAAAACATGGGTGTTTATTTATATATATATACATTTATGTAAAAACTAATTATGTCAATAATGTAATCTTGATCTAATTACATACAAATAACTTCTGTACACTTTAGATGCCTTTCTTAGATGCACAGTTTACCATCCTAAAACACATGGACATAGTTAAATTACAAAATTTATTTAATATTTTTGCTGTACAAAAGTTTTGTGAAATCAAAAGGAAAGCTCTGGATTTACATCAAAAATGGCGACTTTTAGCCTCTGCTACAATTTTAGCATGACAATAATGTTCTTGAAATTTGTGATGCAGTGTTGAATGTTAATAAGTGTATATTTTGATGCGTTCAAATAAATAAACTCTTTATTTGAATGACAGTACTGCAAAGACAATGGTTTTGGAAAGTTATTAAGTGATTTTCACTCTAGAGTCATGTCTGTTTTTTATCTTAGTATCACCACGAGGTCCAAAGATCACGTCCATCCAGTGTCAGTTATTGGCATTGTCCATTTTGTGCAGAGCTTCGTCCAGATTGTCTCCATCTTTTAATGATTTTATGTACTGTAGACAATGAAATCCACACATTCTTTGCAATTCTACATTTAAGAACATTATTTTGGAACCTCTGAAGTATTTGCTCACTCAGTCTCTCACAGAGTAGTTAACCTCTTCCCATCATTCCTTCCAAGAGACTTTTTATACCCGGTCGTGTTACTGACCTGTTGATAATTAGCCACATTAGCAGGGAGATGTTCCTCCAGGTGTTATTTTGTATATAGAACTATTTGAGTGTTTAGTTGTCTCTACTTTTTGAAACTTGTTGTTTAATGGTTTGTCTATAGAGCTTAATGAATAGATGTCAATGCTGTCTCTGTATATAAGTTGGTATTTTCTGTTGAGGCCCTCTAAAGAAACATGTCAGCAGTGAAACTGAAAATGGAACCAAATTAAGTTCAGACAGATTTAATTGCAACTTTTCAGTCCAATCTTCAAATTTCGATTCTCTCTCGCTTCATCTCCTCCTCGTCTCATCTCCTGTCTAAAATCATGACTCATCCTGAAGTCTTTAACAGCTACGCAGTTTGGAAAAACTGTCATAAATTTGACTGTTTCCTCAAATGAAAGGAAGCCAGTGATTTGTGTATTGTCAGATCACAGAGACAGGGTTAGCTTTTCTGCAGTCAGCTGTAAAACTGTATTGAAAGCGTGTAACCTCACAACAAAACACAAAAGAGTCACACATCGTTTTCTATCAGCGTCAGAGAGTTTTCAAGCATAGCCTCCTGACAACCAGAAGACTTCTCTTTTTTAAGACTAATTTGTGGCTTTCACTCTGAGGTATCGCTCTGAAAGTGTTCGGTAGTTTTATATTCTGTCCCACATTCTCTCTGAGGTCCTTCATTTTCTGTCAGGATACACCGGCTCCAATTTTCACATCCTTTGACTGTCATAGACCCTCAGACCCGAGCCTTACAATACTTCGCTCTCTTTGCACTGCTCTGGATAAGTGCGTTCACTAACTGCCCTCAAAGTGAAATAAATGATGTGGAGAAGAGCAGAATCGCAGCAAGAGGTCCCCAGCAGCACATCATTAAACAGGATACATAATTCCCTCAGTTGCTCCGCTAGCCTGTGCTGGGTAGCCTGAGGCCAGGACACTCGATGGAGCCAGGGGAAGACCCCCACCACTTCTCGGTAATTGGTCTGGAAATAGTAAAACCAGCCAGGGGTTGAACATTATTTCTGCCTGTTCAGAAAAGGCAACACGTGACTACGTTTGTCTACTGGTTTTCTGAGTTGTTAGTGAAATGAGTCAGCTTCAAGCATGACCCTCCCTGCCCTGTTAACCATCTTTTATACAACTAACCTTCCTTCATCCTCCATGGCATCGTTCCCTCTGTCCTGGCTCTCTTTTTAAAACTCCACAGCATCCCTCTCGTCAAATTTGTCTCCTTTTGATCCTCCCTTTGGACTATTTTTATGTGCTGCTCCCTCTCTCCTTCAACAGTATTCCTCCCCGACACATTCGTCTTTCATCCCAGCCTGCCTCGAATATCTCTTCCTCCCTTGTTCTCTCACCTGCCTTCATTTGACGTCTACCTTCCTGCACTTTTCCACTCTTCTGCTTCCTCGTTCTGTGCTAATAAACCTTCGATGGTGTTCGGCTCGGCGTGTTGGGGCAGAGGCACAATGAGGTCACAGCGTTAAAGACGGATGGCTGTAATCTGGTTTGTAGCCCAGCCATCTGCTGTAGTCAGCTGGTTGCTAACTGCAGGGCCAGCCTTTATTATACTCCAGTCTCTACATGGCATTTAATCAGAAAGCTTAACACCACTGGGCTGTGGAGGGAAAGAGGGGGTACCTACATTTAAGCCATACCTGAAGGCGAGCCTGTAGGGCTCAGGGAGACGAGGAAGAAATTTCCATTAAGGAGAAAGTGCAGTGCCTCTTAAGCAGGATTAAACTGGTGGAAACGGAGGAATAAGTGGCAGACGGAGTGATGAAATGTGTAAATCTACACATACATGTCTTACCCTCACCTCGTCCACAAAGAACACACTGAGAAAGATTAACTCTCGCCACTTAAACCTGTATAAGAACATTATAGAGACCTGGACGAAACTTCCATGGAATTTCCTTTGAGGTGACATCACTAACATGCCTGCATTTAATCATATAACAGCCTGTGACAGTAGTTTGGTCCCTCAGAGGAAGAATTCACTCTTTCTTCAGTGCAGCTATTGTAAAGGAATGTTCATTAGATCTCGTCGACCTCTCTGAACAAAGTGATATCATTTATTACTTCGCTTATCTTGTATCCCGAGAAAAAAAGTGCCCCTGCTCTTCTTAAAAGCCAATTTCCCCCCGCTGTACCTCAGGCATTAAGGATCACTTAAAAAGAAAGAAAGAGTCAGTCTTCTCGCCTGTTTCTTGGTTAATTTTTCCAGGTTGTGAACACGTTAGAATGCGTGTCATTAAAATCACCAGCACCAGTTTCTTTCCTTCCATTACCCCCCCTAAAAGCTTCCAAACAGGAGCGCAAAAAGCCACGTTTCTCTTCAGGATTAGCTCAATCAGGATTTTTAATGATGTTTCATGATGATGAATGAATTGCGCTACAGTGTCAAAGCATTTCTTAGTTTTCTTTATTTTCGGTGTTGTTTTACCTGATATATTAAAAAATAAACACTTTATGGTTTTCATGGGATTGTGTTTATTTCTTTGGTTAATGCTTCTTTGTCATGACTATGTTTGCTGACACTACTTTGGGGGTAAATGAATCTTATTTTTAAGAGACTGTGAAGACTATCCATTTGAAGTGGATTGTAGTGACACTGTCTGGAATATCACAGTCTTGATGATTCTTAACAAGGTGTGAGTACACAGATCACTGAGAAATAACCCATGGAGGATAACTAATGACACAAAGAATCAAAACATAAATCCATTAGATAGATAAAGACAAAGAACACACAACAAAAAGGCCAACAGATGACAGCTCAGCATTTCCAATATGGTTTCCAACAGCGTTTGGCTTCAAAACTCTGCATCAGAAACAGATGGGTGATGTCACAGATCCTATGTCCGTCTATTATACAGTCCAAGATACTCTCAGAGAAAGGTTACAAAGGACAGCTTTAAGAGTTATGATGATTTGAAGGTGGAAAAGACACAAGAAGTATGGAGATGGGGTGAGTGAATAAAATAAGTGCTGAAAATATTTCTCTAGCAGAACAGGAAACTTTTAAGTTCTTGTCTTCCCCTCGTCTTGTCAACAGCTTGTCACCCAGAGGGATCACTGCTGGCAAAGGCGTCACTCATGACTTAAAGATGACCTATTTGAAAGAGTAAAGAATCTGCTTCATATGGCTCTGTTGATTCACATTTGAAAGCTGCCAACTACTGTACATCTTCCAGACTTGTTAATAAATGCCTTGTGATTAGCAGATCAAACAGGAGAAGCGGATTAGTGATTCCTCTGATCACGGCCTGTGTCTGAGAGTGAGGAGAGCCTCAGACAGCATACCAGATCTCAGCGGAGAGACACGAGCCAATAAAAGAAGAACATCTGAAGGCCAAGTGTGACAGCCACCTTTTGTCCTTCATGTAATTGTGATAACCTGTTACATGAAATGCCATTTGAAGAACATCATTTTCCTCACATTTGCAGGGTGCCTTATTTAGAAGCAGTGTGAAAATGGCACCTCCAGTAGTGCATAATTTGAAGTGATGGCGTTGCTCTCCAGTGGCATTTGAAGACCAATAATACCAGAAGGGTTTGGTAGAGACAGTATTATCATGGTTTCACAACCTTTCAGATCCAATCCAGTATAAACACAGTGTAATCTGGAAAGATGAGAGAAACACAAAATACAGGCGCTGTTCACGAGATCACCCTAACACTCCTCTGTGGCCTCATCTGAGTCTGCACTAAAGAAATCCTCCACAGGTGATGGGAAGCATCACTGCAGCGTCAAGAGCTCTCTATTAAAATTCCTCCAGCAGATCAGGGTTTGGGTTTTTTTTCTCTAAAGTTAAGCTGGTAATATTTTAGAGATAAGGCAGCAGACATATTTACTCCTGACGGGGTGTGCCTGAGAGACCTGATCCAAATCTAAGAATGGATTGGCTGTTAAATGAATTCCTTTATCTGCCTGAGACACTAAGTTTGAGCAATAGCCTTTGAACAAAGAGGGAGAATTAGACAATGTCCCTGGGGCCAGACAACATAGGCACTTTGAATATATAAATAGACTAAGACCTATCAACAGCATGTCCTTGAAAACCCATAGAAGGCTTTGGTTCTCACCCAAAACATTTGTCATCTTCAGCACCAAACATTTGTGTTGAGACCTAATTAAACATGGAGAAGAATCCCTTCTGTTCATGGATGCTGATAATCTCCAGAGCTTTAAACGTCGTCATGTGTTGTCACCACAGACCTACACCTGACTTGAGCCCCCAGCAGAGGTCATGGGAAATGTGCTTGGGACCAATTACAGGAGCCAACTGGTGGGGATGGGGCTGCATTTTGTGGCTTAACCTTTAACTGCTGGGTCAGAGGCAGAATACAGACATTCAACCCCCTGCCTGAGAGACAGCCACCCATAAAAAAATGAAATCAGATCCAGGAAGCTGATTGGAGGTGCTGCGTTTATCAGACTTACAGCATTTACTGCTTACTGTTCTTACAGCACTGGCAGTGTACGAATAGGTGATCTATCTTTTGAGATATTTGTTTGTTCAAGGTTGAAGCTGTAATTTGCATCCAACAGATTGTGCATTGTGTATTATGGATAGATGTATCATGCCTTTAAGAGTGGTGAAGAGTTTCAGAGTATGTTGCTACGAAACAGTGACCTGAAGGCCAGCGAGGAGAAAAGCTCTGATATCACAGCGAAACAGTACAAGACCCTGTACAAGTTAAATTCAGCTGATTTAATTATCTGTTAAATAATATTTAAGTTTTTTTTTCTGACAATAATTGTAAAACATGTTGAAAGTAATACAACTGTTAAAATGATGTTGATAAAAAATAAAGAGAACGGTTTAGAATTGTGAACTTCTTTCAAGTGTAAAACAAGCAGAAACCCCCAGTCTAAAAAATACTTTGCTGCAGTGTAAGTGATAAAAACTGCAGTTCATGAGGATGGCTGAAAGACACACCAAGCCAAAAAAGTCAGTTTTTACAACAAAAATAAATATGTTTACAGCCTAGTTCAAAAAAAAGTGTGCAGGTACCCATTGTGCAGGGGTGATTTGTTTAGGGCTGAACTTGTTATTTGTCATTATTAAACTTACATGTTTGGCCCATATAAGGGCATGGCTAACTTGACAAACAGCAGCTGTCTGCAAAGAGGCTAACAGCTGGTATCTTTAACTCAGTCACTGTACATGATGGGCTTCTAAATTCTGTCCCAGCATCAGGTGACACCACGGAAACTACAACCATATATTGAACATTCTGTGGTGTAAACCCCCTTCCCTTGACAAAGTCCTGTTCCTCAGGGTTCTGTCCTGGGCCCTCTGTTGTTTCCTCTGTATCTTCTCCTCTTGGGTCATCCAATTAAAGATGACCTTTTTTATTGCTGTGCAGAAGAAATTCAGCTTTACATCTCTTTCAAATTGCAGTGTGCCTCTAAATTGTCTGTTTTACTTGACTGTGTTAACTTTATAAAAGCCTTGATGTCATACACTAATCACTGAAATGCTACATTAGTCTATGGCGATTTTTGTGCTGCCTACAAGTGACATATATAGAAAAGGTGTCATGACTGTGGTCTCTCTTCTGATCATCTTTGACAGCAGGAGCTGGGATCAAACCCCAACACCCTGAAATTAACAGCAAGCTGAAGTTATAATGCCAACCACCTGCTAATATCAAAGATCAAGGGGCTTCTAAGGCCAGCAGGACTCTAAGGGCCTATGATCAGGGTTTGTTCGACTGTCTACAGACCCGACTCAAAACTGAGGGTGTCAGGCAGTTTGTCTTTTGCTAATACTGAGAACTCCAGATGCTGTAGACATTTTAAAAAGCAGACAAAGACCCAAGGTCTTCTTTAGCCTGATTGTTTGTTTGATTGTTTAGCTGCTTTCAAACAATTGTTTCAACGTCTGCTGATTCATTTTTGTTGATTTCAACTTTTAATGATATATTGTGGAACATTTTAGTATGTCTTGAAGATGCTTTAGAAATTACCTTTCATCACTGACTAACTTAGAAACTTGCGATGGAGGAGTAGGGCCATGTTTCAACAACAACAACAACAACAAAAAGTAAACTTATGAGAATAAAGTCATCGATTTACAAGAAAAAGTCATAAATTTACAAGAAAAATCTCCTAAATTTAGGAGAAAAAACTCATTAGTTCAGCCTACAGCTCCAGGAGAGCAGGAGCCGCCTGTACAAAAAAGAGGAACACGGAGCATCTTTTGAAATGATCAAATATCTCTTAAATTTATGACTTTTTTCTCTTAAATTTACTTTTTTTTTCTTTCTTAACTTGGCTCTAATCTTCCAGCAAAAAACTTAACTAAGAAATGGAAACAACAAACTTTTAACAATTTAAAGACCTCCTCCTTGGTGTTTTATAATGATAAAAAAAAAAATATGGTATAGAATATGAGTGAATTATTCAACACTGAGTTTCACATTGCTTAAAAACCAATGTTCTGGTAAAGAAAATGGATAATTTAAAATATTTCTTAGCTGTAAATGTGGAGACAGCAGAATCAGAGGTTTTGGGCAAAACTGGCATCTTAACTTCAATTTGCAAATGGCAGTTGTTTCTTGAATGACATAGAAAGCCGACAATCCGGAAACCTTGCCACTCCTCTCAACGGTGGATGCAAACTAATGTTAGGCTCTCCTGATCGAGGCATTCATGACGTGACAGACAGATTATAGGTTATTGACGCTCACTCGTCTGGCATTTTCAATCATTTTTATGTTGTTGTTTAGACGAAGAACTTCTCATAAACACTTTTGGTTGGGAGGTGAACTTCTTTTAGACGGAGGAGAGAAATTGAGGGATATTTTAAAAGTATATCTGAACTCGTGTGGACGCGCCCACAGGCAGCTGATGTTTTGAACATCTAACACCTTAAAAACAAATCCCTTCAGTGTGCAGGGTGGGAGCAAAGAGTGGAGTGGTGAGTAAAAAAGAGCTGCTTAAAGGCAAATAAAGTAACAACAAAACAAACTCCAATTCCTCTGATGGGCCTTCTTGAGCCAAAACTTAAAATCCAAACTGAAACTTTGAGTACACTGCTGGATGTTTGTTCATGATTTACATCACTTTTGTTGTTTTTTTGTGAGTTGTCACACCATTTAACATCCATAATTTTGCATCACTGCCACCCTCAGTTTTCCAGCTCTTAGTGCCTGTTCATTTAAAGATACATTTGTTGTCTTTATTTGATTTGTCAGCTGAAGCGAGGCAGTAACTGCAGGAAGAAATTGGAGGTAGAAAAGAGTCATAAAAAAGGAGAGAAACAAGAACCCGCCTCAACCAGGACTCTGAATATGAGGTGTGCAAGTGAACCATTGAGCTTATGAAGCACTCTCAGGGTAAATGTACCAGAATATACTGTAAGTATTCATCTTATTTATGTAATGCAGGTGGAGTAAAAGTGGAAGTTGACAAAAATACACAGACTCAAGCATAGATATTCTCAGAAATGACTGAAGCAGCATCAACAGCAGCAATAACAAATGTTTAAACATTCAGACACAATCTGAAAAGCAAAATGAACTTACCTTATCTGAGTACACAAAGAAGAGGATGAGCAGGATCAGCTCTGCCAGGAGAATTATCAGCAGGACAATGAAGAACTGTCAGAGAGAAGAGGAGAGCCATGTTTTAACAATCACTTTGGAAGTTTTGTCATTGGACCCTGACAAACTGATGAAACCATTTTGTATTACACGACAGCTCTGATACTTCTTATAATTAGCTCTGCAGCTGGGATTGTTGTGCTTTGGATTCATACCAAACAAACATCCCTCACCCTTCTCTGCACCTTTGCCAACCCACAGCCTTATTACCATTTCTTACACCAACCACAAACGTTGTTGTCCTGTGGGACCAGCCAAATATAAGTGCTGGAACTTGACTTGTTTAAACAGCCAAGCGGGGTTGAACCTGATCACAGCTCGGGATGTGAGACTGCAGACAAATATATGCAGTCTGGTACATGAGGATATTTCATCTTTCACCCCCCACCCCTGAGGCCCACCCTGCATCTCTTAAATATTTCATTATAGATTTTTATAAGAACATTTTTTATCATAGGAAAAGTGTTGTATTGGACTCGGAATGTTTTTCAAACAGATTTAATCCATCCTCATAGATGTGCAGGTACGTGACTCGCGCGGAGAAGGCATTGTTGTGTCTCATTTTGACCTTTTGGGTTGAAAGAAGGATAACAAAAAAAAAAAAAAACATGCTTCAGCACTTTAGGTTAAAGGAATAGTTCAGTATTCTGTAAGATATGCTAATGCACTCTTAGATGTGAGGAAAACTATGAGAAATGACTCAAACCATGGGCGAACACCAAGCCTGAATCTGTCTGAATAGAACTACATTTACCCAACTTCACCTTAAGGGGTAGAAATGCTGAATTATCCCATGAAGGGTTTGTGCTGAGGTGGAGTAACTTAGTGCACAAAAACCCAAAAGAACACGATAAATGTTTTAGTTTGAGAGCCTTAAAAGTACTTGTAGGAAGTGTCTTTTAGCCTTAGTGTTTACTGGCTCCTGCAATGGCTTTTTCATTCAGCACACATGAGTTAAAGATGAAGAACTTCCTGTTTAAGATGAATTAGGAACTTAGACTGTATAAAGAA
Source organism: Labroides dimidiatus (assembly GCA_030710495.1). NCBI lineage: Eukaryota > Metazoa > Chordata > Actinopteri > Labriformes > Labridae > Labroides > Labroides dimidiatus. The sequence goes on from CM061147.1 coordinate 7,467,746, forward strand.
TGGACAGCATGGCTCCGCCTTTTACCATTTGTACAATTTGAAGCCAAAAAACCTCTTTCATGGGAGCCGCCATTGTGCAGCCAAAGCCTGCGCAGTAGTAAAACCCTGTTTCTAACCTCTAATAATTAATGAAAAAGAAACATCTCAGAAAAAAAGGTGACCTGAACACAATGCTGTCCAATAATATCTAAACATCACCACAGCATACGGATGTGAGAAAGGTTTCTACGAGGTGTAATACATTTTTTAAAGTTTGACTACATCCCATCTGGAATGAATAGAGAGGTTGAGTTTTTGACTTGTACTGCAGGGGGAAGATTTTGTGGTGACCTCAGTTTGAGCCGAGCAACATTACATCCATTTTTTTTACAGTCTATGATTAGGAAATCTATCTATCTATCTGCCCGTCTTTGCACTATGGGGAGCAGAGCTTTCAGCTGCTCTGCTCCCCAACTCTGGAACTCTCTCCCACCGGACCTCCGTAACTCCTCCACCCTGCCCATCTTTAAATCCAAACTCAAAACTCATCTGTTCAGACATGCTTACTCTTTTTAGACTGTTTCCCATGCACCTCCTTCCCCATTTTTTTATTGTACTGTATGTTGTCTTTTATCTATATCTGTATTTTTTATAAATAATTTCTGTACAGTGACCTTGGGTGTCCTGAAAGGCGCTTTTAAATAAAATGTATTATCTATCTATCTATCTATCTATCTATCTATCTATCTATCTATCTATCTATCTATCTATCTATCTATCTATCTATCTATCTATCTATCTATCTATCTATCTATCTATCTATCTATCCATCGCTGCCTGTCTGTCTGTCTGTCTGTCTGTCTGTCTGTCTGTCTGTCTGTCTGTCTGTCTGTCTGTCTATCTATCTATCTATCTATCTATCTATCTATCTATCTATCTATCCATCTATCGATAAATAGATAGATAAATAGATATACATACAAGCACATCATGTGTAGGACAGAGTCCAGAATAGTGTCACAATCATCACAAGAGATACAACCCCCCCCCCCCCCCCCCCCCCCCCCCCGCCGCCTTTTTAAAGCACTTCCAGAGTATATCTGGGAAGAAGGCGTGACTGTTTGAAGCATTAATTTTAATTTATGCTATGGTGTTTATTTTTGAAATAACAATACCTTTACCCAGCTTGGGTGTTACAGCCCCCAGTGTCCCAATCACCTCCATTTATCCTCTCTCACTGGGGTTGCTCGTGTAGTAGCACTCCAGCAGTACCCAGTTATTCTTAGTCCATGCATTGTAAAATTAGGCAGATATTCTAACAGTCCTTTTCTTTTTTTCCTTCATTTGAAGTGGGGTCATGTGAGGTAGTTGTCAATAGCAAGATGGGTAATTGACACCAGGATATTCAACTCATTTTGAGAAAAGTTGAACTACGTTGGTTTTCTGATTGGACCTTGTTCACAGTCTTGCTGCAGAGTTTTAGTGACAGTAGATGGTCTAGGGAGGATTTATTGAGATTAGTAAGGGGAAACTGAAATCCCACTGAGAGGAAATAAATGGAAGAACCAGCAATTCTAATCCAGTATATGAGACCATGGACCTGAGTCCAGGACACCTTTATGAACTGAAGTCTCATTTAAACTTTAATTCTACCTCCAATTAGGCAAATAGCCAATTTTATTTTTTTGGGGTGGCTGAATTTTAGATTTTTATGACCACCCAGTTAAGTGTAGTGTAGCATAAATTAAAAACATCCTCAAAAATACTCAAATACGCTCCAGAAAGACAAGAACAGAGCTGGTGGATGAGGAAGAAGTGACAGATCGAGGGAAACCTGACATGCTTGGACGCAAATGAATGTTTGAGAGGAATCCAACAGAATCATCCTGCATCTCATCTTCTCCTCTCCCCACTTGACCCCCTTCAGCTCAATATTTACCAAGCTTTTCTGCGCAGAATGGGAGGAGGCATGTAAACCTAGATTTAAGAAAACACCATTAATTCAGAACTCATTTGGGACGAAGGATGTTTGGCTCTTATTTGCGTCAAGGCCGGAATTAAATTAAAAGTTGAGTTGTTTGCTGATGTTGGTGGAGTATTTGGTTGCAGGTTTCTTTTAAAATTGTTGTGCCTTTGAGAGTTGGAGTAACAGCATGTCTAGACTGAACTGGTGAGACAGCTCTGTGTGAGAAAATGTGGGTATATTTCACAAGCTTTGTGGGCTGGAGTCCTTATTTGCTTGCTTTTCACACTTTTCTCTGAGTTGACGTTTCTCTCCCACTTTGTTTTTTTTCTTTTTTAATTTGTCTCAGTAAACCATTTTTGGCAGTAAAGAAGAGACATTGAGATTAAACTGCAAAAGATGTCTGCGCTTTGAATTTTTGGAATCCAGAGAGAGTTGTCCGCAGACTAACTTCAGAGATAATATGTCAAGGTGGATGCTCAGATCTGTTTGCTCTCGGAGATCTGAACCTTCTCTGATGTTTTTCACGTACTTCTCCCTCCTCTCCTTGTGGGTGTGCTGAGCCGGACCAGCAGACTACAAAAAAACAACAACAAAGACCCGCAGACATCTCTGCATTAAACAGAATGATCAGGGCTGAATATGAGATGCTGCTGCTCACGGATACACTCAGACACTTAATGAGAATTCAGAAACTCACTTAATTCTCTCTCTGTTCTTATATCAGCCGTCTCCTCAGCAGCCCTCCCTGCGTTCATTGCTCTCTCCCTCTCTCTCTTTCTCTGTGCCTGTCTGTCTGTCTGCTACACAGTTGTTAGGCAGGTGAAGGGAGCCATGTCGAACACTGAGGATTTTGTGAGGCTTCTGACTGATGCAAGAGCTTCAAGGGCTTGAGCTGTTTGTGATGTTAAGTACCCCGAGCCCAGACTATGCTTCTAATTTAAACTTTTCCACAGTATACAAGAAAGTTTTTCTGTTTTTCCACAGTAGGTCCACAAAAGGCTCATTATTTTTTTTTTAACTTTTCTAATTAACTCGTGCCCCTGAACAGTCTCTGTTATTAGCAAAACTACAAACAGGCAGTGTTTGGTAAGCAAATTGTGAAATGTGGCTGGAAAAGCAACTTCTTTCGCTTTCCTAAATTAGAATCTACCACGCTGTGGCTGTCCTCCAGAAAAAAGAGTAGCGAGATAAGCTACGTGTCCATTCTACCCTGCTTCATCCAAGACATTTCCTTCACTTTTAACTATTTATTGTCTGCTGTGTGTTAAAAGCTTTTTTTTTTTCAGCTTTATCTACAAACATTTTACACAAATAGCTTTGGTCGTCGACTCAAACTGGTCTTCAGAGCCTTATCAAAGCGTGAATTAAACCTTTTGTTAATAAGTTAACCTGATTTAACCTACACTTCATTTAATATGCTGAAATGTTTTTGTAAAGGCCATCCAACTTCTTTCCTACAACCTTATTTCTGATACATCTCTTCCCCCTTATCGTCCTGTGCCTTTTTGTATAAGTGAATGTTTTCAGACTGTCCCGGTGATTAAAGCTTCATTGGGGAAGCTTTGTGAGGCTCTTCTGGTCTTTTGCTGTACATGTTTAGGTAATGTTTCCTGAAAAATAACTCTTACCCTTCCTTTGTTTATCGAACATGTTGCTCACAATAAATCTCTGGCAGTGAAAATGTAAACAGACTGTCTTGGTAGCGCCTCGTCTAACACCTACACACCAGCAGTGATGATAAGCTGAAATATAAGCCGAAAAAAAATAATCACTCTGAAGTTAATGATGGTTTTGACCCGTGTAAGCCACACAGGAGCATCTTTGTTCATTTCGGCTAAAAATGCCTCACAGCTTTACGATGGGTTGGCTTAATAAGCTTGTTTAAAGAGGTAGTATTGTGCTTTTTTAGCCTTTATAGAGTCCCTCTGGTTCCCCTGTAGTAGCTATACATTAATTACAGCTCATAAAAATCCCTATTTTTCCCTTACTGGTGTTTTACAAAACTTTTACAGCCTCTGTCTGAAAAGCTTCATTTTAGCTGCTGTCTCTTTAAGGCTCCCTGCTCCACAAACCCCCTTCTCTCTGATTGGCCAGCTCTCTAGAGGCCTGTCAGGGCCAGAGCCATGAACAAACCTTGGTGTTTCAGGCGCATCCCTCTAACGTGTCATAAACCAACTAGAAGACGTCATATGATGACCTCATCGTTTCTCTTGGAGATCTTGTGCTATTTTTTTAGAACGGAGTGTTTTGAGCAGTTTACAAACGGATTCAAGGATTTCATTTTGACTTTATATCTCTGTTTAAAATTTGGGAACACGTATGCTCCCGACAGGTTTGCCACACACTAAGCCAGCTGATGATGTCATTGACACGCTGAAGTAAATATCTACTTAAAACAAACATGTATGCTTCAGGTGGAATCACCTAGCACTGCTCAACTTTGTTGTGTAAAAAAAATAGATTGTGCAAAATCTGCTACTTCATCAATGAAAAAATGAAGCTACTGAAATGCTCATTTATTTGCTGAATCTGCTGAGAAAGGTGCTTAAACTAATAATGCTGCGGCTGCCCAGCACCGATTCAGTAATTCAGCAGGTTAGTTACGTAAAGGCCTCCTGACTGACAGCTCTATCTCCAGGCTATGACCAAAGCTGTGGAAGTAACAAGCCTGCTTTGATGTTCATTTGCAGAAAGACAGAGTCCCTCTGCTCAGCTGTTATGTCTCTGTGAGCTCCTGCGGTTTGATGCAAACAAACCGAACTCTTCCTGTGGGCCGTCTACCTCCGCCGTAGTTCCAGCTGAGAAACCAACACAAATATGCTGCTGAGTTACTGCTGGCCTGTGACCACTGTGCGTAGGTGTTTAGAAACATATGAACTGATTGATATGCAACGGGATGTCTCCATAAAACGTTTCTGTAAATATTTGTGTGGCTGATGTGGAGGAATGTGAGAAATACACCCAGAGGAGGAGACGTAGTGAGACGTAGTGAGAGAGGGGAGCTGCATCAAAGTCTGCACAGCCGTCTGATTCAAAAGAAGAGGTATTCAGATTTAACTCACGCTCAGGAGCAGGCACTTATTCTCCTTGATGGCACCCAGGCAACCGAGGAAGCCCGTTACCATGACGATGGCGCCGATGGCGATGACCATGTTGGCAGCTGACAATGAGGGGAATGAGGGCGAGAAGGTGGCGAAGCTGCCCTGAGACACCGAGAGCCAGATGCCCACGCCGAGCAGCCCACAGCCGCATAACTGCAAGGCAAGAGATAAGACAGAGGACACGAGTGAACACACATACAACGCTTCCAGGGTTTGTCACAGAAATCCAGCACCAACTTGCTTCATTTCCAGATTTTACTCATAATGACACATCATCTCAGCAATAGCATGCTGGCTTTAAATAGACTGAAATCTGGGCTGCTGCTCAGGCTCAGTTTCCCTTCATGCTTGGGGAGTAGCCCGCGCAGTCATCCATCAGCAAACAGCTCAGAAACAAGAGGGTTTACCCCAATTACAGCTATCATAAGCCAATAACAGGGACAGAGATTAGCACAAAAATTGGACTTGGGCTGTGCTGGCTGTGCACGTTTGAGCTGATTATGCTAAACCCAGGACAAACAGAGATGTAATTACTACCACCTCATGAAATAAAAACTCTTAATCTTACAAAAAGTACCTGCAATGACTTTAACCTCAACTAGAGAGAGCAATCCCCTAATCCCTCTCTGCCACCCTTCAGTGCCCCAAGTGATGCGTGTGAGAGCTCCAGAGCGAGCCTATTAATGTGAAGAACGTGTTTATGGAGGGCGTAGATTGGCAAAGAGAAGCGTCCACCCTGCTGATGTGCAGCTCCATCTATCTGAGATAAGAGCAACACAACATGCCAAGCACCCTGTGAAATATCGGCGAGGAGAAAAAGTGGTGACATTTTTTGCCTGCGCCTAATAGAATAAAATACCCAGGGCAATCTTCATGAATAAGAAAAAAACCCCAATGAGGTGAAATATGGAGAGGCAGCGTGGTATATCATCCCTCCACCGCCCTCTCTATCTGTCTATTCATACCACTCCCCTCCTCCTTTTCTCATCCTCGCACGGCTGCTCAGGAACACTTTAATGCCTGTCAGCAATATGTACAACAAACCTGCTGCGCATGCAAACAATACACACACACACACACACACTGAGAGGCACATATTCATATACAGGATGCACACAAAGTCATCAGCAGGTAGGAATAATGGATAGATCTCAACTGTTTCCTCTCCTCCCTGACAGAATAAAATAAGTGATGCACCAAACATGATTCTATCTTCATTATCTGACAAAGTGTAACTGACGAACAGCACAACTGATAACAAAGTCACAACACACCGCAGCGCACGCACAGCTTCATCCTGTCATGGTGAGCTGCAGCGAAAGCAAACAAAGCGAGCTCATTTAAAGTCCTGCTAACCTCAGAAGTGGTTCTCAGACATGTAAGGTGATGATGGGGAAAAGGAACATGCCTCATGAAGTGGTGAGGGACGCCTGGGCTCTAATTGGTCCTTAAGGATCTGAACATTTATAAACCAGAGACAAGCGAGCCGCTCTCATGTGTCACATGAGTTCAGTTCCACTCTCATTAACCTGTAACCTTCGAGCAGTGAGGTTAGACTCTGTGCGGGCCGACCTCCACGGGTGAAGGCGCCTTAAGGCAAACACTCCATCGCTCTCACACGGATAAACAAACGATATACACGCTCTTTAAGAAATGACTAGATTGATCAAAAGAGGGAACACAGATAACAGAATAAATCCTCTAACAGACAGTTTTTAAATCCACCTGAACCATAATCTTCACAAAGGGCACCGTTATTCCTTCCCCTCCTCTTGAAGCACCGGGTCAGACAGACTTCACAACTCCTGAGGCTAGAAAAAATATCTCTCATTCTCCACAAGGATCCAAAGATAACTGTCACCACATTTTTACATCCTTTCATTACATATCTGCTCCAGCAGCTGTGAGAATAAAGCGTTTCAATTTTACTTTAATGTGCTTCAGAAGAGGCTTACTGTCAATCACACACATTTTTAGGCTGTTTGTTTGTTCATTTTTGTGCTTTGATGCACTCATTTTTCCTCCTGTAAAGACATTTATTTATTTTCCTGCTTGATATTAAATATCTTTATATGATTATTCACCATTTTATACATTCTTTCTTCTTTTACAGATGATCTTTTGACCTTTTCATGGCTTCAGTGAGAGGACACTGCATAGAACAGGAACCTGGGGGAAGACGTGGAACAGTACATGGCAGTGGGCCACTGGTCGGATTTAAAATGAAGCTGCCAACCTCATGGACCATGGCGTCTGCACATGGATCATGGCGTTACACATGTGATGGTTACTCATGGCTGAGAGGTTAAAGACAGAGTGCAGTCTGTGAATAAAACAATATTCCACCCAGTGATTCTGAGACAAAATGATTATTTGACTATTTAAGAAATTATTATAAAATGTGACATAATCACAGTGAAATCTCAGAGTGTATGTCCAATTTTCGTCTTGGCAAGGAAAATGTTCTCCATTAGGGGGCGATATGGGGAGAACATGTCAGGATGTTTTTATGGCAGGATCAGGATCTGGATTCTATCAGGATTGTTTTTCATATTCAGACTATTTTAACCTGAAAACAACATTTTTAGCCCCCAGATATTTCTTATCCTGCACTCTGAACTGTTTTTAGGCCCCTTTTCCAACTTTTCTGCACTTTTTCATAACTTTAATCTAGTCTTGTATCCTCTGATGTGTTTATTGAACCCTCATATTTTCACATCATGATAAACACATTGATTTAAAGACGTCAGCAGTCAGAGATGTTGAGTTTCTGATGAATGTTCAGAGCTTTAGCTCTATACGAGTAGCCTCTGCACAGTCTAAATGTAGTTAAGTGAGATGTTACTGGATAGACTTTGGTTTTGTTTGTGATCTTGACAGAAAATATAAATGTTCCATAATTTAGAATATGATGGTGCTGTAATAAATGCATCGTAAAATGAAAGCTTGGGGCCGTATGAAGATGACCCTTCAGCCATGACTGGCCCCGGGGCCTAACTTCAGACATGCTTGGTGTAGGCAGTGTGCAGATACCTTAAATCTTCACTTTGACTTTCTTTCACAGTGTTAAACCATTTTTTATGACCTGTTCAACACGTGCATTTAAAATGTGACTCACACTGTCTATGGCTACTGATTTTGTCATTTAACCGTTTCCTTGTTTTAGCTGTCATCCTGCTACATAGCTACTAGAAAACTTCAAGATTCAGTGATCTATTCTATTCTATTCTATTCTATTCTATTCTATTCTATTCTTTCTTTATTCTATTTAATTTGACACAAGGCCAGTCAACTTGCTCCATCTACTTGCAGGAGTTTGACGTGCATTTAAGATAAGGTAAGACTTTATTGATCCCCAGGAGGAAACTCTCTTGTTGCAGCATACAACAAGTGAAAAGTGGAAGAACAGTGCAGTGAAATACAGTGCAAAGTACAATACGCTAACTAACGTCTACAATAAGCTAAGTAAATAAAAATAAACTGGAATAAACAGAAACAGACTTTACAAATTAGCAATTTAATGAATGCTGACTAAAGGTGGGGATAACAAACTAACTGATGAACCACATGAGGTCAGTCAGTTCCAGAAGTATGTTACAGCCTAATGGCTGTATCTATTAACCGAAGTTACAGCACAGCTAGTGGAGGACAACTGCACTGCAGCTCCAGCAAGATAGACAACCAACACTCCTCATAGTCTACGCAGTGAAAGGCTGACTTCATCTAACTTTCTACAAACCAGTAAAGAGGAGGAACCGAGGCTTGACCTCCACCACCTGCAAACAGCCAAGACACGCCCACCTAAGATAAGATAATCAAACCAGGTGAGCAGTTCCTCTACAGCTGAAACAAATAAAGAAATAAAGAAATAAATGAAACCACAGCTGGTTTTCTTTTAGGCCCTAAAAGTGTTAGATTCTGTTGTGCAACTGGACAATTTGCTCTAGCTGTGCTTTCTTTGCATTTCCAGCCAGCCTCATGGGTAAACTACAGATTTTGCACCTTCATATTAGCTCCATTTTCCAACACCAGATGCTGATAATTCTGCCTTATTCACACTCAAACGGTGACAGACCTCACCGATTGTGTGAAAGACTGCACTCTAACAAACAAAGAGTCACTTTCAAGGTCTGACGCACAAGTGGTGATGAAAAGAGCTGGCTGTGCAGACACTGAGTGAAGGACACTTGTTTGGTCACATATCAATGAGAGTGATGTTGCACTAGAATTTGCACCCTGAATGAACGAGTGATCCTGGCAAGGCCCCTCTCGAGTGAAATCAAGAGAGAGACAGAGCCGCGTTAGCGCACCAGAGACTTTCAATCACCTGTCGTCTCAATTATTCAGAGGAATTCGCTGGGAGGCACCCGCCGGCCCTCGATGCTCCCTTGATTAAAACTGATGAATGAAACGCCGATTGAAAAAAAGCTGGTAAAGGTCATGTCCCCGTGTTGAGTGGCAAATATACGGAAACGGCGCTGACACCGTTCAGAAGGCCAGATTATATTGAGCGTGTTTAAGGGTTGAGGCAGCGAATGAGAGGGAATTGTAAGTTTACGGGGCCAGATAGTTAGAGTGGATTTACAGCTAGTGAGGGAAACACTGGAAGGTTTAAGAGTCCAGGTGGAGAGGGATACAGTGCTGGCACTTAATTGCGTTTAATGTCCAGTGAAGGGAGCGTGTCCAAGTGTGTGGTTCTCTTAAGTGACTGTGAAACCACCCAGCCCCCATTCAATCTGTCTGATCTGAGCCCAACAGGCGCAAACCATAATCTGGGTCCTGCTTCTGCTGTCACCACTACTAAAACTACAACAACACGCTGTTAGCAGACCTCTGAGGCCGTGCCACAGGAAATACCTCCAGTACAAGCTCTGATCTCTTCGGCTATCTGACCTTAATGTACGCGGCGCAGCTTGACCCTGAGCCTCTCCGCTGAGCTCCTTATCTGCTTTTAATTGTTTTGATATCCCATCTGTGGGGGAAGGATAAAGGAATCCCCAAACAACTGGAGACGACTGTAAACAGTCTCAGAAAAGGCTTACTGATCATTGTTTCTACATCAGTCAGACCGGGAGATGCTGCCGGGTTTTGATTCACATTCATGTTGGAGGAATAAATTACCATATTATCTAGGAAAGTGGAAAAAAAAACACCTGTTAATACAATAATGATTCATCACACTACTGGGCGAAAAGTCGTGATGTGCGACACACAGTAACTGGTGCAAAAACCATTTGGCAGCACTCACACTCATCTACGATCTGTCACTCAGCACAGCTGTCCTGTAGCATCATGGGCCATGCCTCTGTTTGCAAAGACTGAGTCCTTGGGTTTCCCATCAATGCAACCTACACAACAGGATTCAGCACCAATTATCCGTACAGATGGTAGCAACATCAAGAGTGCTCTGGGCTGTTACTGTTCTTACGATCCACATATGTATCCCTGCAGGACTCAGACCCATCATTAAACCACCGAGGGTGAAGCCTGACAGCACGCCTGCTTCACCACTATTCCCATTTTCCCAAACTTCACTGAAGAGTCTTTTTACATGCCACATTTTCAAATATGTATTTCTGGTTTAGTTACTAGAAAACACTTTGAAAACAACTCGGCTGTTTTGTCTTGTTGATGTTCTGTTTTGCCTCGTCGACATCGCCTCTTACACTTGCAGTTGAGATGCTTCTCTCCTTTTCATCACTTTGAAGGTTACTTTCATATTTGAGGCTGATAGGAACGTATCTCCCAGCTGTGATAATGAAAAAAAAAAGATACATTTTGCAGTCTGCAACACAAAACGGGTTGCTCTAAATGCTGAGCTGAATTCAGAGTTAATAAGAGCCTCTCTGACAGGAGGGAGGGAAACTGGAGGCGTGGAATCGTGGATGATGGGAAGACTTTTTTTTAATTGATGGAAGGAAAAAAAAGGGTGAGATCACACACAATGGCTTTATATTAACTTTTTCATGTGTGTGCACGAACATGACGCACAGAAATGAGACGCGGGAGAGCCGCACAAGAATATGTGTGTGGCTTTTTCACACTCTGCGAGGCATCTGTTCCCAAACTGCAGGGGGCGGTGTATCACAAACACACGTATACCACAGTACTAAACTAGAGTGGGAGTTGTTTATACTGTTTACAACATTTTTTCCACAATTTCTATTCTCTAACGAGTTGGACACAATTTCATGCCAGGAATTGTTAATCACAAGGTTATCACAGTGATCTCTGTGAGGTCAATCTTATAAATACCAGTATTTTTTATACTTCGGACAAGAGGAGCTCCTTTTCGTCAGCGCCTCCTCCGCACAGAAGGTATAAAGTTTCGAAGGTGCACGACACAGAAGTTTTCCACATGAAAAGGATCACGCAAGGGGGTGAGACTGTTAAAATACGTCATACGTCCGCACAAAGCTACACAGACCTTGTGGACATGTTAAGCATTAACCAGACTTCAGGCAGTAATTTTACTTTATTTTATTTTATTATTATTATTATTTTTAAGTTATTTTTTGGGGCTTTTTATGCGTTTAATTACAAAGGATAGGACAGTGAACGGAGAAGGAAACAGGGTGAGAGTGGGGAATGACATGCAGCAAACAGGCCAAAGTCTAGATTTGAACCTGCTTAAGGGTAAACCTGATGGGGCACGACCTAGACTGCTAGTCCATCTGCACCCTGGTGTTAAACAGTCATTTGACAGCACCTCCACAGAAAGACAAAAAAGATCCCAGTGTCAGAATACCGTCCCTGGAAAGGTGACAAAGACGCCCAGCAGGGACGAGCAGAAAACAAAGATGGAGGAAACTGGAGATGTGACTCTCTATCTGGAAGAGTGAGGTGTGATTGTTCAGGTCCTCCACCAGGCTCAGAATGAGAGTAATTGCAATAATACAGTGTGAGGATGCTTTCCACACAGGACGTAGAGGTCAACCAGGTCAACTTTGAGGCATTGTGGAGGAGGGATTTAAGGAATTAGTGCCAGAGAGACTGGATGCACTCATGAAATGTGTATTAAAGAAAAGGGGATGAAGCTTAGTGAGAGAGAAGGAGAAGAAAATAGAGGCTGACCCTTCGTCTGAGTGGCTGGCTTGGAGAATTATCAGTTGCTGCAGTAACTGGCTCAGTGACACGGAGCCACCCGACCCACTTCAATCTCCACCAGGGGAAGGGGGTGTGAAGAGGGATGGGAAGTGTGTGTGTGTGTGTGTGTGTGTGTGTGTGTGTGTGTGTGTGTGTGTGTGTGTGTGTGTGTAAATTAAAAGTTTGAGGAGAGTGACCTTTTCACACTATGAGCTCTCACAGAGGTCACACCCTGTCGTAAAAACTGACATTTTTTGTCAAATTGCTGTGTCCTCTGTTGGCGCTCGATGCTCCAGTGACTCAGTCTGTGAAGTCTGAGTGTGTGAGTGATGTGAGCACGACGCACGGAGCCTCTCACTTTAGTTTACTCACAGCTTTGCTGCTGAGAGTATATTAGTGGTCTAAAGACACAATCTTGGATCTCATCGGCTACCACCAGACGAGGATGTGTCCTCTGAGGAGTGGGGGAATGGACTAAAGCTGCTAATAGCCCCAAGAATTGTGCATCATTTGCCCCAATCTGCGACATCTCAAGGTCTAATTCAGAAGGTATACAACGCGGGTGACATTAAAGTTCTCCACTGTGGCTGTGGCAATGAGCCATCAGCATCTCCACCCTCTGCAGCACAGAGCTGTGCTGTGTGCTCTCATCCTGATGACACTCAGGTCTGTCCACATGCAGCTGATAACTGGACTGAGGATGGAAAACCTCATACAGTGGATTGTGGAGACGATTTGTAACAAATGTGACAGATTTTTACAATTTAGAGGAAGAAAGCAAAGAGCAGATTCTTCAATCAAGAAATCATATCACTGTACACATGAATTCTCAGGCTGCGCTCTGTGTGGACTGCTTTATCCCCTTAATAACACAAAAGACTGTAAATTTAGTTATCCAGAGGTGGAACTGTGGTCATGATCAGTGGTTCCAGAATCAAAAAGTATTTCAAATTGAATATTTTCTCCATAATGATAAAAACTATCAACATAAATAGGGGCTTGATTCAATATAAAAACATGCAAGCAGAAAATGTTTGAGCTGTTTTTCTTATTTCTTTGTTGCCACGAGAGCCACAAAGTGTTTAAACCAGGATAACAATGCTATCATGATGGTTGGTGAATCTAGGAAACATGATAACGTGCACACAAGCAGTCTCATTTCCTTCTATTCAGCTTATTATGTCACTTTTATTTTATTTTTTTGATAGCTTTTTGGTTGATAGTGTATCCCCACAGCAGGGACATCCACTAACAGTTGCTACCAACAATCAGCAAATGGTAAAAATGTCACTTTGTGTTTGACCCTTTTAGCCCTCCTGTTTATAAATGAGACTTTTTGGTCATGAGGCCGTCTTTCACAGGGAAAAGACCTAATTTATTGCAAATGAGTGCAAAATAGCTTTGTATGAAAACATCACTGGCACTATTAGCTTTGCAGCACAGTTTTTGGTGCATTTAACCCTTTGTGTGCTTTAGTTCATTTGCACAAGTTTAGCAGTGATGGCCAGCTTCTTAATGTTTCCTCTGAAGGAGAAGTTCAGGATAGAGGAGTTCAAATTTGACTTCTTTCTGCACACTGTGCTATGACTATCAGAGTAAAAATAATGAAAAATTAAACTTTTTATTAAGATTTATTTGTCTATTTTTTTTTATTCGTCATCATTTTTTAGTGTTACACAACTTTATCTGTGTTTGTGTCCTGGCTCTAACCTCAATCCCTGATGTTAATTTATCCTTGCAGAGACTGAGGAGTGATGAGAATATTTCTTTAAGTCTCGTATTGGAGCCTGCAGATAGATGCTGGAGTGGTGGTGAGGTCAAAGTTCAAGCCCAGCATCTATGCAGGGCAGCAGGGGTAATGGCAGAACCGAGGCTGAGATTGGAAATCCAGCAGTTCAGTTTAAACTGACTGTAAAAATGGGAGGATAGATTTGTCGTGTAAGGCTGGTCACGAACAAGACTACACACACACACACACACACACACTAGACAAGACACTAGATTGGTTACATTTCCTGCTCTGCTTCTCTCTCTGCTTTTTTTGGGGGGTATTCTGTTAGAGGTGGAAAACCCAGAACCATAAACATCAAACCTGTTTGCTGTTCTCATTCCCAGGTCAGGCGGCTCCATCCTGGTCTGGAGCAGCATTTAGATCTTATTGACACCACATACTAGTGGATTACTTGAACAAATGATTAGTAACACCAAGCTCAGAATCAGATCAGGTGACACCCTGATCACTGGCGGTAGCATATCGGGGACTAAATGTGGCCTCAGGTTTTCCTCAGTGTGAGAGTGACGCATGTGGAGTGTGAAATCAGTGCAGATCCAGCTGCCTGCATGAACTAGCTCGCAGGTGTTGCTCCATTTTCACACAGACTCCACTCTGGCTCTGCAGGAGAGAGACCTGAGAAAGAAACTGACGTTCTTGAGGCTGACCTGAAATGAGCAGATCTTAAGTTTGCTGATGCAGATTAATAAAAAGTAAAAGTTAAGGTTTGTTGAGTCTGTCGTCAAGAGGAGGAGAAAAAAACAAACAAAAACTTGTAGAAATGTTTGCTGGATGGAGGTCGATCCATTATTTCTGATGCATTCTAGCAAGTCTGGAAATGTAGACACCAGATTTCCAACACAGTAACCCTCTCCTGAAGACATTGTCAGTGTCATACTGACAACTAACCTTTAGTTTCAGTAATTAGGGAGCACTTCTTCTCCTACAGCACAGTAAACTTGGAAATTGGGGGAAATGCCACCCTGACTGCACTGCTTTACCACTTTACGACCCCTCTGCCCTTTACTGCAGCTCCATCTCTCTTTTATTGGAAAAGAAAACTTTTTTTTCTCTCTGCACACAGCATCTCTTGCTTTAGCCTCCATTGATTTAGCACTGAAATAAAGACAGGATATTCACCTTAGATAAAAGAACATATTTCATTTCTCTCTGTGTGATCCCTCAAGCCTGTGATTCATGCTTCCATATAAGTGCTAAATGGGCTGCAAACTGCGAGCTGGAAACCAAACCATGGAGAAGCAAACATAATAAAGCAACTATAAACATCAAAAAAGAGGGAAGAAAAGACCTGAAAGTAAAGACAGGCGATCTGTATTTTCTACCCAGTGAGTGAAAAGGTCTTCTCTGAGGCGTGCTGTGAGAGAAAACAGAGAAAAAGAGATTTTAAGAGAAGATTCTCCAGAGTGTGCGTGAGTGGCTTGGAGATAAAGGTTGTTTTTTTGAGAGATCCTTCCGTATAAATACACTTTCACTGCATTCATCCTCCAAGGCGGCCAAACACTGACACACAAGACAAAAAGTCGAGGTGACACAAAAGCACAGGGTGTTATATCTCACATTATCACATCTGATTTATCTGCTGACTCACCCTGTCCTCTCAAAAAAAACCTCAAACACTTCAGTCTGAGGTTCCAATTTCATCTTCACAAGAGAGCAGCTCACAATGCCAGAGCTCAGCTGAGGTGTCTGCACTGAAACTAATAATTACACGTCTGTTCACTGCTTTGACCTTTGACATTTAACTACACCAAGATTTAAGACGATGTTGCCATAGTGAGTTCAGAGCATTTGTAGTTGGCTTCCTGGTGCTGTAATGAACGAGTGATTAAAGTTAGGCTGTCGCAAAAATGATATGATTCATAAGCCTGATATGAGGAGTCTGTATCACGGACGGAGTAACAGTGAAAGCGAAATGTTGATCGTGGTTTTTTGGACAGCTTTCTTTTCACTGAGGCATAAAAAAGAAAAAAAATAAGGGAAAAACTGCAGAAGAAATTTTTATGTAAAAAACCCCCAAAATATTTCAAAATGCAAAAGTACAGTTATTATACACGCATTCAGCTTGATTTCTGCAAGTGAAGATATACTTCAGAAATTTGTTGACTCATAATATGTTGAGTTTCCTGGAAACCTTGGGTAGTTCTTCACAAAAAATAAGTAATAATAATAATAATAATAATAATAATAATAATAATAATAATAATAATAATAATAATAATAATAATAATAATAATAATAATAATAATAATAATACCTCTTGAAGTAAAGAGAGAGGTGGGTTATGTTTCTCAGGTGAAAAAAGGCTGTTCTCATGTGCTGAGAAACATGGTGTTGGGGAGAAAAAAAAAAAGCTTCCTGTCAAAAATAATACCAGGGTTATGAATGTGAGGCGAGGAGGAAGAGATGGTTGAGTTGTTGACTAGAAGACTGACAGAATGGGAAAAATTTGTGGTCAGTTTTGGCATATTTCATGGGTTTATGGAAAGATGATGGACAGCAGGAGGAGATCTTAGTCCAAAAACACAACTTACATAATATCAGCAATCAGATAAAAGACACCAATTCAGATAGATATCACAAAATTCAGCATGTGAAGCCACCACGGATCAATCCACAGCCTTTACAGCCATCATAAATGTATGACACAGCGTCAGCAGTCGCTAAGTCGCGTTTTCATCCCTTGGTTACAGGTTCGCTGGAAGCCATCCAGAATCTGATTAAAATCGTTGGCTGTCCAACACTTTTATGATTGAATTACCCCGAACGCAGCTTTGTCACTTTCTTTGCAGCCTGCAGACCCGAGGATTTAGAGGCCAGTCTGTGTGCTCTGCTTACAGACGAGGAGAACTGGCAGAGACGTCATCACACAGGAGGTTTTTAGACTGCTTGATATGATCACAAGTAAACTGTGTGTTAAATCTAGATTGAATCTAGATGCACTGTTAGATTTAAGCTCTGCTTCCTCAAAAATTCAGTTGCCCTCCCTAACCGACCCGAGTGTTCAGTATCCACCTGTGTTTTTAGTCACAAGTGTGTTAACTGTGTCCGCAACCGCTCAGACAATGGAGACAATGTTAGCTGTAGGCAGCATACAGATTTTCACTGATACTCTGCACCTTTGTCTCCCAGGCGTCCTGAGGGCATAGTTTCTGTTCCCCTGCGAATATCTGGGGGCTGCTGTGAGCAGAAAGACACCTAAATTATTCACAGAGGTCTGTGACGGTGGCTGAGGGACACAGCACTTTCAGGCTGAGAATAAACACTGCATGAATTCAAAGAGCTGATGTGAAGCTTAAGATTTAAAACCTTATCTGCCTGTTTAAAGTTTTATTCCCCCTGTGAAGGCTCGGCTGGAATCACACGAGCTGAGATCTTTCCGATCTTTCCGACAAAAGCATGCTGACTGAGAAAACAGCACAATGTGCTGCTTTCTATGAAGCTGTACTCTCAAATTTAAGGGGATTGAGCCTTTATGATTAAAGCGTACTTCGTCTGAACATCTCAACTGACTTGCAACATCCATCTGTAGGACTACAAGACAAAACGATTGACCTTTTCAATTCTCTGCGGTATGTTCCCATAAAGGGAGAGTTCACACCATCCATCACATGCTTAGTCAAGCATTCACAGTTGTGCAATCTCGCGCTGGTTCAGGTTGGATGTCTTAGATGGGCACTTTGAGGAGAGAGTCTAGATTGCCTTGTTTAGAGGTCTTCAACAATGCACCTATCAATGATGCAGGGCTTGACATGTTTCCCTCTCTGCTCCTGTCTCTCCTGAGAAGAGCTGAAAGGCCATTTCACCACCAAGTGACTCCAAATCAATTGGGGTGGGAGGGATTAAAGGCAGACAAGCCTTTCTCTGCCTGTCCGGAGCGATACCCACTGTCTTTGCTGATGCAGCCGCACTCTTTCACACCTGACAACAGCCTCTACCCTCAGAGGACGGGACTCAAAAGAAAGAAATCCAGGACAATAGCAGAGGAAAAGCTATGAGACATCCCTGACTAATTTTGCTGTTAGATCTCTACCATCCCAACAAGACTTTTCAATCAGCCCAAAAACCCACCAGCGCTTCAATTATGCATGGAGAACAAGTAGGAGAGCACCAGAAAAAGGAAGTTATCACATGATTGGAAGCGGAGAACAGGGGAGGGGTTGGGGGGGGGTTGAGCCTGCCTGTCTAGAGCGCTGACAGAGACGCAGACAGATGCAGAGGGAAATGGGGCCTGCAAGCCAAGAGCAGAGTACAAAGCACAGAGCTAGAGACCAAAGCTCTGGTCCAAACACAGACAAACACTGACACAGGAGAGCAAAGCTTCTTTACTTCTTCCTGCTGCGGATGTGTGCCGGCAGCAGAAATAGCAGCTGCCTTGTTTCACTGCTTTCTTTCCTCAGTATTCCAAGACGGATGCTCAGACAGTCCTACGAAGAGACGGAAGACCGTATATAAAACAGCCAGTGATTTTCTAATGAGGACAGTGAGATAAAAATACATAAAGAAGGCTGATAACAGAGGGGAATGATCATCCACAAGGCTCTAATTAAACGACTACTGCCGCTTGCTGTTGCCATCAAAGGTGCTTATTGAGATATCTTACGAGTCGTTTGCGTGCAATAAAACGTAAACACGTTAAGGAAAATAAATATCTATTTATGTGGATGCGGTACCATTTTACGAGTGCCTCTTTTCCTGCACATTAGCTGCCATGCCTGTAGAGGCACACAAACTCTTGCCTGGTATAAATATCTCTCACTGTCTGCCAGTGCAGCCATGCTGAAAATCCTCAGAGGTGGGCAGACGGTTGGACAGCGTCCCATTGAGTTTCACTAGTTGAAGGGCTTAATGAGTGTGCTGGCTCAGCAGAGGGGGAGCATGGCAAGAGACTTGTGTATCATGCAGGTTGGACACTCAACCTGCTCCCTGCATAGAACCTGGACCAGAGGAGCAAAGGGCTTAAGGAAATTGGAATTCCCTAATGCACCCTATGGCAGCTATAGTGTGCTGTAAGTAAAGAAGAGAGAGAGCCAGAGCGTCAGACTCAGCACATTTTCCGGCTTCTTTTCACCCCTCACAGTATCAAATTGAACCCAAGACTCAAAGTCAGTGTAGAGGGCAACAGCTAAATGGATTTGTAAGGGGACATCTGCTGTGGAGAGTTCCCGACAGAGCTGTCCATATGCCTCACACATATACGTCTCTCACAAAAGCAACAACACATTTTCAGAGAACTGCAGAATTATCTGTGCTACTGGGTAGGCACAGTGAGGCTTCTCTGAAGCTGACCCTGCCTGACTGTGTGTGAGGCTGACTACAAGAGAACAGCATGTTGTTACAAATGTTTCCCAAGAGCTGGACCATTGTTGGTCTGTAAGTAGATGAAGGCTGCTGCCGGGCCTGGGATTTCTACCTGGAAATCTGAGGTGCATTGTTATTGCTTTACCTCCAGGGCCAGTCGTCCTGATCTCCAGCAAAAATAGGCTGCTATGTGGACGGTGAACTGTTCAGGGGAAAGTTGATACTAGGAGTGTGTGAGGAAGGTGATTCACTTCTTATTCTGCAGCTGCAGGGACGAGCACCACTCAGTCCACGAAGATCTGACCTTCCGCCGATGCTGGAAACCAACATCCATTAGAGACGCAAGCGCACCGCCTTTCATTCACCACAACGCGAGGAAGGCTTACTCATGCTCCCGATGAACAAGAGAGATTTCATTTCCGACGGGTGAAATGGCTGAGACCCAAAACGAATATGCGGGGGAGAAGTGAAGCCTTGATGTGCAGCTGTGCCCAAACAAGCTGCGTCTATTCACTGCGTGTGCTTTCACATGCTTCGTGGAGGGGTGGAACAAATTTTTTAACAAATGCATATCAGCAAAATAGTGAACATATAAGCATATGTTTATTTCTTAAGCAGTGCTAGTGTGAATGGAAACACTCCTGTTATGCAATGCGAGGCATTATGCATCCCTGGAGGGACTGAGGGGAGATGAAGACGCAGAATATGCACATCAGCTTAAGTGAAAACCAGAGCACCAAGCGGATGCCTGGCGAGAAAAGAGGATATCCAGATTGAAAGACATGTAATCAATAGCTACTCTGCATGCCATGCCACGGGGTGAATGACTATTTCCCTGCACTTAGTGTATAAGGGGCTTTTTAATACTCTTTTCACTTCAGAGTAAATTATTCACCACACTTTTAAAGACAGAGCTGAAGGAAAAAAAAAATAGATAGAGAGAGGTTTGCTAATGTTATTACACTCTCTCCTATGAAGAGATAAAGTAGCCTGACGCTGTAGAACTGAGACTTTTATTGTTGGCCCTGCTCCATGTCTGCTTATATCTTACTTGTCCCACTGTTGCTGTTTTTTTCCTGCTGCAGGCAACGCTTCTGTTTCTACTATTTCCACACCCAAGCTTGTTGCAGTCCGTTCTATAATTCATGCCATAATTCTTGCTGCACTTGGGCAAACAAAAAAAACAAAAAACAAAACAAAAAGAAGCTTTGGGAATATTTGCAGACCTGCCGGAATGAGGGAATTCTGCAGAGCGCAGCATCTCCCTTCCCCCCACCCGCTCTTTTAGTCACGAGTGCGCAGCAGCACAAATGCTGAAAAATTGACCTTATTTCAGGAATGTGTGCCACAAGTGACTTCATTCTGGAGATAATAAAGTAAGAGTGTAAGCACACATGGAGCAAAAGCAAGGCCTTACATTAGAAAATACAGAGAGCCAATCTGTATTCATGGAGGTGTTGTGCGCCTTCAGGCAGCACCTGAATGTTGATGATGCTCCGTCTGCTCCTCATCCGGATGGGAGAAGAGGGGGTGCTTCTATTCCACCTTTGGCATGACAGCCTCAGCACCTGAGTCTTGTCTAGAGGACAAAGAGAGCTGCTCATCCATCATTATGAAAAGCGTCTCCTGATTTAGACAAGACTGAGACGTATAAGAAAGAAAAGCTATTGATGCGTGATGAAGACCTGTCAGCGGAGACATCGACAGAAACGACGTCGCTGAAATAGCTCGGCTCACTCCGACTAAAACCACTTTCTGAGGAGAAACTTTAATGTGCCTCAAGTTACTTTCTCTGCCATATGGTGAGGCCCTGATCCCTGTGGTTGTTTAAGAAGTCTCCTCTACACTCTTTCTCTTGCTACTTTTTATTCATCACAGAAGAGCTCAAGCAGGATCTAAGGTGACAATTAAGAAGGTGCTTTTATGCCTTTACTTCTATAAGACGAGACTTATCTTGTGCGGCTCCCCTGGGAAAGCACCCTCAGTCACCACTTGAGAGTACAACTGCTTCAAACATCCAGCGAACACAAATTTTCTTTTATGCAAGAAGTGTCAAAGACTGGGGAAAACATGACAACGTTCTGCAACCAAACGCTGCTAACGCTTCCAGTCTCTCAGCGGTGTAAAGGTCAGATTTTAATGTCAGCTTGATGGCACACACAGCTTTCTTGTCCGTCTCCGCTCCTCCACCCTGAATCGGCTCATTGGAGGCGCCTTTACAGCTGACATGCTAATTAGTGCAGGAGGGAAATGGACTGTGTAACTACTCCTTTCTGGTCAGCCAACCCTTTGAATCCTCATCAGCCCCTCATCTCAATGCACTGGACCGTACAAAGAGACATATCACTAAATAATAGCGGGGCATCAATCGCTGTATTAATGTTGTGATATAATCTTGGCTGTATTATTCAGCGTAAGTCACCTCAGGCTGTGAGAGCAGGAGACGAAGGAGAGAGGGGAATCAGGAAGCGGGAGATTAAATGAGGCTTCATTCAGGCTGTAATGTTGCATGGAGGATGCTGTAATACGATTCCATGTGTGACCTCCGCTGGACAACCCACATTAACTTCCTATCCCGCTCTGAGTAAACGCTGAGTCAGTAGATGAAAGATGTGTGGTTATTAGCGTCAATACATTAAGGTTAAACGGCATCAGTCCTCTTTGGAAACAGCAGTATTCTTGTTTTAGGGGACAGGGTGAGTAGTGAGGATGACAAACTGTGAAGGAACGTATGGATCAATGCCTGCTCAGAGAAACAGTGTTGGAATAAATCAATACTCATTACATCTGTATTAAAGACCTGTCAAAAAAAAAAAAAAAAAAACAACCTCAGAACACTTTGAGCTCATCACAGTGACGCCTCCATATCATATACGTTATTCTCAGAAGAGCGTGTCAGAGCAGAGCAACCTGAGAAGCGGTCAGCTGGTGGAGAGCAGGGTGGGGTTTTAAGTCGTTGTAGTTAGTGCTTTAGTGTAACCCCTCTTCCCTCCCACACACACACACACATCCACTGCTGCCCCTGTCATCTCACAAGTGTGCATATTTTATCTCACTACTTTATGGACGGCTCTCAGAGGCCCTGCAGGGACTTTTAATGTATGCATGAAAAGTCATTCATTTTAATGACAACTTACTTCGTCCTCTCTGGTGGTCTACGTCCTGATGTCTTATTTAAGGCGCTGCTTCAAACATTTCTGACATTTAACATAATCTTTGGCACTTTACTGCAAAGTTTATAAATAAAACAGAAACTCACTGGCAAAACTATCTTCTGAGGATAAAAACATGTTACTCAGTGTTTACCTCTCTTGGTGGGTTAGATTACATTTCTTAAAGTCACAGGTCACTTTGTCAATGCATTGACATGCTATGAGTGGAGTCAGGCCTGGATGTCAATCATGGCCCAAGGTTCATTTTCATGCAGCCCCCGGCTTTCATCTTATCATGTATTAATGATGTCACTGATATGAATCATTTCCTTTCAAGATCACAAACCAAACCAAAAACCGTCCAATAACGCCACACTAAACTACATTTTGACTGCACATAGGCTACTAGTATAAAGCTGAAGCTTGACTCTTACAGCGGACGTGTTTAAATGAATGTTTATGATATGAAAATGTGATTCATGAAAGTCCAAAGTTCAAAAAACACATTAGGGAACACAAGCCTGGATTAAAGTAATGAAATGAGGCAGAAAATGGGGGGAAAGGGCATAAAAAGAGCTCAGGATGCAGGATAAAAAAAACAGTTTTTTGTTTGCAGGTCAAAATAGTCTTAAAAACATCTTTTAAAAACAAACAATCCTGATAAGTTTCAGATCCAGATCCTGTCATAAAACATCCTGATATATTTTCCCATATCGCCCCCTAATGGAGAACATTTTCCCTGGTCAGAAGCAGAGTTTGCTGATGTTTATGATGTTGTGATGATGGAACAAGTATGTTTGACGAAACTTATTGACTGATTTTTACAGAAATCACTAAAAAAAAAAGTATTCAGATGTTATTATTATTGTATCCTTTATTTAACCAGATTTAACTAGACCCCATTGAGATCTGAAATTTCTTTTTCAAGAGGGACCTGGCATGGCAGTAGCAGACAGTTACACAACAAAAACAACAAATACATTCAGACATCAGCACATAGAAACCAAGCCGTTCTGGAAACACCAGTTCGAAATGGAACAAGAAGCAGTGAAGAATAAGAACAGTCACATTGTGTTGCTGGTCCTTGGTTATTTTATATGATATATATTAAAAAGTGTGGGTTTGATTTGTAAAGCCAAAGCTGCAGCTATAGATGTACATAGAAAGGATTATTATTTCATAATAACACTTTACGCCATCAGGAGAAAAAAACCTCTGAGCACCGAGACCTTCTAGGAAGTCTACGGCCTCAATCACTGCAGAGCATGTCGTTAAATCAAGGCACATTGTGTATATTGTTCGCTGAATAATTGAATAAATTACATACTTTTCTGCACCAAGGCCACATGACGACCAGTGTGCTCATTGCACTATGTGTTCGTCACTCTCCAGTTGCCACTTGTGACCCCCGTCGTAACTTGAAGAATTCTCGCTGCTTTAGAAGAGACAGCTCTGTCATCAGACACGAGTTCAAAGACAAAGCTAACAGGGGGGGATTAGTTTCAGCAGAATATTGTGAGCAATTTCTGTACGTGATGGCCACACTGCCACACTGGCTGCCGGCTTGGTCTCGAGCCAAAGCATGAATCATACAGCGGACGGGGCAACATTTTGTCAAGGGCCATCAAATGTGAGTTAAAGTCATCCTATGAGACTTCACCTCTCCTTTTCAGGCAGTGAATCAGAGAACAAATGTTGAGCTTATGCTTGAGATAACTTTTTTGAACAAACATCTTCATTTTTTTTTTTTTTGTTCAGAATGATTTGAAAACAAGACAATCGCACAGGTCACAGTGAGAACGAAAAACTGGGACAAGGCAACATCCAAGTTATGAAAAATGTAAGTGTGTCAGTGAAGTCCAAACTGCTGTCCCAGTTGTTTGGAGAAAATTAAATTTTTCTGGAGCTACAGGAAAAACTGCAAAGCAAGAGGATTTTTTCTTATATTTACCACTTGAAGGTTGATCTCTCAATCCAAAAGGTCTTTTTCAAGAAAAGATGTCACAAGATTAGATGGGATCAGATAAAATGGGAGGATTCTGTTTGCTCAGGCTCAAAATGTTGCGATGATGTGTTTGAGAGGGAGGCTGAGCGGCTCTCATGTGGGTAAACTCTTGCTGGCTGACAGGGGATTTCACACAGGCCGACAAACCTCTACTGCGTCCAAAAAAACATGATTACAGAGTAACACAACACACAGATACAAATCCTTTAAAGCTGCCTGTCACTGCACTTTCCCAGGCAGTCAGGGTCCTGGTTCCTGACTGTGATTGACGAAAAACTCTTCAACAACAAGTTCGTTTGGTTAATCGCTTAAAATGATCTATGTACACCTTGCAGAAACTGAAGCTAGCGTGCTAGCCTTTAAAGCTCCATGTCTGCTGCATGTAACTGGGATATTTCTCATGCCTCCGCTAATCTCTGGTGTCAAAGCAGTTGTGTGAGGAGGTGGGGGCTCACACAGGAGAGGTCACATAGAGAGGCAGCTAATCTTTATATCTACTTTCTGTCCCACTATCTATATGTGTGTGTGTGTTTGAATGTGTAAAAATCCCAACCAGCCTCCTGGAATGGTGAGGTGAATGTGACCAGCACAGAGCATTTCAGGCAGCTCTGGTTGCCTTTGTTAACAGTGTCCTCGTGGGAACACCCTGGCCCCTCGCAGATTTAGAAGCCTGTCAAGCACGCCTGTGGTCCAGGTCAGTGTCAGAGGGCTGAGGTAGGTCAGGTCCCCGGAAAGCCAGCAACACGAGTAAGCATAAACCTGTGATACTATTTCCTGTCGAACTCCTCCGTGGCAATGGCACCCCGTCATCTAAATGCAAAGTGAGCAGGGGGAAGGGGGCTGCAGGCGGTGGGTTTTATGTGGGAGCTGACAGCTGACAGGTTCATCATTTGTGTCCGGGTCCCCTCAGAGCAGCAGTTATAAATACATTTCCTGGAGTACAGGCTCAGTTTGAAGGAGTTTGGGAAACTGTGTTATTTTCCGAGAAATGCTGAAGTCAGGTGGATTTGATGAGAAATGCGGCTATCAGACATATTTATAGTGGTACACAGTGACCGCTGCACCTCGGAGTTGTCCACCTTGAATTTCAAAGGTTTTTTTTTTTTTTTTTTTCTTCCAAAGACTTCTTAACTTTGAATCCATCTTATGCAAGGCCATGCAGCAAGGACACGGCTCTACAAAAGAGGCCTTAGCAATGATCAAAGGAAGACAGATTCCTTTGCCTCTCAGCTGGGTTTCTGGTTTTATTGTGGAGATTTGCAAGCCCATACATCCACTGAAACTTCACTGCACAGCAAATCAGATGCGGACATTTGGAAAGCAGCAACACTTCTCAAGAATATTACTTATCGAAAGAAGTTTGTCGGGAACAGTTTGATGCATGAGCCAGAAGGAAATGAGAAAAATGCGCAACAATATTTATTAGTATTTGGATAATGATTTGACATCTGGTAAATAATCAAAAGGTTTAACAAATGATGCAATGACAGCTGTGTTGCACATGCATGTGCGTAGCTGTTAATCGATTTGAATTACATGAACTACTGCAAACAGCACCAGTAGCTTGTTGACGCCTTCGACATGAAGTCCTCCAATTCTTGAGTTTCTCAACAAGCTTCCAACAGGATCTGAGAGGAATTATAGGTTACAGTTAAAGACGTCATCAAAAGATGTTTCTGTGCTGCGATCCTGCAGGAGGACCTGAATTGCCACTCCTCTTGAGGTGCATTGGGTCCACATGCTACGTCAGTAAAACCATGAGTCCCTCTGACACATATAATGAAGTAAGGTCAGCTGAAGTCCAACCAGCCGCTGAGCTGATTGAGGTGGTTATATATAGACAGCACTGGCAGGCTACCTCTTAGAGGGGACTCTGCTGGGGCTCTGTCACAAGGCTTCCCGTTATTTAGTTCAACATCTTTAATCTAAAATCAGCCAATGGCGTAATGGAGCTGGAGCCTTTTCCATGACACAAACCAAAACAGTATTTCCCTCACATGGGAAGGAGATGAAGTGAATCAATTCAGAATAAATGGGGGGATGATGAGGAATTAATTGTGCATACACAGGAGGGAGGGTGCAGAGTTTGAAAGGCAGATCTCAAAAGCAGGGCAGCAGGGGGCATGGTTGGCGGGGGTCGACCATCTCCTCCTGTGACTCAAAGGGAACATGCCTGTGGGATCCAGAGGACACCATCTGAATAGGTCAGTATTTCAGAAGATGTTAATGTGAGCGGGTTATGCAGTCTATGCAAGCAGGGGGGTTTTCAGAGGAGACAGAGTATGTGACCGAGTTTTCAATGTCACAGTCTGATGGTATCATACCAAAAAAAAAAGCCTGAAAAGTTCTCTCTTTGGTTTAAAGTGTTGCTCTGTGAGGAGTGATACCAAACGTTGACTGCCACTCTCCTAGTCTGACACCTGCTTATAAAACAGGAATCATGTCATCCAAACTTTAGGGGTGCTCGATGCCTGATTCTAAACCATTTTTCTGTTTTCTCCTTATGTATCATGTCTCGTAGCCTAAAGGTAAGGCAGTTTGTGTTTGATAGATTATTATTTCTTTACTGTAACAATCTTTCTTGGCAATAAACCTTGAACAGTCATACAGCCTGTTCATTTTACTTTGAAATGGAGCCACATCTGAGTAAGGAACAGGCCTTTGTGAGATGAGCAGCACAGCCGAGTAAAATTTGCCAAATCCTCTCTGCCAATGTCAAACAGCTCATTCTGCCATTGACTCTTGTTTGGTGTGTGATGATTGTTTTGATGCTTTTCCAGGGCTGTGAAAGGAATCCAATGCATTTCATCCACCTCCACATCATCACAGAGGAAAATGTCCAAGGCAGGATTTGTAGTCAACAAAGCGAGACATGCAATTCTGCCTGGCAACATAAACAATTGGTTTATCTCGCACATGATTTGAAAAGACTCAGTTGGGTGCAGACATTGAGAAACAAACATTTTGTTTGTTTGTTTGTATGAAAAGTGACAGTTAAGATATTTTATAACCATTTGGGTGGTAATGACTTTGAACATTTGGCTACCCTCCACACTGCTGGTCTCTTAAGTCCTACCTGTTTGGTTTTAACATTTACGCCAATTTTTATTTACAGCTTATTTTTTTCCTTATATATTCATGGATATTTTGTGCCTTTTATTGTCACTTGGATAGAATTTCCTTATTATCAAGTGTGCGGTAGCCAGATGCAATTTTAGCTGATTAAATTGATTTGCCGACACTGAAAAATTGTTCAGAGAAATCACGAGCAATGCTAAGAGCTCATTAAGTCTCCCTGCAGTTGTCGAGGCAAAATGTTCATCTGCTTTCGTTTTGTTCATTTCACATAGTTTCATTCAGTCACCAAGGATTTACAGAAATTTAAGGATATTCCATTCATCAGCATGTGAGTCTTTTTGTTATTTTAAGAACATAAATATTTCATTTTCAGTAATTTAAGTTTTGTCATTTTGAGTGCAATGTACCCTTTGAGTACATTTGTAACCTGGTGTACCCTTAACCTTAATTTATGAGCTTTTGTAATTGTAAATAGGCATGTGCTGTATCATCATAGGGTTACCATAATGGAAACTATGGGTCCATGCGGCAAAAAGAAGGAAAAATAAATAAATAAACTTTTATTTACAGGCAAAATCTGACAAATCTGATTTCACTAAGCAAATCCGAAGTCAAGGTTGTCCCCCGGGCAGGCTGTGTACACCTGCAGTTTGTTTATTTTTTTAAATGGAGACCTTCAGCTCACGATCCTGGACTATTTGCCAAGTAAGTGACGATGATCAATAATGACTGAGCATGTGTGATAAATAAACCTCTCAGTATAGCAGCCTACCAGGAGACTGAACTTTAAGGTATTATTGGATCTTTCCCTCATCTGACATGTGTTTGAGTCTGTTTTCCTTCATTTCAATGAGTCTCTGGAGTCACTCTGTCGCAGGAGTGTGCAGGTGCGACGACTGGAGAGAAGAGAAATTGAAAAATGAAACTCTCCGAAGAATCTGGAGAGTTGGAACATCTTCAGACATTAAAACTGAATGAATGGTAAATAGTGGAGAAAAAAACCCACTCTGTTTAAAGAGAGGAGCTCCCACAGGATGAATTTGACAAGAAAACAAACCAAACTTTATCACACATTATAAAAACCAGCCTGGAGGTAAAAGAGAGGGAAACAGATCTCGGCTTGTTTGTCGCACTTTACATATTGATTATGTCAAATAAACCCGAGACATTAGAGAGCAGCTAATTTAAATGATTTATAGACTGAAAATTAGGATACACATCCAGTGGAGACAGTGAGCTCATGACACAAATAACAATAGAGGGATCATTTGTTTTTTAAAGGATGTTAGAAACCGGTTTATAATCAAGTTTTAGAGAAGACTTTTCCTTCTAAAATTGTTTTTTGATTTTTTTTTAAATTGTTGTAACAAAAAGCATTATGATGGTGAATCTCAGTCTTGGGCTCCCAACCTCAACAGAGGCCATAAGATCTCCAGATAGCTGGAATAATAAAGAAGAAGGAAATAACTTGTTTCAATGTTTGTTTGGTTTTTCAGTCAGCTTTGGAAATCACATGGATAACTGGTTATAAAGTTGTTGTAGTTCTGTCTCAGCGTGTTGGCTGAGCTGTCATGGTGTTCACACACAGGCTGCTAGATGGTTGAAGGGTTGTGAACAGACGATATCACTCTGAGGGTCACGACTCGAATGTTTGAGAACGACGGATCCGTTCAGCAAACTAACCTGTTACTTGAACTTTGAATAGTCTGAAAGGTTTGCTCTTCTTGTAGGGGGGAGTAGAGTGTGTGTATCCTGGCCTGGTGGTCTCAAGCTACATGCTTTGCCATACATCCATCTACAAACTCCTCCAGTTTTTTTTTTGTGTCTGTCACAAGCATCGATTTCCAGCCGTGAGAAATGAAGCCAATGCAGAAGTTCTAAAAACTGCTGTTCTTCCAGATTCTTCAGATCCTTCTCTTGAGTTTCTAGAGTTTCTAGAGTTGGTATGACGGGCAGTCAGAAACAGAATAGAGGGCGGAGGCTTTGGGATGTTAGCTGTTGAGCCTCCCTGAGGTGTCGTGGGCCTGACTTGATAAAACATCAGTAAATGGAAGTTCCCACTAGATAACTCCACTGAAGTCTAGTGGTGTTATCATCACCTGGAACTGTTTTTACCAGTTCCAGGTTCCAGTTCCAATGTACCTTAGGATAACAGCACAGGGATGAGGCTCATTACTGAACACTATTCATTTAATTTCAAACACACACACACACACACACTCCCTCATGAAGACGCCTCTTTGCAAAACTTTAAATGAATTTAAGCAAAAAGAGCGTTGCTCATCTTTGGGGTTTTATGACTCCTTTTATGATTTAATAAATGAACAGATATAATTGGACAAACTGCTCAAACACAAACAGGAAAATTCTCAGCACACACACACACACACAAACAAACACTATGAGTGTGTCCATTGCCTACTAGCGTGAAGCTAATGTCCGTACAGTTGGTGCATTAGCTATTCAGGGCGCATTAACACAAACGGCAAAAACAGCCCAGAGGTCATTCATGCAAATGATGTGAGGAGAAAATCTCCTTCACTTCCTGTCAGGGGATACCTTTAAAGGTACAGTGTGTCTTATTAGCATTCAGCAGAGTGGACCAGGCAGAAAAAAAAAAAAAAAAAAATCATAATTATGTTCAATGTAAAATCGCCTGAATATAAAAGTCGGTGTGTTTTTTTTTTTTTTACTTAGAATCAGCTTTTTCTGTCCACACTATGCAGGCTGCCATCTTTCACTACAGCACAGGATGAGCTGAACACTAACATAAACCTTTATGGGTTTAAGAAGGGGCCAGGCAAAATTCAGCAGCTGGAAGAAGAAGATAAAGCAGTTTCATTGACGATGGAACCGTTTCGACATCCTTCATTTAAAATGTCTATCCACCAAATACGAAATCAGATTTCAAAGAAAAAAATCTTTTTATTTATTTATTTTTTTGAAAATACACTCTTCTGACAGTGGCTGTTAAATAAACAGCAAAAGTAAAGTACGCATTTTAATCCTATTCACAACTATTGAAGGGAGACAGAGTAACAGGATCTCTCTGCTCAGGTCATGAGAAAAGTTGTGGATGGATGGCCGTGAGAGAAGAGAGACTTGATTAAAAATTGAACTTTCAATCATGAGAATGAAAAGGAGAAACTTTCACTCTTTAATCTGGATCTTAACTCCTCTGTTTCAAAAAGTACTTTAAGATAGATGCACTGAGTGAGCACTGAGTGTTTGATTTTTTTTCCCCCTCACATTTTGATGTAAAATGCATTATAAGCGCTGATGGAAATAAGTGCTGGGTATGCTTTTTTTTAACTGCACTTAAGACTCTTTACTCTTATCTCACCGGTTCACATCACAGGGGGATTCTCCTTTTTCCTCACTCTGATTGATGTGCTTCTGTCTAACAAAAATGGAGAGACATTCATTAAGCTTGATCTGCAGACTCTGGACACACTCATCTCTCCTGCGTGAGTGAGTGTCGGAGAAGAAAAATCCACACTAATGACTGGAAGTAAAATGAAGGGGAAAAGGAGCGCATAAAAATGAAGACTTAAAACTTGCAGTAATTTTTTTTTGCTATCTTAATGGAACAAAATGATCCTGCAGGAGACGACACCATTCATCTCCAACTATAATTATTAAGTCTGTTTCACATCACAAGAGAGAAATTCTGCGGGCTTTCAAAGGATCAACACACAATCCCTTTTAGGAGTGTTAATCCCGTAAATAGATGACTGACAATCTGATCAATCAATACATTAACAGTGTAATGAGTGTGTGTGTTTGTTTGTGAGGGCTGGCAGGGAAACCGATGAGGTGCAGCAGAGGTGGACTTCTCTAAATGTCAGGGATGATTAATTGACTTAAGCTACATCTGTCGGCCATGCTGCTCGTAGTTAGCTTAGTAAACAGACTTTCCGCTGTAATCCTTGTTAGCTGCGTACAAACACAGAGGATTGAGGAGATGAGGACCTCCACGGCAACCCGCCAAAGATTAAATCAGACCTGGGAGTAGAAACAGATTGAGTGAACACACATTTCACAGTTTAATGACTTTAATTGCCCCTAAAAAGGATCCAAATGTTTATCTTTAAATGATCACTTTAATGATATGGACTGGATTCAGCTGTGGAGGCTGCATGTAGGGGAGATAGTCCACAGAATTTAAAGATTAAGAGCAGACTTATCAGCATGGAGGCTTTGTTCGGAGCTCACACGCTCCTGGATTCTACAAATCCTTAACTGTGTCTGCAGCACCGGAGGGCAAGTGAGGGCATTACTGTACATGACAAAACAGTTAAAAACACATTTTCAGCTGAATTCAACAAGTAAGGCAGAGGAAACCTTCCATGTTGAGCATGTTTAACACACGGTGGTGTTTCAAGAAGCGTTTCTGAAAGTTTTGGAGAGTCGGAGGAGGAACGCTCACAAGATTTTCTTCCATTTGTTCAAAGGTCAGATGGCTCTCTGTGATGATTTCCTGACAGCCTACATTTAAAAAACTCAAAAATTGAATCTCTGCCACGATAACAAACATGCAGTGAAAAATAAAAAAACATATTTATGTGAACTCTCTGACCTTGGGTTTTTCTTTTTCTCCAAGCACAATTGTCAAAAATAAATTCATTTCCAAGCAGCCTGGCGTGATAAGAGCATTTTTATTTCCTTCACTGCAGACCTGCATCACTCTTTTAAACAGCTAAGCATTTTTCACCATGCTGGCACCAGACTTTCATCCAAAACAAAACAAACAAGCTTTTGCAGAAACTTGTGCAGCTGCACAGAAAAGCCTAATTTCACAAAATTGCATTGAAAGCAGAATTTCTGTCATCAGAAAGAAACAGAGCAGCGAGGCGGCACCAGGGGGGGAAACGGCAGATTTGACCTCTTTGCCAAATTAAGAAGAATTAATGCTTGATGAGTTGAGAGGTTTCGTAAGTTCCCCTCACCAACGCCTCGCCCTGCTTTTCTTTCTC
The DNA here is from genome assembly GCA_030710495.1 of Labroides dimidiatus. Classification (NCBI taxonomy): domain Eukaryota; kingdom Metazoa; phylum Chordata; class Actinopteri; order Labriformes; family Labridae; genus Labroides; species Labroides dimidiatus. The sequence continues at coordinate 7,500,179 of CM061147.1, forward strand.
CCAAGTCGCAGCATCAGTCCTCAAAAGACGATTATCACTTCATATGCAGAGCCCTTCATTATGAGCTTCCTTCAAAGGTTAAGAGGCATCCCCAGCGTCACCTCACAAGAGAGCCGCTGCTACTTTGGAGCAGCGCTCACGAGTCATCTCATACTACTGCGCTCTTCATGCAACTGATCCAGCATGAAGCCAACAGTGCAGAGCGGCTGTTCGATTGTGGTTTGATGGGAGCCCCACTGAGTGAGACAAACCTGAAGACATCAAAACGTCTCAGAGGAAAAAGATGTGTGGAAATAAACTGTAAAAGTGACCAATGGTAATACGTCAAGCTTCCTGAGTGTGTCCCCGAGGTTAAGCATGATGTCAGGGGGTATTTCTCATTAAATCAGATCAATACGGGACTGTGTGTTTGTTTATTCAACAAGCGCACAACAGGAGAAAAAACGCAGAGCAAATACTGCACACTAAGGCTTTCTGCTGCCAGAAAACCCTGGTGGCTCTCCTGAGCGAGGTGTTTTAATCACAGAAACACAGGTCTGCTCTTAGAACAATAATACCTGTGGAATAATGACTTATTCACAACAGCCTTAGCTCATAAAATTAATAACATATTTAAAAGAAACATCAAATTAACATCTGCAGCTTGACAGATGTGTCTGAATAATTCAAAGCACACACGGGGCACATTGCTAACGCCGGCGCTGACTTTCATGCTGTTTCGAGAAATTCCTTCGATGTTAACAACACTTAAAGATTAATTATGTGACTGATATTGTATGTAGCCTCATAAACAAACCTAATAAAAGTAGGACTGAGCAATCTAAGATGGAATAAAGCAACAAATGTGCGCGGAAATAAAAAGCAGGAGTGCATGCAGAGTGAATATGTAATCACTCCCTTTCCCACAGTCTTGTAAATTAAAATATTCTGTGTTGTTGAGTCACCGTGTGCAGAATTTTTACCTCTGGACATGCTTGCTTGAGTTTCATTTAAGCAAAGAGGCCTAATCACGGAATTTGTTCAAGGAAAGAGTATTCTTGAGGGTAAAGTAGATTGAGACAGATGTCAATAGGAAGGATGGTGAAAGCAGATGAGGAAAAGGGAAAATAGCAGAAACATTAACAGGACGGCTCACTGCCCAAAGCTCATTTTTTAGGTTTTTATTGCACTCTGTGACTGAATTCACAACCTGATTTTATACATTTGCAGACACGTTTTCAGACTTTTCCATATAATGAAGTCATTTAGTACAAGGATCGATTTTTAAAAAAGAACATGAACATATTCCCTGAGATGTCACCTGCTGGTTTCTGCAGAGGTAGCCAAACAGTTTATGTCATCACACTGTAAACACTGACCCTGACTCACCTCCAGTCAGCTGAGAGAAAGCCAAAGAGGTGGGCCTGTAGCTTTCTGGCAAACAGCCACAATGCGCCAAACTTGTCAGTCAAATCAGCCAAGACCTTCATTATGTCTAAGTAATGAGCATCAAGCCTCTTAAACACTTCTTACAATGTGTACAGACCTTAGACTGTGTGATATAAGGGTTTAGTCTCTATGACGTCTCCCATTTGATTCTGAATATATTGGAATATTGAAAACGATGAGCTCAACCTAACTTTGTTTATATTAGGATGAGGTAAAGAGGCGAGTCTTTGGCCTCTTCAGAGACTTCTACAGGGTGTCATCAGTCAAATCAGCCATTCCTATATATGGGTAAAACTCATGAAATTAAGAACCTTTGAAGCACAGATGCCCTAGTGGTTAAGGTCGCTCTCAAGAAACCCTTGAGCAGGCAGCCTGGGTTCAAGTCCAACCCGTAGTGACTTTCCTGCATGTCACTCCCCACTCTCACCCTGTTTCCTCCTCTATCTGCTGTCCTGTCCTCTCAAAATAAAGGCATGAGAAGCCAAAAATAAATAAATAAATAAGTGTAAGAACTTCAAAAAACAAAAGGTTATGAAAAATTAACAGTGTGTGCTGTTTTTTCAGTGTCTCCAAAGCCAGCTTCTAGTGGACACTCAAAATACTGTGGTTTATAACACTTCCACATGGGCTTCGTATTTTTAGACTGACATTACTGCTTGGATCAGAGAATAAAAAAAGACTATTCAGAATGTTTTTTTCTTTTTTCTTTAAGTTTTTTTGGGGGGCATTCTATGCCTTTAATCTGATAGGAAAGGACAGTGGATAAAGCAGGAAACAAAGCGAGAGTGGGGCGTGTCATGCAGGAAAGAGGCCACAGACTGGATTCAAACCCTGACCACCTGCTTGAGGACAAACCTCATGGGGTGCCTCAACCCCCAACATTTTTTTGGTAACCTGCCCTAACATTTTTTTCTAACCATTATTATTATTATTATTATTATTATTATTATTATTATTATTATTATTATTATTATTATTATTATTATTATTATTATTATTATTATTATTTATTTATTTATTTATTTATTTATTTATTTATTTATTTATGTTCCACATGAGTCTTAATAGGGTTTTCTTTAGTTTTGGAACCAGCCTCAAGTGGACACGTGATGAACTGCAGTTAATCACACTTCCACAGTGGCTCTATTTTCAATACTGAGGGTTTGCTCTTCACTTCAGACCTTTAGTTTGCAAAAGAACACCAATGTCAATGTCAGCTTCATTTTTACAGCTTCAGGCATTCATTTAACGACTGCACCAACAAGTAGACATTCTGAACCGGTGATTTAATCCCATACTAAATTTGAAATACAAATCTCCTTGTATATTTTTGCCACCGTCTGGTGGTGGTGTTTGTTTTCTTGGTGCTGTTGAGTCTGTCTGAATCAAAGTGAATGCAACACTAACCCTGCAGCCTGTTGGGGCCAAACAGAAGAACAAAAGAGAAAAAGGTAAAAGCCCTGCTGATAAACGGCTGTTTAAATTCTTTCATTTATTATACTTTAACTTTAGCCTCTCTCAGTCTTCACTGACTAAAGATCAAAGTCAGAAAAATCATTTGAAAAGTCCTGATGAAACTGACTGCCTCTGTGAAAAAGAAAAGCTTTTAAACCCTAAACCTCAAGCACTGGTGGGATGCTTGAAACTTGGAATTGTGCGGAGCAAGTGCTGAGGGCATAGGACAGAGATTACACAGAGAGAAGTACTTATCATGTGTAATTACTGCAGAACCTGAACACTGTTGTGGCACTTGGGTGTGTGTGCAGATGATGGAGGTTAATACAGCAGTGGAGGCAAACTGGGCAGGAAGTCAGTGCTTGTTGACACAAATTCCTGCTCGGAGAAGATAATGTTGTGTGCGTTACGGCGTGTTGTACAGATGTGGGCTGTGTGCTAGATGGAGGAGAGGGCTCTGCTGCCAGTGACTCATTTGATATGACATTGACATTCAATTAAAGGTAATTTCAGGGATGTACCATCAGGCTGCTTGAAAGTTAAAATCTCTGAAATTTGAAGAAAGTTTGGAAAATGCTCCTGGAAGAAAACGAGACACTGCAGGTGATTAGGAGGAGACTTTAAAGACCTGATTTCGATGTGGGGGATTGAAAATTCACACTGATATTTGAGGTGTAGTATGTCATTTATTATATATACACAAACAATATGACTGCTGATCTGAACCAGGAACCTAGCTCTCATTACCCCTTAGAAACTGGTGAATTACTCTGGCAGTTAAAGTGGTTGTTGGGTTAAAATATTCATATGACATTAAATAAACCCTGGAGGAGCAGCAGGTTGATTCAGAGGTAGGATTCCTGCTCTGAAGTGAAAGACTCCTCTGTGCTGCAGGAGAGCTTGCCCTTTACTGTGCAGTGGATGTCAGGCTGTGGTGGCGGCGGCAGCGGAGGGCAGGTTCTCCCAATGTGAGGCCGGATCTATTAGGGGAAACTGAAGCCCTCGTGATTGACGAGTTGCTCCACTCCATCCATCAGACCTGGCACACAGAGGCCTGACACTGCCATATCCCTCCCATGTGGCCTGGACAGCTACAACCCTGAGCTATATTTGCTAGCTGACATTAATGCCTCGCCTCCTCACTGACAATCTAAGCCTCAGCCCCCCTCCTCGCTCTCTTTTTCTCTTCCATGACGCTGCAAATCTATGGCCACTCTATCCTGTGCTACTCCATCATAGCGGCTTCTACATTTCAGAGTCTAATGACTTCGCAAGTTTCAGGGGGGTAAAAGCAACTTAATGCATCACATCAACACATTTCTACACTTTCATTTCTCCTGAAGCCTGTGGATTGATTTCCTGCAGTAAAATCCGTTTGACTGATATAGAAAACTTAAACAATCAAACTTTGTTTTTTCCTACTTTTGCTTTCAGATCCTCTGTGATTTGTGATGCTCTTACACAAGACAAAACTCATTTTCCCCGAAGATATTTAACTCTATAACTGGAAGATCAAACCGCCACAGAGATTTGTGTGGATACTGATGAAAAACAGCAAAATGAAAGGCCAGATGAAAGTAAAAAAGACAGAAAGGGAGAGAGAGAGGGCAAAGGGAAGCGATGCCTGTAGAGTTGGAATAGTAGAAGATGTTTGATGGGGGTCTTTAGTCGTCTGATGAGAGCTGTCAAGCCTGTTTACCGCTCCGTCCTGTCTTTGTCATCATTAGAGTTTACTTGGCTGTTGATCCATGCTGTAATTTTAATTAAAGCCTATAAGTAGGAGAGGCAGAGAGCAGTTTGGCCAGAGAAGGAGCACTCCTTCTCCTTCTTAGACTGGGGCGTTAAGAGCTGCAGAAAAAGAAACCTCTTTACAGCCATGACTCATGAATAATGAGAATAAAAAAACCATAATGCTGCTCTTTATTCAGGCCAGGGCTGAAAGGTGCAGCTCACCTTGAACCTGCAATTAAAAGTCACACTGGCTTATGCAAACAGCTTTCAGAGTTTCAAACAAAAGCCACACTGATTGCTCGCATACATTAAATCAGTGAAGACAAAATGATACACATTAAACTCAAACTTTACTGCAGAATGAGCTGTGTTATGAAGAGGACTGAGCAAGGAGCCATTTGCTCTTAAGTGATGTTTTATGAGCCAGCATTAAAAAAAACAAAAAAAAAACGCAGCCGCTGTTAAACCCAGAAGAGGCCTCCTCACACTGCTTGTGCAAAGTGCAACATGAGGGACAGCACGCCAAGCAACAGGAAACAGGTCCACTCCGGGGATCCTTGTATAATTCCACTTGCATAATTTCTCTGTGAAAATCCTCCCGCATCATCTTAATGTAGTGTAATTAATGAGGACAACTTTGCCCTGGCTAATTGAAAATCTGCAGAGTCAGTCCCCCACTGGAAGAAAAGAGCAAGCCAGAGAGAGAGAGAGAGAGAGAGAGAGAGAGAGAGAGAGAGAGAGAGAGAGAGCTTTTAACATATCTCTATCCTTGAATGAACTGGGCTGAAAAGCCCCTGCAGTGTAAACCAAAAAGCTTCTTCTGTATTCGTCACCACCTGAACAATATATTCTCTTTGGACCCTATTTTTCTTTTCTCCTTTTAAACCCAATTTGAGATGGCATCACTTCCCTCGGGGTGGCTGTTTGGGTAGGAGCTCACACACTGACTGCTCTGAGAAAGGAGCTGCAATTACGGTTCTGTGAGGAGAGATGAAGTGATGGATAAAAATAAAGAGTCTTCGATTAGAGGAACCACATGGGGATGGATTTAACCTTGGGACTTCTCGTAGGAAAGCTCCTGAGATGGCCATCTTGGTTTTTCTATCTTCAATATGGACTTTGTTCATCACTGGGGTGCCTCGCTTTCCATGCAACTCCCCGGCAGGCGATTGAGTTTGGTGAGGAGTAGTGAGTGACTGCTTCTTGAGAGACAGCTGACAGAAGTAGGCTGTGAAAAACAGTAAAATCAGAGCTTGTCCTCCTCCTCCTCCTCCTCTTCTTCTCTGCACCCTGACACTTACACTACTCAAGAATCTGGCTAACATTGTAGCCAACACGCTCCGAAACTAATGATGCATTTTTCATTTCATTCACTTCACGGGGCCTTTAAACATTTCCTCATTCGGCATGTATTCAAACTGAAGTGGTTCGGTTTAAATATGTTGTGACAAGACTGCTGACAAATGCAGAAAGAGACCAAATTATGGATTCATTCCACAGGCGTGCCCCAACAAGCAATCTCACCCTGAAAAAGTGGAATAATGCAATCAAAGAAAATCCAATTCAGGGTGACTAGAATATAGAAACGTACTGTGCCCCTCACACCGTCCATTAGTCACATGCCCCTGACGTTTCATTGACTTACAGCCATTACAGCAGAGCAACACTCCATTTGGCATTGTTGTGCACACTTAATTTTCCTCCTGATTGAGCCTGCCTATTAGTGCTTTGTGACCTCAACACCGCACACCAGGGACACAGGAACAGAAAGCGAGACTGCATGGTGGAGCGAGCCAAGCTTCTGGAGCAGAGTACTCACTTCAGCTTGCAGTTAATTAAGAGTATGTTTCAAATGATTTTTGGTTTCGCATTTTTGGTCTTTTAATGGGAAGGAAACTTTCTGCCCATGAATAAAACATGCAGTGTATCTTATCATGGGAATCTGTGGGCTGGCTGGGGTTCTGCAGGTGGCAGATCTTGTTTCCTCTCTGCCTCATTGCTGCAGATGCATGCACATTAGGATTCAGCAGGAGAAGTCGCAGGATGAGAATCAGAAACACTCCGCCTGTCTCTGTATGTGTGTGTGTGTGTGTGTGAGAGAGAGACAGAGCAAAACCCTGAGCAGACTCTGTGGCTGCATGAAGAATCACCTGCTGTTACCCAACAGTCCCTCCAATCCATGTCTGCACCACATTCAGCTGTTGGGGACCGGTGAGTGATAAGACACTAGAGGCAATAACCGCTCCCCCTGCTCCATCTCCTGCCTCTGCCGCTATTATACAAGCCGGACTTCAAAACAAGACAAAAATCACATCTAAATTGGCATCTTTGTGCTGTTTTCTGGTGCACAGCCTCACAGTGTGCTGTTGGTATCTCTTTATCATGCCAGACTGAGAGGCGTTGTGATTTTAAACAGAGCTTATCTGGGAGTCTGTTGGCTGGACCGAGGTTTAAGGTTTCAGCGGAACTGAAGGAGAGAAAGTAAGATGGGCAGGATGCAAGGGGAAACTGAATCAGCATACTAATAACTGGTTAGATGTGGAGGACCAGTGTGGGTGTGAAGACTCCTCATCATTGCTGCTGTGGTTTGTCTCGGTTATAATGAGATCCCTGTAATCAGCACCTCGTCTGTTATTTTGGGATTCAACAATAAGAATTAAACGGTTGGACTCACCGCAGAGGATAGAAATGGAAGCTGATGTATCAACAGGAGGCAGCCCCCCTCCTGTTGTGCATTAGTTAGACCTGATTAATATTCAAAGACTCCCAGGTCTAGCGCTGCTAATGTGTACACCTGACCCAGCCACCCTGCCGGCTTTCTTCTCACTCCAAGCCTATTACTGTTGAGTGGGTATTTAAAAAAGGGTGTGCACAGACTTGCTCTCCAAAGGATGCGGTGAATACAAAAGAATCTGTGTCAACATGTCAAGACTCCATTCTTCTCTGGGGCATCTCGATCACAGCTGCACAATGCAGATAATTGGGTTGTAATTACGGCGAGATGAGAACACACTGTAGGAGGTCATGTCATGATGAGGATGGAGCACCGACGCTGGAAAAGCTAAAGATGTTCTGCATGACTGCCTATCCAGGAGAGGAAACATACAGCGCCGTATACACACACAAGCACATCCTTCTGTTAGCGGACCGTTAGAGGAACTCACTCTGACACATCACTGCATTTGGTTTCCACATTCTGCCCGGAGGGAGATGGCGTCTTGCCAAGCTGCTCGCTTCAGAAATATTAAGGCTACAGCCTATTGTTTGTTGCTAATTCGAGAGACGCGGAGAGAAGGGACTGAAACGGATTCAGAGACTTATTTCCCATATTTTGCCCTTTTCCTGTGTGGACAGAAAGGTCAACATAAATCATTACATGTAACAAACCAAACCAAGCTGCTGTTTCACATCCAAACTTTAAACAGGAGGGAAAACATGAGGTGCCCTCTGTGAGCAAAACTGAATTTACATACTTTCAGACGTTTAAAGTCGAACCGTGATAGTAAGGGTCACATCTTCCTCTGCAGGCAGAGGATTCAGCTATTCCTAATCTAAAGCGTCTGAAATCTAAACATTTCCCAGTTGTGTTGCCAGACAGCGCTCATGCTGGCGTTAACAGATCATTATAAATAACCTCAGATTCCTTCGGTACAAAAAGGCCAAGACCGAGGGTGTGAAAAGGATCCATTTACCAGAACTATTCCAGCAGATCACACCTGCTCAGAGAGGAAACTCACATCACTGCTGTCTGCCTGCACAGGTATCAATAATTAATGATCATATCTCTGCTCCTGCCTACTTATATTCCACTGCAGGATAACCACCACTGTACAGTCCACAGGAAACTGATGCCAGCTTGGGACCCATAGTTACGGTTTAAACCTTTGGGCTTATTGTAATACGTCAGTATTTCTATTTATTATTTTCTTTTAAGTGCGATCAGGCGGCAAAAAACAAACAAGCTGATACTGTTACCTCATACCACCTCATTCTGCTTACACAAGGTGATGGGTGTAGAAAAGGTGATTTATATTCCGGACAATGAAAAGGTAAAGCCTCTTAGCAGCCTCTGCTCTTAGCGGGCGATAAGCAGAGGCTGTGTGTGAAGAGCATCCCTTCCAGTGCAAAAAATGTTGGCTGCTTCTGAAAGTCAGTGATCTGTGAAGCTCCACTCTCAAGACGAATGATCAATACACTCCCATCTTAGTATTTTCTCTGTGAAGCTCAAAGAAATCACTATCTGCTGCAACGACACAGAGGAGGTGTGAAGTGAAGGAGGATAGCGGTGGGTGGTGAAGGTGGTCAATTCAATTATCCCTCTGTCAGAGCGCATTTTCTATTCTAGACCATCGGCAAACTCCTGAGGAGCAAAGAAAAAAAAAAGGCCAATTCTTTGGATTGCTTTTAATACGTCTGTCTCTCAATTACATATTTCCATCTTTATTAAATCCATTTTCCAGAGCATTTATCAGGATTTAACTATGTGTGATACAGTTTGCATTAATTGAGCGTCAAAATAAAAAATTCAAAGCCTGTTAAATGCCAACAATGCTAATTTTTTCTGGAAGGTTAATGGGATGCCATGTTCCAGGCACCATCCTTCGAATATTTGCATCCACTAATACCGACGTGCGAGTCAGTGAATGACATGCAGGGCTGTGTGCTGTGATAACAGCAAATGCTGTGAGGAGGAAGGGAGGGCGAGGGATGTGAGTTAAAACCACAGGATGAGTGAGTCAGGGAGAAAGGAGTTTTAGAATATCACATGACCCAGACCGTGCGTCTCTGTGAAGAAATGTCAGGAGCTTATGTAACTCTGAACTTGGGCGAACTTGAGATTATTAAATATGAAACAAGTCAAGAGAAATTTCTGTAAAAATACATCCATGGCCATTTCTAGAGAGGAAATGATACTCTTAGGTATTATTAGATTTTATTGTACACTCTGAGGAGACGTGAAGTCTACTAAGAATAACTGTTTATTGGTCAGCAGGAACTCTTTGCTTTCCCATCAGGCCTCTGGGATATCAGGACAATTTCTTTTCTCAAAAGACTTTAAATCTATGCAAGCACAATTACTTAGATTCATTATGGGAAAAGAAAATATGTTAGTGATTTATCATAAACACTCATGAGACACTGATCAAGTAAAAGCTTCTGTTTTTGAGAATGAATCACCTGACAACTAAAGCTACACCGAGCTACTAGTTAGCATGTATAAGTTGAACTGGAGACTGTGAATACAGCTCGGCTTCATCCACAGACGAAGGCAATAAGCTGCTGATAGAAACGTGTAAGTGCTGGTACCTGTGTGGTCATGCTTGCTGATGTTAGGCCAGCTAGCATGATGCTAGGCTGACATATGGGGCGCACAACTAAACTGATAGGTCAAATTGGCACTGCTACTAGATATTTGTCTGCTATTATAGGTCGATGACTATGGGCTGAGATTTGTGCCACTTGAAACTGAATTTGAATAACTGTATTGAATTTGAAAAGCATGATCTGAAATAGAACCTGATGTTTTGAAACCGAATTTATTTGAATGTTATTCAACCTACATGAAAAATCAACTCACAAAATTTCAGTTTGCAAAATTCAGATTTAGTTTTTCATTTCAGCGCGGCACAACCATTACATCATCTACGTCTGTGAGAGACTTCCAGAGAAGTTGATCTGCTTATTGCGTGTAGAATTAATGACGCAAAGCAAATAAATTCAATTTCCAAAACATTGTTTGATTGGATTAAATTGGATTTCAGATCATGCTTTCTAAATTAGAAATAATAATTTTAATTCAGTTTCTAGTGACAACAAATCTCATCCCTTCTGTGTTGAACATATTTGTTTTTTTTCAGCTGAAATAAACATGTTTTAAGCCTGGCTATGACCCTCACCACTGTCCTGGTTTCTGTGTTCGCCAGAGTTTATCAGAGTAAGCATCTCTTATACAGTGACCAACATCACTGGGTTTCATAGCACTTCTTCAGAAAGCGATGGGTGATGTCAATGAGACCTCATCTTGTATGCCAATCCAGTCAGCACACAAACAACACCATTGGCCAATTGGCCAATTAATTAATCCATGAAAGTGAGGCAGGTGCAGAATGTCACACCTCTGGGGATCTTCCTGAAAACCCCCATCAAAAAAATTCAAATTACTCATACATACTCCACATAATGATACAAATAAGAAAATGTTGTTTATCTAAATTTGCTGTACAGCTCAACATCATCATACTTTTAGAAAGGATTCATTCGTTCCCTAAATATCTGTTCTATTGACATATTTTGTCTTATTCATGCATAAACACGTCTGCCATATTTAAGAAAGCCTAACAGGCAAAGTAATCCTGCCGTTAGTGCCTGTATTGGTGGGGTTGATTTAATGCTCTGTTGGGACGTTACCCTGGCTCATGCAAACCTCTGATCATTTTTTTTCACTGTTGGTACAAGTAGTCTGTTCTCATCACTAATGACTGGACGTGCATATGGACCCAGATCCTTATCGGCACACAATCGTAGCCTTCACATCTCACTCTTAGCAAGAAGAAATGTATCATTGTTTACAAAACTGTCTTTAGTACCTTTGGTTGAGCAAGGTCGGTTCTTAGGTCAGGTCGGTTGTGATTGGCTATAACACCTCCATCATGAAACCATCCATTCATTCCTCTTCTATACTGCTTACCCTGTTCAAGGTCGTGGGTGTCTGGAGCCTATCCCAGCTAGCTTAGGGTGAGAGGCGGGGTACACCCTGGACTGGTCTCCAGCCAATTACAGGGCTGATACACAGAGACAGACAACCTTTCACACTCAGACTCACACCTACGGGCAATTTAGAATCACCAATTAACCTAATGAGCATGTTTTTGGACTGTGGAATCTGGAGTACCCAGAGAGAACCCACGCATGCCCAGGGAGAACATGCAAACCCCACACAGAAAAGTCAGTGGGCGAATCAGGATTCAAACTTGTGACCTTTTTGCTGTGAGGCCAGAGCTGTTAGCGCTGCATCATGAAACCAGTTAGCCTTAAATCAGAATCAGATTCCTACGTTATAAAACATTTCACTGAGAGCCACCGACTCTGACAGGACAAATACTACATGAATATCAAAAGTATTTCATTACATGAAAAAATGAAAGCAGATATGACAAGAGGAGAGCAAACAGATGTTTCATCTTCTTTCAGATGAAGAACATTCTCATGAAAATAACACACAAGGGTGTGTCTGCTGGATAAGAGGTATGAATTAAACTCAAAGAGAAACATGTACTGAAGCAAACTTCAGTTCAACATCTGGCCTTTGCAGAGAGTGTGGATGGTGGAATCCATTATGTGCAATCATTCAACTGAGATCTGACAACAAAGAGGTCACGAAGAATCACACAGAAGAAACAGTTAAATTAATTGTAATAAATATGACGATGATGTTTGTCGATTTATGAGCGATCTGTTCCAGATTTTCTGCAGTCGGCCACAGCGGTGCACATAAAGAGGAGCTCAGAGGTATACAAACCAGAGGAGCGACCTGTTACACATCTGATCACTGTAAACAGTATTTCCCGTAGCTATTTGACTTTCTCTCCACATTTCTATCACCTTTTTCTTCACCAGCCTCCTCTCTCCATCCAGAGCCAGCTCATAAACCAGAACATATGCACTCATCTACAGCACCTTTCAGGTCTGGATCCAGCTCCCAGTCACAAAGTAAACCAGGAGGCATGTGGCAGGATTTAGTAAACAACATCTGACGTGTTCGGTCCGTCTCCGATCAAAAGCAGACCGATGACACAAATCATTAAGATTCATTGTTTTTAATCAAAATCTGTTTGTTCCCACGTATACAAAGTAAGGTTTTCATCAAGTGTGCAGCAAATCTCTCTGAGAAAAAATAGAAAAAAAAAACTGTTTCAGATTCTGAATGGTTGCTGCCCCAGCGACAAACATCAAGTGTCAGTTTTTCTTCTTTTACTCTGGAGATTATTTCCTTCCAGATGTGGTGAGAATCTCTTTTAGACATCCCGTCTTGACACGTCTTGTTTCATGTGAGTCACCAGTCAAAAAAACCACCAAATATTTAGTTCATGACACTGTTTTACAAAAGCAGCTGGTGCAAAACAAAGCTGGGAAAACAGAGCTTACAAAGGCTTCAAAATAATGTCTTATTTGTATCATGGTTCTCTGCAGTAATATTAAGATGACAAAACTTGAAATTCATGGCTTCCCTCGCTGGACTAAGAGACTTTAATTAATGTCAGCGGTGCAGAGAGCTGAATGCAATTATGTTCTTTTTTTTTTTTTTTTTTTTTGGTTTAATGTCAGAGTACATTAATCCTGTTGGAGATCCTGGCTCCAGAGGTCAGCAGTAGAAATAAGTAACACTACAACCTGCAGGGATGAGAGGGATTATCTGCAGATAGGTCAAAGATATTTCTCAACATTTGGTCTCAGGAGACAAATCTTTAGTGTCAGACTGGACTGAATGAGGCAGTGACATCAGCTCTGGATGACACAACATAAAGCTGAAGGTCAAGAAATAATGGTCGTTTCATCTTTATTCTTCACCCACGGTTTTGGCACAGCCTTAAATGCAGTTGGTGTACTTTAAATATTTACCATTAAAAAGGTCTTTAAGGTCAGCTATGAACTCGATCAGACATACTCGCTCAAGATATCAACTGATGTGAAATCCAGATTATAAATCATGGTGGTATATAAGATGGAGTGTGTATCCTCGGTCTCTGTCAAAGGTTTAAACTGCTCTTTCCTGTAGCTTCTAGTTGTCAGTAAAGCCGGGCTCGCACTACAGGATTTTCAGGCCAGTTTGATCCTGATTCAGCCCTCCTGACGATCGTCAGAGAAATCTGGTCCAGGACAAAGGTTGGCCCAGATTATCTTCTATTGTGAGTGGGTGACAAATCAATTTTATATCCCACAATTAGCTCACAATGACTCGTCTGAGGCGCCCCAATAATTTCCAAACATGTTTGATATTTATCGGGATGACTCATATTCGCTGAGCATGATGATAGCCAATCAGAGAGAGCCGCCTACAAGGGATGAAATACATGTTGTCTCCCCAACCACTTCTTCATCCAGATGTATTTACTCTCCTGTTAAATGTTGTCACTAGATGGCGCTCTTACTCAATGTATTGTACGGTTCTGGAAAAGGTTGAACTGTCACGTCATCACGCTGTGTGTGCGGCTTGTTGAATTTTGTTAATGAAGAGCAGAGCAGGCAGACACCATACCTGCAGTTATGTTACCTGTCAAAGTATGTCTAAAGCTGGCAGCTCTCATCTCCATTTTTTGTGCTTTTGTTTACATTCGTTTCCTTGTAAGGTGATCACGTAGTGTGTTGCTCTCTCTGATCTGATAATCTGTCTGCTGGTCATTATTTTTAAATTTTGTTGTGTGTGAGTGTTAAAGATTTGATAAAAGATAACCTGTGAAGATTCTCCTTATATGTGTGATACAACCTGATTTCAGTATTTTAGAAGATTTTTTAAATCCTGTAGTGTGAGCCAGGCGTTACTGGGGTGTTCAGTCCTGCTTCCTGTGGGTTCCAGTAGTTAAACTCAGTGTATGTAAACGTTGACAGTTCTGAGACACAGACCAAGATAAATCCACTTGGGGTTACACCACCCACCTCCACTGGTCACTTGTTGTCATCAGCTGAGGAGCTTTATTAATTAAACCACCACCAGAGCTCTGCATGATTTATTTACTTTGTAGTGAACCACATGTGTTTATAAATGCCTGGTCATGACCTAAGACAGAGTAAAACCACCAGCATCACTGTTTCCCAGCATGCCTTGCACAACAATGGGGCTGCAAATGGTAAATGGTAAATGGACCAGTACTTATATAGCGCTTTTCTAGTCTTACTGACTACTCAAAGCGCTTTACACTGCTAGTCTCATTCACCCTATCACACCACATTCACACAGATGGCCAACTTAAGCTAATCAGACCACCGTTAACACTAACATTCACACCACATTCATACACCACTGAACAACAGTGGGAGCAACTTGGCGTTCAGTGTCTTGCTCAAGGACACTTCGGCATGTGACTGCAGGAGCTGGAATCGAACCCACAACCTTCTGATTGTGGGGCGACAACTCTACTTACTGAGCCACAGCCGCCCCTGCAAAATAAAGGTCCACATTGTGGAAAATTGTCTGAAGCTTCACAAAAAAACAAATAAATAAATAAATAAAATAGATAAAAAGTCCCACGAAGACCTGTGTAAGAGTGACCTGTATATGAAGGCTCTGTGTATTTTACTGTTTATCTTTGTTTGGACTGTAAGTATGCTTAAAGGTAAGGGACCAGATGAGGCTGGTGGGAATTTCTTCAGGTGTGCTGATGTGTTCATAGATGGCAAAACTAATCCTGACATCATGGCTGTGCATTTTAAAAGGTCACTTAACAGACAATAAACTGTAAACAGGCAGAAATTACACCTCGCACCTTTCAGACCACATACCCCTCTTTCACGCTCATACTCTGAAGGCAGAGGATGCTATAGTAAAGGACCATCAGTATCAGAATTGGTCAGCGCTCTGTTTGAGCTAAAGCCACCTTGAAATCTAAAAGCAGGCAGGTTTAAAATATCAATCTGATCCTGGCATCATGCTGCAGTCCTTCCTTCTCTAATTCGATTTTATTTTACTGATCTTAAAGACGATGAACACAAAGACGTGTGCAGCTAATGCAGAGCGCATGAATACATTTTTCATGAGGATGGATGCTCTTTATCTCTCTGAATGGAATTAAACATGAACACCAGACAGCCACAACAGTGTACAGGCTTTCAGAACAGCACTTCTCTTTCCATCATGCGTTTACTTTTTTTTTTCTTTTTTTTTTTCAGCCGCCTTCTCTGTCTGCTTGAGAAAGTATGTGAGGCTTTGGTTGAATTTTTCGCATTCTCTCTGTTAACAAGAGAAACATACAACAGGAACATAAAGGAAGAGCCGTGTTGGACACAAACTAATGTTCCGACTGCAGAGCAAACAAGGAAGAGCAACGTGATTCAGCAAATAAATATTTCTTCTCCAGCAGACACTCTGAGCAATGAGGAAAAAGTTTTACGTCCATGAACAAAACAGAAGTTCTCTGATCATTCTTTTGACTAATGGCTGCAGACAGAAACAGAAAGATCCCATGTGCAGCTGCAGGCAGCGGTTAATGGAGGAAACAAATCTCTCAGCAAATCCTTCTCTTTGCTCTACACATAATGAAATTCTCCACCTAAAATTGTTTATTTGACTGCCCTGACCTCTCTCACTCTTCATTTCCAGTGTAATGGAACAGCCTGCAGAGAGAAGATTGTGCAGAGATGTGGATAATATCGGAAGATTTGCCATTACTGCCGAGTCTGGTCCTGCTGCAGCACACAGCTGATAACCTGTGCTGCCTCATGCAGGGAGGCGCACACACACACACCCCCACACACATCCACACACACTATCGGTTTGCTCTTCATGCGATTAATCCTCATCCCACATCCTGCACTCCAGACAGTGTGCGATAGATTAAGAAATTTGACAATAAACTCCGGTGACGAGGTGTGCTTTGGTACAGATGCTCTGATCGTCCTGAGGTAGGAAAAAAAAAAACAGCTGTCTCCACATGAGTTTCATCATAACCTGACCTCGTTTGGCGTAATAAAAAAGACAAGAGAAGCAGAATTTACTGGGGTGAAAAAGTCATTTATGTAAATCAAAAACAAGAGGATAAAAATGGATGTGAAGTGAGAACAGACTGCAACGTCAGCAGTGTGCAGAGAGGTAAGTGGACACGGTGAAGGGGAAGGCTGTTAACACCAGAGTCTAATGATGAAAAGGTGCAGTGGCCTGCCAAGCATGGGGAAAGTGAGAGTGGGAGCGAGGCAACGTGAAGCCAGCTTTACATCAGGTGAGGAGCACCAGGTGATCCATATCTGAGAAGATTTGGCCAATCAAACCTCCTTACACCTCAGAGAGACGTACGCCAGGCACCCGAACAGAAAGCAGGAGCCGTCACAGCTCTTTATGCATAGTAATCAGCAGTGAAGCAGGCTTGCAAATGCAAATCCCTGCATGGTGTTTGCTAAAATAAGACCTGCACTTACACACCTCAAATATCATTAAAGAAACTGTAGCAGACACGCTGAGAGCATACGCTTCGTCTTAATTACACCTGGACTTGATGGTTGCTTTGTTGCATGCACAACAACGCAGCCTGTGTGAAAGAAAGCAAACAGATTAGTCCTTTGAAAGTCGATGAAAAACCCTCAAATCTCAGGAGGAGCGTGGGGAAATTGAGCCAGACTGCTTTCCTTCATAAATCAAAGCACATCCAGCAGACACTGTTGCAACAGGTGCGTTGCTCCTCCTTCCTCCTTTTCTTCTGCTTTAGAATGCAAATAACCTCCTCAGAAAGAACTTGTTTACCCAAGATTGTTGCTAGATTTCACACATGCTTAAACAAACCCACGCAGGGTGTCTCTCGAGTAGGCCGTCTCAGATGTCTCCAGATGTTTGGAGTGTTTAGAGAGGTCTCCTTGCTGAAAGGTGGCAGCGATAAACATTCTGATCCATCTTGTGCGCCTCCCCCTGCGGCTGCCATAGTGACAGAGACTATCTGCCCATCCACCTGTCCACCTGCAGCAACACCATCAGAGGTGTCGGCTCAGTTAATTTGCTCCGTGGCTCTCAGTCGTCTTGACGAGGCTCTAGCCTGTCCGTCTCTTGCCTGCTTCGTCCTCTAAGCGTCCTCCATCCTGGGAGTTTTTGCTGGATAATGGTGGAAGTGACAAGCCTGTCGTAACCCACGCAGCACACAGGTGATGCTTTCAAGAGCCTGTCGTTTTGTCACTGTATCACCGCAGGACGGCTGCCAGCAGACAGCAGGCCTATCTCGTTTAGACAGGAACAAATGAGGCAGAAGATAGAGCTAAAGCTGATCCATGCCACCTCGACTTATCGCCGTGTCCAGAGGCTGCTCCAAACACAGCTCTGCTGGTTATACGAGCTGCTTCCGTGGCGATATTTATGCCTGGTGTGGACGAGTTGAAAATGTACTTTTCCATTATGATTTAAAATTGTTGCAAGCTTCAGTTTAGATTCTGCTTTCTTTTCATTTCTATTAGTTGATATCAGAGAACAGGAGGAGAGGGTATTATTAGTACAGCTGCTGACGGAGCCCATTTGTTCCTCTTCAGCTGCTCCAGTTACCCCCTGTGTACACTCCACAGACTCTGTGTGATTGGATATCTGCAGAGCAATGACTGAGTGTTTATGACAGGGAAAAACTCAGTGTGGTAAGAGATTCTAAATCTCAGGCTCTCTGTTGTTCAGCTGCAAACAGAGGGATCTCTGGGGTAATTAACATGACAAGGGGACAAAATTGGATGGGGGCATTGTGATCGATTGGAGGTGATGTAGTTCAGCATCGATCTTAAAGGGTGAATTAAATGGAAAACAGAGATGTGAGAAATCTTCAACAATGATGTCAACTCATTGGGGTTTTACCTCGTCTCACATTTTGTGGCACTGTTGTTTATTTCAAATGAACCTTTTCATGAACTACTGTTTTTCTAAACACTGATTCACTACCAGAGATTCAGAAGTCTTTTCTTCCAGGTTAAGTGAAGTGGAGGAGTCCAGGTGCTGACTGGTAGATGAGAGGACATCAGTAGGTTACAAATAGTGGGAGAATAAAAAATAATAAAAAGATGAACATGAAGCAACCTCATTAAAGATGCAGCATCATAGCTCGTGCTCCGTCACAGCAGATTAAGGCCCCGTTTATATGACAAAGGTATCAGGATGAAACGCAAAAGTTTTGTTGCATTTCGGCCACTCGTTTATATGGACACGCCATTTCAGCCGACCTAAAACACAACTTTTTTAAAACGCCCTCCAGAGTGGAATTTTTCTGAAACGCTGCAGCCTCCGTTGCCGTATAAACGGCAAGCCAGCGTTTTCAGTGAAAACACTTACGTCACGCTCCGTTTTGCACATCCCACTTTCGTTGTGGGAACTTCTGTGAACAGGACAACAACAACGGTTAAATGGTGAACTTACCAGGTTGTGCTTGTGCTGCTGAATCTGCTGACTGCCTTTCAACAAAATGTTCATCTGTTGCTCCACTTCTGCACTAAGATAAAACGCATTTAATATTGACACCAGACGATCAGCCCGCCTCTTCTTCGGTGGCAGACTACCAAAAGACCCTACAGTTATATCGCCACCTACAGGTCTGTTATGCATACTACAGCGTTTTCAGCCCCTCAGTGTTTCCTTGTGAACACAGATTTTTTTTCTCCAAGTTTCAAGTGAAACGGAGCCTAAAGTTGTCTAATCAAACTGAGAGCAGACATTAGTTTTAAAAAAAACTAAATTCAGTAAATTCATGCTGCAGAGCTGGAAAGAAGATCTGTTTCTGGGTGTTTTTGGAGACCTGTGACTGTTTTGTGTCTCCTGTGACTGTAAAGAAAAGGTCACTCAGTCAGAGGCTGAGACAACACACTGGATAGTGCAGGAAAAAACACACTGCAAGGAAACCTTCCCTTTGCCTTCTTACTATTACTTTCACGGAAGCTGCTGCTGCTGCTGCATGCACTGAAAAGCACGCGCTACAAAGAACAATTGGTGATCAGCAAACCGGATGTCTTCTCAGACGCTCTGTAATAAATGATGATGTGCACAAAATGAAAGATGAGATCTGGCTGTGACTGACAGCCCGAGAGCAAAGCAGATAACCGGGAACGACTTCTCTTGTTTGTACTGCTTAACTCTGTGTCTGAAAGTACACACAGGGAAAGCAGCTTTTAAATAGACGGGTTTCAATCCAGGGGCATGAATATACATGAAGAACACTCCTTTAACCTTGGCTGCCTCCTTAGTATAAGTCGAGTCAAGTGCATGTATTATGCAAACGCACAAAAACCAAACTGCACGCGGCTCATCTGCAATGCCACCGTGCTCTCCATCTCCATGCAAACACTGAACCTCAGCAGACACAGCAGACACAGCAGCCTGCGTCTGGGATGGACTCTGGTGTAATGAAGATCTGAATCCCTGCAGCTGCCCTCTCCATCTCCTTATAACAAGCACTGATGCAGAGTGAGTCCGTTTCAAAGCATATTGATGTTTTGTTTGTCCTCTAACAGAGCACTTCCTCTGCAAATAAGTGTGTCTTCATATGAAACAATTCTTGTCTCGCCGGTGAAAAAGGGAAACTGCTGATCAGGGAGGAATGCTATGAGTCATAAAATTATCTGTGTTCTACTGGATCAGCAGCTAAACCAGTCTAATAAAGCTATTCTGGTGTAGGCCAGCGTAAAGTGTGATTGCATCGGAGAAGATTTCTCACAGCTACTCTTCTGAATCATGAACTTTAAAAAAATAATACATCATGGAGATACGTCTCGGGAAGGGTGAATTTGTAATATTTTAAGACTTAAAATTTATAGTTCTGGCTTATTACTTGTGTGCATGAAGCCCTAATAATTTAGGTTAAAAAATACCATGACTACAGGACATGTAGTTCATTTCTTCAGCTACCGTAAAGGAATTAAAGATGGAGTAAAAACATGCTGTAGGATATGTTTCCCCTCACATCTCTTCTGCAAAGTAAGCACACTGGGGAAGCATGAAGTGAAGAGGAAGAGGCTTTGAAGATGAGAGAACACCTTCCAACTAAAGCAAACAGAGATGTGCGTTTAAACACCACTGACTAAGCTCCGAAGAGTAGTGACAGAAACAGACTTTTCTGTGAAGTGCAAGATCATAATAACACAGTTGCTTAACAGTTTGTCCTACTTCCAGTTTTAAAGCCCAGAAGTCATTGCTAATTCCTGTTGCCTCTCCAAGAAGATTGATGACATAACTGCTCACTGTAAGTGAGGCCAAAACATTAAGAGCTCCCCCGAGTGGCTGGCTGCACTATAGATTATAAAGCCGGCCTCTGTGTTTTTAACAGATGGTGTATTAAAGCCTCAGGCTCTTTGGTGGTTAAAGAGATAATTCATAATGCCATCACTATGCAGGTGATGAACACACTTCCTAAATTATCCACGAGTGTGTGTGTGTGTGTGTGTGTGTGTTCATCAAGAGAGTGATTGAGCACAAGTTAGGCGTGCTTATAATTTATGGAGCTAGACCTACAGGCTAGTTCAGCTGCCCACACCAATCTCCACTGATTTTATCATTCTTACAATCACAGCAATCACTGGTGTGCATGGTAATCCATTTCCACTGCCAGGTTTCTAACTTCTGCTATTGTCACTGCCGCCCTGTACAACCACCCCACATTTCACCCCCAGGCTCCAGCTCAGAGGTTAAAGATATCCTCCTCCTATTTCTCAATGTCTGAACGTAAAATGAAACTTTAAGAGGTGCTGTTTAAACTGGAGCTGTTTAACTTAAAGAGGTGGTATTCTGCTTTCCCATATTCTAAATAGGGCTATAAAGTAACACTGCTGGATTTTCATACCAAACGTAGATTTTTAAACCACTGCATATTTAAATATCTGCCTGTAAACTGTTGAAAATGACCTGTTCTAAATTTAAAAAAAATGGCTAGAGAGCTTTGTGATACTTGAAGAGGTCATCATATTGGAGGGGTGGGCATCACCAATGTCTGCCTATAGCCCCGCATCTCCAGAGGACTGGCCAATCAGAATGAAGGGGGTTGTAGAGCTTGGAGCCTTAAAGAGACAACAGCTAAAATGAAGACTTTCAGACAGAGGCTGAAAAAATGGTTTTCTAAAACACATGTGTACAATTTTTTTTCTTGATCTGCAAATCATGTAAAGATACTTCCAGAGGGACAGGATAAAACACCTCATAACACCCCCTCTTGAAATCTGTCTCTGACCTGCAAGACATACTTCTCCTTCTTTTCTTTTCTTCCAATATTTGGCATTGCTATCACCAGAACTGTCAAATGTTCCTTCAGTGTCTATGCTTTTCATAGAAATGTATCATGCCTGTGGTGTTGAATCTATCAGAAGCAATTTGAAGCAGTCTGTCTTTCTATATTTATATCTAAATCCATATCTATAAATCTATATCTAAACCTATAATGTGCATGTCTTTGCTACTGTGCCTTACCAGCATCATATGTCAGTACCCATAAAGGATGTTTTTCTGCTTCACTCCCAATGATAGAAGGAGATGGAGGCAAGTCATCTGTATATTGCATGGTCATTGCTAATTCCCCTGCTAATATGAAACGCATCACTGCTAATGCAGCTGCGGTACGTATGTTGAAACTGCTACATGTGTAAACACCACAGGAGAGTGCATACAGCATTAGCTCCGGCTCCATGTACATGAGTTTTCAACGCTCAGAGACAGAGTTTGATACATAATGAATGAATCAATGAATAAGTGAAGGAAGCCGTTCATGATATGGTTAATAAGCTTAATCACTCTCATAAAGCTCAGCATGGTATTACAGAAATTTAAAAGCCTGTGTGGGTTCGGGATGAATAATGCAGAAAACGAGCCTAAACTGTGCTGTATGTTCTTAGCACCGATAATCAGGCAGGGGAGTTGAGAGCAATCAAAAGGAAACAGCAGCCAACTAATTTAGCGAGAGTTAAGTCTTCGGTCTAACTGTTTGTCTCCAGGCACACCTGAGCTCATCTTCTTCTCCGAAGGACAAACATCACTGGAGCTGCTGAGTGTGACCGCTGGGTATTTTAATAATACCAATTACTCCAAACGTATTTATGTATTGTATAAGAGTGAGTACAAACTGGAAATCTCGTTTGTGTTGACATTTATTTTTGAGTAAGTTAATACTGGGTCTTTATTTTCTGAAATAGGATTTGTGGAGCTGGTTTCCTCCACAAAGTTTCACGCTGCTGTCAGACTTGTGCCTGCATATTTTTGAATGTAACTCATGGAGATAATGCTTGCTCTGTGAACCTTCTGTGATGATACACGTTTCCTGTCGGCTGTTTTATGCTGTAAGTAGATACGCAGCAGGCTGGAAGACACGCATTTGCTAGCTTCACTAAAGGATGGATAAACACTTCTTTCTATACCTTTTTTTCCACACTGAATAAAAACCTACACCCTTCTTCTTCTACTACTCCTGTTTCTAAAGAGCACTGATTGTTCAATAGATAAACCTCTGGATTGTTATCAAGTTGTAATAGGGAGGACATTCAGAGCTGTGCAGCCATATTTATTTGGCTGATACTGAAGAAAGAGTCTGCCGAGTCTGCAAATTACTGAGTTACTGCAGTGTGTTTATGGCAACTACACCAATAGCATATCAGCTATTGCATAAGTAATACACTGTACTGTTGCACTGTTATGTGCTGATATACTCATGTTGTCAGATAAGTCAGTTTTGATTTATGAGAAAGCCTTTTTTGAGATTATTATGGGCTTATAACTTCTATTTTGATGGGACGGGTAGAGAAAGACAGGAAATGTGGGGAGAGGGGGTGGGGGATTCCACCAAATTATGTTGAGCTCAGGATTCAATCCTCTGACCAGTGTGAGGAAGGGCTGTGGCCAAGTAGTCTTTTTCAAGGATGTAACTTTGTCTGCAAGAGAAAAATGTCCTGATTGGTCACTTTATTAGGTACACCTGTTCAACTAAGATTAACAAAAAAATCTAACCAGCCAATCACATGGCAGCAACTCTCCTGGTTTAGACATGTAGACATGGTGAAGAACATGGCATGGTCATTGGTCTGAGTATTTGACAAATTGATGATCTACTGGGGTTTTCACACAACCATCTCTAGAATTTACAGAGAATGGTCCGAAAAAGAGAAAATACCAATTGAGCGGCAGCTCTCTGGAACAAAATGCCTTACTGATACCAGAGGTCAGAGGAGAATGGACAGACGGAAAGACAACAGGAACTCAAATAACCACTCCTTACAACAAAGATCTGCAGAAGAGCATCTCTGAACAAACAACACATCCAACCTTGAAGCAGATGGGCTACAGCAGAAGAAGACTAAACTGGATGACTCCTGTCAGCTAAGAACAGGAAACTGAGGCTACAATTCACACGGGCTCAATAAAATTGGACCACAGAAGACTGAAAAATGTTGCCTGGTCGGATGAGTCTGGATTTCTGCTCCACATTCAGATGGTCGGCTCAGAATTTTGAGCGAACAACATGAAAGCATGGATCCATCCTGCCTTGTATGAATGCTTCAGGTGTGATGATGATGATTTTCTTGTCTCACTTTGGGCCCCTCAGTACCAGTTGAGCCTGGTTTAAACACCACAGCCTACCTGAGTATTGTTGCTGACCATGTCCATCCCTGTATGACCACAGTGTACCCATCTTCTGATGGCTACTTCTAGCAGGATAACACTCCATGTCATAAAGCTGGAATCATCTCAGACTGGTTTCTTGAACATGACAATGAGTTCACTGGACTCAAATGGCCTCCACAGTCACCAGATCTCAATCCAATAGAGCACCTTTGGGATGTGGTGGAACGGGAGATTCACATCATGGATGTGCAGCCGACAAATCTGCAGTAACTGCATGATGCTATCATGTCAATATGGAGGCATCTTCCCAGCATGAAGAATCAAGACAGGTCTGAAGGCGCACGTCTGTCCAGCCACAGAAAGTTAACTAACATCTTGCTTCACAGCTGTAGATTAATAATGCTTAACATGTCATTTAATATGGGGAAATCTTTCTGCGTCATGTTCACATTCTAACTGCTCAATTTGACCCCTTTATTGTGACCTCTTCCTTCATTCCTGTTCTGTAGTTAGTTTCTGACAACTTGCCAGCAGCTATTCCTGGCCCAACCTGGTGGTGGTTAACTTGATACGGGCTGGTTATATTAGCTTATTCAGGGATCACCTGCACGTGTCCCCCTGTGAGGTGAAGTCATGCTCCTGCGTCTGCACTTTCATTGGATGAAAGATTAGAAAGTGATATCACCGTCTTACCCTGATACCAACAGGCATCCATGTGTTAGTTGTGCCAAAACACTAAGACTATAGCTTGTGTGGAGGGAACTAATCTGCATGATCAATAAATTCAGTCTGAGCTGCTCAAAAACCAAGCTACGTATAGATTTAGTCAAACAAGAGTCTCTGTTTGGAATGCTTTTACCATTTCACACTACGAATGGTTCAGCCTTGTTCTCTGGCCTTTTTACTGCTTCTAGTCTGAAGGACAGATGTGCAGTAGCTGTGACGCAAGCATAACATATAACAACTGATCGTGCACTTCTGAAGTCACATTTGATCAGAGGGGAGACCGACTCACAGATGGGAGTTCAGGAGGACTCTTTCTTAATTAAAAACATGCTGTTCAGGGAATTTAACCACCATTAACTTGATAAGAACATGTAATTAATGGTGGCCAGCAAACTCTAGACTCAGTGGTGGCTATTCATCAACCAGAGACTTGTCACCTTGTGAAAAAAAAGTCAGCAAAGCAGCAGTGAATTCACACTTTAAATCCATGTGAATCACAGTTTCAATGGCTTTAACTGAATTTGTATTTTTCCTCAAAGACCCAAAATGATTTTCAGGTTTGTTCCCTGGAGTAAACATTGCTTGATGCCAGGGGGAGAGGGAGTCAGATTTAAGAGTGACTCACCTCTGAGGGAGCTGTCATCAAACATCAATGTGTTTACCTCTCCTGCTCCTGGGAAGCAGTCCCTTCCCTCCCTCTCTTTATGCTTCGTTTCTTCCCACCGGGGAGGAGCACAGCATTTTCGGTCTGCCGGTCTGTCCTCTCAGAAGGGGACTGGGGAGAAAAATCTGGCCAAGCCCATCTGTCCCTGCTCACTTGTAAACCAAGCTCAAGAAAAGACCCTGCAACCAATGTGAGCAAGCTGCCATCATGATGGAGAGCCAAAATGACAATGAGCAGACTACGGAATAGTTGAAATGTGTATGAAATGACGGGGGCATTAATGGGATGACCCCAAAAAAGCTGCTGAGCCCTTTTCTGAAATTATCAGTGGTCAAAACACGGGGAAGAGGATTTGTCTCTGCATACTGCACTGATGAGAGCATACACAGCAAAAGGTGTATTTAATCATTTCTCAGGGCTCACTACGGATGAATGAGATCATTCACTGATGGTGGCAATGACCCCATAATCGACTCCTCAGATTATCTCCTTTCTCTAACCCCTCTCTGCCCACACCGGGCTCCACTCTGACTCACTCTTTTGTATTCAGCTACAATCCCAAGTCAGCCATTACTGAAGCCTGGGTGGCTTAATAAGAGAAATGGAGACATCTGTGCAGAAAAAAGGGGCTACTGACAAGGACTGCTGATGACACATGGAGAGTCTCTGCATCAATTTCTCACTTTATCTGATCTTTAATTAAAGATTTCCAACAACAGCACATGCATTTAATTGTACACATTAACATTTAATGGAAACACTCATCTTAGTCAAAGCACACTGTTGTATGAAAGAAGAGTCTTTGAATGCACAAGGTTAATATTGGAGTAACCATATCAACTGCTTCTTCATTTATGTTCACTGCCTGTATCCACATGTTTTCTTCTGAGGCCCATGGGTTTTGACTTCCACCCGCGGTTATCGACTTCTGGTTGCCTTGCAACATTATGGATGACTGCCACCGGCAAGCTAGCTCAAAACAACTCACGTGAAAAACTACAGAGCTGTCCTCATGACTCTATGAGACAACCACACTATGACTCCACCTCTGATTTTTGTTCATTTTGTCACTTTATTGCTTTTAAAAGCCGGTTATTAGAGCGAGTATGACAGCTAGGCTAACATCATCAGCTTTGTAGTCTCCATGGTGACGTAAACTGAATGTTCAAACAGAAGAGAGAAACTGACAATGGCTCTGAACCATGAAAAGCCAGGAATAAGGTGGATATATTCACCAGTTTTTTCAGAAGCCTATGGTTGTTGACTTCTGCCGGCGGTTATCGACTTCTGGTTGCTGCCGCCGGCAAGCTAGCTCAAAACAACTCGCATGAAATCATTAATGCTAGACAGAGCTCAGTGTAAACTTTTTAAAACATCTGCACTATGACTCCACCTCTGATTTTTGTTTATTTTGTTGATTTCTTGCTGTTAAAAGCCAGTTATTAGAGCCGGTATGACTACTAGGCTAACACCATTAGCTTTGTTGTCTCCATGGCGACATAAACAGAACGTTCAACCAAAAGGGCAAAACAGGCAAGAACTATGAACTATGGGCAGTCAGGAAAAAGGTGGATAGTGGATTTTTTTATGAACAGAAATATGCACTGTAAAGTGCTTAATCATCAGTTCTGACATCTTCACTGTATGGATCCAGGATTTCTTTAATAAGACTATCCAGTCTTGACTGAAATGTAAGATCTGAGACATCCCTCTGTGCCCCAGAAATAAACCAAAGTGATGGAGCGAGGCTGGTTTCCCAAACTCTCCTTTTATATAAGACTCTGCATGCTGCAGGCAGCCAGACTGCTTCAGATTTGCGCTTTTCAGAAGACATAAACCTGTGATATCTCGTAAAACAGAGCAGACACCTAAAGCAAACGCTCTTTCATGTCTGGAAATAAGACTGGCAATTGCAAATTGGTGTAAAATAAACAAGCAGAACCATTTGCTTAAGTCCTGCGATAAGGCTCGAACAAAGTCAAAGGGACAGTTTAAAACTGCCTGTGATAAGACGAAGGATGAATCTGCATGCAGGAAGAAAGGTAATAATCCGCATTAGATTTACAAAATCTGTCAGCCACTCAGTTATCCTGTGAGTGGAGCAGTGAAGGATCCTGACTAGTAACTGCATTTTCCTCTTCAGGGAAAATATTAGAGCTGGTTGTGCGCACACCTCATGCACATCAAATAAGAGTGAAGCTCAAATTGGATCAGACATAACCAGAGCACTGCAACAACCTGCCCTGGCGAAGATCTGGGTCTGGCTCTGAAAACAACAAACAGTGCATCCATTTCAAGACACAACAAACTGTAATGCAGAGGCTGACAGTGTACAGTATGTTGCATATCATGTTAGATTTACCCATTAAAAACAGCAATAAAAACGTATCTGACAATAAAATCATCCAGTCAGTACGCGCACTGATGCGTTTCCCTCTAAAAAGCCACAATGTGTTGCATTTTATGGCTGAGTTATAACGCAGCCGTCATCTTCTGTGCTTCGGCTAAATAAATCAATAAAAGCTGGAATGTTTGGGGCATAAATCTGTCTCTCATTTGTCACAGCTAACAACGTGGACGAGCGCGTGCCTCCATGCGTGTTGCAGCCCTGCTGGAGATGTGTCCTGGGCTCATTACCATTCAAGCAGAGACTGCCTGAGTCCCTGACCCAAATTCAAGATGGCACATGTAAAATAAACTGATTCAGAGTCAATCTGTTACCCATGGTTCAGACCTTGTCCTGGTTATATAGATGTTGTTGAGAAAAGGGAAGGACATAGATGAGTGGAAATAAGCTCCCTAGGAAACTATGTGGGTGAGTTGAGTGGGTTCCTGGTGTGAGAACGAATAAGACCCAATTGAATCAATTGAAGGAGTGACCCTGGGGGAACAGCCACTGATGCATCCTCAGTCTGCAGCTGATAACCTCTGCAGAACTTATTATAGTGAATCCTCAACCTTTAAGCTTTTATACTGATGGACTTAATTACAGCTTCCACAAGTACTTCCAGGAAAACAGCATTTGCACATGACTGTTTCAGCAACTTGAGGGTTATAACTTGAATAACAGAGTGCGAGCAGCTTATGACTCAGTTCTTATAAACAAATCATATATTGTTGATGAAACATTAGCGAGGAATCTGTTTTTGACGGAGAAAATAATAATCTCTGAGCCTCCTCAGCAGGGCTGGAGGTGGAGACTGACCGGGAAACATTGATTTCGCCATAATTTGCCTTCAGGTGTCAGAAAAAATGCTGAGTAGTTGAACTAGTAAGCTGTTCTAAATCGACATTAATTCACTGCTTCGGTGCAGATTAGCATTGATTGGTCTTCCTGGAAGACAAGACGTTTACGGGTTCAGATGATCCCACAGCCCAACGACACAAGCAGAACCAATGCATTTCTCACGTCTTAACTGTCACTGTTGTGGAGAAAAACACACATTTGACCCTTGTACTCACTGGAGGTTCTGTATAATGTGTTGCATCAAAGAATTAATTCATCTCTCTTTGTACTGAACTGACCTTTGGGACCACAAAGTGAAATTAAGACTTCTCCACATCACTGTAAAGGGCTAACAAAGGACTACGAAGGTGCCGCACATTCAGAAGAATTTGTCACAGTCAGAGGCAACAGAGGCACTTCAAAAGCTCGAGCTGATCAAATCACAGAGCTCTGCGTGTCTGTTTCATTGGCTGCTGGCGGGTTCACTGAATCCTTGCAAGTCCACAGGCGCTACAAAGTGTCACTACATGATATGTGAAATGTTCAAAGGCGGAGGAAAAGCAGCAGTAATTACACTCATTTCCTAACACAGATTTGACCAACCTACCGTATTTTTGAACATCAGTTTCCTTGATAACACCAATCAACCTTCACCGAACTGAATTCTGCTCCGAAATGTCAAAACAAGCTGCTGTCAGGCTGCACAGAAAAGCTTGTTTTTCTTCTCAAAGAGCCTGTGAACAGAAACTTTGTTTGGGGTGCTGTCCTCTTTATATACCTTAAGGAGGAATGCAAAGGATCTTATTTGATCAATAAGCCAAATACGGGACCTATGTGGGTATTTTCTCCTCTTCTGTTCAGCTAAAAGCCCATTATTGACAACACTACACAGAGGCTGCCTTTCCTTCTTGCCCAAGGTACACACTTTGGCACATAGTCATTAAAAAGGATCCTGCTTATGTATGCAGAACTAACGACACCATTTCTTTCTATTCCTTTGTCTCTTCTCTGAACTCTTCTGGCCTATATTTAGAAAATCAGGATCTTTCTTCACGTGCTGGAGCAAAGAAAAGAAGATGATGTGCAGCAGAGTCGATGCTGAAAAGATATCTAACCAACATAAGCATTGATTGGTCACATTTGGCAAGGACTGTTTCTTTAAATAGAAACGAGGAAACCTAAGGAGACGTATTCTGGAGTGAAATATGAATGAGGGAGGGGGGAAAACTCTATGTACCAAGGTCTTCTAGGAAAACGCAGCAGCAGTTACAGTGTATGCACAGAGGCAGGGCACTGCATATCTTTTGAACTCATTGAAAAATGATTTAGCTCTTAATTCCTCTTCAGTGTCATCATCACTGCCTTTCACGAAACCGAACAACAACTCATCAGAACCAAAGCCCACCCCATTCATTAAGCGCTGAGGGATGAGATGAGAGACTATGCAAAAGCAACACCCACTCACCCACCCACCGCGCCCAAGCAAAAAGTGCACCTCCACTTCTCCTGGTCTATTACCTCCACCCCCTAGAGTGAAACACAGCAGCTCTGTATCCCAGTTGATCTGCAACATGAACTAATGAGCTCAGAGGCACTACACAACACGGCTGGGAAATCGAAGCAGCCAAAGAGACGTGTAAATTAGAGAGAACCCCCCAGACAATGTGCCGGACACAGGCAGGCATATGGAGATATTTACCAAGCAGGTTAGCCAATCTGAGTCCAGGCCCAGTGGTCTGTCGGGACGCTAATTACAAGACTTAAATTGATTGACCAAAATTCACAAAACAGTTTGTTTACTATGTCTGAAAAGGATGATTCAGAGAACAAACTTTATTACCTGAAATTGGTTGTATTGACCACAGATTGAATGTGCTGACTGCCTCTCCTTTCACAGCTCGAGGTGGAAAATTTAGTTGGACAGGCTGGCTGAGGTTGATGCAGCATCCTGCCATTTCAATCTCAAAGCCAATTCGAGAGCCAGCCTTTCACGGTGGATTGATAGGATTAAATACATGTGACAGCACAGCACATACAGCTTGTTTCATCATCTCACAGGGAGCACTCATCCATTATCCCCGTGCCCCAATCCTTGTTTCACCTGCCAATGACTGATGGACTTCAGCTGTGCCTCTTGAAAGAAAGAAGAAGAAGAAGAAGAAAAAGGAAAGTTTGTGATGATACATTCTTCCCCGAGTCATAAAACATGACTGAACTTTTCATGTGCCGATGTGAGGGATGAAAAACAGGCAAAGTGCTTCAACATCTCAGATCCAAATCCTCGGGGAGAGGGACGGCATGTGTGAAACTTTTTATGGAATTACACGAAACCAAACACAGACACTAGCTGAAAAAAAAGACACTCCAACTTAGTCAATAACTCTACCATCTGAAACCTTAAATGTCAAATTCAGTGATTTAATCGATGTGGAAACTAATCTTCTGTTACTTTGGACCAAGTGGTTTATAAATCCTGCAGCAATCCCTCAAGTAAGCAGCAGAATTCATGAATGTTAAACACATTTGTTTTTGTTCCTCTAACAAAGATGCTGCTTTGGTACCACCACCTGTCTTTCACTTGTAGGACAAAGCTGCTGAGCAGGCACTTTTCTTCAAAACAGGGACGTCAAATGAGCTTTTTGGCTTTTGGTGTGTCAGAATTATGGCACAGCTCGGATGTGTCCATTCGGCCACCGTGCAGCCTTTGCTGTGTGTTAACGCCTCTTGTTTCATCTGTGCTGCTTTTCAAAGGTGTCCGGTATCACTGGACAAGATAAATAAGCACAGCAGAGGACAATAAATTGAATGCTGAATGGAAGAGATTAACAGAGGTGGCTGTTGGGACACACCGCGGAGTAAGAGGCTGAAATCCTTGCTCCGAGCAAGAACACTAACGCCGATATCCTCACAAGGCTGACACCAATAGGGCTTAACATCAATCACCCAACCCAAGCTGGTCACCGTGTGTAAGAGAGAGGGAGAGCCAAACAGATTCCCCTTCCTACTGAACCACAGATTGTCACAGCACAAAGGCCATTTGATTGGATGATTGTTGGCTTCAGCACAGTCCGAAGGAGCCTCGCTCTCAATCTTGACCGCACTACCCAGTAGTGGTCTAATCTGCCTGAAGATCCCCCTTCAGCTCAGACTCCTCTAATCCTTCATAAGAAAGAGGAGCCAGATGGTCGTGAACAACTGCTGGGGGGCCTGAGGATGAGCGCATGTATTGAGATGCCTGGAGTGCCTGCTGCTGTTTACCTTGTGTTTCACGTTACCACTGTAAGCTCTGTGGAGCGAATGGTGTGTGTGGGTGGTGAACATTCTTTCAAGGATGGCACTAAGTGCGTGTGCATGCACAGCCAGTGTGCTCATGCATGTGCAGCCGGAAAGAAGAGACTCCTGCGGTACCTGGTGCCGGATTACATCAGCCCATCATTCCCCCCTCCAACCCTGAGATGAGATGTCAGAGCTTCAGAGGCAAACCTGCCCACCAGCTGTGGTAACCTTGTGATTCCTGGAGTGTCAGGGGTAGAGCAGCAAAGTCCCAGGGGTGTCAGGATACAACACGTCTCTCACCCTCCCTCCCTATGGCGCAGACTTGATCGGGCACCCCATCCAGACCCCTCACTGATGAGTGAACCCTTTAATCCCGGCTCCCCTAACCTTCAACCAGGCACACTGCTGTGCCCCAGTCCCGCGTGCCAGTCAGCCAGCTGCTGATGAGCCTGGAGCTGTCACATGCTGACAGACAGATCCAGCCGCCACATGCTGAATCCTAACATATCTCTTTTCCCATGAGATGCTGATTAAACTGTCATTAAAATGATCCACCGAGGAGCATTAATCTGACAGAGAGAGGGAAGTATGCAGGTTGGGTGCTCATTAAGTGGACATTAACGGAGTAAAAGTTCAATTACTGCATAGCAGGAGGTGGGCTGCAGTGAGAAAGCCTGTGGACCCTTAAGGTTCTACCACTGACTTGCACTCGGTGCTACACAAATATATTCCTCACAGATGATGGCAGGAAAACTCCTTCAATCCTGCTTTAAAGGACAGCTTATACACACACAACAGTATAGTTGTTATGCATTTCCATGGGGTCCAACAAGAGACGCTTCAAGGGATCTGGAGGCCACCAGGCTTGAAATCCAAAGCCTCTTTTCCACTTCCCTATTAGTGGTGTGCAGCAGCCGGTTATTAGCTGTGAGGTTTGCCGCTGAAACGGGTTAAGCACAAATTGAGCCTGAAGAGAACCTTTGGAGGCATACGCCTTGACACAAATCCCCTGTGACTATACCTCTCAAGACGAGAACGGATAACGATGACCTTAGGACCTCTGCTAAAGGGTGACCTATGCCTGTGCCCTCAGGCAGCCGACTATCTGTTAAATGAAGTGAGCTGGCTGCCTGGATCTGACACGCAGGTAACTGATGGTGTCACTCTGTTAATGTACGGTCCTGTAAGGCCTTCATCGATCACTTCTGACTCACTGCTCAAGAAAGAGTAATGATGAGCTGTCATAATTCATCAGTTCCTCATCAAATCATGATTAAGGGTTTGATTAAGCTTGAATAATATATTGTCCAAGGCTGTACTAAAATTACTTTACTACAACAACTAAAAGAGATGGTTTCTATCCATTAAAGCTGGGTTTTCTCCAGCAGCTGGGATCAGTGTTGTCAAAGCAAAGCATGTGTGCTTTCCTGTTTTTTTCTGACAGAACAGTAAAGGAACAGGTGTTGCTAACACTGCTGACTAGCTGGAGGTCTGACTTCCTCCAGGCTAATGAGCACCTGTCCCCTGCAACTCTGCATGTAAAGGGCAGCACATCTTGACAGGCATTTGGAGGTCACAGCCCTTCTTAGCCACGTGTAGCGTGGCGTGCATGATTAGCCTCATCAAATCCTCCAACTTTGAAATCTTATCAGTATTTGCAAAAAAAACAACATATTTTCAAGCAGAAAGAAGCCTCTTTTAATTCATCTATTTATTTATTTTTCTTTTTTTAATGTTTGTGTACTTGCTTAATTTTATGATTCAGAATTTGATTTTTTAAGTCCTTTCTTGAGAAAGCAGAGAGGTCATATTGCTGAGCCCTCATTTGCACAGCAGTCATGCTGATTGAGTTCACAAAAAGTTCTCTCATCTAGTTAATGAAATGAATGACAGCTAAGCTTTTCTGACCCTTTCATGCCATTAAACAAACATTTACTTGAAGGCGAGTTACGCCGAATTGCCTTTGAGCCATTTGTATATCTTTGCTGATCACTCACTCAGATGACTCTGTGGACTCGGGACTGATATGAGAGTGACATGGAGATACTGCCCCGGAGCAGCAGAGATGTCCTCAGCTTCAGGCCTGAGCCTGGCCTTTAGCACCGCTGCATGTCAGTACCCGGGGCAGACAATGAGATGGATATCTGCTTGTGTGGTGCATGTGTACGTGTGTGTGTTTATAATGCTGGCCGGCTCACAGCTGGGCTCAAGATAATGCCCACTCTGTCGCCTCCAAGTGTGCCCCAGTTAGCAGGGCTCACATCCCAGTGGCATGGTGGGCTGGAGTTGGTAGAGTCCCCTGTGCAGGGATGTTTTTACGCTTCACGCTTCACTTCATCTGCACAAAAGACTTGGCCTCATAACCCGTAAGCCCTCTAATCCATTCTGTAAACAATCAAGGGATGCCCACTTTTAGCACAAATGCCCATGCAAGGGAACACACCGGCGTGCCACACAATGGCCTCTTCTATTTGTGAGCAAACAGCCTCGTGGAGAGCTTTACAGTATTGTTCTTCTGCCAATTATCTCTCTAATTACTATATAAATATTACAGACATCGAGCCAAATGCCCTGGTGCAGCAATTCATAACTTAAATTTCCTGTTATTGATTTGAGCTTTCCCCCTGAGTGAAGACATCTCATTAAAAGAGTGAATGATAGAATGAAGCACACAGATCAGATCTTCTCCAGCAGAACCACCGGAAACGCCAGCTGACCATCCCTGCTGATGTCTCCCCCGAGTGTATATTGTGTCGCTTGCCGATGTTACTGGACTGTAGAGGCAGATACTCTTTCACTCTTGCATGCCACGAGCTGAATTTCAACTCCGTGCTCACTGTAAATCATAAACCACCCCAATGAGTGACCCTCCTGAACCCACGTCCTCCCTCCCTACAGCCAAATACAAAAGGAGACCTGGTGCACTGCCACTGACACTGTCATGACATCCAGGAATAGCAACATCCAGGGAGGAGAGGCACAAACAACCTGACGTAATAACTACATGCATGACTGCACCGTCAGCCTCCACTTTGAAATACATTCCAGATCAACATTTATATAAACTTATCACTCACTGAGCTCACACACTTAGTAACACATGACTTCCTGCAGCCACATTCACTCTGTCATGTCATTTCACATCTCATCCACACATTTTTGGAGCAAATATGAGATTAATTTGAACGAGCATGATGGAAACACACACACACATAAAAAGAAATAATCAGGCACTTACCCAGAAGATGAGGTTGAAGGTGAACATCAAATACTTCAAACAGCAGAGGCAGCCTCTTGCCATGTTGCACTTCTTGAATTCTAAAAGGAACACAAAGGATAGATCCAGGTAAAAGACTACGTATTTGCTGCCTTTGGGTGAGCTGTACTTGTTGTTGGTCTTGTCTCCTGCGCTGGTGTCAGCTGCTGCCCCAGCCTGCGTCTGCTGTGCGTCTTTGCGCGGCCCCGTGGAGCCGTAGAATGCGCCGGCAGTGAAGCCGCGGCCCCCAAACGGGCGGCCAGACGTGGAGGCTTGCGCAAAATCGGAATCCCGGCTATCTACAGAAGGGCTACGGTGAATGGCTGACTCCTCACTACTGGACTTCTCCATGCTCTAGGGCTGCAGCTGCTGATGAAGAGCTCCCTGATGCACAGTCTACCATAGTCTCAGGGATAACAGGACAAAACCAGTCACTCTCCAAATGTCCAAAGCTTCACTCTCTGAAGCAAAATAGGTAAAAAAGAAAAAAAAAGAAAACCTCTCAGAAACAACTATATCCACTTCAGAGAGGCTTTAGTACTGAGATGCACAGAGCTGCGCTGTGCAGGCACCTCTGCCAGGCTGAAGAGTCTCCTGCTCACTGCTGCTGTCTTCCTGTGATAGTCCTGAAGTAGCTGTGCTCAAAGGTCCCGTGAGGAGCATAACCCACACCTTATGACAGGACTGTCTTTCCGAGAAGAAGTTACAGCACTCCTTCTATCCCCTCTTGTAATATCACTCTCCTTTGCTGCTTATTGCTGTACCCAGCTGCTCCAGGAGAAAAGAGACCCCAGTGAGTCTCAGCTGCTCCACTTCCACGATCTCTTGCTGACCTGGTAACTTTTCTGCCTGCTTCAGTGTCCTCTCCTCTCTGCACTGCTCTGCTCCTGCTCTGTCCTCCTCTTTCTCACTGTGCTCTGATGCTCTCTCTCTCTCCCTCTCTCTCCTCCCTCACTCTGTCTCTTTCTGAGTGTGCCTGTCTTCTCTACTGTTCCATTCTGTGCTCAGCGGCTCAGTCCTCCGCACTGCCTGTGCTCTGCTCTCCCAATAGCAGCACTCTGACTGATGTGCTATTATCGGCAGACGCAACTAACGGGCATTCCCTATCTTCCAACAAGAGTAGTGCCCTCCTCCCCCAACTCTCTCTCTCTCCTTCTCCCTCTCTCTCTCTCTCTCTCTCTCTCTCACTCAACCCCTCCTACAGCTGAGCAGCCAATGCAGCCGCTGCAGCCAGACTGGAGCTCCTCCCCTCCACTCCCTGCGTCTTAAATAAGCTCATCACTGTTTGCTTTGACTATACATGTTCAGCAATTTCATCTTTGCTGTCAGGGGAGTTAAGGGGCCGAGGATGAATTTAAAAATGACACACAAACAAACAGAGAAAAAATGAAGTGTCAGGGTGACTGTAGGTGTAGTAAAGGGCTGTGTGTGGAGTAGCAGGGCGAGTGTTTGAGATGGAAATTGCTGGCAGCCTCTTTCATATGCAAAGTGGTATCACTGTCAAGTCTGCTGATGACACAAGAACCTGCGATTTCACACCAAAATGACTCACACTGTTCTAATTTGTAGGCCATGACTCCAAGGATTATCGGAGCGTAAATATGCCCAGGTTAGCTCTGACAGCTGATGACTGATCAAATATTTTTGAAACATCAAGCAACTGTCACTAAAGTGATTACTGCAGCTGATGTGGGCGGTGGCAACAGCACTGAGCTGCACTTTGGTCACGCTGTTGCTCCGTGTTGTTCATCACCGTGTTGCCGACATGCATGTAAAGGGACTCAATGCCTGACAGTGTTTAGGTTTTGGTGTTATGGCACTATATGAGGCACGGAAAGAGGATAGTGGCTTTAAAAAGCTTTCAGAGACAAAGCCTGACACCAACCTGCTGATTCACACATCAAGATAATGGCTCTCAAAGATCTTAGATAATACATGACTTATATCACCAGAAAAGCTAATTTTATTGTTAGCGAATAGCTAATGAGGGAACTTTCAATAAAACAAAGTGATTACAGCCATAATCAAGTAGTTTTATCTGTGTGAGTTAATTCTCCTCAAGTGACAAACAACTAGAATAACATTCTAATTGCAGTATTGACTCAGAAAATCAGGTTACCATGCAGTGCTGAGCTCAGACAGGTTTACCAGAGGACCACACATTGTTCCACCTTGGTAATGGTCCTCTGTCAGCCAGGAAGGGCGAGAGCTCTGCCTCCAGACAGATGGAGGGAGAGTTTGAACCGTATGCTCTTAAAGGTAAATCCAGTAATACCCAATCGACATAGAGGAGCTAATCCAACCCTCTGGTGTTTCATTGTTTTAGAGAGAAAACAGCAGAGAGAAAGCATTTGCATGCTGTTTGTCAAACGGAGAAATGAAACAGACGTGCCGGCATTTCATGAGTGATGCAACTTGGAAGCAAAATACATAGATTGATGGATGACAACATAGGAAAAAAAAAAGATGCATGAGAAATTGTTTGCACCTGCAGCTTCGATGTAAATCAAATGTTGTGACCACTTGAATGTGTGAATGCTAAATAAAAGACTGGCTTGGAGCGTCGCTAGCCTTGATTTAATCTGGGTAAAAAAAGGACAAAAAGCACCAACAAAGCTAAGTTATTGCTCCAAGCCAAAACATACTTAGCTGTGAACTCTCTCCAAACAAACGGTCTCAGTATTACTTTAGCTTTGTGTAAAAACTGATCGAGAAAATGAGTCAGTGAACAGAAGTAAGGAGGTGAGGAGCTTTCTAGAGCTTTGTTTCTTCTGTGCAAATCCAGGATTGCTGATCTCCCAGATTCCAGTATTTGTGCTATGCTATGCTATGCTAAGATAACCACTACTATCAGTAGCTTCATCTTTAGAGTGATTTATGTCAAACTCATTCTCCTATTCTCCATCAGAAAGCCAGAAGCGACCTTCAAATGACTGCGTTTCTCGCATTTTTCTATCAAAACTACAACAACAGAACTTATGGAAGCTGCTAGCCGTCTTTTAGCTCTCTGCTCAGCTAATACATTAACTTAACCTTTTGGCTATATTTGAGGTGTAACACAAATATTACACTCTATTTGAGCTCTTGTGAGTCAGAATAAAATCCGGTAATGTTTTAGCATGAGCAGATTAGCGGGAGTCAGCAGGAGCTTACCAACACAGGCTTGTTAGCTTGTACAGTGTTTCTCATACCATTATTTGTCCCTGTAGACCTGTGAACTGGAGTCAGTATTGATTTGGTTTTTCACTGCAGGGGTGATGTCTTGTTGGAGTGATGAAAACGTGGCTATTATTAGGAAACTCATTTGTTTCACGCAGCTCTTTGCGGAGCTATGTGCTAGCTAGCGAGGATTTTTCTGTTCAGAAAGCTCACTGTGATTGTGTCCTTACAGCATGCAATCTAAGCATCAGCCACCAAACCAGCTTGCTTCCTTTCAGTGTCCTAGCTGGTGTGAGCTCGAGTGCGGACGGCATGACAGCCCGTACTATTTAATTCAACACAGACAATCCCTGGTAATTCACAAAGCTCTGATCGAGAGTTGTCAGTATGGTAGCTAGCTCCTCGTTTGCTACTAAAACCCCTTTAAAGACGAGGCTTCTTGATTGACATAAGCTTCAGCATAGCTTATTAGCTTGCTTTACAACGGTAGCAGTAGTATATTAATAAGGCTCAAATTGGTGATGGAGATGTGCTCAAATTGTGTTAACGTAGCACGTAAGGTTGCCAACTTTCTCACCACTAACTAAGGGACAGGTGCATGGTGCCATAGAGGTGTGAGCATGATGTGTGGATTCAGTGTATATTCATATTCTGATTCAACTGGAAATGCAGAAAGAGTGTATACTCTCTTTAATCCTTACTGTATCATTTTCTAACCTCACATGAACAAACCTTAAAGTAACCGCAATTTCGCTTTTTACTTAAAAAAGCAAAAGAAAAATGAAAAGCAAAAGAGTTTGCAGGTTTATCCATGTTTGCCTTTGCCAAACCGAGCAGATAACACTTCACATTACCTTTTTTTTTTTCTTTTTTTTTTTTGCAAGACTTGGTGCATTTGCACAGTTCGCAACTGATGCTTTATAGCTCTGATAAATTATTTCCCAATCACTGCACCTGTATTTGTTTGTGGATGCTTCCAGCAAGAAAAAGAAATGTAAAAGATGGCAGCAGTGATGAACTCAAGACCTCATAACAGACCAGTGCATGGTGCTGCAGGTGCTATGCAAACTCTATTATCGGATCTTCAGTTCTGTCGATTTAAAAATGTGTCTGGTTAGGTGTGAATGATCTCACATGTGCACCGTGAAATCAGACTCGGTATAGTATGCCTTCCATCAGGGAAAGTGTGACGTATTCTTACAATTTTAACCTTTCAGAAACAGGCGGAGCGTGTGCCTCTGTTGACTACATATTTTCTGATACTTCTCCGAGGCTTTAAAAATCTCTTAAAGATTCCTGAGTGCTGACAGTCAAACACCTTGAAGTTGAAAGACTTTGATGTGACACCGCTATTTTAAAAGATCATTTCATTACGCATACCTGCTGAAGGTAACAGCTCTGAATGGTTAAGGTGATATCTTTAATTGCAGATACGACCAAAGGTAGACATGCAAGATGATGAAAACAGTTGCTCATGTCACAAGTGACAAGGTTTTATGTCAGCTGCTGAATACGTGAAAAGACGTGTAACACTCAAGAGCACTTGCAATCCAGCGAGCTCTCAAGCCCTTAAATTCACATACAATCTGCATCAGTGCTGCTCTCTCTGAGTTACACACATTTATCAGTGCTCTGTGGGGATTTTAGCCTGCATGTTACTGATTCCTCAAGTAGCCTGAAGGACACATCCAAGCCAAGCCTGCTCTCTCCTGGGCCACGCACAGATCCATCTATTGACTCAGTGTAACCAGGCTCTGCTCGCCTGCATCAGGTTGAGGGGCTGAGGCAAGAAAAAGAGATACAAAATGAGACTCGGGAGAAATGGACGTATGTAGGATGACTCGGAGGAGCTGAGGCTTGGAAAGAGGATGAAAAATATGCGGAGCACAGCAGAGCAGACCAGAGCAAAGAGCCTGGGCGGAGATGGAGGGGGCGAGTGGGACAAGGTTTTATTCAAAGATTCTCTGTGATGCTGAGTAAATCTGGCAGCTCCTTCAACATATGTATAGTGTGTTGCAGAGACTGATAGGGACAGGAGAGACAGGATTCAGAGGAAATCAACGGGGACTTTCTCAGAACTCCTCAGGCGGATTCACAAAAGGTAAAGAAAGGCAAACACTTAACCCTGAACCTTTGACAGAGCAGAGGCAGAATCTTGACACATAATCAGTGGAGTCAGGGCCGTGCGCCAAACAGAAGTTAAGAATATTGATAGTTACAGAGGGAGATATGTTTTTCTTTGAGTCATAAATTATTTGTTTGAGTCTGGATGCTTTTTGATGGGCTCTATCAGTATGCAAGAACACGTTATGAATCCTAGATTACCAAGATATCCGAATCTTCAAACAGTGGGGGGTAAAGGAAAATAAACTGAAAATCTGTTGCAGTCTCATCACACTATAAAGTTTGGAGTGAAAATCTTTACAGGCATCTAAAGGACAACTCTGTTTATAGCTATATCTGGCTTGTCAGTGGTTGTTTTGGCAGATATCTCAAAACTAAACTTAGTCTCCATGTCCAGATGAAAACGCTCATCAGTTTTACCCCATCTTTTATCTCTACTTCAAAGCGGTCTATTTCAGTCGTCTTTTAAATGAGAAATGGTGATATCCTGCTACAACTGAGCAAAACTATGTGGGGGTGGTGAACATAAAATTGTTTGGATTCCAGGAATAAAGGACGGGGAGTATGTGGACACCACACAGCAAAAAGCGGGAACATGAAAGATGTACAGAGTAAAAGCTACAGATATGGTGAAGGGATTTTTAACCAGGTATCAGAGTGGTTATCTTAGCTCCTCTTAGATAAGTTATTGTAATCCCAAAAACCATCTTTCAGTCGAGTAGTTTGACCATAGACTGTATAATAATTGGACATAGTGTCTGTGATGTCACCATCTGTACTGAAGCAAATCTTCGGCAGAAGCCATATTGGGAATGAGGCGGGCCTTGAGCCTCTTCACCAACAGCTACAGGCTGCCCACCTGTCAATCAGCTGAGGTGTGCCTCTGATTTGGCAAAGCTGTCATCTTAATACCTTATAAACTGCAATTAAAAAAAGTAACTAAACCAACCAAAACCTTCACGTAACAACATTTTTTTGATGATGTCTTATAATGAAGGGACCGTTGTTACCATGTATTACACAGCCTCATGTGTCAATCTTAATTATTTGTTTTTGAAAACATGTCTGGCAGACATCTATTATTGCTGCCTATTCTCTAATCGAGTCCGCGTGCTGTCAGAATTGAAGAATCACTGACTGTTTTATTCTTACTCTTCAAATTTTGAGCTCCAATAATGAGTACTGCTTCAAATAAAGCCTACCTTTCCTTCACCAAACCTCCACATCAGAGCAAACACACGGGCACTGCAGCATTCGCATCCCCATGTGGTTACACAAGCTTTGATGGTCTCCAAGACCAAGCTGATATAACCCTGATGACATCATTATTACATCAGCTGAGTTGTATTTGTTCCCGTTAGAGCGATGGGAGAACAAACAAACTTTGCAAGTGCCACTCAGCAGAGGCTGAGCGGTACTTCTCTAACTAAAACCTTTTCATGTCAGCCTAGCCAAAGAATGAATCCAATAACTTTCTGCCGGTTCATCTGTTTAACTCTGGAAACCACAGATGGAAATAAAATCTCCAACAAATTTCAGTCAGCAGAAACAATGTTATACTCAAAGAAAGACTCTGACTGAACAGTTACTTATAGCAACCAGTTCTGCATGTCAACACTCAACTCTAGTGGATATTTGACAAAAGAAAAGGAAGAACGAACAAATGATGAGGGGAAAGTAGAAAATAAATTCTCAATTTAGAGTGCTTATCTTATGAGATCTGCTTTTAAAAGTAATTTTTTGATGCATCCATCAAGTCTGGAGAAGAAGGATAGAGTGTCAGTATGAAATTGAAGTTAGATTGACAGCCCTGGTTTTTCCAAGCAAAGCATAAAATTTGAGAGAAACTTTGACAGATGTGTGGATCTCTTTGATTATTATGTCTTTCTTAGTTTGTGTCTTTCTTTCTTTCTTTACACAGACACAGCTCAGGAACTTTATTACAGTTCTCTTCTCTCTGCTGTTTGATGTTGGAATAGTTACAGAGGTTGTTTTGGATCTCTCACTTTCATTATAATCAAGACTTGAGATGCACTATGTGGATTTTTTTAAGTTACTGATTGTGAACAGTTGATAATAACCAGCTCCTGATGGCAAAACTGATCAAAGTGCCAATATATTGTTGACCTTTTTTTTTTTTGTATTTTAAAATGAGTGCATACACAGCGCTCAGGTCCACCTTGCCCATACAGGGTTGGACCCCCTTTTGCCTTCAGAACTGCCTTAATCCTTCATGGCATAGATTCAACAAGGTACTGGAAACATTCCTCAGAGAGTTTGGTCCATATTGACATGATAGCATCACACAGTTACTGCAGATTTGTTGGCTGCATATCCATGATGTGAATCTCCCATTCCACCACATCCCAAAGGTGCTCAATTGGAAGAGATCTGGTGACTGTGGAGGTCATTTAAGTCCAGTGAACTCATTGTCAAGAAAGCAGCTCCAGTCCTCAAAAGCAGGACTGAGGAAAATAATTTCACTGACAAGGCACATTCTTTAAACTGTAATATCATCAAATGAGTAGGTCAAAGTTATAACTTTGGTCTTTCTTCCATAAGTTCCTTTTTTTAGAATTAATTTTTCAATTTATTTATTTTTATTTCTAAATACTTTCCGTGTTTATAGTTAAACTCTTTGAAACTGTTATAAGACTGAGTACTGCTGTCAATTTTGTCATCAACTGACAGACAGACTGCATGGCTAATTAGTCTAATGTGATGTGTTATTGATGTGATGAATCTATTATGACATATTTCAGCATGATCCCACATTGAGTGACTGAAAATCATTTGCCCCAAGTGCCCCACATCTGAGATAACATGGGACCATATGAGGTAAAGAGTGCTTTACTGATGGAGGGATGTTAAGTCTTAGGATGTAAATAAGAAGCCCTCGTTGGATCACTCAGTTTTAAACAACTTTAGAGCCATTTGTAAGTTGCCCTTTTTATCCAAGATTTAAGAAATAAGAAATGTGTCCACTCAGTTGATTCTTTTATGGATAGCAATATAATTTTTGAAAAGTTTCAGTTGAGTTTTCACACCATTCACAGTACTGAGACGACACTACTCAAAGTTTCTAATAATTTGCTGTTGGCAGCTGATGCAGGTCTATACTCTATTTTAATTCTTCTCGACCAAAGCTGAAAACTGTGGTCCACATCTAATCAGCCGTCTGAAAAACAGTGTTACGGTACCAGTGGTGTGGCA
The DNA here is from genome assembly GCA_030710495.1 of Labroides dimidiatus. Lineage (NCBI taxonomy): Eukaryota > Metazoa > Chordata > Actinopteri > Labriformes > Labridae > Labroides > Labroides dimidiatus. Next base: position 7,543,695 of record CM061147.1, read on the forward strand.
CTGGACTGGTTCTTATCATACCTGTCAAACAGATATTTCTCTGTCATGCTTGATGATGCCTCCTCCTATTGTGCTCCTTTTTTTGTGGGGTTTCCCAGGGGTCCATTTTGGGTCCCTTTCTATTCACTGTTTATATGCTTCCTGTGGGTCAAATCATACATAATCATGGTATAGATTTCCATTGTTATGCTGATGACACCCAGCTGTATATCTTGTCTGTCTAACATCAAAAACTGGATGTCATTTTTTTTTTTTTTTTTTAATAACTGAATGACTCCAAATCTGATTATTCTCATAATTAACCTCTCTGTCTCTAGCACAAGCTTTGCTGATAACATCACATCTACTCTTGGTGCTCTATCAAGTAATGTCTGCAAGAAGGCCCACAAACTATGGGTAATCTTCAACAGTAAACTGTTCTTTGATGCGCATGTGACTAAGATAGTCCAGTCATGTTTTACACAATTGAGGCTACTCTACAAAATCAAGTCTAGGTTAGGGTTAGATTAGGGTTAGGGTTCTCCCATGCTGATTTGGAAAAAAAATGTCATTCTAAAAGTCTTCTATCTATTCTAGACTTGATTACTGTATTGCAGTTTAATTTGGACAGACTCCAAATGATACAAAACTTGGCTGTCAGGCTTTTAATCGCACTTCTAGAAATGTGCACATCACACTAGTCCTTGCTGCCCTCCACTGGTTACCTGTGAGTTTCAGAACTGATTTCAAGATTTTGCTGCTTGTTTTTAAAGCCCTCAATGGTCAGACTCCTACCTGCGTTAATGATTTACTAACCCCGTATGAGCCTGGTAGAAGCGTTTGATGCTCAGGCTCCCAAACTCCAGAACTCCCTTCCTGGAGATCTTATTGACTGTTTACTTCTTTTACATTACTTTATAATTGTTTAATTTTTTTTTTTTATTTATGTGTTCTTAAATATATTTTGATTTATTGTTGAGCAACTTGTAGATTTGTTCTGAAATATGCTATACAAATTAAGTTTATTATTATTGTAATAAAATAATTATCCTTGTGTTTAGTCCATAAGATGGTGAAGTGTTTGTGACCCCTGAGGTGTATTTTTAGTACAAGAGCAGTTTAATCATGTTTCACTTTGATTTAATGGATCAACCTTGTTTCCAGTTGTTCTTTTAACAAATGATCCAGACTCCTCTGTGGAAAAATAAAAACAGAAACCTGTTATTTTTAGCCACATTAATGAACAGACTCAAGTCTTTTATTGGGAACGTGTCAGTATTTTATTTTTTTACACCTCTGATATCCTGCCAGTGTGAACGATTTTCTGACTGGAATTCAGTCAAGACAATCACAGCCCCAGTCAGGAGGTCATCTCGTACACAGCAGCACAAAAATAAAGTTCTATTAAATGTCAATTCCTGAAACTTTGAAATGTCAAACGTAAGAATATAATTTTGTTCCAGTGGAGGAACGTATCAGATGTCATCTGCTGTGCAGTAATTCAATCATCTGAAGATGAGGTCTGCTGCTTTAACACACCAAACAGATAAAACATGTCTTGTAGATCATAACTGGCTAATTTGTCTTTGCTCATGTTACAAAAGGAATTAGTGCTGCATAGTTTTGACCAGACGATCTGAAACCACGTCAGGCCTAAAGACATACAGTATACGATGATCCTGGTGTGAATGTATGATCAAGGCTGCAGCATAAGGAGAGGATTACGACTACAAAGGCTTTCACCCACACAGTATGTCACTGCCACTGGCCTTAGATCCTTGGAGCGTTTGGCTGGGTCTGTTGCTGTGGATGCAAACAGACAACGCTGTCAACACGAGACCTTCTATGTGGATCGTGTGCTTTGTGAAATATAAACAGAGAAAGAAATAAACCAGAAGATGAGGTCATGATTAAAGTGTCTTCTGGTTTGAGAATATGCAGAGAAGAAGAGATGTACATTTTGATATCTGCCTTGTCTCCAAAATCAAATTAAAATCAGATCTTAATCTGGTCTCAAATCTAGCATTCTTTCCTGCCTCTTTAGGATTCTGTGAGTATAAGCCTCCAATAGAAATCAAACTGGCGAGACATAATGGCCATTCTTCAGCCACTCTAGAGAGATTTGCAACCAAAAAGTCAATAAAGGTGTCTGGAAAGGTTGTTAATTAGGGATTTATGACATCAGACTCCCTGAAGATCCCGTCTTGATAGCATATGAAGGCTGCAGATAATGACACTAAAGCTGGAAATGATAAAGCACTTTTCCCTAAAGGTAAAAGACTCAAAATATACTGATCACACAAGTCAGGTTGGTGATGACTGACCATTTACAAAGCCAGAAACTGTTCCCTCACACATGTCATGGTCTTGTGTAAACAGTTTGTTTACTCTTTGAAGAGGAAAACCCCTGACAGCCACTTGGTGAACCCACCAAGGAGAGCTGGAGACACGTTTGTGTCTGCTGTCAGGATCTAAAAGAAAAAGAAGTGTTTATGACGCAACCCCATACTCATAGACAGGAGCAGGGGCACACACAGAGGCATCAACATACACACACACACGCACACACACATTCAAAATTAAACACACATAAAGCCCAAAAGCCCCAGCAGCCAGTCCTGTAGCCAAGCCCCAATCTAAAGTTAATTCCTGCAGGCACGTCCATCAGAGCTGAGGGAGATAAGAAAGGACACCAGAGACGGGCTGGGTTTTAGAAGTAAACTGAGTAAACTCTGGCTACAGGATACTACATTAGCATTTAGATCAGAAAATGTCTCTTGTCATTGAAATGCAATGTAGTATAACTGTGCAGTAAAGTCCAGTTCAATGCGAGTTTTTGCAGGGAGGTCAAACGCCTGTGATGTCTGTCGCTGTACGATGAGCGAATCCCAGAATAGCCTGACGGTTGAATCAGGACTGACACAACGTTCTGATAATATTGATCAAAGAAGCACAATGGGTGAGTTTATCAGTGTCATATAAGCTTTATGTAATATATATGAGAGTCAGAACTGTAGGGGAAAAGATGGAGCGTCAGCAAAACGAATCTGATCCAGTAAAGTGGAAATGTGTGAAATTGAGGGCTTGGTTATCGATCTCTTGGCTCTGAGTTAATTAAACTTGACTCAGGGTGGGGGTCTTTTGATTTTTCAAACATTGGAGACTGTCAGCTGCTACTTTGAAACTGTAAAGCTATCGTGCAAAGGGAAATGAGTGCCATGCTGGGCAGAGTGACAGCAGTGATAAACTGTATTAAACATTCTGAATGTATTTACATTCAGAAACAAGGACTGAATCAGACTAGGAAATCTTGGTTGTTCCCAGAGAGCAATTTTGAATGTCTACACAACCAATACACAACATATAAAATGCATATTGTTACACAAAGATTAGATATGATTCATTTGTGGCACCAAGCTCTGATGTCCATGTTGTTTAACAGTATATATGAGTGGTAACCTATTAGAGACACGTGGTCCTTCTCCTGTAAACGAGGAGGGACAAATCAATCAAATCATTCACACATCTTACGCGGACGAACGCACGGAGAAGGTGGGGATAGTCTGCAGGCCCTGATTTTTTTTTTTAAAAATGGACCACACAGTTTTTTGTACCTGCTGAGCCAAAAGGGTTCAGTCTAATTCCACAAAGAACATTCAAAGGGTAAAATGCAGAAGACCGCAGGGGAAATAGTTTCCCTGAATGGTGCCGTTTGTGTGTTTAGAGGAGCCATTATGCATTTATATAGGGAAAATGAACTCATTTATATGCAAAATGATACTTCTGTACAGTGGACCTGCTTTTTTATTCATACTAACTACTCATGATGACTTAAAAAAAAGAAGAAGCTTTGATTTTAATTTGTCATTAACGTTGTACATATTTGTTGTATGTGCATGTTTGGGCTTGTATATTATGACCCTAACTTATGTTTTGTGAATTAGACCCTGAGGCAAAGCAGATAGCCGAGTTAAATAATGCACAACTCTCAGAGCTAAAACCAGCTGGAACAGTGACAAATATGGGTCAGTGTCAAAAATATGCTTTAAACTTGTTAAAACAACACGTTAGATGTTTAAATGTTTGCCCTTCTGCTGGTGTTATAGTATTTTATATCTCATTTTTATCCAATTAAAGAATTAAAGGATCAATCCAATTAAACTATCAAATGGTGTAACAACAAAAACATGACACGTATTAAATAATTCACCTTCCTAGAAACCATGTAACATACTGATGAAATAAATTATTTGTAATGAAATATCATATTATTACATATAATATCATATAAACTTGATAATATGGGTTTGTCCTAGAGAGCGAGTCAGTATGCTGTGGACATCAATGTTTTGTGTGTGTGTGTGTGTGTGTGTGTGTGTGTGTGTGTGTGTGTGTGTGTGTGTGTGTGTGAGGTGTTTATAACTCAGCAGTTTAGAAGATATTAAGTTCATGATGCTGCCCAAGCAGATGGACATGTGCAGCTTACTGGACTGACAGGTTTTGCACCCTGTAGTTGTAAGTGGCGAAGCTCGCCTCTGGAGTCAGCATTTTCAATATGGCCCTGCTGACGATAAGCTTCATTCTCCGTATCAGAAACAGATGGATGAGGTCACGGAGATGACGTCCATTTATAATACAGTCTATGGGGAAGATAAACCGTTTCAGTCTGAGGTCAGGAGTCAAAGCAAGGAGCACTGCAACAAGCTCTACAGCCTGTGGATATAAAAGCTGTACTTATACTGCTGAACCAACAGAGCCCCTCAGACTGCATCTTTGTGTAAGCATGAGGAGAAGTGAACATACAGTACATGGCCATTTAACCAGCTTTTGGTTCTTTTGGTGCTGTGGGCAGGAGCCAAGTCCAACTGGAAAATGAAATCAGCATCTCCGTATTGCTTGTCAGCAGAAGGACTCAGGAAGGACTCTGCGTTGACTCTGGACTTCAGAACATACAGTGGACCAACAGCAGCAGATGACATGACACCCCAAACCATCACTGACTGTGGAAACATTCTGGACTTCAAGACACTTGGATATTGAGCTCCCCAACTCTTCCTCCAAACTCTGGGTTCTTGATTCACAAATGTAATAAAAAATGACTTTCATCTGGAAAGAGGACTTTGGACCACTGAGTAATTGTCCAGTTCTTTTTCTCCTTAGACCAGAAAAATCCTCTGGTGTTGTCTCTGGTTCAGGAGTGGCTTAAAACAGGAAATGCAACATTTTTTTTCTTCCATTCATCTTTCTAGTCATCTGTTTGGATACAGCACTCTGTGAACAGTTAGCTTAGCAGAGTCAACTTCTTCAGCAGTAACCTTTTGTGTCATACCCGCCTTGCGGAGGGGGTCAGTGACTGTCTTCTGGAAAGCTGTCTTTCAGCAGTCTTCAACATGATTGTCTGGTAGTCCGGTTCGTTTGGGCATATGTGAACACAGCAATCGTATTTGGATACGAGACAAAACAAGCGGGTCAAGATCGCCAAAATAGGGTATGCTTGGCTGGCTTCCATTCGAACCCTGTAGCGGTCCCTTTGCAGTGAGAACACAATCACCCCAGCAACCGGCACAACTGACTCATAACTGTGGTTCACACTGTAGTAGTAGGGGTGGGGGGGGGGGTGGGGGGGGGCAGTAATGTGCCCTGTTTCCATCTGTTCAGTCAATACATAGAAGAAGAAGGACTAGTAGAATCAACAACAGCAGCAGTGAAAGAACTACTATCTACTACTGATAATAATCTGTCTAGTAAGATATATTTCTAATTATCTATCTACTACTATCAGCACATTATTTTCCAGACGCAGTCTGGACTCATGAAAAAAAGTAATATATGTTTTGATGGTATAGTGAACACTGTTACATTAGCCAGATGAACGTTGTAACACAAAGTAGCCACACATGCTGCTGATGCTCCACGGCTGTTGTTCTTTCCTATGGTAAGCAGTTAAGAACTTGAATGAATGAATGAATGAATGAATGAATGTAAATAAGGAAACTCCCCCACCTTTTGGGTAAGATTTCTGACCATTGAGAGAAAAAATTGATCACATGTGGCATTTGTTTACAAATTTGATCCACAAGAGACTTTTACTGTGTGAACACAAACAAACCAATCGACAAATGCAATAACTGTATCATTTCTGCCCCTGTATTGGAACAAAGCAAACAAGCCACAGGAGTGATAACTCAGGCATGAATACATTAAACCAGGGGTCTGCAACCTGCGGCTCTGGATCCACATGTGGCTCTTTGACTCCTTCGCAGTGGCTCTCTGCAGCTTTAAAAGACAATTATGTAAATAAAGTATTTTTTGTTTTCTTACAGAAGCTTTTGATGATTAATGACACTGACACTAAATAAAATCATGATTTAATGTTTTGTTGAACTGAATATGCATCATTTTTTTGCAAATGTGTCAAGAAATTAGCAAACAAAAAATGATGAGTTGAGAAACATTATCAACATACTTCATCAAATTCAAGTCTTCTTTTTGTAGTTCTACAAATTCACAAATTAAACAAAACCCATCTTTTTAGATAATTATTAAACATATTTTAACAGTGTCTAGAATTTTATACATCGTAATTTCTATATTGTGAAGGTAAGAAGATTTTGTGGCTCCTGAATGACTTTAATCCAGGTGAGATGAGACAAAATGGCTCATGGTAAAGGTTGCTGACCCCTGCATTAGACCAGTTAAAGGCTCAGGAAACCTTTTCCAGTGTTCATGGTTAGGGTTGAGTTCAGACAACAAAGACTTTTATTTTGGGCTACGAAAGGATGATGTTATGTAATGAAGATATACATTAATGGTAAAATAAATTTTATCATGTGATGCTGTTGACAGTTAATCTTTCTAATTTAAATAACACAGTAGTCTCTTTGGAGAAGCTGTCCAGCATGTCTCCAGCATTGATGATCTCCATGTAACATAAATTTAACAAGATGCAGCAAACCTTAGTGTGACCCTTACACTGTAAAAAAAGAAACTCAAAATTGTAAGGCAACAAACTTCCGCAAAATTTTGAGTTAAGCTCATAAACTTAACCTTTTGAGTTTTGCTTTTGAGTTAGCTTAACTTAAAATTTCAATTTGTGTTTACACAACTGGAAGTTCCACTGGCTCATGTTTTCATGTTGTAATAATTTAAAATCTTAACTTCTATCAACTGGTTGTAAGTTGCAGTTACTCGTAATTTCACTTCGTAGTTTAATTTTTTTTATTTGTATAAATTAACTGAAAGTTGGAGTACCTTTAGAATTCACATTAAAAAAACTCACATTAAAAAAAAATTATTACTTCCAATAACTTGCTGTAAGTTATTGCAGTGAGTCCCATCAAAGATTGAGGCTTAGAGACTTACTTGCAGTTTGAACTGATACCTGTGGCCCATACACCATTCACCCCCAGGTGGTTCTACTTTATTAACTTCCTAATGTTAGGAAACAGACGTCAACACATAGAGAAGAACACTCAGTCTGAGTTGTGGTGCAAGAAAACTAACAATTTCCCAGCAGCCTTCACTCCCTCACGCTTCACAGCAAAACACATATCAAATGGTAAAATGGTAAATGGACCAGTACTTATATAGCGCTTTTCTAGTCTTACCAACTACTCAAAGCGCTTTACACTGCTAGCCTCATTCACCCAATCACACCACATTCACACAGATGGCCGACTTAAGCTACTCAGACCACCGTTAAGACTAACACTCACACCACATTCATACACCACTGAACAACAGTGGGAGCAACTTGGGGTTCAGTGTCTTGCTCAAGGACACTTCGGCATGTGACTGCAGGAGCTGGAATCGAACCAACAACCTACTGATTGTGGGGCGACAACTATACCTACTGAGCCACAGCCGCCCATATCAAGAATGCAGTATACAACTAAAAACTTGAAAACAGTCAACAGAACAAACCCCCCTGGTCGTCACATTATGCTTCATACTCATTCAAGGATGAAACTTACCTGTGTGAGCTCCAGCTCGAGGGAACACTGAGGCAGGACTGTGAGTTTGAACCTACTGTGTGACAAATGCCAACTCAGAAAGTTGGCTTTCCCGCATTTTCGAACAAAGAAACGTGAGTTTACAGAACTAGTGCTCATTGTCATGAACTCCAAATTAAAAAAGTTACGTTTCAGTAACTCATCAAAGTCATTTAAAGCAGACACGTAGCTCAGTTTGCTGGGCTCACTCACATTTTGACGTCAGATGTCAATAATTCTTATTTTCAAGTCCTTACAACTGAAAATACTGTTTTAGACCAAAAAGTACGAGTTGGCTTTTTTACAGTGTAGGTTTCACAGCAATGTTTGCAGTGTGAAGTAAAATCTGGTAACATAAAGCACCAATTAAAGGTGTTGCATTCCTCCACAGTTTGTGCCATCTGTTAACAGAACAACACTTTCAAGGTGAAGGATAGACTTTTTCTCAGTATGAGATCGCATATATGATAAGCAACTTCATACTCTAACTTTCTGAAGTGAGTTAAACGTGTAAAGAGCTCTAACAAATCTGAACCTCAGTTGCTGCTTCAAGAGAAATCAAAATAGCACAGGTTAAACTTAGAGTCGTATCAAAAAGCACTCACTTCTGTGCAGCGGACATATTTGTAGCTCTTCCACACTAAGAGGGTCATGTTACTGACCACAAAGGCCAAGAGAGAAAATAGGGAAGCAGGTGAGGGGTCTCAGTGTGCTGGAAGCTATGAACCAGAGATAGGATGGGAGGATGTACGTATCACACTGAGTCCAAGTCAGATGGAAAAAATGGCAACCACAGCGGAAGCAATGCCCCTCAGAGCTCTAGTTTCTGAAACCTGCAGATGCCGCTGGCACATCATAAAAACTATTTAAGGCAGTGGGAGAACGAAAATATATGGTGGTCAGATCGTTCTTTGCCCTGGAAGCCCATTGCCGCTGGAGCTGGATATGCTTATGAGGCGCCACATGGATTCAGATCACCCCGACTGCTTCTGTGCTTCAGGGAAACGGGCTATAGGTCAGGCTGCAGAGCTTAAAGACAAAATGTCCTCTGAGTACTTCACAGGTTGGGAGGGGAGAGATGAATACAGGAAGAAATAAAATAAATACAGACTAAGACAGAGCATCAGGCATGCAGCAGACTGTGCTTGATTCTGGCTGCCATGAGCGATGATCTTTCTCTCTATGGCTGTGATAGGCATGACTGCACCGTATGTCGTCTGTGGCACAACAGTCAGAAGCTGAGATCAGTGTAGGATCTCTGTCTCTGCATGTCGGGAGATTAAAGGGTCAGACTCAGAGGGGGGAGGTCAACACCACAGATTCATCCGTGATTCCTAACCCACAAGAGGCTGGGAGAAACAGCTGGCACACAGCACATGTCTGCATCATGTGAAGTCCATCCAAGATGAGCGATAGTCAATAAGAGGACGAGCAGCCTGCATCTCTAAAGGAGCGTTACAGAAGCTGCTGACACAGCAGAGAGGGGTCACGGGGGGTTCATCAATATTTGAGCTGGCTGATGCTGAAATGCAAACAAAGAAGGGTCAGGCTGCTCTGCTGTGAGGAGAGGGAGACAGAGCGAGCAGGAGATGGAGGAGACATTCAAGATGCAAGAGGACTGATGAAGCATCAAGCTGTTCAGTATCCACCTCTCTGCCATGCACGCTTCTCTGCTCTGTGGCTCCTGGCTGAGGATTCAAAGGCAAGGATGGATTAAAGACACAACACAGCGCCTGAGGAGCTTTAGCATTGTGCGCACCACAAAGACATTTCATCTCTGTCTTCAGACTGTTGTTTGGTCCTGAGGGGAAGGTTCACGGCATGATCTTCAGCTGCCTGTGACATACACTATCTCTCCATTAACATAATCCCATTGTGAAGTGGTATTTGCACGCCCACCTATGATGAGAAAGAAAGAAAGAGAGAGAGAGTGGGGCGGGCAGGAGGGAATCTAATGAAAAAAAAATGAAATTAATGAATTCAGAAAGATCAAACTAAGTACGGTGGAATCCTGCAGAGAGGAGATGACGGCTCACATGGGTTCAGCTCCAATCTGACCAGCTGGGTAGCACCTCCCTGCAATATGTCAAGCCCCAACTGGTCCATGTGTGTGTGAGTGTGTGTGCTTGAACTACAGACATGGGGTCTGGCCCTTGGCACAGATACTGTCAATATGGCCGTGGTCATTCATGAGCAGGCTCTCTGTTACTGCCATCCAGAGAGAGCTGAGGCAACACAAATGAGAGGAGAGAGGAAAGGAAAGGAGAAGAAAAGGGAAGTAGAAAGGAGATGAAGGAAGCAGAAAGTGGCAAAATGCCCTGGATCCTTCTTTTTTTTTCTTTTCTTTTCATTTCTTTTTTTTTTTTTACAGGGACTGCGCTGCTGTGGATGAATGCCCTCCTCTCAGGAAGCAGCTGCCATACCATTGTGTGTTTGGGCAAACTCCTGATATGAATCAACAACCACAGATAAAAAGGACACATAAACGCTCATGACAAGTAAAAAAAAACAAACAAAAACACACGTGAGACACATCCATGCAGCTCTTTTTTCCCCCCAAAAGAATCAATCTTTCTGCAATCGAAGACGCAGATCATCTTTGTGATAGCCTCCGTTCAAACAGAGCTGAAAATGTTACAGCATGGGGGATAATGGATGTTTCTGTAAAAAGCACAAAGTATCACATGAAACCTTTGCAGCCTGTGGCTGTGTCAAAGACGACAGGAGATGTTCACAGGTTGCTTTTGGATGTGTGAAACAAGACAAAAGTCATTCTCAGTATGTGCTATATGAAAAAGAAATTAAAAAAGTGTGATCTTTTTTTTTCATGAAATGATGCTAAATCCATCAATCTGTCAAAGAAACATCTAAGACACAGATAACCCATAATAAACCACATACATACAGGAGCCTTGCACATTACCTATGAAATCCCGCGAGAGGACAAAGGTTCCCCAAGCAGAAAATGGGATTTTCAGCCCTTAAGCAACAACGTGCAGATAGCATTAATGAAAAAATAAACCTGGTTCAAATGTTAACCTCATGATAAAGTAATCCATTACTTTGAATACTTGTTACCTACCAGCCTGCTGTTACAGTGTGCTCAGAGATGGAGAGCCTTTGCGGTGCTGCCAAATGTTCTTAATTAAAGTCTGAAGTCTCTCCAGAGTCTGAAGATGAAATTGGCTCGGGCTAGTTTTTCTGATTTCACCTACTTATGCATTTCGTGATGATGGCTCCCAGTTCTGCATATTCCCTTTGAGGACTGATGATTACATATTAACTCAATATTCTCACATACCATGTCATGCTTTTTGCTGCATGATACCCCAGCAAAACTGCATGGAGATAATTCACATGAAAGTCATTCTTGCTTCACCACAAATCCCCAAACATAATAACATCTGCAGAATTTATGCAGAGGATCCATGAGTGAAACATAATTCATTATGTACTTATAATTATGTACTATATATATATATATATATATATATATATATATATATATATATATATATATATATATATATATATATATATATATATGCAAAAAAAGGAAAAAGGAGTGAAAATTAATGTTTTTTCTCCAAGGAAATGACTGAATATGAATTCCAACAAGATTAGACATGACATGCCCTAAAAACTTCAGAGGCAGGCCGGGCCGCTGAGAGGGAAATGTGAGCCACTCTGCCACTCACGCATCAATTTTACATCACTCGCAAGAGCACCAGGTCTCCCTCAAAATGATTTTAAGCCAGAAAATAGCTTCCCTCTGACCTGTCACCCATGAGAATGAATAATACTATCTGCATCTCCACCAGAGTACTGGAGTCACAATCTTCCCACATCAAACAGCTACATTACTTCATGTAATAGGAGGTTCTGCATGTGATCAGTTTGCTCGGGGCGACTGCTTATTCCTTTCGCTGAAGGGCAAGAAGTTCCTTTTTTCTGCAGTGGGAGCAAAGTAACCTCATTTTAAAAACATGCACAGAAGTTTCTGAGTACATCCTCTTTACTAGGAACTTCTGAACGCCAAAGATTATCACTTCTTTCAAACACTGCAAACTGTTGCCTGCTACGCAGCTCTGAGCCAAGACACTAATGTTTGCTTTCAGTGAAGTCGAAAAAAAAGGAGACATGCTGTATATTGTGCAGCTGTTCCCAGGGGGTGACAGTGGACCTCATTTAAAGACTCCATCAGTCCCCAAATCACAGCAAGGCAGCAACAGAGGAGATCTTAAAGTCCATGTTCTCAGAGGCCAGATTTGGGGTGAAGGCACAGGCTGCCTGGCTGCTGTTACATTACATTTAATGCAGTGTCCCTCTGCTTCCCAATACTCACACAACTGTAGATTTTATGCAGTCATCTCTCTGGGCTCCTCTCATGGAAGACTCACACTCAAACATGCTCTCTCCCCTGTCGCTCCCGACTTACACAGTGACCTTCAGCTGAGTGTGAAAACAGCCTCAGCAACTTTTTTTTTTTTTTTTACATTCACATATTAATAAAGAAATCTGCTATGTCCTTCAAGCTCCTCCACCGTAAAAGTAAGTAATTATCCTGCATTAATGCAGCACTTACAGCACAAGTCTTAAAGAGACAAGTTTCAAGTTTAACAATTCAACTGGACACAGTCACTGACACTCCGGCTTTGGGTATTTCATCAAACACTGGGATTTGTCCTGAGATAAAACAAAGTGGTTACACAGCGATCTTCCTATAGGCTATACGCACAAACCACCACAACGCATTTCTGGTTGCATCTCAGGATGCATGTAAACTTCCAGTTACCGTAAACGTGCTGTTACCTAATACTTAATGTGATGCCATGTAAACGTACAGTTGTCCTTCCAAAGATGGGACGACAGCTCCTCCAGGTTCATTGTTGTTTGGTGTAGCAGACGTAGAGCATGTTGAATGTATTGAATATAATCTCTTGTGAGAGAGTGATGTATGTTTGTTTGTGTTCAGTGCTGAAAGTTGAAAATCTGCTTTAAAATCAAAGACATATTGATGTATGCTAACCACTAGCATATCAATGCAATGTTCCATTAGCATCAAGCTAGCGCTACGCTTCCTATATGGATTTTTTGGTCCATTAGGAGATGTATAACATGTTGAATGGATTTAATATGAACGTCTTGTGAGAGAGTAAGGTAGCAGTGGGCTCTCTCAGTGATCTCATTTGTAGCCCTGTTTTCACCTCATACTTTAATGAAAGTACAAACACATGAAGGTCCATGTGGATTCTCATTCATCCAGGTCACTGTTAGTACATGACAAACACATGAAGTGAGAGGTATGTGAACATGATTTAACTTTTTTTAAACTATGATTAATCTGAAGCAAGACAGAGTCAAAACTTAAAACACCAAAGCAGGGCTGCTAGCTCAGGCTAGCCTGTGTTAGCAAATTAGCATCAAAGTTGCAAAGAAATGATGACACGTACAATTTGAAGCCTTTATAAAATTTGCTACATAGTGTTGTACAAGATGCCCTGAAGATTCTCTGTATATTATTAACAAACACTTTATGCAAACACTGTGTATATTTCATCGCTGCCATCATAACACCGTCTGTCTAAAGTTTCTTCCTGTAACCAGAAATACCAAAACATCCTTACGCCAATGCGGAAGTGATGCAAGTATAAAGTCCATTAACCTGGCCAAAGGCATTTTATGTCAGTGTGTGTGTGTGTGTGTGTGTGTGTGTGTGTGTGTGTGTGTGTGTGTGTGTGTGTGTGTGGCCCCTGGTTTTATGCATGAGGGTCTATTCTCTGGTGTAAAACCTGGAATCTGAGCAGACGAGGTCAGCCGTCCTGTTTCAGCGGGTGTTGGAGTTTTATTTCCTTTTCAGACTGCTCGGCTCCAGTCTGCCTCCACTGTGGTATTCCTGCCACATCACAGGTGGAGGCACAGAACAACTGCACCCTGCACTGAATGCTAACACAGAGGGAGGTATTAGGAAGAGACTGTCCTTCATTTTCCCTCATTTGACACGGAACACGTCATCTTTCATTTTTATCACGCTGGCACTTCGCATAATGGAGAGTGAACCGGAGTTTGTGACAGCTGAAGAGACCATCAGCTTCAATTTTAAAGAAATCAGAGTACAAGGAGAGGAGCGCACTTTGAAATGTCTGGATTGTCCTGATAAGACCCCCGCACACATTAATTTGACACTCCTGATAAAACCACAGAGTAAGATGTCTGGAGGAGCTCTCGTAGAATTATGACTCATGTCAGTTTATACAGAGGTCAGATAATAAGCAGGGGGTGGAGTTAAAGGTTATTTCTGCTGTCAAGGACAGCAGGTACGCATCTTTCAGACTCTCCAATCTGGCTCTCTTTGTCTATCCCTGTGCTCCAGCCACATAAATATTCATAATAACAGCTAAGATGTTTAATGCAATTCATTAAATACAAGCATTTTGATACTCAAGGTTACTGCAGAGGGAAGGGAACTTGCAAACTTATATTTCAGTATAATATCTGAGCAAATATTCAAAACACGGCTCCATCAGCTTTCTGCTAAAGTGTAGGTATGAATGATTTCTAATCTGCTGTAATGGCTCAAAGTGGTAAACATAATGCTTCTTACTTCACGTGTCCCTGACCAATAAAGCATGGAATTAAAAAATGCAGGAACGGCTTCGCTGAAAGAACGACTGCCTTGCATTCTAATTGTGCTTTGTGTGTCATCAGCTGCCACATTAATGGATGCTATTTTGGACTTCAATAGTCATTGTTTTTACACATCTTGTTGTCTTGTTTCTGTGTTTGTGATTGGGTTTCAGCTCCTTCTAAGGATTCATGAAAAGACGGCCTCTGTAAGCAGCGACTGTCTCCACAAATCACAGTAAAGCTGACACATTCAGACTCAAAGCTTTCATGGATAAGTGATACACGCGATTAAACAAGCCCCTGGCTCGTATTCATGAGAACCGATCTGGAATCATGTGACCATGTTCGCTCGACTGTAAGATATTTAATGCATTTCTGATCTGAGGCTGGATTTAGGTGCGTCCTAAGCTTCAGACGGGACAGAGTGACATTCAGGGTTTGAACGCCGGTGTCACACTGACGAGCTGAATCTGCAGGGTGTCAACATCTGTGACAGCTTGGAAATCAGGGTCACAGGTTCCCCCCGTCTGATCCACAGCTGCCTGCAGCTCTACATCCCACACCCCCCGTTTTGTATTCAGACAGGCATCTGGCTCAACTCTTCAGCCTCTCATATCGCCGCCATATTCTGCTTATTGTTGCACTTTTTGAAGTGGCTATATAAGAGAGCGTAGAGCACATACCATATATAGAGTAAAATCAAATTAGCAATTACACAAAACATGGCATGGAGAACACAGAGGAGGCTCTTCTGTGGTCTCAGTGTGGAGTGGGTTTGACACAAGAAGCGGCTGAGCTCACATAAAACTGGGACAAAAGCAGAGGCATGTGATGAGACAGCTGTGGGTGTAATGTTTGCTGGAAGCATCTGCATCAATCACAGTGATTCACACTGACAACACTTTCTAAATGAGGGGCTTCCTTCAGCTTTCCCAGGAAGTCTTTAATTTTTTCCGAAAAAGATGCTTAACTAACAAACCGCACAGAGGGAGTCCAAAGTCATCTTCTGTCTGTAATAAGAGGCTTCGTGGGTAGTCAGCAAGTGTTGCACGTTTTTCTTCCTGCTCATGGATTTCTTTAATACGTTTGTTCCAGAGAGGCAGAAACATCTGCAGGTGGTTACTTTGATTGGTTAAACAAATACTGACAGTACTCAGTGTGACACCTTTGTTTAAACAGCTCACATTAGGAATTGTGAATTAAAAAAAAAAAAAATACTAAGGCAAGTATCCCATTAAGAATGGACATTTTGATTTAGGAATGGTATATAAATAGGATTTAATTAAGAAAAAAAAAGAAAGAGATTGTTGTTCTTTGGGCAAACGAAGATAATCACTTTCTATTTTGCTTACGTTCACACCTTCCCACTTTAGCACAGTGAGCTGACTGCTCTCACAGGCACATAGGACACAAAATGAGAATAAATTAGTGGATTAGTCTGGGGATGTAGGCTTATATATTGGGCTCTGGGGCCAGTTAACCATGGCGCAGATGGAGAGTATTTGGTTAATGATTTATTAGTTTGGACTTAAGCTTCTGTTATTTAAGACAACAGCTTTAAAGTGACCCACTGCGAATCAGTGGGAAGCTTTTCAATCTGTGATGCACAGTGGTCGATAAGGCTAACCGACTCATCGGCAAAGGCCTGAACGATCTTCATGAGGAAGAATGAGCTGAACACATGCAAAAGCCCAAAACAAATGGCAAAAGAAAAATGGAGAAAAAAATGTATGGAAAAGCAAAACGACTGCAGTAACAGTGTGCCGCAAATACAAAAACACATGCAAACACACAAGTGCTTAAAGAGTCCCATGAAAAAGAAAAGAAAAAACTGCAGGGGGCGATCTGTTGAACTTTATATACTGGTTAAACCATTGATTAGGGCACTTGAAGATGATGAGGCAATGATCTTACTAACGGACCTCAAAACGATAGTCACAGAGGGAGAAATTCACCAACAATGGATTGTGGATGTTTGTAGCATCAAGAATTGTGCATCATTCGCTCCCACTGCTGGCTCCATTTTAGGGTTTAATTCACAAAACATGAAAAGCTCTGATGATATTCAAGCCCAGAAACACCCACAAAGTTCTGCGGTTATGAGCAGTTTGCTCCAGATGTGCACCTGATTGTGATTCAGATGAACTGCTAGCATCTCCACTCTGTTCTGCGTACAGCTGTGCTGTCTCACCTAGATGGTGCTAAATGGTATCCATCTGTGTGATGAGCTGGATGACAAGAGCATTTATTTACCAGTTTTTTTTAGGTGTAAACTCATGACATATGTTACACACATTTCACAATTTATATGAACTCGCAAAATGCAGCTAGTTTTAATTTGAAATAAGCGTAATGGTGTGCAGGAGTCCAAACCCTGAAAACTCCTGATTATTATAATAACAGTAAATTCAAAGTGATATTAAGAGACTTTATGAACAGAAATGTTATTTTTAGGACATCCGGAGGTGTAAATGTTATTTTGATCACTGAAAATTTAATAACAACTCTTGTATATTTCTGTCTCAAGTAAGCTACAACTCTCAGTTAGCAATGTATCGCAATGTAATAGCAGTCTGATTGATATAAATTCTGATATGAACAGAGCCCTCTGGATGAATTCTGTTCATCTCATCCCCTTTTTCTGCTCATTTTCTGAAGGCTAACCGATCCAGATGAAATGTTGCAGAAATACACAAGAAACGATGGGTACAGTACTGACTTGGTTAGAAAACTGATGGGCCACAGACTAGACTGAATGAGAATGTCAGTGGTAGTGAAAAAGAGCCAAAGGCTTGTGTAGACCAAGCAGCAACCTTTCAGTAATAAAACAAAAAACCTATGCAAAAGTGTTAAAAACTGCAGTTTAATCACAAATCAAGCTGAAAGAGCTGATAATTACAGCTAAATGAACATGTTTACAGTCTGATCAAGGGAAGTCTAGGGTCTGAATTGGTCATTTAACAAAGCTAGGCTGAGTTCAATATTTCCATTATGGCCACCATCGACAAAAGGCTTTAAAACTCTGTATCTGAAACAGATGAGTGATGTCACAGACCACTTCATTTGTTCAACAGGCCATGTGTGACCTCTTTCTTCAGATACCTTCTAGTGAAGGCATTTTTTGACATCCATCCTGATGTAACATTGGTGGGTTGAAATGGTGAAATAGTTTAAAATACTTAAATATATATAAAAAAGAATCATTAATGAGCCTTTAAGCTCATTTAACACTACCAGCTGTCAGGCTCTGAAAGAAGTGTAAGTTAGCTCTGGTACTAAATTAGCCATGCACTACTGCAACTTTAATAGACTCTCTGTGTCATCACACTTAGTCATGTTATAATAAAATAAATGTTTTTCAGTAAGCTGATAAAAGTCACTGGGTAAAAAAAGAAAAAGCAATAAAAGTTTTTTTTGTCAGTTGTTCTTTCACATGTTTGTGAGTTTATGAATTTGCCTTTCTTTCATTTTCAGAAGTTGCATTGTTTTCTGAGTTTGCCGCATGTTCCCCCAGATCAGGGGTCTCAAACTCATGGCCCACCGCCCAGATGCAGCCTGCCACACCATTTTATGCCACCAGTCACTTGATTTCAATTAATAGTGAAATCAAGCCCGCTGAGTTCATGGCCCAGTCCACTGAAGAAATACCCAGTTTCTCTGTTGACCCTGAATGCAGCACAATCATGGAGTGAACCCAAGCAGAAAAAATAAACCAAACACTTGGCACGCTGCCAACGTCCTCAAAACGTTGAAGTAAAATGTGTTTTTCAAAGGCCAAAGGAAAAGGTTGATGTCAGGCACAGAGTGTTTCAGGAGAGGTGGGTTATTTCCGTGCAGTTTAAGGGGACTAACATCTGTCTCTATGCAAAGAGAAAGTTGCCATTCTTAAGGAACATAACCTCACATTGCATTATTTAACTAAACATGGAGCAGTATGCAAAGTATCAGGGAGATGAGCAGACACAACGAGCTGCACGGCTAAAGAACAAACTGTCAATGGCAAATCAAAAAATAGTCCATAATCTGTTTACCAAATTGCGTACTTCTGCTCTTAAACTAAATATTTTTAGTGCATTGACACTACCAGTAAGGAAAAACACAGTGCACTTTGATGTCTAAGCCGGTGACCTCAAAACAGTCAAAAAGTTGAGAGTGGAACACTGGACACTTCTCACACTCAGTGGTCGCTATATTGGCAATGTAGACGAAGGGGTGGGAACTAAACAAACAAACAATGTTTGATGGCTATAATCAATCAATAGCAGAAAAACGCCTGTGAACGGCTGGGAAATGTGATCATAGTTTCCGGTCAGAAGTATAAAAGTATGCGATTTGGGACACAGCATTCATGATGTCTACCTTCAAGCCACACTGATGATTTCAACTGCTGCCACCCTCAGAGCAAATGTGGCCCATGCTGTCTGAGAAGAAACACTCTGAGGTGTCGGACAGCAAGTATTCGGCTAGAAAAGCCAAATATGACTGTAATAGTTCATGTTGAGATGTACAGATGTTCAAACAGTTTTTTTCTTTGTTTTTCTTTTTTCTGTGGAACACCTGAAGCGACCCCCATGTGAATGACTCAATGCTAAGCGGCCCTCAGTTAAGTTAAGAGTTTGAGACCCCCTCCCCTAAACGAAGATCACTGGAGGTGCCATGTTGTTGGTTGCTGCGGTGACAACAATTGTGCCATAAAAACAGTGAAGAGTTTTAAATGAGACTGCGCTGTGCTCGCTGATCATTAATAAATATGATGTGGACCATTTTGCATCTCAGATGTATTATTTATGAGCAAAAATTTAATGATTAATAAGGACTTTTGTATAGATGAGAGTATTTTGTATTTTATTGTGAGGCCTTCCAAATACACTTCAAGAGTTTTGATGTTATTTTAAAACACAACCACCGGACAGGGTTTCAAACTAAATAAAAGATGAAATTAATGTCTTTTATGCATTAATAGCATTAACTTAACATCTGACGTTTGCTGGTGTGGACGAAGGTAAATGTCACAAGCAGGATGAGCCGATCTGATCACAACAAACCAAAGGGGATCACAGCGAATAAGTGTCATCTCTGGAGATTGAGCCTGGTCCACATGGGGGGATTAATCCATGATTTAGAGCTGACTGCCCTCTGGACTGCCTCTCTCTGATAAGAAAATCTGAGCTCAGCAAACTGTACACGCAGAGCCTGATAGACGTGTGATTAAAGTGTGCTCAAAAGCTCTCTGCCAGGATCTTCATTTAGCTGCCCCCAACAAATCCATGCATCTAACGCTGACATACAAATCTTAGATTCAGGTATCTGCAGCTTTAGCAGGACAAATTTAGGGCAAGAGAATAATATTCCCTCAACTTTCTCCTCAGCTTTCTGGTATTTCCCACCAAAGCATCACCACACAGTGCGTGAATCAGCCAACAAAATAATAAGAGGGAGATAACTTTTACCAAAGCATGAGGAAGGAACGCTGAATAATGTACAGTATCCTAATTTAGGATACTTTACCTGGGGGCTTTTACCGAAATGCTTCAGACAGAACAGAAAATGTCATTTCACATCTTCAGTCCCACAAAGTTAAATTTTTATGACGCTATCTCAAGTATGTTATGGCTGTGAAAATCTTCTAATTTTGCCGCAGAACACCAAACAAAAATGGTTATGTAGTGCACGCTGCCCTCAATCCTCTGACAGTTAACCTCAAACACAGTCGTAGGATGGTTAGATTGAGTCAGTGGGTTTATACCCCTTCACTAAAATTACCTCAGTTGGGTTTTAGTGAGGTCTCAAGAGATCTTCTGAGTTAAAGGAAACTGTTGGCTGGGGAAACTGCTTGGCATCCCTCTTTAATTTAACTCGAGGTTCAATCGAGGCCAAGTGCTTTAGCCTACTGTCTGGTCCTTTAAGGTCACAGGACACTTATCTAGTCAGCAGTTAATTACAATTTCAGAAAAACAGAGGATAAATTGTTCAGAACGAAAGCATTATGAAAGTCTGGATATATTTGAACAGTCACGTCATGTAAGCATGCAATGCTTCCTCACTCAGTATTTGTACACTTTGCCTACTGAATAGTGACCCAATAAACTGAAACTGAACCCCAATATTTCCACGTCCAATACCACATCAACACCCATTAGTTATAACATTACAACCTCTGAGAAGTCAAGTTAAACACTAATCATCTCTTTACAGTGTGGCCTGTCGGTTGGTGTGAAATGTGAGCGAGCCACTCAACAGTTTGTCCTTGAAGTTGATGTAATGGAGGGAGAAAAATTGGAAGAGTGTAAGGATGTGAGCGACTCTGACAAAGACCAAAGCATGATGGTTCAAGGAGTAGTTTAGAGCATTTTCAAAAGCAGCAGACCTTGTGGTGTGTTCCTGGTCGGAGAAAAGAAAACCAGTAAATCAGACACAGGGTTATAGAAAGCCAAGGATTATTGATGTTAGCGGGGAGTGAAGGCAGAAAACAGAGGAGCTACTGGAGCTTAAAATGCTGAGAAGTTTAACGCTCGCTCTGACCGAGAGGAGTCAGAACACACAGTGTATGAGGCCGTGCAGCTGCAGACCGGTCAGGGCGCCCCTGCTAACCCCTGACCACCTGTAAAAGCTTCTACAACCCCAATTTCAATGAAGTTGGGACGTTGTGTAAAACGTATATAAAAACAGAAAACGATGATTTGCAAGTCCCGTTTAACCTACAGTATATTCAACTGAACACACCACAAAGACAAGACGTTTATTATTTAAACTTATAAACTTGCAAAAATTCACTCTTTTTGAATTCGATGCCTGCAACACATTCCAAAAAAGCTGAGACAGGGGCAACAAAAGACTGAAGAAGTTTAGGAATGCTCAACAAACACCTGTTTGTAACATCCCACAGAGACTCAACAAGTTGTGAACTGAGGACACTAATTGTTGAAGCTTTGGAGGTGGAATTCTTTACCATACTTGCTTGATGAACTTGCATGAGAACCTCCAGTTCCACCACATCCCCAAGGAGCTGGAATGGACTGAAATCTGGAGTTCAGTGAACTCATCGTCATGTCTAAGAAATCAGTCTGAGATGATTCCAGCTTTATGACATGGAGCGTTATCCTGCTGGAAGTAGCCATCAGAAGATGGGTACACTGTGGTCATAAAGGGATGGACATGGTCAGCAACAATACTCAGGTAGGCTGTGGCATTGAAACGATGCTCAATTGGTACAAATTGGTACAAATTCTTGGCCCAAAAGTGAGCCAAGAATATATACCCCACACCATCACACCAGCAGCAGCCTGAAGCCTTCATACATGGCAATATGGATCCATGCTTTCATGACATTTACTTCAAATTCTAAGCCAACCATCTGCAGAAATCCATCCTCATCAGACCAGGGAACATTTTTCAGTCTTCCATTTTTTTTCCAGTTTTGGTGAGCCTGTGTGAACTGTAGCCTCAGTTTCCTGTTCTTAGCTGACAGGAGTGGCATCCGGTGTGGTCTTCTGCTGCTGTAGCTTCAAGGTTGGACATGTTGTGTGTTCAGAGTTTGGTTGTAAGGAGTGGTTGTTGGAGTTCCTGTTGTCTTTCTGTCATCTCCAACCAGTCCATCCATTCTCCTCTGACCTCTGGCATCAACAAGACTTTTTGATCTTCGAGAACTGCTGCTCTCTGGAAATTTTCTTTGTTTTAACCCATTCTCTGTAAACTCTAGAGATAGTTGCGTGTGAAAATCCCAGTAGATCAGCGGTTTATCAAATACTCAGATCAACAATAATGCCACCTTTCTTCTCCATTCTGAGGCTCAAACTTGTTTGAACTTTAGCAGCTTGGCTTCTTGTCAACAGGTCTAAATGTATATAGTTGCTGCCATGTGACTGATTAGAAACTTGATGGTTGTACCTAATAAAATGAGTGAATATCTGCTTCAGGCCTTTCGGGGGAGTACTGCAGATGGCAGAAGAAAACATTGATGCAGAAGTACGTAGAGTTTGTCTGCATCGACTACTATGGTGTAAGGTTAACAGAGTAAGTATAAAACAGGATTAATGTCAGGGATGATTGGTGTAAAATGTCTGCTGATACAGTAAATACGATATCATTTCAGCCTTGGTGTGATCATTTTAGTTTACATTCACTTAAAAAATCAACTATACTGAGGAGAAAAACATCTCTCACAAGGCCAACTGCTTGAAGCTTTTCAGAGCAGCTTAATAACTCTCATCACACTGCTCCGCTCCATCACTGAGCCACTCCATTCACCTCCTCTGGCTCTCTTAGTAAAGCATCATATAACAGTACAAAATAGACAACTTTGCATCAATATATGTCCTCAGTGGACACAATAACTGTGTCTCTTCCCACAGTGCTTCCCCCTGGGTTTTCTGAAGTGCTGCCATTCTCACTTGTCTTGACATTTCACAGCTGCTCTGGTGGGATGAAGTTCCTGATGAAGGGTTATTTAAGGATGATCCTGACTGCAGATAAATGATATAGGCTCCATAAATTTATGATGGTTCAGAATATAAAATAAGGGAAATAGAGTATGCAATGCACGTCACTTGTAAAGAGAGCTGAAGCTGCTTTGTTGACAGCATCTGCTGCCATTTCCAGTGCAGAATAACAGCAGCACCAAAGGCAAGAAAGGCCTGGGCCATCATCTGTAACTAGCCTGTAATTTCATGGAAAAATGGTAACAGGCAAGGAAATTACTTTCACAAATAGAGATTATCAAGATGAAGATGAAGAAAAAAAAACAGGCTAATTTGTTGGAATGTTGAAACTCGATTATAAAAACAAACCTGAGGATGTTTCTGTTGGTACGGCTGCAGCTACAATTACATCCACACTCCTCAACGTCTGTTTGTTTGTTGTTTTGTGCCTTGACATTTGGAGACCTCTTAATGTTAGCCACTCAGCATTGGGTCAAAGAGGGGTGTGACCTTGTTATGATATTTTGCTACTCTGCAGAAACTGGCCGGAGTACTTTGGGAGTGTTGGATGAGGTACAGTTCTCTCCTGCTGATGAGCCTCTTTAGGTACAATTAAAGGCCGGCGTGACTGTGACCCTGTGCTGTGACGCAGGTCACTGAGTTAAGTGGGTGGCTGTCAGACGTGCTTACAGGGGCCAACACAGCAGCAGCCATCACTCGCCTTCAGCTGCCTGCTTCCTAATTACATCTTTTCTCCTCTTCTGTCTCCTCTGTTTCCTAATTCCTTTCCTTCTGTCCTTTACGCCTCCCTGTTTCTCCTTCATCACTCTAACTTTTGCTCAACCTATTTCCTCCTAAAATACATCATCCAAGTCTAGCCTGTTTCTCATCTCTTCCAAATGCTTTCAGCATCCCAATTTCTCTGCTAATGCTCCCCTCTCTCCCAGCAGCTGCCTCTGTAGGTGTCCTTTCTGTTTGGGCATAAAAGATGGTCTGCCTGCTGTCTGACGGCTGGTAAGAGGCTGCAGAGTGAGAAGAGAGGGCACACCACTGTGAGATGTATGCCGCATAGCTTACACTTAATGATTCATTATTCTGTGTTGCCGTAACGCCACTCGTTTTAATTATTCCTCTGTGAATTACGAGCTAAACAAACAGCATGTCACGCTGTGCATTTGTATCATAACGTGGGTGTAAGGAAGGAGGGAACGAGTGCCGGCTCTTCACATGAGCTGTGTATTTTTAACCCCTTTTCCTGAACCTGCGTTGTACGTTTGCATGTGCGTCCCTTTCTGATTTTCCTTTTTTGTCTTTTTTTTTTTTTTTTTTTTGTCTTTCAGTGCCTGGAAGGTCTCATGCTGTCACATTTGGAAGGCTCACTTTGCCTGCCTCCTGTGTACTTTGTACATAAAAACCTCTTGCCTACCCTGCAGTACTGTAAATCATGCACACTTCATGCCATCTCTGTGGGAAGAATGAAGGATTCTACAAAGACACAACTCTTGAAAAAGGAAGATTCCCCAAAAATCCCTCAAGGTTGGAGGGAGGAAGACGATGATGACTTTTTGTTCTGATAAAATTAATGGCTTTAAGGTGTTGCTGGCATGGCTTGTTTTACTGTAGAGCCAAGAATTTGCTTCAGCAAGCTGCACCACCTACATTTCTCACATTGTCGATTAAGGAAGCGTTGGTTGTGCAATTTAATTAGCTGAATTTTCTTCCTGACAGCTCTGGGATGGCAGCATGTCAAGCAGAAATATCTTGCAGGGAAGATTAACCGTTTGGTTCTCCAGTCACTTTAAAATTAAGAAATTAGAAGTTAGGATTCATTTCAAACCTTTTTATCTTGACAGCCTTGAATTTAAGCACTCAGCATGTGCTGCGTTTGGTGACTTTAGTCATCAAACTCTTTGTGTAGCACTCATCGATAAGAATGCTCAGAGCTTTTTAGCGTTTCGCATGTGTGAACCGTGAGGAGGCGTTTTAATATGTCAAGGAAACATCAGAGTGACAAATGAAGAGAGAGAGAGAACAGACCTCCTGAGATGTTTTTCGCACGCGGCGACACATCCCACCAGACCTTGATCACCTGCTAACGTTTAGAAGAACACCTGCTCCCTGCCCCGCACAGTCTGCACACTGCTACGCTGCATTAATGAACATGATTGGTCACACGTTCAGCACGCTGCACCTCACCTGAGAGCAAACAAGAGCGTTCTCAGTCGCACTGAATACAAACACATCCTCAGCTCTGGGCTAAAATCACAGAGTGAAGGAATCTGCTTGGCTCAGTTAATTTGATACAGTGGAAGAGCTTATATAGTGCACATTATCATTTAGTACACTGAGCTCTCAGTGCTCCAGTGTCTGCAGTGCAGACATAAAATGCAGTCCCTAATTCCAAAGATACGCCACAGTGTGAGTCTGTGTTTGTGCATTTGTTGTGGGTCCACCAAAAGCTAGACTCTTAAATAAAAGACTGCACTAAGCATTCAGACAGACTCCAGTCTGACAACACAGATCCAAGCACATCACAGAATTACACAGAATTGCATTACATGAGTGCTAAACAAAGTTAAGTATCACGCTCAGTTCTTCCAGCCGTCTGAACAGTGTGCTTCTCTCTCTTAATCTCTCGGCCTCCTAACTCTTTTAAAGAGCAGCTGCATTACAAATGTTGTTACACATTTATAGAAGAGAAATACACAGAAACAAACTCCCCTTTATTCAAGATGAGTTCACGTCAGGTTTGGTGGACAAACTTATCTGAGAGGTTCACCAGTCATACATCTCAAATCCTGACAAAAACCAAAAGATCTGACATTTTCTTCTGATGTGTTGAGCCTCCTGTTCAAAAGACAGAAGCCCAAGGGTGGACAGTCAATACTGGAAATAGTCAATGTGAGTCACGTTCATGTTCACGGGGTGACAGATAAGAAACGGCAGTGGTCTTCAGGGCTGGGGTGACACAGGGACGTGGAGTGGATGAGACAGGATACGCAGTGAGTCTTACCAGCTGGAAAGGTTACCTGAGTCCGTGTTCGTTTACAGACTCGATGGTGACACATTTAGGTGTCCATTTATATCCACGCACACATTCAAAAATACACGTGTGTGGTCGTTTAAGTCTCAACCCTGCTGAGGGTGATTTTTTTTACAAGGTGAAAGAGCAGGAACATCCAGACTGCCTGATGGCAAAATGCTTTTATATAACATGACGCCTGATAGCTTGTGACATAGGAGGCCACGTAATTGTGACACTTTGTTTCTCGGTCTTAGGAAAGCCTGGTGGCACTGGTGCTAAAATTTCCTCAGTGGTCATCTTAGGTCAGCAGCTGATCCACTTCATCAGGCTGCCACAATCACAGGCAGTGACATGGAGGAGAGTAACTGGGTTTGAAGCTTTTAGGAAACAGAAATGTGCTTTCACTGCTACTAGACGTCCCTCCCTCCCCTCTGCTCTCCGCCATCACACCGCAGTGCTTCATGTTCACAGGGGCAGGGCAGAGGGGGGGAGGATGGATTCACTACCGTTCTGTACAAGTGCCAAATCTCATCTTCAGGTCCATTACTCTGAAAGATGTGAGCTGCAATGTAAAATAAGCCCCGCAATCAGGGACGCTAACCCTGGCTAACGCTGATCCCACCTGCTGTGTAGATTGCCATCACATTAGGAGGTTGAATCAGCTGTTTATGAAATGACACAGTTACAATGCAGTAATGAGAAAATGAAAAGAATTGGATTTAAGTTCTGGGAGAGAAAAAAAAACAGAAGAGAAGAAAGAAGAGAAGATAGAGCTCTACCTGAAAAGAGAGAAAAGTCTTAAAAAGGTTCAAAGCTGAGAGATTTTAGACAACCTCATCGGCTGGTTACATCTAAGTGACTCTTACTAAAAGGTTAGACACTGTTCAAAGGGCAGACATCTACCCTGCTCTGGATCTGGCTCAGTGCTTTCAGGAGCCTGCACAAATAGACCTGTGGGAAAACCCAGGCCATGGATTCTTAAACACCTTAAGACTGCAGAAGAGGCTAAAGTAAACACAGGGATCCTCTGAAAACTTGAGTGTGTGTGTGTGTGTGTGTGTGTGTGTGTGTGTGTGTGTGTGTGTGTGTGTGTGTGTGTGTGTGTGTGTGTGTCATGCAGACCCAGTAATTGAAAGGAAGGTACTCCATCCCTTCAAAAGGAAAAGAAGATTAAAAACCTTTTGGCTCCTGTGTAATCAATTATTGATCCTAATTAAACAGGTTGATAAGATGCAGCCACTGTGTGATGAATGGAGTTTAAGACTTTATTTGTTGAGCTTAGTTTTCTGTCTCTCCCTCCATCCTCGTCTCGAGCCTTTCTGCTTGTTTTCCCGATGCATGAGGTGGACATACTGTGTTGAAACATGATCTGAAGAAACACAGCTTTTAGAATAAGACCTAATCTGCAGGGTTCCTTATCTTTTATTAATCCGCCTGTTGTTTACAAAGAGTTTAACTTGTCCCCTTAAACATTAAACAAAGCAGCTAAAAGTTCTGAAACATCCTGGGGCTCGCTTTCACAGCCACCTAATCTGTGCAAATGTGACAAAAGCATTATCTAAATCAGGCACCAGCTCCGTTTTCATACGGCCCCCAGCTTTCATCTTACAGTGTGTTAATTACAGCACTGAAATGAGTCATGTTCTAAATTATGTGACATTTACATTTTCTGTCAAGGTCACAAAACCAAACCAAAGTCTATCTGGTAACGTCTGACCGAACTCTGTGCATAGGCTACTTGTATAAAGCTAAAGCTCTGAACATTCTGCAGAAACTCAACAACTCTGAAAGCTGACATCTTTAAATAAATGTATTTATCATGATGTGAAAATGTGAGAGTTATAAAAACACATTGGAGGACACAAGACTAGATTTAAGTTACGAAATGGAGCAGAAAAGACAAAAATGAGTGCAGAAAAAAAAATGTTCAGAATGCAGGATAAGAAACATTTGATCCTAAAAATGTTGTTTTCAGGTTAAATAGTCTGAAAATTTAAATAGTCTAAAATCCAGATCCTGATCCTGCCATAAAAACTTCCTGACATGTTTTCTCCATATCGCCCCCTAATGGAGAACATTGTGCTTGGTCAGAAGCAGAGTTTGCTGATGTTTACACAACACGTAACACTGCAGAAAACTGACCACTGACCAAACTTAGTGACTACTAGAGCCAGTCAGTAAGAGCTGCTGGCCCTTGGTTATGTCCATAAACTCCAACGTGGCCCTCTTTGAGGCAAGTTTCAACACTCCTGATCTCAATCACAAAGCTCATGTAAAGGGTTAAATGCATTACAACCTGGGATGACTGCACATTTCCATTATATGCAAAACAAGAGCAAATTGCAAAGAGCTGCAGGACTTTGAGGACTTGTTTGTGCTTGACTATCATGAGCCAATTATGCTCTGTGAAGTGGATTTTCAGACAGAGCAGATACTGGAGCCAGATGCTGCTCTCTGTTCTTGGTGCCATCAGCAAATTCTCCTTTCACCTTGGTTAAAGTTACCAGGACCAGGCCTTGGAAGTAATGAGTAAATTATTGAAGAGCTTAAACCAAACATTTTCATCCCTTTTGTCTTCCAAATATTGACGGACGGAACATCAAAGTGGATGAAAAGTTTATAGTTTTATAAAGACTACATTACACAACAAAAATGCCAAAAACTTGCCTGGATTAATAATTCACAGCTAAAAAGAAGAAGTCCAAACACAGATCGGCTTCTTCAGGTCCCACAGCAGCCTGACTGAGAACACATGGAGCCAACCAACCGGCAGTTTGTCGTGATGAAATTACACAATCCAACTCCCTTTTCATTAAACAGAACGCCATCAATCAGTCAGTCACTCCGGTATTTCGGGACATGTAATTACACAGGATACACTCACAGTGAAATTAAAATCCTCTTCCTTTCATGAGGCCTGACAGTGCTGTTTTTCCTTTTAAAACGAAGACTCATTGTTGACTGAGACCCCAATTCAGTGATAATTTATGACCAACTAATCTTTACTTTATTTGTGTGTGACCCAAGCTGTCTCCACAAAAAAATGGGTTCACCACAAAGCATTAGAGATTGACAATTATTTTCAAGCACTATTTAGTTCATTAATTCCGTGTTTTTCTGACTCATCCCACTGGATGAGTGGGGTCAGACCAGGGACAAAGTTTAGCCCTGGAAATATTCAACTATTCTGAATAACTACTGGTTTTCTAAAACAGTTTGCAACATCAGTTCATCAACTTTGGGACTGTGCGGCCTCTAATTTAATGTGCTGTCTACTATCAAGTGGTCAGCAGCCGGCAGGTAAATGTTTCTCAAAAACTTTTTCACTCCCCTTAATTACTGTTTAGCACACTACTTCTGTCATCATCCTGGGCTTCTTATCAGTTTTTCTTTCCTATCGTCTCCACATCACACCTACCTTTAGCAGATCCTAATATCAGTCATGGTGCAAAATGCTTTCTTATTTCTTATCACTTTTGCCAGAGAGATGAGTCCAGTTAAAGTGAACTAGCAAGTCTCATCAGTGACAGATAGATAAAGAAACCTGGGGTTAAAAGGAGATGACACTCATGCTGGCCCAGCTCAAAAAAAAAAGCTAGAAGAACTGAGCAGAGATGCAAACATGTAATGGTTTTTTGTTTGTGTGACACTGTGGAGCAGTTATTTCAATGAATGGAAGCTGAGTGATGGTTCTGGCTGCTATGTCCTCTGCTGCTGTTGGTCCACCGTGTTCTCTGAAACTCAGAGTCAACTCAGACATTTATCAGGACATTTTGGAGCACTTCATGCTTCATTCTACTGACAAGCTTTATGGAGATGCTGATTTCATTTTCCAGTAGGATTTGGCTCCTGCCCACAGCGTGGAAAGTACCCAAAGCTGGTTAAATGACCATGAAATTACTGTGTTTGATTGGCCAGCAAAGTCACCGTACATGAACCCCAGAGAGAATATATGAGGTGTTGTCAAAAGGAAGATAAGGGACACCAGACCCAGTGACCCAGACGAGCTGAAGGCTGCTTTAAAACCATGCTTTTAAATATTGGTGAATATTGGTTTTCATTAACTGTAAGCTGTGGATTTTTGAGAGATAACAACTAAAACTTGTAAAAGTCTTTATGTCCTCAAAATAAGTAAGTAAGTGTGTAAGAAAGTAAATAAATAAATACAAATAAAAAACAGCTTTAACATTTCCCTGACCTTCCAAGTAATGCTTCTGCATAAAGTACTTCTTTGATTTTTTATAAGAAAGTCGGTTGAGGCTTTATCCAC
Source organism: Labroides dimidiatus (assembly GCA_030710495.1). Classification (NCBI taxonomy): domain Eukaryota; kingdom Metazoa; phylum Chordata; class Actinopteri; order Labriformes; family Labridae; genus Labroides; species Labroides dimidiatus. The sequence continues at coordinate 7,574,004 of CM061147.1, forward strand.
GCTTTTTCAAGAGGTTACGCTGAGTCATGTAGTTATGCAAAATTGAGCACAATCTTTGATTAAACATTTCCAAGTCAACCACATTTTCTACAAAGAGGTGTCTGCGCTGAACAGATGCTTTGATTTAAAAGCTTGAAGTTCAATGGAAGTCATCTCAGATCATGTTTCGATTGCTGTAGCTGGAAATGAAAGGAATATGTTGAAGTATTTTAAACTAACACTCAGAGACGGTGCTGAACCCTTTATGATGTACAACCCTCTGTCTTCTTTGGAGCTTGGCTTACTGCTGATGAATCTTTTAGCAACCACTTCACATGTGCAGAGCACCCAGCGAACCCTCACTGCCATCACTCTGATTGTTTTCTACAGTAAAGTGCTCAATGGGTGCAGCACTACAGGCAGCCCCCATCTCAGTGACTCGTCTGGTCGGCCCTCCTTGACTGCTGGCTGCAGCTCTGTATGAGCCCTCTTCTGCAGCGGGACCTCATCCAGGTTGAAATGTCCCTCCAGCAGTGCATAAACAGAGGCTTGTGGACCAGCTCTATGGGCACTTTGGCATCTCTACAATCCTAACATCACGCCTCACCGCAGGGTCCCCTCTTTGTCCTGCAGAGACTCAAGCAGATCAGGCAGTAGTTTCACCTTAACTCTAAAAGTAATGACCACACAAGAGGACTTGCTCTGCTTCACTGCCACTCAAAGTGACCCGCTGTGTTTAAATACCTCTCCGTGTCAGCTTTGGCCACATTACAGGTTTCAATAAACCCTCTGCCATTTAGCTTTGGAAAATGACTGTGACCTGATTCTTAAAATGTCAACAGAGTCCTTTTGGTTGGGAGGAGGGGATTTTGGCCCCATTAGCCATGTGTTGAAACTGGAACCCGTGGGATGGAGTATTGTGTCTGTGGAGCTGTGAAGCCTGTGGAGTGAGTTGGAAACCAAACATTTGAGGTTGTATTTGTGTCAGTAGATTAATTCAACTCATTTGTTTGTAGCAGATAAAGGTCAATCCAAAGAAGCCTAAAATGTAAAAACAGGTCTTTTCTGAGTGAAGATGCAATCTACCCTCCTGATACCTTTTATCGAATTATACAATTGAAGGAACCTTAAACTGGATTATTATAGCATGTCCCAACAACAAGTCATCAACCATACCAGTCTTAAAAGCTTGAGTGCAACTCAGCACCCAAAATACTGTTTTTCAGCCCAATACTCCATCTCTGTTCTCAACCCTTTCTCTTTGGTAAACATGCACAAAGAGCAGTTAAATCCTGAAAATCAGACAAGGAGCTACCTTTATCCCTGTGTGATGAAGTGGCAGCTTGTTGGAAGGAGACTGCCAGAGGCACTGGGAGCGCGTTTTAGTTTTTAAACAAAGTGTGTAGCGTGGTGCATTAATAATATCTTGATCCATGATCAGAAGGTCGAGCTTTATGATGTTAACATCAAGGGAGGTCATCTTTTTGAGTTAATTATGAGCAAACTGAGGAAAATCTGTCTGAGCAAACGTTTCTGGAGATCATTTTCACAAGATTCAAAAGATGTGGCAATAACCTTGAACCCATACATGTGAAGATGACGTGACCATTCTGGATAATGTTACAGATATTCACACAAACACACATACACACACACATACACACACTCCCTCAGTCTGGTGTTGTGTTGGGTTTTAACACCCTGTGTAACACCTACACCCTTTGCTGAGAGAATAAATTTCAGGCTGGGAAAGAGACCCAAGAATTAGTCTAAATGTAACTTAGATTGGTTTCTTGGAAGAAACCATTTAAAACAAATTTCAGCTTAAACTCCTTTGAATAAAAGTCAATGAAAAAATTTTTACAATCACGACCAAAACTGAAGAGAAAAGGAGGCTTTGAGCTTCATTAACTACATGGAAAGGTGGAAAACCTGGTAAATTCAGACTAATGTGGTCAATTGAACTTTAGGCCAAAGCAGCGCATGTCGCACTGGATTTATATCAGCACAATGATTTTTGAATCAAGGAAGTTAAATGGAAAATAGAAAAGAGAGCTGAACAAACTCTTGGAAAGCAGCTGCTTCCCTGCTGAGTTTATTACCCTCTGAGCATCCTCCCTGAGCAGATTTGGTTGTTTTTATTTAATGCCTGGGTTACTTTGCTTAATGTCAGCAGGAGAACGCTTGCTGCTTGCTGAGGGAACTTTTTCACTCAAGGCCCAGGTGGGTACTGCGTCTGGTGGAACTCCTGATGTGGTGCCAAAAGAGGGGCATGAAAAGCAGAACAGGACTTCGTGTTGGGTCAGGCATGGACTGAGGACCTTTGAGAGATCTGAGACAAAATCATGTTAAATGGTAAAATAATTAGTCATAAATATCAAATCACATAAATAACTTGTTAGAACAAGCCAGCACTGGATCATTTTTTTATATCTGTTAAAGTGAGCATTTCACTTCTCTGATGTGGTCGTATCATATATGAAAGGTACGTGAAGTGAGATATGCTCAAAGGCAGGTAACCTGTGAGCCTCAGTGTGAGTCACAGGCCTCAAAGACGGGTGGCCTCCTTATTTAAAACTGAAATTATGGAAGATGTGTAGTACTACATCTGATTTTCTTTCCTGGATCCAAGGGGGCTTGAATCACTAGTTTGACATTGATAGATCGATGAGTAAAGCAATGGTTTCACACTCACATGGTGTACCGTCTGTTGTTACCTTGCAGCATCAGAACCCATCCCTCAGTTTGCTTGAAACAGTTTATTGAGTCACGACACCAGGGGAGACCAGGGGAGATGTATCTGAATCTAAAACAGGTTTGATGAAATTTGTTCGCCTTCTCTTTTTGTTTTGAGATTCAAAAACACTTTTTTTTTTTTTTTTTTATATATAAAGTATTAAACACTCCAAAATGTTTCTGAGCAACCACTGTATGGTCGTAGTGTGATTTCTGACTCTGTAAAAATGTCTACATGGGAAATCATGTTCATATTATACTCGTTCATTATTTGCTGCAGTAAAACATGGACGTATTATACTGACTGTCTCATTAACATTTATTCTCAGTAATGCAGCCATGACAGGAGCTACAGCTGGAAGGGCAACTGGAAGTGATGGATTGCATAGCACAAAGTAGGCTGGTGATAGCTCTTCTGGTTCCTGGCTGATGACAGGAAGTTCCTCCCTGTGGATCCCGTGAAGTGTCAGTGGAGGTTGTCACACTTAAAGATTACTAAAACTTTCTCGTTTATCTGAACAGACTTTAAAAACTCCTCGAGAACTAATGAGTGCAGTCCCAACGGTGCTTTGAGTCCATTTCACCAGAACTCTGCTAACATCGTGTGATGATTTGGTTTATGGTTTTGTGTTTCTTTAGTGTTCCTTGTTTCTTAGTGTTTCTTGGAGTTCCTGATGTTGTTTCCCTTGTGTCTTCTTGTTTCTTAGTTTAGTCTTTAGTGTTTTTGTTTAATTTATATTCTCGAGTTCTCTGTGTGTCTTAGTGTTTTTTTTTCATGTGTTCATTTCTGCCTCAGTTTCCCTCCTTTGTCATTTCCCCTCATGTGCTTCACCTGTGTATTGTCATGCACCTGTTTGTTTAGTTCTTTGTATATTTAGTCTTTGTGCTTCCTGAGTTCCTGTCAGTTCATTGATGTAGTGTGATGTTTGTCCCTGCCAGTGTTTTCCTCTCCAGGGTTTCCTAATCTTTGTTTCCGAGTGTAGGTGTTTCTTGAGTTTTGCATTTGGATTTTTTGAGTTGGCGTTTTTGGATTTTTGGTTTCCTGTTTCTGGACTTTTGAGCTGAGTTTAACCATCTTTAAGTTGAATCTGCACCTAGGTTTTTCCACCACTGTCCTTGTGACACATTGTCTCCCAAAATGTAAGTTTTATGGTTTGATTCATCAGTTTTAGGCGCTGTTTGACTCACACATATGGCTGCTAGGGCTGAATGATACTGGGGAAAAAAAAGACACTGTGATATTTTAGTATCCTCCAATACAAATTGAAATATTTACTGCTTCACTTCGTTCAGCTGAATTCTCCCTGAAGTAAGAATAACAGACTGCCTTCGTAAATGCTTTTTGAACATAATACCTTATATGATATTAGCATTAAGAAAACTGTTAGATTGTCAAAATCCCTGCTATTTTCCCCTCACATTCACCACTCCCCTTCTCCGTTGCTCAACCACTCATGCGGCACATTGTTCTGCCCAACCCTAATAACAGCAGGTGAGATGACAGAGCACCAAAAAGGTGCTCTAACTGTGCGAGTCGTTGCCTTAAATGTGGCAAAATCTATAAATGGATGCTCTTTCAGATCTGTTAGTAATGTGATTTGATGTACACTACCTACATAAACTTGATACAAAGGCTCAAATATATTTTTCAGCTCCAGATGGATTTTTTTTTTCCTTAACATCCCACAACTCACTGTTTGACAATTGCGCATGCGCACATCGTGATGACGATATATCGTGCAGCCCTAATGGCTGCCATGCAAAGATTTAACCACAGCTCTCCATTTATGACTAAATCCTCCAAGCTATATCTACACAACCAACCCTCACTAGCTAGCTAGAAAAAAAAAAAAACTTTAGCAACAGAGGTAAACGTATGGAGTGTTTTGCTGTCATACCCCAAAAAAACAAAAACAACAAAAAAAAAAACCATCAGTATTATGTTATAACTTGATAAGTTTCACATTGTTGCAATATACTAAATCATCATGTGATTACTTAAATTGTTAAGCTGATATTTCAATGGGGAAAACTGTACAGAGAACAGAGAACTCTCTGAGTATGGCTCACTTAAATGATTTGATTAATTTGTGCTGTTATGAGCACTGTGGATGATAAAATGGTAAGTATGCATACACTCAGATGGATTTTGAGATGCACTGGGTTCATGCGTTGATGGAAGAATCAGTCAGTCCCTCTTCATTTATCATCGGCAAGCTGGAGGGGCACAGATGGCTCCAAGGTTACAACTTGCACCAATCAAACACTGCCAAAAACCTACCACATGATAACTAAACAGTTTAGTATAACTTTATAACTTGAAAGTGATCATGTTGTAACATGATGCTGATGTTTGTTTGTTTTTTGTTTTTTTCTCTCTTTGCTGCACAATTCAACATTATTCAACTTTTTGAAACATGATGAGCAATGTTCAAAGCAACGTTCATAGAGCAAGGTGGTTTGCTAACATCCCATAATAGAAGTGCATATTCGTTGGATTTAGTGTGAACACTGAGTGTCTGTTGCGGCCTGGTGTGAGGCTGCAGCAGCTCTCGTGTTGTTTGGAAATTGTCACATTGATCAATGTGCAGTATAAGAGGAGGATTATGAAAGAATTTCAGATGTTAAATGATTATGTTGGCTCCATTACTCTTGAAAAAAAAACTTAATTGATGAAGTCTGTTAATTAATGAGCCAAATCTGTGAGATCAGATTGGGCCAGTGCCATCTTGAGTTAGTCACAGTCTGAATTTCTGCTCCCCGCCTGCACTGTGTCTGCACAGGGAATAGATTTGTAAAAGGCAGGCCCCCCCTCCCTGGTAGAGTCCGTTTGGCTCCATTTACTTATGTGCAGAAAAAAACAAAAAACAAAATACACACGCTTTCAAATTGCCAGTTCGGCAGTGTATTGCCATAAACATGCATCCTCCATTTGGATTTGTCAGCGTTTTGGTTTCACATCAGTGAGTGCATTACATTACATTCAGTTTGCTGTCAGTCACTTGGTGCCCACAGGGCCTGTCTCTGCCAGGAGAACAAACCTTCCAGTCTTATACTCTTACCTGCTTTCAGTATCTGAGAATCTTAGAGGAAGTTTGACACAATGAGTCTGTTTTATGAGTGATTACAGAACTAGCCGTAAGTGACCTGCATTGCACAGTTTGTCTAAAGGTTCTGTGACATCCATATTGATTGGAGAAACGCCAGGCAATCTTTATGCTAATGCTTTGCTCTTCCTATTTCAGCAGTCTCTGATGAGTGTGATAAAATAGCGCTGAATGACACCACTGTTTCTAAGTCGCAGATTAACCAGAGTGATATGAATGCCTACAACATGAAATGCTCCCTCTGGATTAGGCACCGAAACTTCTTAAGGTTTGCTCTGTAATAGGTGGCTGTGTTGTGAAGAGGTTGTCTTTCACAGTTCATTGAAGTCTGTCTGCACTGATCTTTCCAATTTTCAGTTTTCTTTCACACCAGCGGTGAAAAACCTTTACACCAAATTACAAATACTAAAGCAAGGACACCAAACAACACCATGAATAACAAAACAGGTAAAGACATGTTCCACCATTTGGTACTTCCTGATTCTGACTCTGCTTTGTAGATAAGATTTCAAGTTAGTGTTGAACTTACTTTTTGACTCATTTTTCAATGTTAAATTATCATTAAGACTTTAACGAAATGAATCTATGAACAAGTACAACAAAATTAAAGATCTACCCAACATGTAGGAGTGACGCTACATGTTTCAAGTGAAAACAGACACCAGTGAGGAACCGCAAAGTACAAGGCATACAAAATACTGTCATCATCGTCACTGACAATGTCATCAGCATAATCATTAAGTGTGCAGGTGTTTTCTCAAAAGAGCTGCAAACTTAAAGAGAGGGTATTCTGTTTTTCGATTGCGTAAATATGGATATCTGGATATAGACTCAACGTGTGTAGATTTTCAAACTGCTTCATGTTCATGTGTTGTAGAAATCCCTGACTCTGTCTGTACACTGATCAAAACAGTCTAAAAATGCACAAGATCTTCGTGAGACTTGCTGAAATGATGAGGTCATCACACAAGGACCTCTTCACTCGTTCAAAACATGACATGTTGGAGGGGTGGGCCTCAAACACCATGGTTTAACAATAACTCCACCACAAATAGGCCACCAGAGAGCTGGCCAATCAGATAAAAGGGGGTTTGTGGAGCAGGGTCTTAAAGAGACAGCAGCTAAAACAACACTGAAATAAAGGTGACTTAAAAAAAAAAAAAAGTGCGAGAAAGATAGGATTTTTTTTTCCTGTAAATCACGTAAAGATACGAGGACACCAGAGAGATAAAACAAAGCCTTAAAAAGATCACAATACCCACTTGCCAAACATTCCGTGCTGAACTCAAGCACGACCCCCCCCCCCCAGCAGCACCGCTCCTCAGCTGGCCAGAACGGCGCGCGGTCACACTACTCCAACATGAACAAGACTTTAGGCACACGTCACCATAAGTGTTTACATGCAGCATTGTCTCATCAGAGTCAGCACAATGAGACACAGAGAACAGAATTAGGCTGAAGAGACTTTTTGGCTCATGTTAAGTTGTTTTGGTCCGTCACAGCTCTTTAACACCGGCGTTATTGCTTAAAATAACTGCTGAGGCGCAGTGATTGTGTCTTCGTGCACGTGCATGAAGTGTAGCGTGCTGAAGCACAGGACGCTTGCGGTCACATTGGCCAAACAAACTGGACTTCAGGGCTGATGCGCTTTGGCACGGAACGTTTGGCCAGTGTGACTGTGCCCTTAGTGCACTGTTGTTAAGAATGGACAAGGTGCCTTTCATTGGCTAAGTGCAGAGAGTGAGATAGAGTTCGGACTTGAATGGATGAGCTGAAATCAGTCACCTTTGACCTTTCCCTTTTTCATCCAACATGCTCACACAAAGAGCTTGTATGTTTGTGTCCACACTTCTTATTCATGTATTTATTCATGTCTGGTATCATATGTGTGGGTTGAGAGCTGTACTCAATAATACTGACACTGAGAACACAAATAAGGAGGACTCTGTATCTGAGCTGCTGTAAGTGGTCGATGTGATACCGCTTCCATTTATTTCTCCAAAACAATGATCCTTTCAACCCCTCAAAAACTACACTGTGTCATTTCACTGTCTTTTCACTCACAGGAGTTATAAATCGTTTTTGTTGTGAAGAGTGAAGAGTGATTCAATAACTTTGCAGTTTTGAGACTTTCAGTGCTCAAAACAAGAAAAGTGAGCAGGGTCATCACAATATTCTTCTTCAGCCTGGAGACTCATATGTCTAGCCAACGTATTGCCTCTGCCAGTGGCTTTGGACTTCCACTTTTTAGAAGGTGAAACAAATGATCAAGTGAGGAGAGCTCAGGTGACTGATGAGGTCTGGTTCACTGTGGGGTCATAAAAAACACACTCTGCTTCTTGTTTAGAGTGAGTGCTCGGCTGCATTCTCGTAAAGGAAGAGGACGATGATTCGTAGATTGTTCTCCAGGTTAAGATGACAACACCCTCAAACATTAAAGCTAAAGTCAGCACTTTACCCCACAGCGTGATACTTTCGTTGTAAATCCAAGTTGTGCCAAAACAAAGAAAAACAAATCACAGTCCTAACACTTTCTGACTGCAGCGTGCGTACACACACACACACAGCATTTATAGAGCTCATTTCTAGTTGAAGCTCTTTCAATTCATCAAAATAAACAGAACCCTGGGAACTGATTCAGACGATCATTAGAGGTGTGTCTGTGTATGAAAAGATAAATTAGAACCCATGACCACAATCCAATGCTTTCTTCATGAAAGACAAAAACACAGAAGCACACATGAGTGCAGGAATGCAGGCTCACTTCATATGACTTATTTATCACCTCCTGCTTCAGCAGAAACACTCATGAGTTTTATGAACATAAGGGGCAAAAAATGAATTACTATGCAAATAGAATGCAGTTTCCTCCCTTTTTATGTAGTTTACTCTGGTGTTTATGTAACTGAGCCATATCCACTTTGAAACTCTGAGTCCACTCTCTCATGTGTATCAATTACTCTGGATAATCACCATCTCTAGGACAGCACAAAAAATGGAAGACAATTTAATGTTTGGACTGATCAAAAGGGAGAAGAACTGCTGCGTGCAGCCATATGAATCCGCTTCTGTTGTGAAAGGAAATGCTGATATGACTGAAAAAAAGTTTTGAAATATATTCACACAAATAGTCTGCACACATACAAATCAGACACAGTTTAGTCTTCTGCTGAGACATGGACTCCTCAAGGAGGCTGAAGGTGTTTTGTATATCTGGGGTCCCAACATTAGCAGCAGATCCTTTAACGCTGGGAACACACCAGATGCGTCTTTACTCTGGCTCCGCTTCGTTGTGTGTTGATTATGAGCTCTCTCATCCGTCAACTCACAACAGATGCATGTTCAGTCAGACACGAAGCAGGCCTGCCAGAAAATTAGAGAGTTTGAGACTGAGGAATTCTTCTGCTTCCTACGCCACTGATGATCCTCTCTTTACTCATGTTGGGCTGTGAAACCTTAAACATGTTGATTCTTGACCTCGCTACACTCATTATGTTGTTTTTTTTTTTTTTTTTGTAATTATCAAGCTAAATAAGATCTGGTTTTGACACGGTTTCTTTTGTTTCAAAAGTCACTGGGTGTTTTTAGGTGGTTTCCATATACGACTTCCTGTTCCGCTTTCATCCCGCTTGGAGGCTGTGGCTTCAGATTGGTCAATCCTCCACACATCAAAATGAAGCAGGGAAAAGGTCATTTAGCGAGATCTGTTGATGAGTGGTTGACGATTGATCCGAAATATTGATATATCGATACCAGTGTTGGTATATTGATCAATACGTGTGTGATAATATCAATACTTAAGTTTCAGTTCCTCTTTTATCTGTGTGCTCCACTCTCTCACTTTACTCATGCACAGTCCACCACTCCCCTTCCTCCTCTATTTGAGTGAGTGTTGCCACTCAGTCACGCCACTCACGGCTGAAATTGTTGTCTGAAGTCCGTCTCTGCTCTGTCACAGCGCTGGATCAGATAGGTTTCCATTCAAGTCAATGCGTCAACACACACTGGATCCGTTCTGTTGCGGTCCAGCTGTGTGGCTGGTCCCACAGGTTGCAGCTAATCCGCAGCCATCCTATTTTCCCCAGATGCCGGAGCTGTGATGCGTCCATTTAGAGTAGAGAAGATCGAGAGGGACAGGAAGTAGTGCACAGAAACTACCCAAAAAGAGCCTGAGACTTTCAACATAAAATAAAACGTGTTAAAACTAGATCCTATTTAGCTTTACCAATGCAAGAAAACAACACAATGAGCAAAGACACACCAGGAATCAACAGGTTTGAGGTTTAACAGCACAACATGAATAATAAGAGGTTTATTAATGGAAGTGTGGGAATTCCTCAGTGCCTCCAGCTGTCTGTCAGTCCTGCAGCTTGTCAGGCTAAACATGCAGCCGGTGTGAGTTGACAAACACAGTCAACACGCAGCAGAGCAGAGCTGCAACGCAGATGCAGCCGGTGTATTTGAGGCGTTAGACATGTATTGCCTGCTGCAGAGAGGCGGAGAGGATTGTTGGTTAGTGTTATTTTACAACTGAATACCAAATTACTGCAAGCTGTGGTCATGTTTTCAGAGAACAAAGACTTTTTTTTATAGCAACCCCACAAACTTATACAAACGTCTAATAACACACCAAAATAAGAACTCAAAGTAAACGGAGGGAGGAAAAGAATCCCCAAACTATAACCAGACCCCAGGATCAGAGACAGAAGTCACTAACAGAGTCCCTCCAGCATGACCAACAATATCCAGATAACTGATTTATTGAAATCAAATTAAATTAAGTTATCTCCAACTTTAGTTGATGCTATTTTTCAAAGTGTAATTGGTCTTTGTAGCTGTAATTTTTAGAAAACTAATCTAATATAAACTGTAAAGACCATCATATGATATTTTCAGACAGTTAAAATGAATCTAAATGAATTACTCTGCTGGAACTGAATATATGTAACTCTACCTGATATATTTTGTCTCTGTGATGGTTAATCTGTCAGTATCTGCAAGCTCTTTCATCAAAATTATATACAACAAAGCAGCGAAAAAAATAAGTATATTACTATTTTCTTATTGACAAATTAGTTATTTACTTTCACTCATGAACATAAGCATTAGTTTAAGTGATTGTTTATTATTCTTGATTAATTTCAACAAGATGCTTTTCTATGTATAAAGCATTGGTATCAATTAGGGCTGTCACTTTTAATTCATGCTTGAGGTGAAAAATTCCTGTTCGAGCTCTTATTACCTGTTTGAAAGTTGGATGTATCCTGTGAGCCTTCGTGAAGGAAACACCTCTGTCTGCAGACAGCTATCCTCTGCTTTGGTGGAGAGACATCGAGCGCGGTCACATCCAAACTGTGCTGTACTCAAAGCAAGATTGCCCAAACTTGATTTTTTGAAAAAGTGACAGCCCTAAAATTGATATCGGCAATGCTGGCCCTGTACACCACTAGTGTTGATTTCCCAACTTGTAAAAAAGGCTTCAGTTGTAAGTTGTTTTAAATATAGTCCACATTGTTGATATTCATTGTAAGATTAAGTAGGCCTCAGGCCTCTACTTACAGGAAGTGGGCTGCACCGTGGTGGTGTAGCTGTCTTTCCTTGTCTTGCATTTGGGAGAGGAGGCAGTACGAGTTCGGCATTGATGGTCTTGTGTCTGGCAGTTGGATTTATTTGCAAACCATACCATTACTTTAAAACTACATTGGCTCATTTCCTCCACTTAAAAAACAGTCATAGTTTAATCGTTGTCTTTATCACTCGGGTAAACTTTGCTTTGAGGAGGAGAGAGATAAAGGTCAGGAGGGGCTGGCAATTGGTCATGCAAGCATGGTTACACCTGGATTCTGACTCAGTTTTATCCATGCGAGATGTAGCCATCATGTTTAATTCGTTGTGAAAGATGGCGCCCACTATTTGGCTCCTGTTACTTCAATAACCATTTCATTGTTGTTATTCAGATATACAGTTCAAGTGACAATAAGCCCATAACTAACCAGACTCCTCTTAATCAAATGCTTATTTGTAATTTTATGACACCTTTTCTCCTGTTTTTGTGATAACTGTCACGAAAACAGCCTGAAAAACATCCAGTGTAAGTCACGCCCACTTCCTGTTTTCCATGCAGATACAGACACGGATAATAACAACTCTGCACAACCTGTAACCAATCCTGTGGATCTGCTCTGACCTAGTCATCCAGGCATCACAGTTTCTTGTCAAAGTCGCTCTCATCAGAGAACAACTCGCCCATTTTTCCCAGTTACTTTATTTATTTATTTGTTTATTTATAAACATCAACTTCAAGAACGAAATGTTCACTTGCTGCCAAACATTTTCCACCCACTGACAGGTGACATTGTGAAGAGATAATCAATGTTATTTACCTCAGCTGTCAGTGGTCATTGTACTGATGGGTGTCAAAAACAAAAATAATAACAATCTGTGCTGCATAGCCTGATGGTGAAGCTGATGAAAAACACAGACAGGATTTATAAAAGTGGGAGGAAACTGAACCGGATAAGAAGAAAAATGTGGAGCTTGTATAATTACAAAATTATCTATCAGGTCGTCTCATCAGTTTGCTTCACCTTCATCTCCATGCGAGGGAGGCAACGTGTGCAAATGGTCACAGAGGAGAGAGGCCATAGGTTCAGGAACACCCACGGGCTCCACATTAGAGAGATAAGAGGGGCTAAAATGAGCCTCTGCTGCTGGATCTTTCATATTTTGTGCTGGCCATATTGAGCAATAGCTTTCTTTTTTCAGCTTCACAATGCTCACCTATCAGGAGTCTGCCTGCACCTGGAGAAGTGTTCAGACCTTACAGTCAAATAGAAAATGTCTCTCTACAGTATTCATGGTAGAAGTGATTTCCTTTGCTGAATTTATGGCCTGATTTTTGGAGGCCACATTCCTGCCAGCCCTGAGCTGCCGTGCTGGAGTGAAACACTTTGGGAGATTGAGTTTTTGCTTTGGAGTTAGAAATACTGTGGGGCCCATTGTGGATTCATCCCTCGCTCATGACTGCAGCGTTGGGAATGAATGAATGAGAAAAGTGAAAAAAAGAGAGAAGCACAAACACACACTGGCAGGAGTAGTAGGGCACTGAATGCAAATGGGACAAGAGGCACGAGAAAAAGCAATTTTTGACACATTTGGCATGCACCATCTCTGGAAGAAAGCAATAGCTGTGTTTGATGAAGAAGAAGAGGGAAACAGAGAGAGAAAGAGAGGGAGAGAGAGGGCGGGGAGGACTGAGAGTCAGAGCGACTATGACAAATTCTCACAGGACAACAGTTGTACTTCCAGTTTTTTGGTAGAGCTGGGAAATCTCTTCATGTGACAGGGCAGGCTGACGATGCAGACTGATCTGATTTTACTGATCTGATTAGAGAAGAAAGGATCCATTTAGCTTATGAAACGTCTAACCTGGTGAAGCAATAAACTAATGAAGCAGCCAAGCTCTCAAGCAGGATTTCTGATCCCTCAACAAACTACTGTGAGCCCAGTGGTCTGCCTTTTAGCAGCCAATGAGAGCAGCTCTGTCTGGTGTCAAATACAAAGCAGCGACTGATTGGCTGGCTGCTGAGGAGACTGGCGGCCAGCCTGCTGAGAGCACAAAGAGGGGAGCAGGTGTGTGTGTGCCACGGCTGTTGAAGTTGTGTGCGTGTGATGCTGGCAGGTGGTCGAGATGTAAAAACCACAGAGAGGAATCGTGCGAGCTCAAGCTGGGGACACATGAGGATTGTGTTTGTGTGACAAAAGGACGAGTGAGCACTGTGGCAGACAGGGATAAAAAATACACAAGCAGGCCTCGTGTTACAACCACATGGATTAGATTTATTCTGAAGTGGAAGGGACTTTCAGTTAAAGGGGAATTTCTTGCAGTCACAAGTTTTTGACCCTGTAATTTCTTTCATGGTACATGCTGTACATTTTTCATTACCTGTAATTCTTTGTGTTCCATCGTATTTAAAGCACAGACTGACAGCTTTCATGTTGTTTACATGTAAATATCTGAGTGTGTGTGAAACAGCTGTTTATCATGTTTATGCAACAAAGGTGATGTGAGACAGAGTGAAAGAACACTCCTTCAGCAACTGCTAATTTAACTGTGCATGTTAAGAACTGTCACCCTGAACAACACCAAGAGTTCCTGGAAACATAAGAGTGAAAACAACATCAACAGCGTTGACTTCAGCCATTGCACAAAGCTAAGAACAGAGCAGAGAGCTTATTTTTTTCTACATATTTTTATGAGGAGAAAAACAACAACTATCATTTAATGATGAATTTATTTTTTTATTATTATTATTGTTTTATTTGTTTCCTGACTGTTCACAGTGGTTAGCCTCTGAAATAGCAAACTAACAGTGTGCAGGACGGTGCTGGGTTGACCCTGTGCACTGTGTTTCAGCTCTCTCTGCTCTGTTTTCTGTCACATCTGAAGCTCTCACAGAGCCATGTTACTGTGAACTGTTTGCTCTCACAGGTTGGCAAAAAAAAAGTTCATGATACCTTACCTGAAGATTCACAAGTAACATTTTTGTCACATGTTTCACAGATTAAAGGTGAGAGACAGAGAGTTGGCTGTGAGCTCCACACCACTGGATAAAGTCAGACATGATTATGTTCCAAACACAGTTTTTATATACTGTATGTGTGTCTGTCTATATATATATATATATATATATATATATATATATATATATACGTATATACATATATATACATATATATATATATATATATACATATATATATATATATATATATATATATATATATATATATATATATATATATATATATATATGTATGTATATATATATATATATATATATATATATATATATATATATATATATATATATATATATATATAAATATAAATATATATATATATATAAACTTAAAGCACAGGGAAAATTTACAGACTCCACAAGCTTAAACTGTGTCATATGTGGTGAATGAGAGGGAATTGGTCTATTTATTTATTTATTTATTTCGGGCACGTCAGCAAACTTATACAACATCACACATTGTCAATAGTTGATCAATTTGTACATGTCCGAAAGGGAAGACTGGAGGAGCAGAGCTTATCTAGTCCCGTCTCCATTTTCTCAATATTTTGTCTCCTCTTTTCCACATATTATCAGAATCAATATCAATATGATTCATCTAAAGCTGTTGATTAATTGAGGGCAGTCTGTTGTACACATATTGATTTTATTAAGCAAACATTTTCCTTCTCTCTTTAGACAGTACAGTCTAAACATTATTATTTATTGCACTTTTATTGTAAATGATGAAATGATGAAAGGTCATCCTTAAGAGAAAAACTAGGCCAGTAAAAATGGATGTATTTGGTCTTCTGTGGCTCTGAAATGGACTTCCAAAGTCTGGGAGCGTGACCTTTGATGACATCCAGACTAATTCAAGGAAGGGTTCTTAATATTTTTAACAATATCCATGAAAGAACCAATTAAAGCAATATACAAGTGATAATTATAATGCATTTAAATACGAGAAGTCGAGTATAAACCATTGGATATGAACGAATTGTCAAGTAAAAGAGTTACAGCATTAATCTACCATTACTGTGATGCTAATAAATAACTAAACAGTGAAGTCTGAAGTATAATGATCTGATTAAAAAGACTAAGAGAGCAGATGTCAATATGTGACCAGGTGAAAGTTTGCTGCTTTATCCGACACTCTTACAAGTAGCTGCTGGATACCTCTCTCATTCATCTTCATCACTGTCACGTCCGTTGACCACTTCAGATCTCAGTCACGAGGCAGACTGCTTGAGAAAGATGTTTTTTTTTAACCTTAGACTCCGTGTCGAACCTCTCCCTCTTAATTTCTGATGCAGCGTGGCACCGCTCTGATGGCACACTGTTGTCCGGTGCATTAATAATCTTGACTCAGGTTCCTGAAAAGGGCAGAAGATGTGTGCCAGCCAGAGCGATCTTCATTAAGAGAAAACAGATGTTAAGAGTCACTTATGCAAATTCAAAAAAAAAAAAATGCTGCAGGAAGCGCTGCAGCCTCACAGGGAGAAGGTCACCAGGTGATGTGTACAGACGTGGTGCATGTTCTCCCCGTGCATGTGTGGGTTCTCTTCGGGGTTCTCTGGCTTCCTCCCACAGTCCAAAAACATGCTCATCGACTTAATTGGTGATTCTAAATTTCCAGTAGGTGTGAGTGTGAAAGGTTGTCTGTCTCTGTGTGTCAGCCCTGTGATTGACTGAAGATCAGTCCAGTGTATACCCCGCCTCTCGCCCTAAGAAAGCTGGGATAGGCTCCAGACACCCACGACCCTGAACAGGATTAGCGGTATAGAAGATGGATGAATGAATGCTGCTGAAAGCAGAAAACCACATCAGCAGCAAATACAAATTCCGAACCGATACAAAAAACTGCAAAAGAGAAATACTGCAACTCATAATCTCAAATTTTAACAGAAGTACTCCTGGCCTTTAGGGGCAGGAGTAAAAATCCTGCAGCACTTCTTGTAACGGCCTGTTGCAGATCCTCTGTCCAGTCCAGTCTAATATGGAACAGAACAGGCAGAGGTATGTTTTTGGAGCGATCAGGGGTCTGAATTATGCTAATGATCAATCCACACAAACTTTCCCCTTGACATGAACAGCTGTTGTTTACTGGTTAAAAACAAAAATATCATCAACAAGGTTACGTTGTTCTAAAAAGTTTGCTGTAATCAGGAAACCAAACTGTCATCGAGCACCAAGAATATGTTACTGGATGAGTTTCAGTGTCAAACAGCAAAGTCTCATGAAGGCATTTTTCTCTGGTAAGGTTGTTTTGCAGGAAATGTTGCTTGAAAACTTGTGCTGTTGCCACAAAACTAGGTAGTTTATAAATTTGGTCTTTGCAGACGTACCATGGAGGGTTTGTGAGGCTCAGCAACATCATATAGCATGGACCACGCTTTGCACCTCAATGCATGTTGAGTGTTGTGGTGTCATTCTGAACCACAGACAGAATAAAAACAGTTTCATACATGCAAGTGCTGAAAAATTAAACACAATATATCAGCTACCGCTGTACAGCCTCACTGAGGTGAATGTATCTACTGCCTGGAGTCTGCTGAGTTATCACCAAGTGTACAGGTAATAGACCTGTGATAATGAAAAGTTATTAGCAGCTTACTCCATCGAAACAGTGCAGGCCAAATCAATTCAGAGCATTTCAGTCCAAATGCTCAAGGATTTGTGTTTAATCCACTGCCAAAGCTGCTGCACCCTGTGCTTGTTGCAGTTTTTTTGGCAGCTTGTGCCTCTGTGGGCTCGTCGGCAGGCTAACGACCGCCTCAGGAGGACAGTGGAGGTTATTCTGCAATCCACCAAAGGAGGAGAAAACTCCCATCAAGCAAACAAAAGTGGAAAATACTCACTTTTTGAAAGAATTCTAGCTCCCTGCTTCTTAAGTTGGATAAAAAAAGACTCAATTCTCCTTTGAGGAGAAACTAGCTGTGTGAAAACATTGTTTTATAATATAAAAGTTTGAGTCAAGATATCTCAGTGGGGCTGGAGACCAGAAGAGAGGAGAACAAAGTGCTGTCAGGCGTGTCGCAGACTTGAAGCTGTGTGTATGTGAAAACCAGTTGGACACATCTGAGCCATGCAATTGATCTCTCGCTGCTAGGCCAATCTAAAAGTCAAACACACTCAGTCCTCGCTCTTAAATACGCAGAGCATTGCTCCTCTGTTCGAGCTATGCCTAAAATCTGCACCCAGAATGAGCTCCACACAGGTCTGTGCGCTTGAGCCCCATCTGTTTAAATACAGCACAGTGCGCACACAGGTGTGCCTGTCACCGCTCGTTACTCTGTGCATGTATATGAGGGTCGTGTAGAGCGCTGGAACAGAGGAGACATGTCTGGCTGAGCAGAGCAGAGACCACACCAAAGCTGGATCAGAGCCACAGAGCAGGTAGAGCCCATAAATCATGCTTCAGTCAGGCCAGGGACGGACGCAGACACGGACAGCGTCCGCCTGCCGCTGTCACACTGCCCAGAAACCCCCAACACAACCGCCCGCAGCTTCACCTCCACGCACTGTAACACCAACATGTGCTACACTCACAAAAACACACACAGACACACACACACACACAGTCCGCTGTGGTCAAGCAGGTCTTTTACCGTCCACTGAGCCTGAATAGAAAAAGAAAAAAATAGTTTATGGGCCTAATGCAGACGTCAAGGGCATTGTAGTTTTGATTTACGGCGGCCCTGTGGCCCGATTGTGATGTATTGCAGAGGCACAGCGTTTTACATTGTGATGAATACTGTTGGGTGCGGGACCAGATAAATTCTGAAGACACTTTAGGGGGTGCTGTATGCCAGGCGCTCAGCCTCGAAGGTTGCCTTTGAGAAGCCAAACCATTATTTATAGAAATACCAGCTTGGCTTCCATTTTTTTAAATTCCCTCTTTAAAAGGCATACATCTTTTACACCGCGCGGAGAGGGAGGACGGCTTTTTTATAGCGGTGTAATGTGAAGGAAGGTAATAACAAGTCCACATGGAAGGCTGGAGAGCATGATTTGAAAAAGGCTGGAGACTAACAGGGGAAGAAGCGATGGATTTCTCATGGCCAGCTGGGGTTTCACTTCCAACGTATGTGGCAGGTTATGGTGACACAAGGGGGAGAAAAAGAAAAAAACCAACTCAAACTCTCTTTCATTTCTTCTCCTTCATTTTCATACCTTTTTCCCCTCCATCAGTCTTTCGGTGTACGAACAAACAAACGTGTCAGTGTGCATGTTGATGTGACCGGGTACAGCGAGCAGGGGGAGAACCTTGACGTGCTGCTCACCGGCGGAGACAGAGGAGTGGATGCACATCATAAATCCAGCAAACCGCAAAGGCCGATTTTAGAAGGGAAGCATGCAGAGGGAATGCTAAACACATGACTGACACTGATTGTGCAGCTCAGAAATCTATAAACATAACACAATAAATCATATAACCATGTGAGGTAAGACCGCAGTGAGGTGGAGGCATCCGCCTCCTGTGATGTATGCGCTCGGTGATGCAGAGCAGCTCCTAGTCCGCTTATGTGGCGCAGGGCTGATGATAACTGTGCTTCCAGTTTAATGTCATAACATGCGGTAATCCTCTTAAAGCTGGGATAGTAGATGATCTCCAGACAAAGGGAACCTCGCAAGGGACAAGCAAAGCCCACTTTACCTTATCCAACTCTCCCCTCCTGAGGGGGGGGGGGGGGGGGGGCAGCTGCTCCATCAACACAGAAACAACACAACACACTATAAGCAGGTATCATGCAGCCAATCCATCCCCGAGGGATAATCTCCCCTTTAAAAAACACACAGTCTAAATCCTTTGAGGTGCTGATAGGGCCTTACAGACACCTCTGGGTGGAGCTTGAAAGGAAGTCTCACTCTGTTGACCTAAATCTGGCCTCAGCAAACACTTTGTTTTCATGCACAAAAGCATAAAAGTCTACCTCTTTCTAAAATGTACATCAGGTGCAGCTCATGTTAATTCTCCCCACATGTAATATGCATCAGCTGTGCAGATGTTAGCTATAAGCTGTCTGGACAAAGATGCACGTGTATGGTTGAAAGCATGGGTTTGCATGGTACAAACGCACCAGGAAGATGTTAAAAACAGATTAGTAACCTCGGGGTAAGCAGGACTTGTTTGTGATAAACTTTGTTTGTGCAGACAACACGCACCTCATGTCAGCTTGCGTGCTTACAAGCATTCAAGGAGATTTTAAACTTCTTTCTGTTCTTTAAATCCAGACGCACTGATTGCAATATCTCTTGCAGATTCAGGTGTCTTATTTGTACAAAAGTGTTTGTTTAAAAAACTAAATCATAAAATGAACAGGTTGTATAAACATCACTTCACATCTCTCTCTGTATATACACAGTGCTGTTCGAAAGTTTGTGAACCCCTTTGAACAGTTTAGATGTTTCTGTTGTTTTGCCATGATTTTCCTATTCTATCATCACTGGTTCTTATAAATGAAATGTCAGATTTATGTTTATCAATTGTACATGAGGGACTTGTATACATACCTCAAAAACTACATAAAACATATAATTGGTGTATATGCAAAAGTAAGTGAACCCCCAGCTGCACTGGTAGTCATGCAGGTAAAGGACTCAGGTGAATCAGACCAATGGCATGAGACATCCTTGGGAAAGGGTCTGACCAGCACTAATTAAAAAAGAGAAGAAACCAGCCAAACCACTTTAGGTCAGTACAGATCAACAATGCCAAGAGGGAAGGAGATATCTGATGACATAAGGAAGAGGGTAGTGACAGCCCATCAGTCTGGTGAAGGATATAAGACCATTTCCAAAAGATTCCAGCTCCATCCATCCACTGTAAGACAAATCATCTACAAATGGAAGGCCTTCAACATTACAGCAACTCTGCCTAGAAGTGGACGCCCATCAAAAATACCACCCAGAAGCACCAAAAAATAATAAATCAGGTAGAAGCCAACCCACACATCACCTCCAGAGAGCGGCAGACCTCCTTGGCAGCATCTGGGACAAATGTACATGTGTCTACAATCAGAAGAGAATTGAACAGCCATGGCATTCATGGGAGGGTTGCCAGAAGGAAGCCTCTGCTCTCAAAAAAGAACAAAGCTGCCCGTTTCAACTTTGCCAGAGAGCACTTGGACAAACCTGAGGCCTTCTGGAAGTCCATCCTCTGGACAGATGAGTCCAAAGTAGAATTATTTGGTCACAATCAAAACTGTCATGTTTGGAGAAAAGCCAACACTGCATTTCAAGAGAAGAACCTCCTCCCAACAGTGAAATGTAAAGGTCTGGGGCTGCTTTTCTTCTTCTGGACCTGGATGACTCCACATTATCCAGGGAACCATGAATTCTCAGGCCTATCAAGAAATTCTTGACCAGAATCTTCTGCCATCAGTCAGGGAGTTGAAGCTGGGATGAAAATTGATTCTGTGACAAGACAATGACTCAAAGCGTTCCAGCAAAACTACAAAGGAATGGCTTCAGAGGAAGAGGATCCGTACTCTGGATTGGGCCAGTCAAAGTCCAGACCTTAATCTGATTGAAATGTTGTGGCAAGACATTAAGAAGATGGTACATGCCAGGTGTCCCTTCAACCTCTCTCAACTGGCAGAGTTCTGCAAGGAGGAGTGGGCAAAAATCCCCATAAGCAGATGTGAGAGACTGGTTAGTGGGTACAGAAGACACTTGGTTGAAGTAATAGCAACAAAAGGAGGAGCCACAAGCTGCTAACTACAAGGGGTCACATACTTTTGCACATATTAAATTCTGTTGTTGTCAAATAATCAACTTTTGTTGAATGAAATAATAAAAATATCTCTTTCTGTGTATGTCCATTATTTGAAAATGTTAAATTTACAAATTGGGATTTGGATATGCATTTTATACGGTTATTTTAATGTTTTTTACAAAAAACTTCTGGGGTTCACAAACTTTCAAGCAGCACTGCTTACATGCATATAAAAACAGTATGTTCTAACTGAGAAAATGCTTTGTGTCAAATGTCTTTTTTCCTGATTGCTAGGTTATTTTTATACTGTAATTAAAAGCATCTGTATATATATTTATACATATATATTTATATTTAATTAACACCTTTTTTTCTGATAAAATAAAAAAAAAAAAAAAAAAAGACACAGCCACACTCTGGAATGATCTGAACAGACTCTTTGAGGAATAATGAATCACCCGACAAATAACCAGAATAGTTCAGTGCGTCATGACACTGCTTCTTACGGTCTCTTACCTGTCTGCCTCTCACCTGTCTGCCTCTTTCTCCCTCACAGACCAGGTTGCTATCTTGTTTAATATCTGTTAATTATTCATTTGCATTAATCTTTAATTCTTCCTGCAAAGCGATGACACTCACAGCATGTCAAACATTTTAATCACCATCTCACACACTAAGGTTTAATGTTTGAGTCGCCTCACTGTGACTGCTGAATATTAATGTTATCATATTGTGATGTACTGTTCTCCTTCAGCCTGGGAGGACAACACAGACTTGATGGACCAATACTCTGCAGTGACGTAATGCTTCAGTAAATTTCTGCAGCATACTTATTTGCTGGACTAGATCAATGCACCAGAACTGGTCTTTGTTTGTCACACAGAAGGTCACTTTTTTTCGTCTCTGCTCATGAGCACCTCATAGAATAGAAAAGAGAGTAGAGCACAATGTACTTTATTCATCCTTAAAGAGAAATTCAGGTATCTGGCAGATGAAATTATAAAAAAAAAAATCTCATAAAATAAATGTTAAAAAACATGAAATGAAGTCTGTCAATGTCCATGGTGCTCTCATCTGCTTCTAGTAGCACACTCCAGTTTGTGCATTCAAAGCAGTCCCCCAGAGCCTCACCAGTCTCAGGTGTCCATCTCCTGACTGTGAGGGTAGTTGAAGGCTGCCTCAGAAACCAGGGTCCGCAACAGATCTGCAGGAAAACTAGGCCGTGATCCGAACCGTCCAGTGGTGTTAAAGCAGCAGCTCCATATTTGTCACTGCCTCAGGCATCCCTGGCACAGGTATCCAGCAGATCAATTGTTTTACTCTCTCTGGTTGGACAATCAACAAACTGTAAATCCAGTCAGGTGGGAGGAGAGGGTAACATGACTAAAGACTCCTGATATTATCATGAGTGCCTAAGGATGTCCGGTCTATATCACTTAGTCAGTGCTAATGATAGTCTGTATGATATATGGACGTAGTCTCTGTGATGTCATCCGTTTGTTTCTAATAAAGAAATCTTAAAAGAGACGGGCCTTTAGCCTCTTTGCAGCCTCAGATTGGTGTGTGTCACCGTATTGAAAATGTCAGCTCAACCTTACTCCTGGCTAAATCTGAAACATAGCCACATCAAAGGACATGAAACTTCAGCTATCTGACCTGAGACACATCATGAAATCACATTTCCTCCCTAATAAAAAATCTCAAGTCACCAGCTCCTCTTTTCTAAAAGTTCACTAAAAGTCTGTCACATTCATCTCAGTGCAGCCTCTCACTTGACCTCTGAGAGAACTGACTGCTTTGCATGCAGTCCGGCTCATATGACTGTAAAATGTGAAAATGCATCAGTGCTGCTGCTCTCAGATTTCTAAGAAACAATTCATCAAGTAGGAGATATTTTTAAAGGTAGAGTATTCTCTCTCCCTTGTCTAATTGCTAACGTTGTGTGCACTCATTATGTACTGCTGACAGAAGCATGATGTCATTCTTTGTAAGATCCATCCAGGGTTCACACTTCTTCCCTGAAATTATTTTCCATTTTTAGCTGCTACAGAGAGGAGTTATCACATAACATCTTTTCACGTTACCCTGTCCCCCTCATTCTTTGGAAGTGTTCTTTTCTCCAGTTATAACTTGCATTTACCCAGACTGTTTCTGGTTATAATTCAGACATTTGATGTGCAGTCTAAGGCTGTAATTTATTTATGAAAAATAATTTTGACAAATGTATAATAGAACAATTTAAACAAACCCACAGATTATAGTTTATTCACTTGCCTACTTTTGCAAACCCTTCAAACTCAGCTCAGTTTTAATGGACTGGATTTCTCAAGATTCTAGTAAGTAAAGAGCACAAAATATATATATTTTTTGGGTGATTAATGATTACAATGTCTATAACGTGTAGATTTTTAGTTGTTGTGAAATACATTCATTAAATGTGATTCTAAGCACATTATGTCTATATTGTAATTCTACGCTGGATGAGTGTGGTAGCTCAAGAGCAGTGCACCTTACACATTACATGAGGACGCTGCTCTTCTCACATGTTCACACATGGCCAAATATACTGATAGGAATATCATGTCTTTGATTATAACTAACTCTAAATGTGTTCTACGTTAAAATTTTAGAGCATTAACCATAAATGAATAAATTATTTCTGGTTTCCATATTTGAAACTCTATTTACCCTTTTTTCCCCACAAATAGTTGCATTAGTGTAGGCCGAAACAGGTGCTGCATGTGGGTCAGGGGATGCTCGTTGCATCGTTCAGGGTCAGGTAAGAATGGAGTGTTGGAGTCTGAAGTGTCCCCTTATAGAAGATATAAGGTAGAGAGTAAAAAAAGCTATCCAGACACTGTTGTGTGAATTTGGTTGAATCTGAAGATTAGGATAGATTTGAATTGGAACTAAGTAGCCAGGGGAATTATGTCAATATGTTTATATAAATACTTTCTTAGGTAAATATTTATTTATTCATTTGTTGTTTGTTTTTCCATTTCAGAGTGCTGCTCCTAGCAAGGCCAAACATTGCAAGGCAAAAACATGTTCCTAAAAACTTACTAAAACAAATTTTTTAAAAACCCTTTCATTTCTGTACCACCCTTCAACAACATCGGGAGGGGGAGGATTTGCTTTTTTTTTTTTTTTTTTTTCTACATTTGGTGTTAACACTTGTAGAGCATGAGGAGCTTTTTTAAAGCAGGACACAGACTCAAGTCCAGATCCACAGAATGATAAGGATATTTGTATAAAACTTTAAGCATGTACATAAAACTGCATTTTTTGTTTGATTTCCTGTGTTATTTATAATTGTCATGCATAACGGAGAAAAGAAAAATGCTGCAACATACGTTTTTTTCCAATCCCATACAACGCTACTCAGCACAAAACCCTTTAATTTTTAAATATAAACCCTACAACCTAACAAACATTAAAAGCAACCAGGTCATTCTCCTCTCCTCATACAGTTTGCTTCAGAGGTGAAAGGTCAGCTCTGATCTTCTTTGATCCTTGGCATTAGAGGTAAAATTCAGCAGCATCTCTCAAAACAACCCATCTGTCCGTCTCCATGCTCTGTACACAGACCTCTGGGAATCAGAGCATGATCGCTTTAAACCTACCCCCCCCCCCCCCCCCCCCCCCCCCAACACACACACACAAACACACAAAACACAATTGAGCCCAAAGAGAGATTAAGCAGCCACAGACCTATATTACTACATAATCCTTTGTTTTAAGAATATCAGCATCTCCAAACACAACAGTGTCAACATCCTCTGTGAGATGGCATTTCATGAAAAGAATCAGGAGATTATCTTTCAGCAAAATTTCACATTTAGATACATCATGGTGATACAAGAAAGCCTGTGCCAGAAATAAGATGAAAATATGATTAGAGCTCTGACTGTTAGAGGATTACTGCAGAGGTTAGAGTCAGTGCACCAGGAACGTAAAGGAAGAATACAGTAGAGCAAAAAAGTTACAGTGAAAAAACTAAAATTACATTGTCATGGTTTCCATTTGAAGGGATGTCACTGGCCTCCCACTTGTGCAGCGCCTGCTCTTTGTTTTCTCCTTCCGTGTTTCTGTTTGTCTCCCTGCAGGTGGCTGGTTGGCAGGGTTTTGCTGCACCTGGGAGTACTTGGCCAGCCTAGCAGGGGTTTTTAAGATTCAGCCGTCAACCCTCTCTCTCTCTCTCTTTCTCTCTCTCTCATCCACTCTGTGGCTTTCCAGGTGACAGCATGGTTTTGTCTGGTTGGCTTTGCTATCTTTGCAGTTCATTCTCAAACCATAGCACATGCTCCACACATCTCCCACTCACCCATAGCTAACACACCTCATGCTCTTTGCACAGGTTAATGGAACATTTCTATCTTTTTTTTTTTCTGCACGTCTGTTGAACTGCTTTGACAGGGACACCGAAACTATCCTTGTAGATATCTAACAACCACGCACATCACATCTACTACATATTATTAACCCGCTTTTACACTCATCTTACAGCCATGTAAGATGCTTAACTCTGATTGATTGGTCAAAACTCCTTGACAACAATATTCACTCTCATGAGCATCACAAGAGGCAGACTGATCACATCATGTCAAATCAACCCACAGAAAATAGTTCAGAGAGTTTAGCTTCTGCTTGTTGACGCTGCAGACAGTTAGGTGAGGTAAAACCGCTAGTTTTTATTTACATCATATTGGTAAACAATGTAGAAATGCTAGTATTGGTTATCATGCTATTCCAGCTGGCTAAATAACAAAGATATTTTCATTTTGGATTCTATACAGCAATCCTAGGGTGGCAGTGGAACAGATGAGAGAAACTTTAGGTTACTGCCCACTACAAAGAAACTGAAAACATGAGCAATGGTGAGGACAAATTCAGAGCTAAAAGTTATGGTATTCTATTTATCTTTAAAGATGTGACAAGCACAGAGCTCAGGGAAGAAAGGAAGCTGAATGAGGAAAGTTTAAAGTCAACTCAACCACAACAGGCCAATAAGAATCCATGGCTGTGGAACGCTAACTGCTGTGGAATCACTAAGACTACGTAAACCTTGTTATATCAGTAAAATAATCTTTTATTTTTAATTGTTTTTCACCAAAGTGTTTGTATCAAGTTAGTTGCCTGGTAATAAGCAGGATAATGTTTACTTAGTGGGTAGTTTGTAGGAAATAAAACCTCTTTAGGGTTCTGTATCCCATAAAAACTTGCTAACCAAACATCATTCCTGATCCATCCATTTTCGACTGCTTATTCAGGTCCGGGTCACGGGGGCAGCAATGTCATCAGTGAAGACCAGTGGCTCCTGTCCCCAGCCAACAGTTTGGAGGGATACCAAGGTGTTCCCAGGCCAGCCAAGAGATATCAGTCCTCCATCATGTCCTGGGTCTCCTCCCAGATGGACATGCCTGAAACACCTCCCCAGGGAGGCATCCGGGAGGCATCCTCCCCTGATGCCCGAACAACCTTGTCTGGCTCCTCTTCATGCAAAGGAGCAGCTGCTCTACTCCGAGCCTCTCCCAGATGTCCGAGCTCTGAACCTTGTCTCTGAGGCTGAGCCCAGACACCCTGCAGAGAAAGCTCATTTCAGCTGCTTGTATTCGCGATCTTGTTCTTTAGGTCATCGCCATCGGTAAGGGTTGGAATGAGCCTTCTGGCTCAGCTTCACCACAAGTCAATCTTTTACCCCATTGTCCCCTCACTCATGAACAAGACCACAAGATACTCAAACTTATCCACTTGGGATAAAGACTCTCCAGACCACTCCAGTTCCGGACTAGGCAGTACACCCTTTTCTGTCTGAGAACCATGGCATTGTACTTAGAGGTGTTGATCTTCATCACAGCTGCTTCACACTTGGCTGCAAATCGCCCCAGTACGGGCTGGCGGTCAGGTTTCAATGAGGCCATTAGGACCAAATAACATGGGATACTAAGACCCCCAAATGTGACTCCCTCCACCATTTGGCTGCACCTTGAAATTCTGTCCATAAAGTAATGAACAGAACCAGTGACAAAGGGCAGCCCTGGCAGAGAACAAGGTTGACTTCCTGTTGGCAATACGAACGAAACTCTTGCTCCGGAAATACAGAGATTGAACCGCCGCAACAGTGGGCCATTGACTCATAACACACATCATTGTTGCCAATGCAATTACTTTACTGTTACAAATCAAACAACTATCTCATTACTTGCATAACTTAAATAATTTAACAGGAAGATGAAAAAAAAGACAACTCTAAAGCACCTCTGTGACAGTCTGACCTGACTCAGAGGATGTGTCTGTGCTTTGTCTCATCAATGAGCATGAAAGAACCCGTGTCTGTCCTCTGTTATTTTTAAAAGGGTATGTGCTGATGATGTCTGTTGTAAGAGTTCAGTTTATATTCTTCATTGCAGACTAAGTGACAGCGTTTCAGGTTAATTAGTTATTTTCATCAGTGAGTAACTATGTAAAGTGATACATTGTTATCGAAAATAACTATCTCCTAGCTCACCCATTCGCTCACACGCTAATACACACTCACACAGGCGCCATAATGATGTGACAGAGGACACCTCTGCTGGAAATATATGTCAGATCGTTGGGGGTGGAAATCTCCCATTAATCCTTACTCCACCTTAAAGCCCTGCACATTAAACACCACTCTGCTAAGCACACACACATACACACAAACATGCGCAGACTGCATGGCGGCAGACCTATCACCTCTCCCTGGCGACAAGTGTCTGTTTAGACACCATCCAGGATCATCATCACCACTTCTTTCACACGAACACTTTCACACTTAGATTCACACACACCATGTGTGGATCAAAGGCGGCGTTGCTCTTTTCTACGTCACCTGCAAAGCTTTACAGCTCACTTCAAACATGAGACAAAGGGATTCATGAGAATCCCCAGGGAGGACTTAAAGACCACGTTAACAGAAACCTGGTTTGGAAAAAGTGAAAGTACTCATCCAGTGTTGAAAATCTGAGTATAACACAGAGATTGAAACATTTCCATCTGGATCGTCAGAGGACCTGTTCACCCGTGTTATGTGACTGAATTCCTTGCCAACTATTTTTAAACCCCGTCTGTGCAAAGACCTATAATTCCTGCTTGATTTACTTTATCTCATAAAAAAAAGAGTCCTTCAAACATCCCCACCTGAAAAAATAGGCTGTACATGAGCAGGTCCTGACGATAAAAGCTGAACTACTACTGTATGCTGAATCTACATCTATAATGGCGATAATGAGGGTTAAAGGCAGATGTGTGTGACCCCAACCCTAACCCTAATTTTTGTGTTGACTGATGCACGGCTCACTTACCTGCAGCGCTCTGTGGGCGTCCACTTGACCCTGGCTATGAGAGCAGAGGAGTCCTTATTACGTCCCAAAATGTCAAATTTACAGCAGCAATAAGCATATTTCCAGCCAACCTCAAAAAATGTTTATGAGTGCATGAATTTGTCTATTCATACAGCTTTTAATGCAACTGTTAAAATAATAACTAATAGCACTTCTGCATCGTCTTATATCTTTAGGCTTGAGGTTGCTGCTTGGTTTTGATTTTAAAAAAGACTGCGTTTCCAACATAGAGGCCACCACTGCTGCCAAATGTCCCTATAGAAACCAATGGAGTAATGTCATTGAAATGAAATGCTAGCAGGTGCAAACTTGACTTATTCTTACTGTGTGGACAGAGAAAGCATTTGTGCTTCCATGCACGAATAACAGTCAGTTTGTGCTGATAAGGAAAAGAGTTTTATTTACAAGCATCAAAATTAACAGGTTACTAAAGCCACCAACCATCATGCCCGCAGATGTTTTGCGCTAAACAGTAATTATTGTGCCAATAGTACAAAAAATAGACGTGATTCAAGATTTACAGTTTAAGTTTCTTTGACATAAAGTGCCACTACAGTAATTATCACCAGATCCTCCCTAATACTGTCTGTGTCCTGAGTTTTTAATGTTTAATGAAGCCCAACTATTGTGTCACGTGTCAATGAACACATCTCCATCAATCCAGACAGTCACATTTGTTCTCTTGTTGTCCCAGTGGGTTGTCTGAGTGGGTGAAACATCAGTCCATGCATTAACCTGACTTGTAGAGTGACCGCAGTGGGTGTTTTCTGTGTTTGTAGGAGCAAAAAGGAAGGAGATAAGTTCAATGCCAGCTTCAGTTGACTATTTAATGTGAAAGTTGAAACCAGCTATGAAAACAGCAACACGCCTACCTGCAGGCCCACCTGGCTCTTAAAGGGAATGATTAATTTGAATGAGCATCCTTATCACCCAGATTTTGAGGCGTTTGAAAGGTTGAAGATGTGGTCAGACATGCCTTACTTCACTTTGCTCCTTATGGTTTAGTCCAGGGGATCCCAAATTTAGCCGGTGACCCCAAAATAGGGGTGCCAGAAACCGGGGACCCATTCCAAAAACACACAAAGGGCTAAAGGTACTTAATTCAAATTTAGTATACCTAATTATGGGGTTGTCCCGATCCAATATTAATATCAGATATTGGTCCAATATCAGCCTGGATCTGAAATCTCAGATACAGGCAGTCCGTTCCAGACTCCACTCCAGTACTTTTATCCAGCAGCGACTGGATCCAGCATGCAGAACCCACAAAAACTGTGTATGCTAAGAGATCAAAGAGTAGGAGTGAGGTCGGCTGTGTGGCAATGTTTTTTGTTAAGGTCCGAGAAAGATGTAGAGCTGAGTGCAAACCTTGACCCATAGTGGCACAGAAGTTTAATACATTTAAACTTGAAGCATCCATCTAAGGTTTCAAGCCCCGAAGACCTTCAAATAGAGCTGAGCATCATACCACTTGTGCTAATTTCGTATCTGATCGATATTGGTATTGGCTAGGGATAAGCGAGTACACCATTATATGTATCTGTATCTGTATCTGTATCTGTTTACCCATCCATATTATCCGTATCCGTACTCGTATGGGCGGGGCCTAAACCGGAAGTGGGTGTGTTTTGCCCGGAAATGGGCGGGGCTTAATCCCGAACTTTATTTTAAGTCTGAAACTGGCCTTTTTTTTTTTTTTTTTTTTTTTTTTTTTTTTTTAAAGGCTTTTGTGTGATCAGCTATGTATTATGTACAACTGGTAAAAAAAAAGCCAGTTAAAAAAAAAAAAAAAAAAAACGCGACACCAGGAGTTTACAGCTTTAAGCCTTCAAATGCGTTGCGTGGATGTTGCAAAACAGTTAATCAAGTAACTTTAAATATAAAAAAAGAACTAAAGAGATGCGAGACAACGAAAACCATAAAAAAACGGTCCTGAATTGAAGCAAGAGGCACTGACCAGCGCAACACGAGCCGTTTTCAGCCCCGTCTTGTCACATGCATCGCGTATGACAGGAAATAAGTTCAAGAAGTAACTTTAAATACCAAACAAACCTCAATAGAGACGAGCAGAAGAAAACTGAGTGAGTAGTACAGAGATTAGAGCAACGTAAACTACAGTCAACTCAAGCAAGCAAGAGAAGTAGTCCCTGTCACTCGCTGTGTGTGTGTGTTTGTGTGTGTGTGTGTGTGTGTGTGTGTGTGTGTGTGTGTGTGTGTTAAAGAGGAGAGCAGGCACCTCCTCGCTGCAGCATGTGGGTGCAGGGAGGGGGGTGTGCTGTGTGTGACTGGCCGATCACAGAGCATGAAGAGAGAAGACAGTAGTTGTTGATACCCAATGAGGATTCTTTTAGTACGGATACGAATAATCCTAAAAAAAAACTTGTGTTGTACTCGGACTCGGCAAAAGTGCATTATCCGTAACGAGTACTCGTTTGAAACGAATATCCGGCTCATCCCTAGTATTGGCGAATACTCAAGGCTGCAATATTGGTATCATATCGGAAGCGAAAAGGCTGAGGGACAACCCTAGTAAAGTCAAAATTAGACTAGCTATGTGGACATATTGCTGTGTTTCCTAAATTAATCCGCCTCCACTGATACAGTCGTCGTCTTGACTCAGTCACTTCAGGCGTCTTGTGGAAAAATGAAATGTAAAAAACAGATCAAATATTTTCTGTTTGCATGGTTTTATATAAAAGTTAGTTATGATAATAGTGTAATGGATGAAATATGCAATTACAACTAATTTATGGTTTTGGTTTTTTGTAAGCCCATATTAGTGTTTAACGACTCCCCAGTGGGTCCCAACCCTCACTTTGGAAATCATTGCTTTATTGCACTGTTTTTTCAGATCAGTCAAATGGGGTCATTTGACATTCATTAGTGACTGTGATGTGCACAACCTTTAGCCACTGAAAATCAATACATGCTGGATGTTGTGATGAATCTTGATTTTCAGGAAAATGTGATCTCATCTTCAACTTTTAAATCCGACTCTTCCATTAGATGTTGAAAAAAAGTTTGAACTCTCCATGCAGCTCTAAAAGACTTCACCTGTTCCTTTTTTATATCAGTTGTATGAAAGATGCCCACTGAGTATAATCTTTCACTCCCCTGGCCCTGAACAGTGATAGTTATTTTCCATAGGAGAGGTTGAGCTGTTATTAAAATAGAGGTGAAAGAATTTCAATCTTTGACTCCATACTTTAACGAGCTTGTTGGGAGCACTTTTCGTTGTCATTTTCTCAACACTAATGGACTGGTGTTCTTCATTCTGCCTCCAGACCTCGATGATTGTTTCTGAAATCTCTGACAGAGTGAATCTGCATCAGGGGTGCTGCTCTTCATTCCACCCACATTTCGATTTCCTTTTTTTTTTCTTTTTTCCTTCGATCAAAACAACTTTATGAAGGAACACATTGTGAAACTAAATGATGTGTCTGAAAAGGCTCCTGAGGTGGAGTACAATCAGAGATCTGAGGCTCTTGCTGACTTTTTTCCACTTTACTGAAACAAGAAGCCACAAAGTAAGGTTTAAAAATATATGCTCTATTGATCTCTCCGAATAATATCAATGGTTTTCAGTGACAAACAAGATTGTCTGTTATCTCTGATGATCTCAGCGGTGTTTGAAGCTCTTATGAAAGGCTCATCCCAGCCGTGTTTCAGGTCAATACCTCCCAGCAGGAGACAGTTTGGATTCTGTAACTGTGTTATCTGCCAGAAAAGAATATAACCTTTGTTATCGGTGTTTGCTTCACAAAACCACAGGGTGGTTATTATCAGACAGAGTTCTTTTTCCATTTTATTCATTTATTTATCTTTTTTTTATTGAAGCTAATTATATGATTGGCTCAAACTCAGGGAGTGAGGAAACACTCAGGAACTCAATTTGTAATTTCCAGTAAACAAAAATATGAACAAAAAAATAAAACCTGCGTGACATAATGGGAATCTAGGTTTTTATGCATGCAGTTATAATCACATAAAGTGTTATTAAGGGAGGACATACAGAGTAGAGACTGATTGAGTTACAATACAGAGGCACATCCATCACTGGGTACACGCAGGATGAATCATTTCCATGAGGAAAGGAAATCACTGACTTATAAACATCTTTATTTTACAGAGCTAAGTGAAGTTATATTGAACTTCAGTTTTCAAATTAGACTATTTTTATTAAAAAAAAGCCCTTCTTAAAACATGATGGTTACCAAAGATGTTACAGGATGCAAAGAAAAAGGGAATGATTTTTGATGAAACTAAAGTAAGCACAAAATGTAAAGGAATTTGTGTTTCTTTGTTGTAAAAATGCTTTTGGACAATAAATCCCATACTGTTGAAAAGTCTGTTTATTTCCCGTTTAGATGGTGCATTTGTGAGGAATATGCATTTGTGGGATGAGCAGCAGAGCTGAGTATATGAGGTAAGCATATCGCCAAATCTTCTCTGTAAATGCCAAATGGCTGATTCTGCCACTGACTTTTGTCTGTCCCTGACCTCCTGTTTGACCTATAAACCTTTTCAGAAAAAAAAAAAAAAAGGTAACAAATTTTCGAGTCCCTCCAACATTCAGACAGAAAAATCTAGACTGTAGTAAGTGCTTTTACTGCGCTTTTGCTTTGCACAGTAGTTTTACTATTCAAAGCTAAAATGTATTCATTGTGCTCTGAAAAATTGTGTTAAACACTGCAAAAAATTAAAACTGAGCTAAATTTTCAATGAAAAATATCCTGTTAAAATTGATATTATCTAAATTGATATTGACACCTTTTAATCATGGTACGACTAGCAAAACTATTCATACTTCATACGGGTACAAAAACATCTACTTGTTTAGTTTCTTGAAATAAGAGTTGAAATGTGTTAATCATGTTTATTTTTTTTTGTTCCAGTGGCAGATTTATTTTTACTCATTACAATCAGATGAGGTTGTATTTTTGGCTCATACTATCTTGGAATAAGACTTGGCAGGTGAATGGGGCTTATCTGAAATCTAATTAGACTTTTTTTTGTTGTTTTTCACCAGGAATAAGGCAATAACACTTGTTTTTTTTGTACACTGCTGTATATCAAAGTGATACTGAGCTCAGCTGCTCATCCCACAAATGCATGTTACAACCAGAACATGTGAGCAGAGCTGAGTGGGATATTTTGAAAAGCAGGATTTTTTTTTTTTTCCGCTCACATCACGAGTCTGAAGCATGCCCAAACCTGGCCCAGAATCAGAATCACAACATATTTTTTGGAGCGAGCGTGGAGCGGAGCGAGATGTAAATTTGGCTGAGTGCTGAGCGGTAACCCTGTGATTGGCTGATGACCAGTCCCGCCTCTCACCCTAAGACAGCTGGGATAGGCTCCAGTCACCCACAACCCTGAGAAGATGAATAAAGTATAAAAGATGAATGAATGAATGAATGAATGAATGAATGAATGAATGAGTTAATGCTGAGTGGAAACGGGGAGCAGCATGGATGAACTTTGAGCATGGAGCGACAGAGTAGGACACCCGTGGGAGTGAAGTGTGGAAATTCTCACTGCTCCACTGCGCTCACGTGCTCTGGTTACAACAGAAACAATCTACCAAACACAAACTGATTCAACTTTTTGCGCTACGTTCCTATCAGCTGTACTGAGTGAGCGTTGAATGATTCAGAGGTTGTATAAAGAGCTCAAGCTGATCAGTTTTCTTCATCTGGAAATGAAAGATGAAACTCCAAACTGAGATTTTCGTAGAATTTCTCCTCACAAAGACTCACAGTTGTTTCTTGAACTTTGTCTGTTTAAAATTACTGGTTTTGATTGAACAAAATGATAACCTTCAGCTGCTGGATAGCTAATTTCATGCAGCCCTGATCACAAGCTTACTTCAGTAACATGTGACTTTAAGGTGAAAGTGTATGCTAATGAGCCCTCTCAACAGTAATTTACTCTTATCAACATATATGTGCTTTTCTAAGTCAAGCATAAAGGGCAATAAACCACAGCACAAACAGGTCATTTATCCCTCAGTGGTAATAAAAAGCTAGCAGACAAACACAAATGCACCGTTGTGATTCCATTATCACCGCTCGTGCTTTATGAGTCTTGGCGGCTCTCTCACTCAGACTCAGACGCCGGCTGAAGTGAAGTCACACAGAGGCCTGTTAGTGAGTTAAAAGTGTGGAGGGAAAAGATTTAGAAGATTTCAGGTAATGGAATAATCACTGTGGAGGAGCAGAGCAGTCGTAGCAACCTTGGATTTCATCAACACAATCAGCTGTGTCTATCTCTTATGAAGCAGCACAGCGCACGCCGCCTTTACAAAACTTGTGTAATCTCAATTTTGATTGCAAGTGCATAGATTTTTGTTGCAGGCTTAGAGGAAGGGAGACAATGACAGTGAGGAAGGTAGACAAGATCAAAACAGCAGAGTAACTTTTGGTCTTATGAAAGAGAAAAAGTCAGCTCCATTCAGCCCTTATCTATGCATGAGATATGCTAACCTTTGAAGTCATTTTACAGTCTTTATACGCAGCTTGGCGATATGTTCCACGCATGATTATGATTTATTATTTGTCCCCAAGGCTACGTGCAAGTGTGCAGAGACTACATATGCTGCAGTTTATGTGCATGTCCCTTCACTGCCGCTCTATGAGTGGTGTGTAATTGTGTTGTCACAGAAGTGTTGAGAGAGCTGCTGGGAGACAGCGTGGACTGTGTGTGTTGTGTGTGTGTGTGTGGGTGTGGGTGGGTGGTCATGGAGGTGAAAAGGTCAGTGTTGAGTGTTGTCCTCACCCCCCCTTGTCCTAAAACAGTATCTGTTTGTCTCAATCAACAAAAAGTGTTGAGGGGTAAATGGAGGGCAGCTTCACCACTCGAGGAGCAGAGCACACACACACACACACACACTCACACACACAGTCACATCATTCATACACACACATTAGGGCACACTATATGTTTCACAACTCTTATTTCATGCTTTCAGCATCTTTCTATCTGACTTGCCCTCTACCTCACAGCCCCCCCCCTCCTCTCTGAGAGGGATTTGTGATCTAAGATCAGTGCGGCTGTAATGCCCTTCTCAGTAGACTGACAGATGATACAGCCTGCCCTTTGGGCTCCAGCCGGAATGGCTGCAGATCAATACCAGGGCTGGCTGCCTGTCAGCGTTCTCACACACACACACACACACGCATACACACACACATTCACGTGCATCAAAGCCCATCTGAGCCGATGGGCATTTGCCGGAACAGGACCTGGATGTGTGAGACAACAGGAGGGGGGCATTCCCGGGATAGTTCCCAGCCATGACGGACGGTGCGGCTGGAGGATGACGGAGCTCAGGAATGCAGCTGGTGGATTCCTCTGGCTCTTGCGGCTGTTTCACCGAGGCAGTTAGGATGACGAACTGGCTGACTGAGTGAACAAAGCAACAGGTTGAAGAAATAATGGAGTGGTTGAAGTGTCTGTGAGGTGTGTGTGTGGGTGTAGAAGTGGCTCTTTGACCTCTTGGACCTGTGTGTGTGTGTGGTCACTTGTGAGTGACACTTTATTGAGCTCTGCTGCTAATTGTGGTTTCGCTCTGGCTCCATTAGCTGAGAATGCATAGAGCGAGTGACAACACTGACGTAAACACAATGGAAAACATTTTAACCCTCCATCGTTATCCTTTGATTCTAAAATTAGCTCGAGTTTGATTGTGTATAACTCTTAATCCTTGTTGTCATGAAAGAAAACCATCTGAATTTATACGCCATGCATTCGAGGACTGCTTTGAGCTCACTTTGTTTTTAAAACACAGGATTTGGGAAATTAAAGGCGAGACTGAATGAAAGGTTAAAATGGACTTTCTTTGCAATGAGGCTCTGATGAGCTGCTCAGCATCAGACTGCTCTCAGGCACGAACACGCAGAATAATTACTCTCCTGGCTGGAGGAACAAGAAATCTTTCTGTCAGTCTTGCATCATTCTTGTGTGCTTTATCAGACAACTGCAATGAAATGCAAATGTGCTGAAAAGCCTGTCAGGTACATCTTGAAGAATCGTTCTTGTTTTTCTTTCTTTCTTTTTTTTCCCCATTTACATTCATTCAGAAGCACAGATCATCGAATTGCATTGCTGTGACACAACAGAACATGCAACCACCGATGCAAACGGTTACACAAACATAATGCTGCATTATTTATGTCTCGACAATGATGACTGTCATAAAAGAACCAATCTCTTGTCAAACAGAGGCTCTACCAGACTCAAACTGCTCAAGTGTTCCATAAACACAATGCATCCCTTTGCATGCTCACATCATATTTCCAAACAAACTGATGCACACTGACCTATGCAAATAAACTGTGGCCAAGAGAGAGTCGGTATTGCTATTCTTCCATCCTGAATTGCGTCACTGATCCCTGCTATATAAATAAAAATGAGCTGCATAAATAATGCAGCTACAGATTTGACACCCCCACACCCGTCTTGTCTGCCACCCCCCCTCTCTGAAGCAGGAGGTAATTTATTGTCTCTCACTGCCATGGCACAGTCAATCAATAGCCAATTAAAGACAGGCATATGAGGTCTCTGGTGGCCACCGGTGCATGTGGGGCTGCTTGGCCTGGGAAATAAATATGTAAATGGTTCACTGGTAGAATAGCATCAGTCAGTATCTCTCAGCATTCACAACAGGAGTGGTATCAATAACACACACACACACACACATATTAACTCTCTCCCAGTATGTTAACCTCTCTGTGTCGCGCTGACTCTGCTGGTCAGAGAGACCCAAAGGAGTTTGAACTTCGCTGAAGGGTTGTGAAACACTTGTGTGTGTGTGTGTGTCCTTGTCTCCTGATATAATTGAACGATGTGAAGGCTGAAGGACAAAGAATTAAGTCAGAGGCATATTAACATGCAATATTCATAAATATAAGCATCACAACTGTAATTTCTCTGTAGTTTTTTTTAAGCACAACTGCACTTTTCAATCCCACTGAGCACACGCACAGTCTCACTCACGTCTTTCTCTGCTGCATAGAAACTCTCCAGAAGCTTCCACAGTAAGAGAGAGAGAGAGAGAGAGAGAGAGACAGGAAGGATACAGCAGGTTCCAGATGTCATGGTATAGATTCAATCTCTTCCAACTCCAAAGAGATGTGAAATAAGCCGCAGTAAAGCTGATGTCAAAGATGGAGCAGGGATGTAAACAACAGTCAACAAGAATAATAATGCCCCTGCAGGATTTAGTCGGAGCTCTGTCATCAACAATGCAACGTCTCCTGTTGTTCAACACACTTCAAAATAATTTGCACAGGGATGAAGGAGAGGCACGTTCTCAAACTTTAACCACACGTTCATGACTTTAAGCTTAGAAACACATGGAACCAGCACGAGGACGTGACTTCAACAATTTAGTCAACTACTTTCATGAAAGATGCTTCACTTAAGCTCAGTGTATCTGTGATCTGCCATGTTTTAATTAAAACAAGAAATCTGTAAGGTGATAGCACCATTAGAGTGTATTGACCCTTACGGGACAAATACCCCTGAAAAAAAACAAAACAAAACAAAAAATCATTAACTGAAATAAATTAACCACAAAGCAATGAAGTCTTAGTGGAAGGTTAACTCTCCAAAGATTCCCAGAGAGAACCACAAATAAGTTTTTGACTTAAAAAACACACAAATGTGTCAAAGTCTATATGACTTTCATTTCAGGTTTTCATAGATACCTGAGATGAGAATCAAGAACTGGATTCAGATTCAACAGGTTCCAGTAGGAGACATTACCATTACTATTTAAATTCAAGCTCAACCGTTTTCTTATCAATGCCTCCCACTGAGAAGGAAACCATTGGTCATTTCCTGTGAATTGCAAAACAATGACGTGATGCATCGTGAGAGGCAACTAGCATGACTGACAGCCACAGAGTCAAGGGAGCGATGGTCAAAGTGTGGCTTATTTTAAACTAAATGCAACGTCTGTCGCTGTGGGATTTCAAGCAAAAGTAGAAACAAACATCATGCTGAAACGTTTGTTGACGCACAGCATTAAATACCAAGAGTGCCATGTATTTATTTCTCTACACCCCCGGTGTTTCAGTTAAAAGTGTGATCCTGTTATCTACTGAATGTGCCAGTGGCTGTCAGTTAAGACAGCTGTTGGTTGAAACACATAATGTAATGACAGAACATACTCATAAAATACCCTTTCAGTGAAACCCACAAGGTGTTTCAGAGAGTGTTTTCAAAATCTGTTATCTATTCCTCTCAGTAAGTCACTGCTGAACAGGGTCACTCTTTTAACTGAAACACCAACTGCGGAAGACATGTTAGTTCTCTGCTGCGTTAACATTACCATAAAGCATGCTGGCACAGGAACTGAGGAGGGAGTTGATTAATAATTGGATCAATAAGCTGAATCAATGATGACATCGGTATCAATGAAATTTCATAGATTTCCATATTTCTATCCCCAATACAGTCAGCAACCCCTAGATACAATACTCAAGATTACCCGTTTGCACAACAAACAACCTAATTTAAAGTTTCAATCCCCCCCCCCCCCCCCCCCCAAAAAAAAATAAATAAAAATAAAAAATAAAATAAAATAAAAAATAAAATAAAATAAATTTAAAAAAAATAAGCCAAATAAAACACCAGCTGCAGTCCACCCCACATCCTGATCATCTGATGGATCCAAACTCAAAATATATTTGTCTGTAGTCAGCATGTAATAACTTCAATGGAAGATTCACCTTATTCAAACAGAGGACAAAAGGTTTCCAGGGGCACCAAAAATGTTGAATCGGTAGCAAAAAAGCATGTGAAATACATATCGCAAACTTATTTAAACTGGCTATAAAAACAATGTTGCTGTAAAAAATCCACTTCTAGGTCTATCATGTTACATTTGAAAACATTTATTGACACCAGCCCCTTGAGTTTCTGCAGTATGTTCCAGGCAGAAAACCCAAAAGCTCTTTACCACATTTCCGTTCTGGCTTATGGGACAGAGAGCATGAAAAGGCCCTGGGAGTGTGATCAACACTGATCAGCTCTTTTCTGTGTGATTAAAACACACACAGTGTTGGAGCAGGCCAAGAATCACTTTATAAATGAAGATGTACCAATATGTCAGACCACGTGTTGCCACAGATGGCCGTACAACCCAGGAGTACAACTCACAGCGGTGAATCAGAGCTTTACGATTGGTTGTGAACCTCAAGGGCGCACGGTGAGCAGCTGAATCAGTCGATTGCAGACAGAGGTAAAAGACATGATGAAATGTGTATAGACAATGATGGTTTCATTAGTAATGTGTCAAAATACTCAAAAATCAGTCACTCTGTTGAACAGAAGAATTAAAAATGCAAACCTGATTCTAAAAGTATTGATAAGATTTTATTGATACTGGTGCCCTTATTGATTCATTAATTCCTCCAGTGAATTTTCTGTGTACACAAAGTAGGCTTACAGGCTTTCTGTGTCAACATTTTATTGAGTTTAAATGTAAATAAATATGAAATTGGCCTATGGATCTGGATGTCTTTGGATAAAAATAAATTAATATAAGTAAAAAAAAAATCAAGTCAAATGTCATCTATGTATTGTTTTGTTGAATGTTATCAATTAAAGTAAGCTATCTAGTGTCTCATAGTGGTTATAGCTATGCTTTGAGTTGTTTGGAACCTGGAGCTTGCTGTAGTTATGCTGAAGTTAGTTGTGAGCCTGCACCAAACTTTTCTTCTAACTTCATGTTTGAAAATCATTTGCCTGTTAGTGTTCTGACATTTAGAGTTTTCAGTGTCGTTTACAAAGAGTGATTGTGATGTTTCTGTGATGAAAGTTGAAATTCTGTTTTAAACCAGAGTTATATCGTTATATGCTGATCGCTGCAACATCAATGCAATTTCCCATATTCATTATACACATTATTATTAGCATCAAGCTAGCAATATGTTTTCTATATTGCTTACAGTTGGAAATGTATAACATGTTGAATATTTTGAATAGGAATCCCTTGTGAGAGAGTAATGTAAATTTCTTTGTGTGTCCAGTTATACAGCTTCTTCAGCAAAACTTAAAGGGGAAAATCCTGAATCAGAGTTTTCTTGGGAAACTGTTATCCATCTGCTAAGCTAAGATGGCTGGGGCAGAATAGTCGATGCAATGTCTGGCAGCTCCAGTGTAAAGTTTAGAATGGACAAGGGAAACATTAAGCATAAAGTCTAATGATGTGGATAGCTTGAACCATTTCTAATTGATTCTTAACAGGAACCGCTTATCGATACCCATCGCTAAATATCCCAGCCTCTGTTTTAAATGCTTGATACTGCTAGATCAATACCCCTGCAGCCACAGTTTGTTATGCCTTAATGGTACGTTATGGGTTTATCACAGACTCTAACGGAAAGATTTAATCTGCTGAAAGCAGTCAGGTTAATTTGATGCCACTTTGTAAACAGTTAAAAAAATAGAAGTGATAGACTGGGGAAAACAAGCAGGAGAGGTTAAAGACTTCTTAACTGTGAGCTCTGGATGGAGAAACCTGCTAAGCTAAGGATGCCTCATGAAGTTTAAACTCAGACACAGGAAAAAGTACAACGGTGATAGAGACTGATAACTGGAAAAGTAGATGTTCCAGGCTTTACAGTGATCAGGCTGACTCACTAAAATATCAAGGACATTCTTCTTTATGGGGTTCGATTAACCTTTTATTACTTCATCTTTAGTAGAAATGTTCAGTTTAATGTGAGTAAAGTCAGTTGGCCAGTTTTGAGAAGGCTAAAGAGTTAAGGGTTACTAGACAAAGATGGAGCTTAAACTCTGAGTGTAACAAACTATATTCAAAAGAAGAAATATAATAGTTTTAAATCAATAAGATCCTTTCAAAATCAACATAAGTTCATATACACACTCAGAACCAGTGCAGTAAGTGGAGCAATGGTCATGTTTTGCCTTTTTGTTGTGCGTTTTCCTTGTGTTTTGGTCACTTCATGTCAACATCTGTTATGTATTCTTTGAGCACCACTGATTTCCCCCCTATGACTTTTGTGGACTTTTGATGATTAAGTGTTTTTACTTATTAATATGTTGGTCCTCCAACACGTTGTCACATCTCCAGGTTAAGTTGTGTTTCATTTTCTCCCTGAGGTATCTTGTCTTGTGTTTACTGTTTTGATACTCACTCGCGTCTCTTGTTTCAGGTCTATTGACCTCCTGCTCTTCTGTGTCTCCACTCCCCTGATTACCCTAATGGGCCTCACCTTTGTTCTGTTATCCTCACTCCTCATGTGTATTTAAACACAGTCTAACCTTCCTTCTGTGCCAGTTCATCTTGTACTTGCAGTCACCATCCCATCCTTTTTCCCTTGTGTAGCCCTCGTGTGTTTTTTGATTCTCCCTTGTTTTTTCAACCATCTCTGCCTTACATCTGCTTGATACCTTTGCCTGTTTTTTTCTGATTTCCTGTGTACTAAACCTTGGACTGATTAAACTTTTCAACTCTCTGCCTGACTCCTTAGTCCTTCATTGTTGGGTTCCTTTCCTGAGGCCTGTACTACAAAGCTGGTTTTTCTCTTATCAAGGTAACTTCTGGCTTAACCCTGGATTTTCCGTCCTACAAAGCTGGTTCACCTTTTACTGGGGTAAATCATTGTGGTAACTTATGCTGAATGTCTGACCTGCTCTGAAGCAGGTTTAGATCTGGATAAGAGATCAACAAGTATAAAAGCACCACTTCCTGACCAATCAGCTCTCTCGGAAAATCACCTGCCCATTCTTAGCAGATCCTGTAGACATTGGTGATGTCCATGATGACATATGAACAAGAGATTCAGATTTTCATCAAATGGACTGAACTACATTTGTCAACTGATGGATCCATAAATAAATAAATTCTGTTGATTTCATCCAAACATCAGAGACAGAGTGAAGAAATAAAGTCACTGACCGCTTTGAGGTATGTTTCTGTACTTGTCCCCCAAGTCCGTTTAGCTCCACTGTTCTTAAATAATTATGTTAATAATAACAGTCACACATGGTATAACATTAATTTATGGAATACGCAACTACGTGGGAGTTGAGGAATTAATATTAATAATATTAATATTCCTACACAAAACACGCTCACACAGGGTTGCTGGGCTTTAAAATAACTCAATAAAAAATATGAACCAAAGTAAGGGACTGGTTAAAGTGACTGATATGCATGCAGGCCCAGGTACATCTACAGAGTACTTCACATAAAGTACTGTGTACTGGGTCTAAGCAGCATTTCATTTTCTACAGAGGACACACAATACAATCTTTTAGTCTGTGTTGATGGCCACTGTGTCAGTTCAGGTGATCCCAGAGACATAAATTCATGCTGCGACAGACAGAAGGACATGACAGACTACACAGAGGTACCTGACCAATCATGACAGCCACTGGGATGATGTTGGAAGAAATATGGGTTTGGCTTGAAGACACTAGACTTTTGGATGTGGAGAGCACTCTGTGCCTTCATTGGTCCAAATCACCATATATATCTTTAAAGACACACTCTTTATCATAAGACAAAAGAATCAGACATGCTAGACTTTCTGTTTGGGTATTGTAAGGCATCTCAGATGTGGACTGAAATTTTATTCACTATGACACTCTACTCGGAACAAAGCTCAATTTCCAATGTAAAAAGGTTCCCAAAACCTACCACATCGGGCTATAAATGTACTTAAAACTTGTGTTCTGACCTCATTTAAAGAACATAGCAAATTTCATGTGTACTAAGACTGATGAGGTTAGTGGGGACAGGTAAGTAGAATTTGTGAAAGCTAAACTGATGTAACCACATGCTACTGAAGGATGTGCTAAAATGAATTAGCCAGAGTGGAAGTGTTAAAAGTGTGCTAAAAGGAAAGTATGGGTGCTTGATATGAAAAATGAAGTGATTTAACAGGAATTGTTTATGTTAATGTGGCATGAGCAGTGTGACTGGGTGGTTCTGTAATGTAAATCTTGTCCCCCCCTCACCTTCATTCTGCAGGCATATGTAGAGTTTACCTGGAGGAGGTTCAGCTGCTGTGAGGAGTTGGGTTTAAGGACTATAACCCTGCTGCCTCTCCTTTAGAGGACTTCTGTGTGCTTTGTTAACTTTGTTTTTTATTGAGCTTTTTGATTATTTAATTCTTTATGTGTTAATAAATCCAAGTTTAAGATTGCTGAAGATGTGATTTAAATGTTTTGATTGCATTCTAATGTGATTTTGATTTATAATTCTCCCTTTCATTTATTATATTTAGGCTCTTAATCTATTTGTTTCCAAGACCTCCCCTTATCTCACATTCCACAGGTGAACAGGTTCATTGGAAACGGATATGTGTCATGACTGGTTATAAAACGAGCATCCCTGAAAGGCTCAGTCATTCACAAGCAAGGATGGAGCGAGGTTCACCACTTTATTATTAAACTGTTGGACTTTTTGCTCACGCAGTTGTTCACAATGTTTCTCAACGTACAGTTGCAAAGAATTGATGGATTTCATCATCTACAGTCCATAATATCATCAAAAGATTCAGAGAATCTGGAGAAATCTCTGCACGTAAGCAGCAAGGCTGAAAACCAACATTGAATGCCCGTGACCTTTGACCCCTCAGGCAGCACTGCATTAAAAACCAACATCATTGTGTAAAGGATATTACCACGTGGGCTCAGGAAGACTTCAGAAAACCATTGTCAGTTAACACAGTTCATCACTACATCTACAAGTGCAAGTTCAAACTCTACCATGCAAAGACAAAGACATATATCAACAACACCCAGAAACACCGCCGGCTTCTCTGGACCCGAGCTCATCTGAGATGGACTGACACAAAGTGGAAAAGTGTGCTGTGGTCTGACGAGTCGACATTTCAAACTGTTTTTGGAAATCATGGACGTGGTGTCCTCCAGGCCAAAGAGGAAAAGGACAAACTGGATTGTTATCAGATCAAAGTCTCAAAGCCAGCATCTGTGATGGTATCGGGGTGTGTTAGTGCCCATGGCATGGCTAACTTGACCATCTGTGAAGGCTTTATTAATGCTGAAAGGTACATACAGGTTTTGGAACAACATATGCTGCCATCCAAGCCACGTCTTTTTCAGGGACGTCCCTGCTTATTTCAGCAAGACAATGACAAGACACATTCTGCACATGTTACAAAAGCGTGGCTTCTTATTGAGTGTTGT
Source organism: Labroides dimidiatus (assembly GCA_030710495.1). Lineage (NCBI taxonomy): Eukaryota > Metazoa > Chordata > Actinopteri > Labriformes > Labridae > Labroides > Labroides dimidiatus. The sequence goes on from CM061147.1 coordinate 7,618,666, forward strand.
TAAAAGGAAAGGTGATGGAACACAGTGGAAACATGACCCTGTCCCAGCTTTTTAGGAATGTCTTGCACTCATCAAATTCAAAATGAGTGAATAAAATTCATTTATCAGTTTGAACAATAATTATCTTGTCTTTGTAGTGTACTCTGTTTTAATTTACCTTTTAAACAACATCTTGCTTCGTTAGATTTGGGGTAGCATTTAGCATTTGATTTATTTATATATTTATGTATTCTAATTTCATTGCTCCACATATTTTAAACTCCATTTTTTCTGATGTGTTGTCATCCTCTTTTGTCTTGTTTTCTTCCTAAAACCTTGTTTTACTTCGCTCAATGCTTTTCATCTTTATGCTGAAAATCTGTTTCATTACACCATTCTGCTTATTGTGCCCATATTCTTCTTAATCCTTTGAATTGTTTTTCAGTCTTGCATTGTGAGAATTTTGAAGGCCTCTCTCTGTTATATGTTTATTTTGTCATCCTCTGAATCTCTTCCATGCTCTGTCTGTCAAAGCACTTTGTAAACGTTTGTTTTTTTAAAAAAAAATGACATTTAATTAAAGCTATCATCATTGTTATAGTGATTTGCTGTTAATTGGGTCACTTTGTGGATTGATGTTATCCACACTGTGCTGCCTCAGGGTGGACGTGTTGAATAACACACAGATTTTAATATTTAGAGGTATTTGGCAGAACAAACTGGGTAGAAACTGAATATTATAATCATAAGTCTATTGAAATGAGTGTTTAATCACCTGAATATGAAAATTATTTTCTCTCTGAGAACTCAGAATGACTCTTATGTCTACACAGAAACAGGTCCCTTTCCATAGAGGCCATGTTTCTACAGAATCACAGAACAAACCGCAAACATTTGTTCTTTTGTATTTTGTGAGAGGTTGTATGAAATGCAGGGTTTGTAAGATGAGGAAGAAGAAAATGGTTGCAGAGTAAAGAGAATAAAACTTATTGGATCTTCACCATACTAGTGTAACCATGACAAACAAGTCCGCTTAGGGAGCAGACTGCCACTACCCGCCTACTACATGCTACTTATTAATTTAATATGTACTGTACACTGCATTTGAATGTAGTATTTAGTATGACTGTTCAATTTGTTTTTTAGTATTCTCTGCTGGGTTCTTGGTTTTGGAGAGCAGGTGTAGATGAAGGTAATTGCAAAACAGCTTTCATAGCATCCATGTATGGATTGAAAAAGCTAACGAGTAGCTTGCATGAACCTTAATGATTTCTATAGATAGAAACAGTCACTGGTGAGATGGGTGTCACCTCTGTAATGATTGGAAGTGACAGGAATCCTTGGCGTTTCTTTCCCATCACTTCACTGTAAATGTAACAGACTGCTGTTTAGCATCGTAGATGTACTGGTTACAGTGGGTGGCGGTAATGTACCTAAAACTGCCACCCACCAAAAATGGAAAAGGAGAACATTACCACCGTGCATTGTGGGAAAGAGCACGCAAGGTCCATTGCATACATAGAATGTATAATTAATTGACGTAGTCTCCGCAATGTCACCTGTCTGTTTCTGAAACAAAATTTTGAAGCAAATCAGCTGGAGCGGCCATATTAGAAACAGGCATTCAGACAAAGCTGTTAGTCTCCACACTAACGGCTTTAGGACACCCGTCAGTCATATGAGCTGAGCTGAGCTGTGCCTCTAATTAGGCAAATACAGCTTTTGCTTAGTCCATTAAGGTTAATGAGAATAGATCTTTTTGGGAGTTCCTGCGCTTTCTTTACGCAACAAAAAAAAAAAAAAAGAAACATTGATTACAATTAAATTTATTATGTCAACTGGTTCCATATAAACATCTCAGGGTAGGTGAAAACAATGATTTCAAGTTCGACTTAGTTGACCCTAAAATTGTTTTCAACTAACCTAATAAATTTAAAATGGAATGGAATGGAATTTTAAATGGAACCAGTCGTCAATAAATGTAACTTAAGTCAATGTTACTTTTTTTTGAGTGTTGTTTCTTAGGTTCCTGTGGATCGTTGGAGTCAATGGCCTGCTGCTGTAAACCTGCCAGACTCCAGCTGCTACAGCTATTAATATGTCTCACCATAATGATCAATGTCATGATGCTAATTTTAATTTTGGCACAGACTCCAGTTAAAATGATGGTTCTGCTCCATCATCGTCATCATAAATGTTATTAAAGACTGACTGTTTTGGGATCAGTCTGTTATCATAAACCTTGCGGTTTTTGTAAATAGCACGTTATCACTGGTCCTGTACGCGTTTGTGGTGTTGGTGTTTGTCTATCGTCTCCTACTGTTTAGCATCTCCTCTCAACCCCAACCCGGTCTCAGCAGATATCTGTCTAACTTGAGTCTGGTTCTGCTCGAGGTTTCTGCCTGTTAAAGGAGCTTTTTCCTTGGTTAGGGTGAGATTAAATCTGATTGTTTCTTAATGTTGGGTAAAGTAAGGAGTTGAGTAATAACCTGCTTGTCTCGTCTTGTATCTGTTCAAAATTGTGTATGTGAAGACGAAGACTAATTAACTGATAACAGAACCAGGATTTGAACCCACAAGAAAGATTCAACATATTTAATGACAACTTTAACACTTGAAGACTTATTTGTTTCTTCGTGCTAATGGAACGTCTTCCAGAGTTTCAGGCTTACAAATCATGACATGGAGAAGTGTTACTGGGAAAAAAAGCTTTCTATAGCACACAATATAGTGATCAAACACTCTGCTGAATGCACCGTTAAGCCTTTAGCACAATGTCTCAGTTTCTGAATGCACAGAGGGAATGAGAGCATCATGTGCAACACACAAAACCTTGACCCTTCGATGAACGACCCTGTGAATAATCTCCTACCATGGAACTTTACACCTCAACGTGGGGCCTCCTGAACACTCATTCCCTTGCATGAATAGCATCGCAGTCTCACTCTCTCCCTGCCCATCTCTGTCTCTCTGCATTCCTCCTTCTAGTGGCTCTGTCACCACAGGCGCCGTTGAAGAGCCTGACAGTTCAGCCCCGCTTTGATCTCAAGGCACAGGTTATCTGTTACCCCGCTAATTTTAGTTAGCCCCTTTGAGCCTGTCTTCTCTTTGAAGCACAGGTAGCGTGCAGCGGGGAGATGTGGGCGGTTAGCTGTGTGGCCCCTTCACACTTCCAGAGAGATGGACTCAGCCTCACATCAACAAAGCTCTACTGTAGTCTGGACAAGATAATCTGTCATGCTACTATATCTTAATTAACCCTGCAGAGGGAGAAATCCTTACAGCACCGTGGGCAAACATTAAAGAAGCATTTGAATTAAAGCTAAAGGGCAGAGGGAAACAAGAGATGTTGAGGGGTGCTGTTTCATGCTGCACGGTAATTAGCCGCCTGCAGGGGCCTTTCGAGTAAGGTAAACAGATTGTCCCAGCAGGTGAAGAGGGGGTCTGACTAGTTCAAACTTCAGTCTTACCTTTCAAAGAGGGCAAAAAGTATGAAGAGAGACTGTTGCCACTTCAGACTGAGGACCAGCAGATTCTGCAAAAACAAAAACAAAGTTTTCTGTCACTGACATTGTTTGAATTATTTTCCCTGAGTTCATTTATTGAAAAAAATCTGACAACCTGGGAACCTCCAGCAAACCATCTCTCACTACCCCTGCATCCAGTCCCATGAATTATCACGTCCTTGAGAAACAAGCTTATTCAAACCATAAACCAGCATTAAAAAAACTTGTGTCCAAATAGCCGGGGGTTGTCATTAAAATTTGAAGAGGATCTGCAAGGCTACCTCGGGCAGAGATTGCTTACAGCAGCTTTCACAGCAGAACACTAAAGATGTCTCTCTGATTTTTTTTTCATGGAGACATCGTCAGGCCAGCTGGTCTGAGCTTCACTCAACGCAACAAAGCTGTGAAAGCGTGACCTTGCTTGGTGCTGCAGAGCGCCACAACACGAGGTGAGGGCTATGTGTACAGGTGAATCAAAGGGTTTTTGATGGAAACACACTTTATATTTCATGCAATCCTCTTTATCGCTCAATGCCTTCACTGTCAAGTACACTACTGAGATCAAACTTGAAAAAAAAAAACGTACAAAACAACACTTGGAAACAAAGAGCAGCATGGCCAAGGTAAGGTACACAGAGTATCAAAGTGCTGCATTTGCTCTCCAGCATGAGTGATGTTTCTCTGCGAGCACCTTACGATGAGAGGTGCAGGAGGTGTCTGCAGGCTGATTTAGCGCCTCAATCTTGCACAAGAGGGGTCACTTTTCTCCCTGCAGGATGACTTACGAGGGCACAGCCGCTGCTTCATTTCCATTTTACTGTGAGGAATGGTGGCTAAAGTTTCTGTGTGTGTGTGTGTGTAGTAGAAGCATGAGCTCACTGAAGGACAATGCCCTTTGCCAGAGCCAAAAGCATACTTCTGTATTGCAATGTCATGTTCTCCTCAAGGACAATGCAGGTAGTGTGATATGTCTTCACTTCCTGAAAAAAAAAAAAATCTATTGAAGGTTTGTCTTTCTGAATTCTGAGAAGGGCTGAAATGTTTTCCCTGGGCAAGGGGGGGGGGGGGGGGGGGGGGGGGGGGGCATCCAAAGTCAATGTCTATGCTAGGACAATGTTTGAGTCTTTTGAGCTTGATTGACAGAGCAGTGAGTGCACAGGCTCATCCTTCCCCTCACTAAGTTAAAGTCATAACACAGCAGAAATGACTTTCTGCAGCTGCATTCACAAACTCATAAAAAAGTTCCTGGTATCTAAGGGTGAGCTGCGTGTGAATGAGTGAACACAGTAAATTAAATGTCTCAGCTTGCCTTAACCTGCACTTTTCTTGCGAGCTTCGGTGCAAAATGTATTTTGAAGTGGAAGTGGGTGGATGTGAGAACACAGAAAATAGAAAAGTGAAAATTACTGTGAGCCCAGAGGAGAGACTAACAACAGGATGAACACGTCTGAGGTTAAAGAGAGAGAAACTTTCTCTAAACAAGCACAGAGGACATGTCTGCACATCTGTCTGTTTATACCTTACACTGATGTAAACACAACAACTGTCACCATAGTGTGGGGCTCTGTTGTTAAGTCCATCACGATGTTGGAAACATTTCACTCATCTCCCTCAGAATAAACTTGGGTACCAACCACTGGTTGCATTTTGAACCAGCTCCAAATGTCCAAGACTGCTGGTTGAAAAGACGTGTGTGTCAGTTTCTAAATATTTGAAGATTAAACTTCAGTGAGCGTTCTGCAGTCCACTGAATCATGGAATTATTTACCAACAAGTATCCATTCGTTGTCTTCATTCCCCTTTATTTATCAATCCATTTTTTGGGGTCTTATCATAAAACAAAATGTTTGTTTTCTTTCAAGCTGTCAGTCACCGTTCTTTCTTTTCTCTATTTCAATATCAAAGTACTGACCTTTTTTGTCTCCGAATCACAATCAGGAAACGTGCAGATGTTTGCTTTGAACACAACATATATCAGATGAAATGAGTCCTTCTGTTTTTATCTACTTTTAACTTTATTATTTGGTTCGTCCACCTTCTGCAGCAGTTACAGCAGCACATGTCTCTGGTGTCAGTATATTAACTAAGAACTTCAACACTAATGTGATCACATGACTTCTGCAACTCAAGACAAAGACTTTCCTTTGAAAATTCAGTAGATCTAGTCAGTTTTATTTTACAACTTGACCAAATTTGCTGGATGGGGTTGAGGTCTAGAGTTTAAGGGGGTCACTCCATCATTTTCAATGATCTTTTTTATTATAAGAACAATGAAATTTCATTTATTTTATTTGTTTTCATTAGTTTTTTTTTAACAGCTAATTCAACAAAAAACAGTTAAAACCTCTTAAAAATGCCAAGTTTTATATGAATTTTAGACACTGCTGTAATCTCTGAGTTGTGATCCTTTCGGAATTCTTTTAAATTTCTTTGTGTAAGATTGCACTTTTTCACCAGTCTGTTCAGTCTCGTTCTCCTGTATCCTGTCGCTCACAGCAGGTGAAATCCTTCAGTGTAGTGTTCATGTCAGGTGTTAGCTCCATTAGCCAGGTATCTGTGAATAGCATGATGCTAGTGTGTTGGTATTCCAGGCAAGACATCTTTGGACTAGTTAGCATCAACATGCTACAGGCTGCTAACAGCTGAAGTCTTGTGTGTAAACAATGTAACCATGGTTACACGTAGGCTCCTCAGACAAATAGGAACAAAAAAGGTAAAAACACCACTGCAAACACAACCAGTTTGGTGTCAATCGCCAATGAATGAGCCATGGAAATAATAACAAATAATGACATGCTCAGAATATGAAGATAACTAAAAAGATAAGAGAACAAAAAGGAGAGAAGAGAAAAATGAAGAGAGAGCTGCTACAACAAGCTGCTACTCTATCAGGTGCTTAACAATGGAAAAAATGGCTGAATGAAGACAGAAAGAACTTTTCAGAATCAGGTAACCAGGAAACAGTATTCAACCTTACCTCTCACCAACACTTTTATCCAACACTGAAGATTTCACAATGTGAGAGGACATGTGGAAAAAAGTTTTGATAAAATAGCAGTGAAAATACAAAAAGTGTTGAGTTTCTTTGTCTCTGCTCTCAGCAGAGACAAAGCTTTTGTTCTGGTGTATAGAGGATCTAAAGGTGAGGATAGGAGTGATTCGGTCCGAGGGTTTTCAGTTTCTATTGAAAGATGTAACATCAGAGGACTGGGGTCAGGCAGGAGTGAAAGGCAGAGTGTAAAGCTGGAAGGACACGCACAACAGGAGATATGAGCTGATGGGAGGTGAGCATTATGTTTGTTTGAGAGTGCCAGACAGAAAGAACGGATAGATAACAAGGAAACAGAGGGAAAACAGGAGGAAGACAGAAAAAAGAAGAGTGATCAATAGAGTGAGAGCACACCAACCGCTGTTCAGAATGAAAGCTGAATCAACCAAAGAGTGACACAGCAGGCGAAAACAAGACAGTTTGTTCCTCCCATTAGCAGGCAGAATTAATTAGAGCTCCACTGACGCACTGTGTAACAGGACAAATATAATTATGTGGCATCATTATGAACTTCCCTCCTTCCTCTTCCTGTGGGGGGGGGGCTGCAGATAGCCAACTGGACAGCCAACCCTAAACACTGGATGTGGAAAAACAGAGCGGCTGTCAGCATTTATTCAGCTAAACATTTCCACAGCAAGTCACCCTCAGGAGATAGATGCTGGTTTGTGGTCATCACACAGCATACAGCAGTGTTAGTAATGTTGCTATAGCTATAAACAGACGGTAATTTGGCTGGAGATGTGATCACTCTCTCCCTGAGAGCTATATTTACCATCTGTGGCCCTTTACCCCGTTCTGATCTGTACACAGCGTGTGGAGCATGTGTGTGGAGTAAATGTGCTCTCATGTGTGCCATCATGAGACACATACATGACATTCTGTTAGACACTGTGGACACAGAGAGTTCTCACAGCTTTGTGGGTGTTTGCATGTTAGCATTCAAACACAATTCCTGAAGATCCAACAGGAGAGCTAAGCTGACCTTGGCATTCGACACACACAGGCCTCTTTTCTCAAGGCTGAGACGAATGGAGAATGTCAAATATCTGGTCTCAAACTCAGGGGAACGCTTATGCTTTCAAAGAGTGTGTGTGTGTTTTTTTTCACAGAATGGAAGTATGATACGTGGGACCTCAGTCCAAATAAACTTGTTTTAATAAGAAAGCAGGGGAGAGGCGTTGAAAAGCTGCTGCTCTGCCGTGTGTGGTAATAGGGTATCATTTGTCTCATGGGAGCGAGCGGAGCCCTGCAGCTGTGGCGCACACAGAGCTCACACAGCTGTGAATGAGGCGCTGTCTGCCAGCGCTGGCACACGGCGGCGAGTCAGCTGAGAGCGGCTGGCTTCCCTCTAACTGAGGGAGACAAGTGCTTCCTAAACGCGACACGGCAGGACAAGCCGAGAGGAAAAAAAAGTTTGTGATCGCAAGTCTCGAGAGACATGGTGCCTAATACGAGATGAGTGGATGAAAAGGCGATCATTAAAAGAGGAAACAATTCATTAAAATGGACGGAGTCTGCCTGTTGATACCAATCCTGGCCGAGCTGCAGACTCATCTAATTGGAGTGATTTCACAGATTTATCGGGAAGAGATGCCAAACGTCCATTTACTGAAATGAGTGTGAAGCGTGCTGTCTGCGAGCTGGCCTGTGCCTCCGTGTATCATGCCATCCTGGGTTTAACGCCCTGTGAGGATTATGAACAACATGCTACACGGTGTTTCATCCGTTTCACACTCCATCTGTGTGTGTGTCTGCTAAAACACATGAATTTAGACACAACAATGCTTAATCCGTGTTCCACGTATGGTTTAGGAAGGGGACGGAGAAATTGAAATTACAGGATGTGGAAGAAAGCAGATCCAGATGAAATGAAGTGATCGCTCCTTGGTTTGTGGGGCTGACAGGTTATCGATCGTTTCGTCATGAAGCTTTGAGCTTCAAAAACGCGCCTCTGCTTCTCCACCCTGCACGTTAGAAGGTGTAGGGAATAAAGTGTGCGCTGCAGTTACTATTCTGCTGACTCTGCTGTGCTAACACCGCACTAAGGGTAATTCAAAAGACCATCATCTATATAAATGACTCTGCATACCTTTCCCCTCCTTCCTCTTCTCTCTCTTTCTCCCCCTTCCTCCTCTCTTTTCCACCACAGGACACAGCTGTCCCTCCATATCTGTCTGCTCATATCTATGTCTCTGCACCAACACTTCCTTGCACATGACACGGTTTCTCAGAAAAAGCATCCCCACAGTAAGCGCTGTCCTGGATTAATCCTGCTCTGCAGCGCCGAAAGGGGAGAAAACTTTACTTTCCAAATCCTCGACAGCTGCACCGCTCAGATCGGACTCTGGGTCCCTCGTCTTTTTACGCTGCCGTTGTGCTTCGGTCTCATCCAGTTCCACCTCTTCACGCCATCGCTCAGAGTAATATTTGGCATGAAGGGCATGACGCCTGAGCCCAGGAATGCTGGAAAGGCTCCAAAACAGATCCCGTTGCATGGAGTGTGAAGCACGTGCACGGCCTTACAACACACACGCAGGCTCATGCACACCGATCTTCTGGCACCACGGTGGATGTGAAATGAAAAACGGGAAACAGGGGGATCTTGAACTGAGGCAGACAGCTTAACTTTTGAGATGCTTCTCTGATCTCCATTCACTCACAGGCCCTGCATTTCTGCCAGCCCATACAACTTCCATCAGAAATCTGCATCAGTAAAGCGCAGGTACTTATCACCGTGAATTTCTGTGTAATTCAAGACGCTGGGTGGCTGGGCCGAGCTGATTGCAGGCTGATGTGTGTGGAAGTTAAGTTGGGGGCTGTGGGGGAGCTACTGTAAGCTCTGGAGGGGAGCCAAACTGCGTGGCATTGCTGAGTGATGAGATACGCGCCTGAAGGTTCCTGCGAGAGCTGAATCATAAGAGGCAAGATGGGATTCAATGGACAGCTTTAACCATGCAATTACTTTCTACATGGAGAGCGGGAAAAGCTGTTGGCGTAGCTTCAGTTCAGAGCGAATGCTCACTTTTGGAATTGAACGGAGAGGAAATTGAGTTTGGGCTATCAAGGTGAGAGTAATAATAGACTTTTCTCTTCCCGTGTTTAGCTTGTTTCACGTTTCCATTCTGTTCTCTCACATAAAGGGGCCGATCAGCGGCTTCAACAGGTCATTCACAGCTCGTCTATAAGAGAAAATTCAGATGACAATGACTGCCTCCGCTCCTTACTTTCCGCTGCATTGTGATTCCAAGTGCTGGACCACGAACACTCATGCTGCTGCTGATAGGAAGGGTTCAGGGGTCAGCTGGGGGCCAAGGTTCATTATGTGCTGGTGAGGAAGAGTTATGACAGTTGTGCTCCAACTCATCAGCCCGCCTGTCAGCTCACACAGCATCATTTATCTGTAAAAGCCCAACGGTTCAACACACAATGCCCCCGGTGTGCACTTCACAAGCACAGGGACGCAGCAGTTCGAGGCGTTTTACAACTCATAATGTTTGTAATGCTTCTGGTTAGAGCCGTATAAATAAGGTTCCTCTTTTTCTCTTCACGGAGTGTGTGACTGTGTGTGACTGTGTGTGTGTGTGCTTTGCAGGATTCCTTGGAACAGCAGACAACCGGAGATGGATGGAGCTATAGGAGCCAGATTAGAATTAAAACGAGCCAATTAAAATCTTGTCAAGCAAGAGCCTCACAAATAAGGAGAAGAAAAAAAAAACAGTGCAACACACAAACAAGAACCGGGAACTAAAACTCAACCGAACAAAGATTTAGAACATTCAGTTATCGACATGTAAAAAAAAAACAAACAAAAAAAAAAAACGTTTGTCTGTAAGAGAAAGCACGCTCTTCAAAACAGCCTGTAAGCTGAAGTTTCCTGGCAGAATACGGAGCGCCTATCTCGTTGGGAAATAAGAGGGGGTGATTGCTTAGTGTTAGAAGAAGAGGGAGATGCTGTATGAAGGCCCCGAGGCAGGCTTGTTGTGATTATCGACGATTAGCTTCTCATTGGGCGAGGAAAAGGAAAACAAATCTCCAAACATTAAGAGCGGTTTGTACGCCCTGCAGCAAAGTTCTGCTTCGTCATCAAGACAGAAGGAGCTGCTTAAGTGCTAAATGCTTTCCATTATCCCCGTTTTCTGACACTGAGGGTGTGCAGGGCAGGCCATTCAATCCGGCAGATCGAGCCTTGTGTCGCCTGTAACTATTCTAGTGTTGAGAAAAAGGGTAGCTTGTGGTCATGTTTTGTGTGTCTGCGCTTTAAAGAGAGAAATGAAATATACATGTCTCATTTTAGGGTTTGCAGCTCCATATCTCAGGGTCAGTGACTTGTGCTGTGAACTTTATTGACTGTAAGAGAGAAGATGATAATACTGATATATTCTAAGATAAATGTTTTTCCTCTCAGGCAGTTATTCCTGTTTCTCAATCCTCTACGGTCCCAGTGTCTGAGATGAGTTCATGTGTGGGAGGTAAATAAACAGATGGCTCCAGAGGAGGGATGCAGGACGCAAACATAAAGAGTTATGAGATGGTGAAGCGTTAAAAGAAAAAGAGTGAGTCATTACATACTGTTAAATGAGATGAGGTCCAATTATGTCGATCTCATTCTGCATAATCATTTGTATGGAGCACATGGCTGCTGCACGTGTAAGATACATATCTGCTGTGTGCTCGCTCCACATGCATAATGATTCATCAGTTTAACAGAGTATTCAATGAAGTCACCACGACACAAAATGCATTATAATCGCAGATCCCTGCATGCACAGGGGCTTTGCAGCCTGCAGACTGTGGGTGAGAAAATGTAACCATTCATCCATGGTAGCTCTGCAGCTGCATGTTGATCCCAGCTCCATCTCTACTGCCAACCCACTGCCAGGTTCTCAGTGTCAAATGCCAATTCATCCTACGCAGTTTAACCTGGAACTGCAGATACTCTGCTTTAAAACTCACAAGTTAAATACCAACTGTGAAGAACCAAACATCCACATAATAGACAGAATTTACTTTCAGTCTGTGGTTCTGTTCAGCAGGCGCGTCGCTGAGTGTCATCTCTTGGTGCACTGCAGCTATAGCCCCTTTCACACATGAAATCCTACTCTCTCTAGACAATTCAAGGAGTTGAAGGTCCTTAAAGTGTCTGCAATTGCTTTTCACATGTGACCCTCACAGCAATAGATCATATGTCTGATGTGCTCTCATAACTTGAAATTGGTTCAGACGAGGGAGGGAGGGAGGAGGAGCGTTCAGGAGGAGCATTGTTCAGTATTGTCAAGCTTTCCGGGTTCTGTATTCAGCTAGAATATAAAGAGTGACCCAACAAAATTCAGTATGAAATATTTTATGGTTTATTACATAATAAATTTACATAGAAACAACAAATTCCAAATTTTGGCTGCACTTTTAAGTTTTTGTTTTTCCCTCCTGAGTCCTTCTTGCGAGCCAAACTCTCGGTGTTTACAAACTTCTTTCTGTTGAAGTCAATGAAGTTCAACTGAAGTCTTATCATTGATTTGAGGGAGGTCATACTCCCGTCTGTACTCCTGTACATTTAAATTTATTATGTAATAAATAATGAAATATATTTCATCCTGAATTTGGTTGGTTCAGCCTTCATATAAAAAGGTCAATGGTAGAATCAGACAGAGGAAAATATATTATCGGGCTTTCTTACTGATGCTTAATTCTGATTGGTCAAAACCCACTGACAACTTGAAGAGAGCTATTAAGATCCAATTAATTATCTTATTTATTTTAATTTGTTTGTTTGTTTTTTTATTTTGAGTTTTAACACCTTATTCTACCTTCAGTGTGTCCTTACTAAGATCTCCTGACAGTGTTTTCTCGGTTCATCAGCACACATTTTATTTATGTTGTGTACTTTTATTACACTGGTGGTTGTGGGCCTTGAGCAGGTGGGTGTGGTCTTTGTGTGTGTTGGGGTTGGGGTGGGCACAAGGTTGGAAGGTTTTGTGTTGATATGTTGTTTCTGTTTGTTTAGCACTTTGAGTTACAATTCTTGCATATAAAAACTGCTCTATAAATAAAGTTTGACTGACTGACTGATCGGTGAGGTCAGTCCATCATATCCACCTGTTTCTTTAGGAGCCTATGGGTGTTGAATTCCGCCTGTGGTTATCGACTTCTGGTTGCTGCCGCCAGCAAGCTAGCTAAAAACAACTCTTGTGAAATCATTAATGCTAGACAGGGCTCAGTGTAAACTTCTTTTAAAACATTCAGACTATGACTCCACCTCCGATTTTTGTTCATTTTGTTGTTTTCTTGTTTTTAAAAGTCGGTTATTAGAACGAGTATGACAGCTAGGCTAACATCATCAGCTTTGTGGTTTCCATGGCGATGTAAACAGAACGTTCAACTGGACGAGCAAAACCAGCAATCAAGGGTAGTCAGGACAAAGGTGGATTGGCAAACAATGTGGCTAATGTCTGTTTCTGTTAGCATGCTAACTCCTTTGGCTAAACAACCAAAACACTATGGATACTTTCACACTGGATCCTGTCCTGTAATCCTATCAGGTGGGAGCAGCTTCAGGTTACCAAAGAAACTTAGACCATGAGCGGTGGTGATGATAGCAACAGTGTCCAAACACTTCTCTTGTTCATTTTTAAAGGTGCGCCACCAGAGTAGACAGAGAAGGAGAGCTGTATGATGACGGAGAAGAATAACTGCCATCAAATCACCTGGACTATTTATTTATTTTTAAAATTCATGCCTGTACTCTTTGAATCTGTTTGCAAAGATCTGTTTTATTGTATCTTGGGTAAGCAGCAGAGTAATAAGCAGGATAATGTATGGTTAGCAGGTAGTCATGGGATGAGGAACCCCTCCAGGGCGGACATGTCTTGTCACATAATGCAGACGATTAAGCCGAGCAGTTAGGACTGAGATGCTGAGGAATTCTGTTCAGCAAGAAAAACACCATCAGTCTCTCACCATCAGTGTTCAAGACCTCTGCATGAAGCACAGCTCTCTGGAGGGAGGTCTGCCTCACAGAGTGTGGAGCATGTGAGAAAAAGAAAAAATAAGACACAAAAACAGAGAAACATTCAGACTGCTCTTCTCTGCTTGTACTTATGAAGTCTCATGCTAATGAAGGCTAATGAACACTTAGAATGAGTTATGTAAGAAGCACGTCAAACTAAATTTTGTAGACAACAGGCTGTATTGATTCTAACATTGAGCTGCATCTGAATTGAAGAGACTGAAGGCTGCAGATCTCCTGAATGCTGTAAAAATCCCAAGGTAGTCGACCTTTCCCAGAGGCCTTGCTTTTCACAACTAATCTCTCGCTTTTCCTCTCTGCGAACCGCTCATACCTCCATCCCCTGTGACCCCAGCCGACCGTGACTCTAATGCACAGGAGACGGTTTAGAGTCTCAGGGGAGTCATGAGAGCAGATTATCACCCCAGCCTTTAGATAAACAGCAGTCACCATGTACACTCATGGATTGGATCCAGCTCTGTCGTCTGTTAGTCTCCTTGTGTGGATGTGTGTGTGTGTGTTTGTGTGTCTACGTGCCTAGTTTGAGGATGCAGTTTGCCTGTGTTCTCCACAGACATCATGCCAACTCTGCCCGGCAGGCTCTCACTGACGATCCTCTGTCCTGCAGGAATTTCCGTCCTGATCCAGCGTGCAATCTGAGGCATCTGCACTGTCCACTTTGCCAGAATTCTTCAGTCACCCCCAAAAACCCACACAGACAAGCTGTTCAGAAACACTCGTGCCACAGAGTGATGCAGCTGTGCACCTGTGAACCTACACACACACACACACACACACACACACACATTCTAACGAACAACCTCCAGAGATCAGTGAACACAGGGGTCAGGAAGTGAGCAACTGCCCTGATGCTGCAGGGTCGAGCCGTCATCACCCATGACCTCATGAAATCCCTCTCATCCCTCACAAAGGCGCGCCATCACCAGCTGGCAAAGTTCACGGAGTCTTGTGTCGTACCATCAGAACTTCAAAGCCTGACTGAGACGCCGAAATATCTGGAATATTTAAGGAACGACCGAATCAATCTGCCTCGGATTGGGCAGTAAAATCCGTCTGAATGAGCCTCCTCGCCTCACAGATTCTTTCTCAATAAAATGCATGAACTGTTTTTAATGTGAAACCAAAAGACGAGCTTCTTGTTCCTCCTCAGCTCCACCTCTGTGACAGGGTGACGGAGCCGGCGGATGAGAAATGAAATGATTCAGGATAAATGTGAAGAAACACAGCAGCCTGTCAGGAGAAGTGGTATTAACGGCTCATCTCCTTCATGCTCATTTCCGTAGAGTCCGTTGGCTCAAAGTAATGCCATACTGGATTAACAGCTGATAAAACTCCTATTATTTCATTTCTCTCTCCAAGCTTTAAATGGAGGTAATAGACAAGCAAGTGGCACGGTCTTAGAGAATTAAAGCAGGGGGCTGAATGAACAGGGAGGAGGGGTATGATAAGTGCGGACAGGGAACAGCGAGCAGCAGATGAAATATGTGCTCGGAAAACATAATTAGCACAAATTGTTGTCATACGCTTCTATGTCTCTGCAGTGCGGAGAACAAAACCCCACTACAGACCATCAAACATATACATATACATATATCATACCACTGCATTTCAACAGCCTTTCCTCTTAATGCTGCCTATATCTTCAGGGGGGATTATCTGCACAGAATAGATATAAAAAGACCTTTGACTCAGTTTTGTAGCAGCACCACAGGGCATGAGGAGAATACACTTCATATTGATCACTCTTTCACTCGCAACGCTTTATCCCACAGAGTGTAGTTTGAGCAATGTGTGCATAAACTGAGGTCCAAATAAAGGCTGAAGCTGCCAGCTTCAGGTTGCTGAAAGTACTTACAGGGTTCTTTTACGGGGCAATTAGCAAATACTGTACCCAGGTGTCCCTCTGTATGCCAAAGCCATTTACAAGCTCGACATAATGGCCCAAATGTGCCTTCCAATATGTCAAGAATTGTTTCTCTCTTTTGCATGTTTGTTTACATTATTATGCGTGAGTTATATTATCCCCAAAACCTTTAAAAAATAAAAAAAATCAGCAGCAAGGCACAGAGATAATTTGAATGACCTCTAACCTGTACAACCTTTGGAGGAAAAGAAAGCATGTCGCTGCTTCAACAGCCAGTGTAACACGAGCAGGTGTGCTATCATAGCTCCCGTTTTACTTTATCATACAGGTGATGATACAGACACCACACAGATGCAGAACTTGAGGACAGCAAATATCTGAAGCCTCTTTCACTCATGCACTCCTGAAAATATTAAGACATTTATAAAAGCTCTTCCCCTGAAATGTGCCAGAGTTGCTCTGTTAGACGTTGGCCCTTACATCAGGAAGGTGCAGGGCAGGGGGTTGAGTCTCTGGAGGCAGGAATGACATTAAAAGCCTGCTGTGACTGTGTACAATGTTCACAGTGTTGGTGTCATGGTATTTTATATGACATTTCTACCATTTTACCCCAATTAAAGAATCAGTCCCATTAAAATGTCAAACAGTATAACCACAAAAGCAGGGCAAGTATTAAATAAAAAACTCACCTTCTTCAAAGTTATGCAAGTGTACTGATGAAATAAGTTATTTTTAATGAAATACCATCTGAAAGTATATTTAAAAAAAAAAAAAAAAAAAAAACATTATGTGGGTTTTGTTATACTGAGTGAGTCAGTATGCCGTAGACATCAATGCTTTTTTTTTCTATTTTTGGGTCAGTTGGTTTAAAATCTTTTTAAATTCCATTTTTACAGTGTAGAAGACTTCTAAAATGATAATCATAGTGACTGCTTTGCAGGGTATCAGATTTTTTTATGAGACACATTGGTAACACCAATTGACATTTTTAAGTTTGACCAACCGACCACGAGTTCACTCCACCAACACACCAGCTGGCTTTCCCAGCTTGCATCTTGTGAATCGACTTGGCTTGCACTTTCCTGAATGAAAATCTGCATCATATATCAACTGATATTCTCATAAAGGTGGAAGGTAGTCTGACTCTAAAACAGCAGAGAAAAAGAAATCCTCAGCCAATCAAGTCCAGATTTGAACCCTTATATACAGGGCAGCAAACATGCAGAATAAACCTGGTGATGTAATTTGATCAGTTGAATATCATTGTTTTACTTTGCATGGTTAATGTTTGAAATAAGGAAGCCTTAATCTTAACAAAACATAAAATTTAGAAGTTTAATTTCAAAGAAAACTAGTTCAAATGAGCTTTTTTTTAAAACAATGTTTACCATCTTTGCAGTGCATATGCACATTTCTATAACCATAACATGATCAAAAACACTGACCACTCATAGAGAAACATTTAAATGTACTGCTGTCACGCTCAGTGTGGGCAGTGGCCCTGGTCAGGTTTTCCTTTGGTTTCTTTTTGTGAGCTGCTGGTGGTAGATTTTATTATCAATTGAGTGGATCTAGTTTCAAGTAAATTAATAATAAATTTGCCGTCATACATAAACTTTGGCGTGATCTATGTAGATTTTCAGGTCATGGATATGTTCTTACAATTTAATAATTTCTGACTGAACATCCCTGCATTACATTAATTGCACACTGTCAGAGTGTGTGACATCCAGTGTAAGCAAATTCCGACATAGTTGTAGGGTGTATTCCCACCTGTGGCTCGTTTGCTTTGTTCCAATTCAGGGGCAAAAAATGATACAATTGTTGCAGTTGTCACTTGGTTTGTATTCACACAGAGAAAGTCTCTTGTGGTTCACAGCTGTAAACAAATGCTGTGCAATCAAATTTTTCTCATTGGTCAGAAATCGGAGTGTAACTCTGCTGTAAGCGATACAGAGAGCAGAGGAGAGTTGTGAACGTGAATGTTCTTCATGATAAAACAAGAGTTTGTCACCAAGGAGCCTTTTTCTTAAAAGTCTGTCTTGGAAGAAGGGGTCGTCCTATATCCAGGATCGTCTTATGTTCAGATCAATACAGTAATCATCGCTATATCACCTTCTCTTCTTCTTCTGCTGTTGCTGATTCTTCTTCTTCTTCTATTGTTTTGACTGAACAGCCAGCAACTGATCACATTACTGTTTCCACTGCAAAGGAACGGCTACAGGGGCCTGAGTGGAAGCAAGCCAAGCCACCCTCTTTTGGCGATCTCGACCTGCTTGTTTTGTCCCGTATCCGAGTGCAATTGCTGTGTTCACATATGTTCAAACAAACTGGACTTTAGGCTTGTTTCGGAACAAATGCTCCAAACAAGCCAGGTGTGAATACATCCTTAGTCTTTTAAACAACACACCATTTAGTGATAGGCATATTTTAGTCATCTGAAACCTTTAAGTCTTAGTCTAGTTTTAGTCAACTAAATACCATACGAGTATTCATAGTAGTTTTAGTTATAGTCTAGTCTTCAGTCTTTTAGTCTTAGCCTAGTTTAAGTAGACCAAATATTAGCAGATATTTATCAAATATAATGTAAACAACCCTCCTTTTGTGAAAATGTCCTGTGTCCTGAGTGAAGTTCTGCAAACTCATCTTAGGTCTCCTCCTGCTGCTGCTGAGGGGCAATGGACAAACACGTTTACCCATTAAGTTATGTGGAGTTGCATTAAACTATTATTTAAATTATATAATGTTATGTTATGTTGAAACAATACACAATTCATAAACTTGGACAGTGGTTTGCAGGCGTTGTATTTTCTTATACATCTTGCCTTACCCGTTTCATCCTCTCAATCCTAAGTTTCGAGTTCATCTTGATGACAAAGTTACTAAGTCTGGAAGATGTTGTCGCGTCAGACTGAAATGCTTTTCTTTTATTTTTCACCTTTTCAGCTCTGCCGTTTGTCATCTTACGGCCCATATTCTTGTGTTTCTACCATAGACCGTGTAATAAAGGTTTTTGCTTGTTCTCATGATCCTCTGACAAGTACTGCTGCAAGTGCACCTGCACAGACATGTTGTCAAGGTAATGGCCAACTACATATGAGAAAAAAAAAAAATAGCTGTCAGTGCAGGTGGCTCGCACTTCAGCTAACTGCTGAAGCTTTAGCAGCTTCTGCGATACATTTCAACCTAGTGCCACTCTGGGCCTGCATCCCTCCCTAACATTTTCATCTCATTTTCATTCATTGACTTAAGTGTCAGTTATATCTCATCAGGCACCATGTTTGACACTTTTTTTTTAGCCTTTATTTAGTTTTCGTTCCATGGGGAAAAAAAAGAAGGTTCGTTGATAAATACTTTTCGTCACAGTCTTCATCAACAAAACACTGCTAACATCTTCTTTTCCATGAATCAGTCCTTGAACATAATATCCCATAGTGTGTGTGGGAAAACGTTCATTTCATGCACCCTCTTCGATTTTGAGTTTGCTGACACAGCCTACAGTTTTTGTGCCTTTTTGTTGCTGTTTCTCTTTTCTTATTTTCCACTGTAAACAAACAAAATTGACTCATGTTTGCACATTGAAGAGACTATACAGTTCACCAGAGTCTGGGACATAGAAAAAACAACAGATCAACAGATCTTTGACACAATATTGCATGGGTTCTGACTCTGTGGATCTTTGGGCCTTAAAGGTTGTGGGGGTTTGCTTTTAGCCTTGATAAAGACGATGATAGATGGGCAGGAAGGTAAGAAAAAAAAGTTCTAACAGCATAAATGTAGCATTTAGGGAGTAGAGTTCGGAGAGAGAATGAGAAGAGGTGAGGCGAAGGAGTGGATTCATGAAAGGGGGTTGCCGTAGGAGAAAGTAAAGGGATGCAGGTAGCTCAGGTGGAACAGGGAGTGAGCAAAACAAGAGGGTTAGGAGAAGGAGCCTCTGGGGCAGGATTGCTTGATGCAGTGGTGAAATTTCAAGGACAGAGGGGAGCAAAGAAAGTCGATGGGCCAAGCCAAGAGAAATCATTAGAGGGAAAGTCTGAGATGGGAAACATTTAGAAGTTTTGGGAGATGGGAAGTTATTAATAGTTACTTAAAGAGGAGATGAAAAAGGCACAGAAATATATTAATTTAGGAAAAGCCAAGGTAGCCCAGGCAGTAACAGCAGGGGAGCAAAAGGTAATTTTCTGAGTACTACTCAGCATTAAAATAAGAGAACTAAAGGAGAACTCTGCAGAAGGTGCAGAATAGTCAAAACTAAAGAAGCAATGAGGCAGAGACCTGAGAGAGAAGAGAATGAAACCATACAGGATATAGGGTCTTTTTGCACCCTGTTGGGGTTCTATGTTCCAAAACTACCCGCTAACTATACATTATCCTGCTTATTAATCAGATACTAACATAAGATACAAACATGTTGCTGAAAAACATCAATTAAAGGATTATTCTATTGATTTACTGAAAACAGATTTTAAGATATAGTCCCAGTGGTCCAGTTAGTGTTCCAGAGCAATGGATTCTAATCTGCATATTGAGATCGAGTTAACATTAAAGTGTCCTCATTCAGCTCTTCCTCTTCTCTGAGCTCAGCATTTAAAGCACCTTGAAAAATGAACAAAAATCACATTTGAACGAGGGCTGCAGCTGTCGAATAATTCTGTATTTGAGTATTCTGCTAAAAATTCCATCAAATAATTGAGTATTCAGATAAAAGCTTTTTTTTTTTTTTGCATGTCATCGCTGTCTCTACATGGTTGCTCGTTCACATTGCTCCTCTGCTCTCTGTATCACACACGGCAGAGTTCCAGCGTACACAGACACACAAACACATATCCACGCATTCACAGAGACGTACATACTCTGTCTTGCAGACAGAGAGTCCAGAGAAATAGCGACGCAGCGATCAAAAGACACAGAAAAAAAACAAAACTGTTTTTTTTAAGCGCTCCTGGGGCACATCACCTCAATGCCCATCTTCTTGTCACCCTACAAGGCTGCTAGGGGAAACACGGTATTATGCTTTTGTTTTTCATCTTCTTCTCTCTACAGCAGTGCGTTTTTTACAGACTAAATAAGTCATTAAGTGATGTAATCACCTGAGTTGCATGTAATCATCGTGGATGCTAAAGGAGAGACCCCTCTACTACTTTTATAAAAAAAAAAAAAAAAAAAAAAAAAAATTGGTAACACTGCCCCCCTACTTCTTCCTTTGCATGCGTGACGTCAGCACCATGTGTCACACAGATGACCTAGTGGTTTAGGTTGCACTCCATGTGGCGAGGGCCCTTGGGTGGGCAGCCTGAGTTCGAGTCCAGCCTGCGGCGACTTTCCCCCATGTCACTCCCCTCTCTCACTCTGTTTCCTACTCTATCCACTGCTCTGTCCTCTCCTATTAAAGGCATAAAACGCCTGAAGAATAACTTTAAAAAAAAGTAGTCTGGGTGAAATACCATGCTTTGAGCTGTAAAAACAATTAAACAATTCCTCAGGGCGGAGGAAATTCCTCAATCATTTTTTTGTAATCAAGGTAATGGAATTATTCAAGGAATCGTTTCAGCCCTACTTTAGACCCTGCTGATATCATCTCCAACGCTCACTGTATTTGTTTCTTTGTAGCAAAAGGTGTCCTCAAGTTCCCTCACCTGCTCGGCTGCTGTCACTGGGATTGCTGGACAGGATCCAGAAGCCATTGCAGTTGGACTCTGATTTTCTCTTGCAAACATCTCTTACTCAGTCAGCACAAAGGGGGAATAATCCCCATCCTCTACAGTAAAGATGTGCATACTTTTGTCAGTGGATTATTTCTCATCTGTTGCTTTAACACTGGGACAGGACCAGTGGTCCATTTTCACATGCTAACTCTAAGACTGAAACCATATGAGCTTTTATCTGTCTGTCTTTGAGTCTACCTTTTAAAACTGTTAATTTTTCTTCAGGCCTTTTTTTTCCTACAGTTTTCAGATCCAACATTTTGGTTTTGGACTTTGAAGGTAAGCGCATCCCTGAGCGATAGAGACAGACAAGGATTTACAGGGGACAGTCTTCACAGTCGATGAGAAAAATGAGTAAAAGCTATGGGTTAACAATAAATGATTCCCTGAAAGCAGACACTTCCAACTATTTGTCCGATGTGGAAAAAGAGAAAACTTAATGTGAATAGATGTAAGCAGTAATGAGAAAGAATAGCACTGAGGAGAAGCAAAACGACCCATTTTGCCAGAGAAAATTAACAACAGCAGCGAGAAAACATGAAATATTAACGTACAATGTTGAAACATTTAAGCATGGAGGGACTAAAACAAGTCATTACTCCATAAAGGAAAACTCCCAGTGAGCTGGAAGCCATGATTTTTTTGATTAAGAACGCAGCAGAAGATAATGTTGAGATAGCAAATTAAAGACCCATTGCTTCGACATCACGTGAATGGATGAATGGTTAATGAGAGGCTCATGCACTTCTTGGAGGAAAGAGGTTCAATGGGCATGTAAAAATACACACTAGCTGATAAGGAAGAGTACTGTGGATCCAGCACTGTGTCTGCAGGAGGAGATAAGAAAGGCACAAGCAAATAGAGAAACAGTGGTGGCAGTGTGCTCCGATGGAGAGAAAGAATCAGACACTTTGGAGAGATGGTTGAAACCATGTCTTTGAGGTAAGTGGGGTGGTACCCAGTGTCAGGGTTACGAACGGTTCAAATGGAACAACTGGTCAAGTCAACGTAGGGTCAGGATTTTTTAACTTTTCCATATGGGGTGATGTGATTTAACAGTTTAAACAGAGCGTGAAACTGAGGTTATAGTTTCTGCTAATTTCATGTCTCGTGTCTTCCGGGCCTTACCATTCACAGTGTGAAGGGTGTAAAGTTAGACGTTTCAGAAGCACTTTTGATACCTGTGTTTTTATCTGAAAGGTACACTGTGCCCTGTACATCAACCAAACTAAAGAGACGACTGTTAAAGTCAGAAGGTCAAAGCCAGAGCACACACCCCTCCACATGGAGAGAGTGGAGAACACTGACTTCCCGGTAGAGCAAATCTCAGACAATCTAACATAGTGTAAACACAGATTTTTAAACCAAAGACTAGACTACCTCAAGAGACTGAAACAAGCTCCACTTTCCAACTTTCCTTAGGTGAATGGTCAAGCCTGTCCTCTGATACTGCAGCAGCACCTCATACCCCAACAGGATCACAGATAATAAAGGCCCACAGAGGGCAGTGAGGAGAGCAGAGCGAAGCACTGAGGTCTCCTTTCCTTCCTTTATTCTGAAGCTGCTGCCTGGAAATAAAGGAACTGGACATCATAACAGACCCATTACATCCCCTCCACACACCTCAGGCAGTACACACTGCAGCATCAGAACCAGGACTACAGGACCATTAAACAGCTTCACCCTAGAGGCTGTGAGGCTGCTAAAGGGACATGACACCTGATTGTAGTGATTTTTATCAATAGTTGACAGCTGAAGCCCGTCTGCTTCAAGGTTGGACGTGTTGTGTGTTCAGGTCTGGTCTTCTGCAGACCTTGGTTGTAAGGGGTTTCTATTTGAGTTCCTGTCGTCTTTCTATCATTTCCAATCAGTCGGTTCATTCTCCTCTGACCTCTGGCATCAACAAGACATTTTGTCCCAGAGAACTGCTGCTCACTGGATGTTTTCTCTTTTTTTTTCTCTGTAAACACTAGAAATGGTTGTGTGTGAAAATCCCAGTAGATCAGCAGTTTGTCAAATACTCCGACCAGCCTGTCTGGCACCAACAACCATGTCAAACAAACCAAGCTTGATTTGATTTGATTTGATTAGATTATTTGGTGCACTGGTGGTAATTGTGTGACCGTATGTTACCCAGCTGGTGGCAACCTCTGTTTCATGCCTGAGATTTTATTTATGTTTGCTGGTTGTGTGAACCAGAGCTGAGAGCTGATTGAGATCAAACTGAGATTTACAGTGTTATATGTCACAGTTACCATTTATCATTCCTCCAGTAACACTCTTCAATGCAGACCTCAGGTGGGTTGTGAATTCTACTTTATCATCTGTAAGGGCAAGCTGTTTAATTTAAACGGATAAGAGATTAGAAAAGATTTTCATCTGTGATAACAAGACTGCAGAGGATGAGGGTGAATAACATAAAAACAGATGGATCACCTTGAGGTAAAATGTAGGGGAACAAGCACGTCTTGACTCCAAATACGCCTCCAGCACAATATGCCAGGGCCCAACACAGCAGTGTCCTGGCTTCCTTTTCTTAATGAAACTAGATGGAGGTGGGTTGTTTACATTTATATACAGCCAATGGTGAGAAAACACACAAACATGGAAGAGCCACTCCTTGTATATATCTTCTGGACAGATCAAGCTAAAATTACAGACGCCAACAATGAAAAAAGGATGCAGTGATGAAGTAAAGGCAATACAAGAGAAAAAGGAGGCAGCTTTTATTTCAGGAAGGAGCCTGCCAGAGTTTGTTCTCAATAATGGATTACTCAAAGGGACAGATAGCCATACAAACAATTCATGGACCGCTCTGGCTTTAGAATGGGAGTAGGAGAGGACTTCAAGAGCTGTTTGTGGATTCTGCCCAAAACTCTCCTCTGGTAATCTCCTTGTAAGCTAGCAGACATAAAGAGCCTTTTATTGACACATTAATTGTTTTACATGGAAACACGTTTTATCTCCTGCCTTTCAAACACCAGGAGGTAAAGCAAGAAGTGATTAACAACTAAACTAAATCCTGATGACAGCATGTGGGCTACATGTTCACCTATGACAGATTTCCCTTCTGCGTGAGCATTTGTTTGTGTGGGCATGTGTGCGTGTGTGTGCAGACACAGAGGAATGCCAGGACTGTGTGACAATGTGCTTTCGTGCCAGCCCCCGTGTTTGTGTGTACGTGGACAACTTTGGCAGCGTCCTGAAGCCCCCCGCAGGTGTTTAGGTCTCCACAAATCCCCACTGCTCCATCCCAGCTGAAGCTGGCGCACCAGGCTCGCTTCCCCTTCCCTCTCCTCTTTCATTCTCCGGGCCATGCTAGGCAGGAAAGAAGACGCTGCCAAGCCCAGGTGTCAGGCATCCGCTCGGCACTGTGTCAGCAGACATGGGAGAATGTGAGAGGGAGGATGCAGTCCATGCAGACAAGAGTGAGGGATTTACGAGTGAAGGAGTTCAGTGGAGAGAAAACTGGGAGACTCGAGGTGGCAAGACGGAGAAAGTGAATAAGTGATGTGAGAATTGGAGTCAAGGGAGAGATTTACGAGAAAGACTGTAAAAGAAAACATTACTCTTAATGAGTATCTGTCTAATTCATTGTCAAAATCATATTTACCTGACAAGTTCAGATTTATTACATCCATATATTTAAGAAATGGTTTCTCATCACAAGGAATTAAGCTTTAATTTAGTTTGCTGTATCTTGATTTAAGGCTGTTTCTCTAATCTGGTTTATACATCTGTATCAAATTGACACCTCGTGACCACACTGGTGCATTTCAGCCTCTGTCTGAAATGCTTCATTGTAGCTGCTGTCTCTTTAAGACTTCTTGTTCCACAAACCCCCCTTCCTTTTGATTGGCCAGCCCTCTGGAGAGCTATGAGCAGAGCTTTGTGTCTGAGGGCTGTCCCTCCAACATGTCATGTACCAGTTTGGTGACCTCATCATTTCAGCAAGTCTCATGACGATCCCTTGAAGACATCTTAGAAAGGATCATTTTGCGCAGTTTACATATTCAAGGATTTCTACATCATGAAGAAATGTAGCGGTGTGGAAATCTGCACACTTTTAGAATGAACATCCAGCATTGTTACTTCATAAGCATGGTAAAATATGGGAAAGTTTGACTTCTTTGATTTAATTTTACCCAAAGGTCTTTAGTGATTGAATCACCAAAACAACGCTCCTCCAGCTTTTGGAAAGCAGCTTCCCGCTGACAGCAGTCTGATCTGATGCAACTGCATGCTTAGCTCCTTAGTGGCTGAACAAATTTAATGTACTTTGATGTGCATAGAACTGAGAAACTTGCTACTGAAAAATGAAGTGGTGTCATTATTTTCTGTTAGACAGCAGCAAGAAGGCACCACAGGAGCTTAACTTAAATATCACTCAAAAAAAGGAATTTAATTAAACTTGATGAATTCATCATTGGTAACAGCTTTAATTTTATTGTCAAGTTAAGAATAGAACATTCAGGTGGTGGTGAGAAACTTGACTGAATACAGCAGTTTGGGTAGAAATTAGTTTGACTGCACATGAAAAACATGTTACAGATTGAATGGAATAAACTATAATGAATTTAAGCTCATCTCAGTTTGTAAAACATTATTCTAACTACTGTTGCACAAACATTTCAGAGCAGCTACTGAAGTCAAAACACAAGATTTTATTTCCCTCTCACTAAAAGCCATGTTATTATCAAATAATAGAAGAGTATCAGTGATAGAATCAATGCAGACTTGGAACCATGAGGAGTCTTGGCAATAGTATCAATATAAATAATTCAGTCAGAGACACTCAAACATGCCATAGATTTAAAAATTTATTGCCAAATGGAAATGCAGTTATAGTTGGTGTTATACGCTCTGCTTTTCAGGGTCTTCTCTGAGTGAGCGAAACGGCTTCCTTTGGCTTTCCAGGGACTGCATTGCAAATGATTCCCCCATAGGTCAATACATGTAAAAACACCACCTTATCATTATAAAGAGTTGTGACTGGTTGAGCAGGGTTGAAAACAATGCTTCGAACAACAGCCTGTCAGCTGATAGCAGCTGAGTGTATGACTTCCATGTCCTGCATGAACTTATGCAAGCTCCATGAGATTATCAGCAGTCACCGTCAACTTAACTCTCAGACTCTGAAGCCTTGTGTTGAAATATCTGACGTAAAACTGGATCCAGAACATCTAGTCCATCACACATCTATCGTTCTGTATCTATTTCATTCAATGATGCTTATTGGGAACACTTGGTGTAAATAAACAAGACCAAAAACGGGGAGGAATGAGTGAAATAGACAAACAAGGTCAGCCCTTTCACTTTAGAAAGACTGAGACGTCTACAATGTAGCAATGTGGTAAGATCACAGTCAAGAAAAAAATCAATTAAGTGTTGTGTTATTCAATTGGCTTTCCGCCTCCACAGTGCAATGAAAACTATTCACAAAAGAGCAAAAATAAACAAATAGATAAAAATATTATTCTACAAAACAATGACAGTGTGGTCTGAGTTCCACATTAACTCGCCCGTTCACTTGAAAAAAAAAAAAAATCATCACAAAATACTACAACGTTATCTGCTGAGTAACCTGGCTCAGCTGCCAAGACAGCCCAAAATGGCCCTCTCTTAGAGGGTTTAGCCCCTCCCACTGGGCGTCGGAAATTACATAGTTTTACCAAAAAAAAATTCTATTCCTGTATTCAGGCATTTCAAGTTAATAAACATTACATCACCACCAGCCTCCTCCTCTCTCCTCATTTTTTTATTTTAAAATAATCAGCAATAGACTGTTTCATTTGCGCTGCAGGTGACACAACCACACTCTCTCTCTTCAGAGCAGGAGAGAGAGCAGGTGGAGGATAGAGTGCATGTGTTAGAGGGAGCATTAAAACATATACACTAGCACATAAAAAAATAGACTTTAGATGTAATATTGTTTGAAAAGACAAAAAGGTAAACAAAAATTTGGTCACTCATTACAGTCACAGAAGCTAGCACATAACACTAGTTTAACGGACTTAGCTATATTGCCGACTATAATATGAACATTTATAGCCTAGCCTGTATTATAGTAAACCTTATCACTTACTGTGAACGATCCTCGAATCATGAAGATAACTTCAGAGGTTAGGAATCTTTTGTTCTTGAAGCAATTTGTAAAATTGCCTTAAGTAGGGTATACACATAAACATTATCAGGCTGTTTTTCCTCCTTCCCAACCAAGGACAGACCACGCCTGATTATCTTAAGTCATATAAGATCATCCTATCAGATCATCCTGTGGTCTGATGTGTGTTAAGAGCAGTGGCGATTGCTCTAAGACTGCAAGGGAAGCTCAGCTTCCCCTAAAATGTCCCCCAAAAAGTGTTGATATGTCCTGCTGTGTGTACATTTCATTGCCTAAATATGCGCTAGAATACCTTCATCTTTTGTTCTGAATCAGCTACTTATCACAGGTAACTGATGCGACTTCCTTCTCATTCATCCCGGCAGCGTCTCAGCGCTTTAACACAGTCGGACGCTGAGCGTCTTCAGACTTCAACAGTGTAGGGTTGAGTGGGTTGTTCCACTGTGGAAACTGGACGGTCATTGGATAAATGCTGGGCTTTGTCCCGCCCATCGGACGCTCAGCGTCTCTGGGGGTCTATGAGGCAGTGGGCTGGCCTGGACGCTCAGCTTCTGCATGATGATTGGATGATCTTTCTGAGGCGGAATCCCTTTTTGATTGACAGTGAAATGAGCCAATCAGCGATCTTGAAGTAAAACTCTCTACCAGAGACTTTCTAACTTCTACATTCAGTTGTTCTGGACTGATCCGGAGGCTTTATCGATCCCCAGCGAGTTTACCTTTCTTAAAAACGACGAGCGTTGTGTTTAAAGATTCACTCTCTTTTCCTTGAAAAAGAACGGAGGGTAGAATTTACGTTTAAATAAATAAAGAAATTTATGATGTAGGCCAGAAAAAAAATGAGCTTCCCCTCCTTGACTGACCAGCAGCCGCCACTGGTTAAGAGTGAATATGTCCCACTAATTGGCCTCAAATTGGGTTGGGCTGACAATTGTAAATAGTTAAAGTTGTTCAATATTTACAACCAAAAATCTTCATGTGTGTGGGAAAAGCCGACGACTCCTGAGTCATGACTTTTTGAGTTGTGACTCAGAATGAAATTCAGCCAAATAAGGAGCACAGCTGACATGGAAAGCTCATGAGGAAAGTCCATGTTCCCACCGTCTCCAGGATTTTTTCCACAGTTTTTCCTTCTTTTTGGTTCAAAAATTTTCTGTAAAAAATAGTCCCCAGACCACCATCATTCCCTATTCTGTGTCCTCTTCCATGTTGCGTTTGGTGTTAGCTGGTTGCTGCTATCTGTTGCTATGTGTCCTCTTCTGTGTTTTTGTAGATCAGGTTTGGTCACGCAAGATTTCTGTCTTGGAGGACGAGATTCTTGATCAGCACCATGAGGAGATGACTAAAGAATGAAATTGGCCATTATTTTGGGAAGATGAAGATAAGAATTTCAACCAGAGAATTGTAAAGATCTGAAGTTTTGCAGTGTGGAGAGAGAGAGAGAGAGAGAGAGAGAGAGAGAGAGAGAGAGAGAGAGAGAGAGAGAGAGAGAGAGAGAGAGAGAGAGAGAGAGAGAGAGAGAGAGAAGTGTTAGTTGGACCAAAGAGTGTAGAGTGTATGTGACCTTTGACATGGAATGAGTGTCTCTTGTTCCAGAGGGGTTTTTCCAAGTCTGGACAGTCATCTTATGTCTGCCCTTTCAAAACAAACACAACACAGTCACATCGACTCAACCCTCCACAGGGACACGAGCACAGCTCTGTAAGTCCAACTGCAAACGGAGGTCTGGCCTTCATAAATTCACAGCACAGCAGCAGGAAACACTAAATAAGAGAACATGGAGTCAGATAGCATAGCAGAGTCACATGAGAACAAAACACTGCTGCAGTGTTTGAAACTGACTTTTCCTGTGTGACAAATCGCAGATGCACGTGAAACATCAGCTGTATGCTGTTTGTTTGGTGTCTCTCAAGTCTCTGCGTATTACTCAGCTCCACAGCTGATAACAGCTGAAATGAGATCTAGCTGAAGGAAACGTGTCTTGGCAGGAGCATTAATACTGGAGCCCCTGCTGGATGGATACATGGGTGGTCTGATGGGGCACTTCAAAAAAAAATGGTAAAACTGAAAAAAATAAATGCACTCATTGTGATTCATTGGACGAGATGAGAGGAGAGATACAAGAGGATGAGAGGGAAACTGGCGGCTGAAAGTTTGATAGATAACAGCAGCTTGAGGAGTCCTGCGTGTACAAGGTCAGCTGATTGAGAGCTTCAACATTTGATGATGAGCAGGCTGCCGGGGAGAAATTCATCTACTCCAGCAGCTGCCTTGTGACTCAGGGAAATCCAGATCTCAGGCACGTCCTCACATCAACACACAACCTGTGCTGCACTCTCTCTTTCTTCACTCTGCCCTCATCTTTTTACTCCAAAGGAATAAGAGGATAAGACTGCAAAGAAAAGACACTCTTCTCTAACACCCCATCTCTGTGGGTCTTATTTACCAGCGCGCTGACAGACACGGTGAGGAACACAGTTTGTCTGGATCCTCTCCATCTTATGGCTAAATCATGTAGCGGATAGGACAGGTCCTCTCCTGCGGCTTTGATCACCCCACAGCGATTGACAGAGTGAGTGATAGACTGGAGTCAGCCCTGCTGCCTATTTATCTGTCTGCAGGAGCAGAGGAGCAGAGAGGGAGCAGGACAGAGAGCACAGACAGAGGATCGCTGGATTTCATAATAAATGCAAAGCAGGGAATTGGAGCACTGTGAGTTTTCCCACGCAGAAGTCGGGAAAAGACAGAGGTGGCTCGCAGCAGAAGATTTTTAATGACACGCTTCATGGCTCCGACTTTAATGTGTCTCACTAATTACAATATCGCCACGTTAGCCTTTTCTGAGCTGTTCTATGTAATGAGAGAGGAGGGAGGGGTGGGGAGACAGAGGAAGAGTGGGTCTGGTGCAGTATGGTGGTATCACCATGTGATTGTCATCACAGTCGCTCAGCAGTGAGTGGTGATAAATTAGGCGCCTTGCCGTCTCCCTGGCACCTGGCCACTGTTTGTCCTTTAGGTGTCCTGGTGACCAAACTGTCCTCCTGAGCTCCAGAGGGGCTCCAGAGGGGCTCCAGAGGGGCTCCTGAGAGGGCCCGGACACACAGGCAGAGCAGTACTTTACAACAACTTGACTGAGATGACAAGTCTTTCTCCAGATGTGCAGGTCTGTGTACAAGTGTCGAGTCGCTTTTATTTATGTAGCTCAATATTAAACAGATCAGGCTTCATCTTTGGACTCCAGGGATGTGTGCAATGTGTGCGACTGTTTATATCATTGGGAATAAGTCACTCTGAAGCAAAGGCTCTCCTTTATCATTCTGTCTGTTTGCAAAGTCTTGAAGATGACGGCAAAAGAAATCAATGGAAACTAATACCTGTTGCAGCTATTAAGACCATGCAATGAATGAATGGAAGACAAATCTTCTCAGAGGTTTAGAGTTTAGCAGAAACAACCTATTAGATAATCTCCTGAACAGCAATTCAGAGCAGGACTCAGAGCATAAATCACATTGTTGGAAATCTCCATTAAAATGCCTCACAATAGTGGCCACAGATGGTTGGTAATTGTATAGAGAGGTTCACACGCTGTAGCATGTGTGTCTGTGTTTGGAGGGAGGGCTGGTCTGTATTTGTTGTAGGCGTTGCTAGCGGAGTTATGGCATTCAGTGTGTGACAGAGATGAAAGAAGTGGCGGGTGGCTGATGACAGAAGGTGCACACTGAATAAAGGCTGACTCAAAGTGTCAGGATCGGTCCGATCCCTCATCACTCACAGCCCACTTTCTCTACGCTGCTTCCTGCAAAATGCCAGGCCTCTGCTTCCACACCTGAGCGCTTAGCTTTAATGCATATTAATTTACTGTCTGCGAATGACACACAGGCAGGGATTGAGGGCAACGCTGTTAGAAATAAGAAGCAGGTAGGAGAGTGTCATCTCTGTGTAAAACAGGCAAACGCCGTTTAGAAAGCTGGCTGGGTTAGTTCTGCTTTCGTGCTGATGAGAAAACAAATGATCCGACATAAACAAGCAATATACTTTCTAAATTGCTTGTTAAAGACTGTTTTTTTTTTAATATACACAGCCCAGACTTTTTGCAATCTTCAACCAAACTTTCAATTTGCTGCTTTGATTTTCTGATTCATTTACAGTCTGGAAACCAATCACATTTTCCGGGGTCACTTTTTGTTCCACATCTAAATTTATAGTCCTGTGAGCCACGTTCTGAACATTAAGCCCTGCAGACAGAGCGTCCACCCCTGACCACCCAGGCACTGAGCCGTCTGGTCCTGTGCTAAGACAATGGAGGAGCTGGTGACATCTAAAAAAAGAGATGAGCACACCTGTGGCTCCAGGGCAGCACAGCCAGGCTCAGCAGTCTGGACGGCGAGTTATTGGAGGAATTCTTCATCTTGTGTAGTAATGTTAGAGATGAGAGCAGCTGACAACGAGGAGTGCATTCACAGCTTCTTCAACAGCTCTGACAGTGGAACTAACCCGTTAGACACACTGCTCTGCAAGAGGAAAATGTGTCTGCAAATGTGTGACCCAGGTCATGAGCTGAAGTACAACAATTTAGTGACAGTTTTTTCTACCCAAGGTTTTCCACTTATTTTGGCAAAGAATTACTCCAGATAAGGCTGCGTGATATAGCCTGAAAATAAAATCCCCCTTTTTTCCCCCCATAGCACTTGATTTGAAATTTTAATTGATTTTTGTTCCCTCTCAAAAAAAAAACTCCCAGTGATACAAAAATTGTATGAATTATGTTCTGATGGTGTCAAAATATTTTCCCAAACCAAACTGAATTTCCCTCTTAGAGTTAAAGTGTGTGTCATGTTGATTACATAGTTCAAACATAGGTTGAGTATTTTCACAGTATATCAACATGAAACTCTCTGATCAATATTTAATCTCATTTAAAAAAGACAAATACAAGCTTTAAAAAGTCCTTGTGCAAACCCTGACAGGGCCAACCATCATGAAAAGTGGACATTTTTCAAAACATTGCAACAACTTACGATTGGACTAAGGCAAGAAAAAAAATCTTGATTTTTATTTTTTAAAATCTTCTGCAGAAAATAATTTGAATTAATGATTTAATCGATATATTGCTCAGCCCTAAATCCAAAAATTAAATACTTCATGATAATGTCATAGTTCTGTGTTTTGAGGGCTGATGGGTCCTAATGGAGGCAGCAGAAAGCATCAAGTAAGTTTAGAATGAACACAAATCAGGGGTCCTGATCACCATAAATAGGGAACAAACTAATAGAGTTATATAAAAGTTAGTTCCACACTTAATGAAAAGTCTCTTTTGGAAACAGCCGCATAAAAGTTTCGGCAGGTTTGTCCAGATCTATGCTGATTACCATTCAGAAATAATGATAAAAGCCCGAATTGAACCAAAACATTATGTTTTCAGCACACAGATATAGACTGTACTGCTAAGAGTGTCATTTGCATGTTTGCTCTAAACAACATCTGAATCAGGGTAAAAACATTTCTTTCAGCAGCGTTACGATTCTCTGCCTGTTGAACTCTGTGCCCTGTAAACACACCACCCAGCCCACAGTGCGCAGTGTTTGGATTCATCCATCTGCTGCATGAACACAGCAAAATTTCACAGAGCAACACACTGCTGTCAGTGAGTGTTTGAAGAGAAGAGTGGGAAGATCATTTTAGGGAATAAATGGATTAACAGGAGCAGGTTCTGCATGCTGGTGGAGTTTTAAAAACGGTAGAAAACAGAGACTCATGAGAAGGGACGCAGCTCTGAAGAAGTGAGATTACACTCACTGATCTCACTCATCTGCTTCTTAACACAGTATCTAATCAGCCAATCACATGGCAGCAGAGAGGAAAGGCGATTTAAAGGACTTTGAACCTGGCGTATCTGGGTATTGTTTGCTTCAGGTAAAATCCGCACTTTACAATTTTAGCGCACAGCTGAACGGTGAACGATCCATGAAGACACTTGATAATGGGTTGGACATTTGGTTAAGTCCTGCTTAGTCCATTCTAATCAGCTTTTTTGTAGCAAAAACACATATAATGAAACTGATCTGTCTCATCACACACAGCCCTGACCCTCCTCATCAAATATTAATCTCTCTGTTGGCCAAATCCAATCCTACAAGTTTTTTCCATGCATGTTTTATAAATCTGAAACTATCAGACCTTGTTGCATGTTTTAATCCTGTTGAAATCACAACAACCCCTGTGGAAGTTTCACAGCTGTAATGTTTGTAGTTGTCACATTAGAAAAAGGAGGAGGTGAGAGTGTCTTGTGCAGATCAGTTTTATGAGTTAACCCAGTTATTTTGTCAGCATCCCTCTTCCTTCCTTCCTTTCTGTCTAACTTGCCTGTTGGACTTTAAAGCAATAATTTCTATGATCTTCTTTTATGAGACTTTAATCCGCTGTCTTAACATCCATCTGCCTGACAGTGATTACTTTATGCTACCTGATTTCTCTAAGTGGAGTTTCGGGATTTGTTGAGCCTGTTTAGTGTTTAGTGTTTATAAAGCTTGGGTATATTTCCTGTTATGGCCTTCAGAAGAGGCTCTCCAGTTCTATTAAATCTGTTTGTGTTGTTCCGTTGTCATATCTGACTGACTGTCTGTGGTGTCTCTGAAAGAGCAGCTTCAGGCTATCAGGAAGCTGGTCGCCTTTAAAATGTTTTTATCTGGTGGAAGAAGAAGCAGGATTTGAGCGAGGAAATTCTTTTTTTCATTTTGATAAATAAAATGGAAATCCTGTTTTGATCACTTTACAGCATGAATTATCTGAATATTTCCAGTTCATTTCCCCTTTTCATCAAACCGAGTCACAATGCAAAAACTCAAATCTAAGCCAGTTCTTGTCATATTTTAAAGAAAAATGTTTCTTGTATGAAGGAATTATTCATATTTTAAGAAACTATCAAAAGTAAGTTTTTCAACACCTCGTTTCCTTTCTTCATTTCTCACCCCGCCGCTCTTTTTTTTTTTTTTTTTTTTTTCTTGCAAGCAACTGAAATTGCATCATTTTCCAGGACTTGTCAGGTGGATGTGGCTCATTTTAAGCCTAATAAGACAGATTAGATTAGATTTCAGTTCTTGCAGTGCAGAAACTAGGAGCTCAAGATTTACAGCAATTGTGACATATTTTGGAGGGGTGCAGGATTTTGGATTTTTGCCAATATGCCATCATTCATTTTTTCCCAACACTAATACTGACACTGTTACCATCTCCCAGCAGGCTGAAAGGCTGGCTGTACAGAATAATAAGTCAAAGTGTTTTCTTGTGAAGCTCTGTAACTTCAGGGTGGTCACTGCTGCATTTCTTACTGCTCCCAAGTAACCAAGGTAGAGGCTGCTGACAGGTTTTCACTGCACTGATGCTTTTATTTCTTACTTTCAGAAACTCTCTGAGCTGTTCGTGATGGTTCTTAAGATGCTGGATTAAAGTGGAAGTGCTTAAAGACTGTCGTTTGGCTCCTCCTACCATCATCCACCCTGTCATGTTGTCTGTTACTGACACTTCTTAGTACTTCCACACAGCATATGGCAAGCCGTTTTAACATTTAAAAGCTAGGTTTGACTATCTGAAAATCAAATTACAGATATCTGTAATTCAATTTTGCCTAGGTGAAATGTGAATTACAGATATCTTGAATTCAATTTTGCCTAGGCGAAATTACGTCACGTTTGCCATTCATGTGTATTGGATGACTCATTGCGGATATCCAAACGAACAAATGAATTTCGTCTAGGCGAAATTGAATTTAAGATATCAGGAAATACATTTTTAGATAGCTTAAATTGAGGCGAATTAAAGATATCTGTAATTTGAATTCCGCCAAGACGAAATTGAATTACAGATATCTTGAATTCGAATAACGGATATCCAAAATTCATTTGTAGATTTCTGTAATTCACATTTTGGATATCCGAAATGAGTCATCCAATACACATGAATGGCAAATGTGACGTAATTTCGCCTAGGCAAAATTGAATTCAAGATATCTGTAATTCGAATTTCGCCTAGTCAAAATTGAGTTATGGATATCTGTAACTCACATTTCGCCTAGTCAAAATTCGAATTTCGGATAGTCGAACTCAGCTTTTAAATGTTAAAACGGCTTGCCATACACAGCAGGCATGTTGACACCCCTTGTCAATAAATGCATCTCGTTAGATCTACTGAAAGGGTCAAAGAACACCGTTTATCTGCTGGTAATGAAAATG
Organism: Labroides dimidiatus; assembly: GCA_030710495.1. Classification (NCBI taxonomy): domain Eukaryota; kingdom Metazoa; phylum Chordata; class Actinopteri; order Labriformes; family Labridae; genus Labroides; species Labroides dimidiatus. The sequence continues at coordinate 7,654,145 of CM061147.1, forward strand.
GTCATTTTATGGATTATTAAGGAAATAATAATAACAAATAAAGGGAAATATCCTTAAATGCTTGTGTCCAACCCTTTTTCCTCTTCCCCAATCTGAAGGTAGACTGCTCCCCTTTCTAAGTTACTTAAAGCCTGCATTAGAAGACAAACATAAGGAAATTAAATCACATATTTGTTGAATCACTTTGCCATAAATATACTGTGATTGAAAGTGTTAATTTCGCCCACCCACAAACTTCACTCTGCATCTAATGAGGCATAAAAAGGCTGAATCATTTGTTTATAATGAACCAGATACAGGATATTTCTACAGCAAAACAGTCATTAATGTGTATAACATAATACAGGTGGAGTCCAGACTTACTTTGTGACATTTATCTTTATCATTACTACTCAAAACATTTCATTTACTTCAAGCAAGATTTTCCAAATAAGTAAAAGGAGAGACTGCCAATAGCTAAACATAGCTTTTGTTAAGGTTTGTCAGAAAGATCTGAATAAGAACTCAGGCCAAGGAGGCAAATACTGAGCCCTGCCAAAGACCAAATAAAACCGAAGGAAGTGCAATAAAGCATGCTGTTGATTCTTCATTCTCTCGCAGAAATCCTGCACACAGTGTGTCATCAAAACCTGCAGCCATTTCCAACTCTGTATCCTTTGTTTTCAGCGACAGAAATCTGGGGAGCATTAGTTAACGATGAATTACTCTTTATGAGTGTAGCACTGTCTGCTTTGAGCGGATAAATCACTGTAATAAAGCTGTCAACACACTGCGCAGATGGTCAGTCTTTGATATTCAGGACTGCAGCCCTCTTCAGAGATAATTTAGCTATACCATAAACCTGCAATTATAAACCACAAGCATTACACTCTGCCAATAGTTTGTGAAACAGAAATACCGTGCAGGCAATCAAACGCAAATGGGAACAGTTTGGACCTGTAAGCACAAAGCTAATTGGCTCAAAGGAATTGCTATCACCACGTTAAGATATTCTATAGGACGACAGATGATTTAGTTTCAAAGTAGATAGCAGGAAAAGATAATACATGGCTGTTTAGGTGCCATCTCTGTGTGATAAGAACGACTGTAGAAGGAAAAAACACCTAATGTGCTGCCTGATCTTCAGCAGAGTGATAAAACTCAAACTGTGAAGACAAACGATCATAAAAAAAGAATAAAAATACTACGGCTGCAACTAACGATAATTTTCATAATCGATCAATCGGGCGATTATTTAAACGATTAGTCGACTGATCGGATATTAGTTAATTTTTTCTTAAATTTGGCATGAAGTTGATTTAATTATGTGGCAAATGATAAACACAAGAAAGATGGGTACAATGAAAAATACATCTTATATTGAACATACTGCAGATTCGTACAAAAATTAAATAAAAATGTCTGATCTAAAACCAATTAGGCAAAGTGCTCGGTCAGTAGACATAAATCCATAAATAAATAAACCTCTGTCCATTTTTTTTTAGGCACAGGCAAATAAATAATAAATTAAAATCAAGTAAACATTTGCCAAGATATGCCTCTGTGGCACGGCTGGTCCAAGCATCGCACGTCAGTGTGAGGGAGCTGTTGACCTCTTGTAGGATGTCCTTTACCTTTAAACACAAAAGCTGATTTTTGTAAATATTTAAAGTGCAAAAACCTACATGTCAACAGAAACTATTCTACAGTTTTGATAGTTTTTTAACAGTCTGGCATAACGCTCAAGCCCTCTTTTATACCGAAAATATGCTTGTAAAATGTCATAAAATGTATGTCATAAAACCCGTATTGGCTTGAATATTACTTGAATCTTACCGAGGCGAGTCAGACTCAACTGCCCGACGTGCTTTCTCTTCAAGTGTTCGTGCATCACCGAGGTTCTGCCATGATACACAAGTTCTGCTTTGCAAACCTTGACAGTAGTCTTTTTATTGGCTGTATCCAGGCTAAAATGCTCCCAAACTTTAGAAGTTCTGGTACGTGTACCTGATGTTGACAACGCCATTCCCGTATATTACTGCTCGGAGACAGAGACGCTATTATGAGCGACTCTCGGCAGAGATTATTATCAGGTGAGATGCCTCACTCTGTTGGAAAAACGCGTCTGGCGACAATAGTCGACAGTTGAATTCATTGTCGACTTTTTCTATTATCTATTTTTGTCGACAACGTCAACTAATCGTTGCAGTCCTAAAAAATACACAGACTGTTTTGGAGCACACCTCTCTGAGCTGATTATGAGATCTTGCTCTCTTTTTCACTCCATCTGGGAGAGACAGATTTTATTTTTTATTTTTGACAGATTAGAAATACATAAACACCGCTATAATCTGGCACGCGATGTTTACAGGACCACCCTAATCTGGGCTAACACTTGTAAAGAATCGCTCTTTTTATGGCAGGTTTGGCCTGAACAAGTGAGCTGCCAAGAAATAAAATCAAGGGCTTTTCAAACCTTTCTATGACTTCTCTTATCAGAATTATTACAGGGTGTGAAGCCTCTTTCTTAGACAGAGCGCTGGGAAATAATAAACTGTCAACTGTCAACTGTCGATGGTTCTGCAAAGAGAAAAAGGGAATCTTTTGAAAGGGCTGAACAACAGATTAGCATTGACTTGGATACAAGCACTCCAAAGTCACGACGCCCTCGTTTGATCTTCACCTAATGTTGCTTCAAAGGGTATTAAAAAGGAGACAGGCAGCAGGGCTCACAGAGGACTGTATGCAGGGGGAGAACTGTGTGATGTATTTGAGGACAAAACCACTGACATTGAGAGACGCCATCTCCTCTGGTGTGTTTGGCTTCAAAACACAGCTTTATTGTTGCTTAACTGGCTGAATGACGAACATCTGAGAAACATCTGTACATCAATCAGAAAGAATCAATTCTATCAGTTTATGACATGCGCTATTGCTTTTGAAACCCAATAGCAGCACAGGCCAACAGATGCTCCCCTAACAGAGCCTGGAAATAAAGTGTGACTGACTTATCTCCCACATCCCCCACTGCAATCACATTGCAACGTGATACATCTCACCATTTGCCCATTAACGTATGGAGAGGAGGTGATTCATAGTGTGGCTGCAGCCGTGCCCTCTATGACTCTTCCAGAAGGGACCAGATGACCACAGAGGGGTAGTAAGAGAAGGCCCAAAAGCTGCACCCCCCCAAGGCCCCGCAGAGCCGCCTGCCTGTGGCTGCAGCTAAATTTACTTCCCCCTCCCCAGGCATCCTAGCACATCACGTTGAGATCTATTACTCTCCTGCGTCCGAGCATACGGAGAGTCATGTGAAAAGCGGCCACAAGCCTCTGCGGCTGGCAGTGCCCTTCCTGCCCCACATTCAGCATGCAGTCTCGTTAATGCCACTCGTCTCCACCCAGCTGCCCTACCGCTCTCTCGCACTTTCTCTCCCTCGTCATCTCAACCCTTCCTCACCCGTCCTCGCCCCTTCTATGGCTCGACTCTCCATCCACTCCCCCCCTCTGAACCTTGTTCCCTTCCAATTACGGCTCCTCTCATCCTGTGAGCAGGGGTCAGTGGTGAACGAGCTCAGGACTGAGACTGATGGCTGTAACGGAGAGGGCAGGATGAACCGGGGCCAAGTGGGGATCAATAAGGAGATGGGGCTGAGGGACGGCTCCTGTTATGGGCAGAGAGGTGGTGAGGTTGGGGTTGAAGAAATGCCACTGTGTCCACATCAGGTCAGCTCATGTTTGATGTCCTGGTGCGTCTCCTCCTCTTGTGAGGAGCTGTCAGCAGGGTGACACAAGGATAGAGTACGCACTACAGTGATGGTTCATCAGCATGAGGATAAAGTACGCTGCCCCGTCCAAAAAATCACTCTCCTGACGAACGGAGTGACTGGCTGACGCCGCGGGCTGATCCAGCCTACAGATCATCCGCTCGTACTTGGCCATGTTTGAGAGTGTTAGTCGGTGTGCCTGAAATAGACTGACATGCGTCAACGAGGGCAATGGAGTCATTAGCTATTCCATTTGAAATGCCACCTCACTCTTACTGAGCAATACACAGGAGTAAGCCCAGAGGTGTAGAGGGGCTATGCAAATTGCAAAAACAGGTTAACCTCAAATGCAAAAAAAAGAAGCAGTGGGGAAAAAAAAGAGCAAGATGAGAAAAAAAAAGGTGGATTTTATTTGTGAGAAAAACAAGCAAAGTGTTGCACCATGCAGCTTTCACTGCAGACACGACCGTAAAATGAAACATGCTTCAAGCTCCCCTCCAACCCATCCAGGCAGCACATGACATCTTCACTCCCCCGTGAGCTCACATCAGGGTCACACTGACCTCTAGTGGTGACATCGGGAACACAGGGCTCCCGACAGCACCGTGACTGAGGGATAATTTGTTCTTGAAGTAATTTTATCAGAAAATTGATTTTAAGTCAGGGACAGTAGCTCTCAGGTGATCCGGATAAATGGTTGCTGGGAACAGCTTGTTTCAACACCTCAACCTCTGTGATTTCCAATTATCCTCCAGCGAACCATCCCTCTCCCTCTCTCTCTATTTCTCTCTTCCTCCCTTACTCCTCCTTGCCCTCCCGCTCTCTCGCTCTCATTCCTCTCTTCCTCCTCCTCTTAGCTTCTCTGTTTCTATCCTGAGATACCTAAGAAATTTTTTCGATTTGAACATTATTGATTTTGTGGGTCACACCCACCACAAAACCCTGCCAGGACTCAGAAGCTCTCTATTCAGCAAGGGGATCAGCGTGTGAACTCTCTTTGCTGCTCTTTAATGAACTTAGAGGTTTGCAGTGGAGTGAATTAAAAGATTTTTTTTTTTAAACAGCAGTCTAAAGCCTTGTGAGTTGGATCACATCTTAAACCAGATTCCTGCAGAGAAACCAAACAAGAGAAAAGAGCTTCTGTATTTAACACAGAAAGCTGTTTTTCTCACTCCAGAATGCAGCAGATCTCTATACACTATTCATGTTTTGCTCTTAAATTCGGAAAAATCTGCTTGTTCACAGCGCACAAAGAGCAGCAGAAAAGGCAATTAGTCATGGTATGGAAAACCCAATCATGTTATGCTGCTCAGTATTCACTAGATGGCGTACACTGCAAGGGAACATTAGTGCTGCGCTTTCCTCATCATCAACACTGCTTCCCTGCTTCACTCATTTGTCCAACATAAACACAGCTTTTAACAATGCAAGGCCCACAATGCAGAGCAGAGCATGCAACTTCATTCTCCTCTGAATATTTGAACTGCAGCCTCCAGTTCCCTTGGATTGTCCTCAGCATGGCACACATCAACCTGGCTGCCAGAGTAGACGTGTTAAAGCTGTCACAGTATACACATCTGACTGGGCTTGCGGCTCCATTACTATCAAAGCTGACAGTGTGCATAGTAATGTTCGAACAGGATAGTCGATCTGCGGTAGACTTGTAGCGATTTGTGGTGAGATTCAGAGCAGTAACTACCTCTCTGGGAGGCTGAATGACTTTGCACGTCCCTGGATAAAGAAGTATGGACTGTTTCTTTTTCTATTATGGCATTTACCTCTTCTTGTGTGGCTTACAATGGGTCTGCTGCTGTACCCGTCTCGTGTCAGCCATATACTGTACATTTTATTGATCGGAGCATACTGTACTATTAAAGATTCAGAAATGCAGACATGTACAGCTTCTATTCAGCGCTCAGTGTCTGACAGGAATGTGGGTTTTCCATAGTAATTGGTTTTGCCCATAGACTGCATGAATAATGGTCCCAGTCGCTGTGAGAGGGCTTATTAGTTTCTCGCCTGGGGAAATGAAGACTCAGGTTTTCGAACTGGTTGCTTCACTGCTGGTGTTCTGGAACCAGCAGTGATCATATATGAGGGACAGGATGGAACTGGAAAGTTGCAAATAAAAAGTTCTTGAAAATAACTGGGCCATGCATGTGGATAATTCAGGAGTGAGCCATCTCAGGAGCTGGCACCAGTCTGACAATGATACACCTTTGGGAACAGATGCCAGCTTCATGGTTATCCCTGTGTCGCCAACACTTATCATTAAATCCACTTTCAGCCAAGACCTCTGTGGGCATAATTTCTCAGTCTGTTGCATCTCACCTGCTCATCATCAACAGAAGAGTTCAAGTTACACAGAGGCTTTACTCCGGCTCACATGTGTGTAATGAGCCCTGGAAAGAAAACTGTTTTTTGTGTTTTACTCACATTAGCAGGTCTTACAGTTGCTGAAATAACAGCAGCACCATGATGCTGATTTACTGAAAAGTTAAAAAAAAAAAAAAGCCTTGACAAATATGTCAAGGGGAAGGAAAGAGGAAAAATGTTGAATGAACGGAATAGAACGGAAACAGAACAGAATGTACTTTATTAATCCCAGAAGGGAAATTCAGGTGTCTGGCAGATGAAATTATAAAAATCACATAAAACAAACATAAAAAAATAAAAAAATAAAGAAGTCTGTCAATGTCCATGCTCCTCTCATCGATTTCCAGCAACTCACTCCAATTTGTGCATTTACAGCAGTCCCTCAGAGCCTCACCAGTCTCAGGTGTCCATCTCCTGACTGTGAGGGTAGTTGCAGGCTGCCTCAGTACACAGGGTCCCCAACAGGTCTGCAGGAAAACCAGACTGCGATTTCACCACCCAGTGGTGGCAAGGCAGCAGCTCTGTGTAAATCCAGTCAGGTGGGAGGTGAGGGTAAGGTGATTGAAGTCTCCTGATATTATGATGAGTGCCTCGGGATGTCCCGTCTGTATCCTGGCAACAGTTTCATGGATGACATCACAGCAGTTGCTTTGCATCAGCACGGCATCCCTGTAAATGCGTCTTCATCTCAGCTGGAACAGGATGATATAGTTCAAGAAGCTCCTCTGTGAATAAACTCTTCTCTCCACAGACATGTCCATTAAAAACAAGATAATAACACAAAGAATATATAGCAACACCTGCAGAATGAAGATCATTTCTGAGACACTCCAGGCTGTCCGCCATCAAATAGATTTGTTGCTCAAGAGGGATGTATTTAGTTCAGGTTTTTTTTTTTTAGTTTTTTATGCCTTTATTATGGAGGACAATGGATACAAGGATAAATAATTAGTGTCCACTGATGGGAGCCCAGCGGTCATTCTGGTGGACTATGTTCTGCCTGTTTTCACTCTCCATACAGTCTCTTTTTCCTGCAGACACTAAAGCTTGCTGATATGTTAACACCAGTCAAACTACAAACAGATGACAAATATACAACAAACCAGAATATAGATTTAAAAATACAGATTCCAAGTACATACTTACCAACTGCATTTGAGAGATTTTGTTACTGGCTATAGCTGTTTATTACCAGACTGAAAAAAGCTCAGAGAGATTGTGGAACATAATGGACTCACCGTCTGCTGGCTTCTCTACTTTTAAGAGTAGGCGCCAGACTTTCCTTTTTGATAGAGCTTACAGGTAGAGCTGGATCAGGTCTGGACCAGATCTTAGTTATGCTGCTATATGCTTAGCCTGAAACACTGAGCTCCTGTTTCCCTCTCTCCTCTGTCTGTCTGTCACTGACTTTAAATCATTAAAAAGTTACTGACCAGAGATCTTCTCTTGATGTTTCCTTGTTAACGATATAACATCAGCTGGTTTAGACTTGTTCATGTTTATTGGGATAATATTTGTTTTTAAATGACATTATAAATAAAGACTGACTGAATGACGATATCAACAATGATGTAAACAGAAAGCCAACTGTATCCACCTGCCACTAAATATTAAACTCTTAAGCTAAATGATAAATAATTTTTATAACTAATAAAGAAAATATGCTGGAGAGGTTAATACTGTTTATTGTAAAAGGCTGTGAGCATGTTTCTCAGAGCTGTAAAATGAACCTGCATCATGGGACTGAACAGGTGCATCTGGATTTTTACAGCTGGTCTCAAATGGGCAGGAAAGGAACCGCTTTCAGGACTTTTGTACATTATGATTTACTGAAACTTATGTTCACAGACTCACAGAAAAATAGCTTACTTATCTGGAGGATTGAAGACCTAAAGAATTTACGAGTGTGCTACATGGTGTTTACTCTCATCCCTGTGTCTGCCGTCTATAAACCTTTGGATGTAAATCTGTGTAAACTTTGGGTGAATGTGCCAATTTATAGCCTGAGGAGGAACTCCACTCTGAATGATGAGTGAACAGAGGAGACGACTCAGATGACCCGCTCACCAAAACAAAGGCTCTTTCTAAACACGTTCATGAATGCATATGTCTGTTGCTGTGTGAAAAGTACTTACCTATGTTAATGAATAACAAAGTGGTGGACACCAAGATTCAATAAAATGTGCACTGAAGCACTTTCTCTTCGGTAAGAAGAAGATTTTTGTAAACTGCTCACTCCTTGTTAAAAGTAATCACTATTTGTGATTAAAAGTCAATTTAACAAACTACTCTGTGCTTTGTGTTCATTCTGTGCCACCTGTGAGTTAAGGCACATTAAGGGAAATTTTCCTGACAAGAACTGATGGCAGTACCATTGGGCAACATCTGGTAGAGAAAAATGAAGCCTATGCAGAAGTGCTAAAAGCTGCTGTTAATGGAGAATCTGCTAGAGGCTGGCTGCAGAAAGACCAGAAGTCACGTACACATCAAGCCAAGAAACTTGGACTTTTACAGCTTTAAAAAACATATTCACAGCCTGGTTCAAAAACAGTCTGGGTCCAAACTGCTCACTCTTTATGGAGGGTGATTTTTTTCTACCTCAGTGGTTTAGAAGATGCTAGGATTACGAGTTTGTCCAATCAGAGGCTCAGCTCAGGTGACTGAAACGCTCAAAGTCTGTGTCATATCCAAGATGGCCCTGTCCAATGATCGGCTTCATTTGACTGTATCAGGAACAGACGGGTGACGTCCTGGAGACTACGTCCTTATTTTGTACAGTCTATGGGCAGTACAAGTGATGCAAGGTTAGTCTCACACTCAGTACAAAACTTCACCTCCTTCTCACAACATTGAAAGAGAGGACAGGTGCTTGTAAGCAGTGTTAGGAGCTCTCCCCTGAAGCCACTGACTTTAAAGACACTTAGATGCTATTCATGTCCACACAGGAGACTAAACCTAAATGTGCAACAGCCACAACTGGTACACTAGAAGTTAGGATGGACACACTGTATTTAGCTCACTTATCGATCACATTATCAGCAAAGTTTTAAAAATTCCAGATGATATAATGTACTGAGTAACCCTGATCTACATGCAGGACATGACCGCCCATGATAAATTTAATGAGAAAGATCATTCAATTTTAATGCATCAGATTATATACAGTTTGCTTTTATTGCTTCTGCTGTACGTGTTTTAATCTCGTAAATGCTTTTTGAAACCTAACCACAAACACTCTTCAAATTGAAGTCAAAGCATCAGAGGGCACTTCAAGGGCGATCCATTTCTGCTGCAGAGGGAGAGGCGGATAATCAGTCATTCAATAAGAGCCAAATTAGTCTGAGCAGGGGTGGGAGATTAATACCTGTTCATCTGTGTCCACTCTGAGAGCTCATTAGGCGAACACACACACAGATATGCAAATGTAACTTCCATGTAATTTAGCTTCCATGTGATATCTGTGGACTCTCCATGGGAAGGTTTGGAAAAAAAGCAGAAAGTGAAACGCACAGACCAGGTTTGGTGCTGTCGATGTTCTTACACCAATCACAAAACAAAACAAAAATGATAAAAGGTTCAATAAAGAGGTGCACAGCAGGGGGTGAGCAATTTAAACTGGAATCATACAATACCTCGTTCAATATGCAATAACGTTAATGCTCAGGGGTGGCACTGAACTTTTAATTTTAAGAGAGGTGCAGCAGCAGCAGCATGAAATACTCTTCCCTGTGCGAACAAACTCTAAAAATGACCCAATGGAAGCTGAGAAGGCGCTTGCAACAGGAGGTCTACAGGCTTCCTGCTGCTCCAGTGACCCCTTCTCTAGTGAGAGCTTCAGTGAACACATAGTAGTGATATCTTTAGGTTATGAAGTGCTGTGATATCATATAAAGTGTCTCACTGAGTCAGGATTTAATAACTGGATTCAAACAAGGCCCAGGAATGAATTTTGCATCACCTGTCAGATGATGCTTAGTAAAAGGGGAAAAAAAGGCTAAAAACGCTGGCCTCCTGTTGACACTGCAGGCAAAGTTTTTCAATATCAAAGGGTTTGTTTCTTACATAAATACATAAATAAAAAAAATATTAAAACAAGGTCAAATAGGTAGACACACTCAGATGACACAGGACTTTAGTACAGTGCTGAACTTATGTACAACAGTATAGTGTCTGTATGCATGTTTGTAACACAATGAAGCACATCTGGTCTTAAAACGATGATGGAACATAGCCCATGCGTTTGTCACGTGTGTTCAGACTGACACGCAGCAGACTCCACTCGTCATGTCGGTTTGCTGCCGCAGTAACAGAATGAATCAAAACACTGTCTTGAATGAAAACTTGTCAGATGACTTTGATGGAGTAGAGATGGACCAAAGTGGGTTATGGCGAGATTTAGCCATAAGTCTTTCGATAAAGTTTATGGTGACAGCTGGATCACCAGCCTTTTATGAACCAGTTATGCTGCAAAGACTGCTGGGACATCTGACACACCATGCTCTAATCCCTTCTTTTCTTTCTCTTTCTGTCTCCTTGCACTCATGTCTTGCCATGTTGATGCATGTCTCAAGCTTCATATTCTTATGTCCAATGAATGCACAGAGCCCTATATCGTTCTCCTGTTCCTCTCTCAGGTTCAGGATATTTGAGCTAAGCAGAGCTGTGGACCTGCAAAAAGTCAGGAGGCAGCCAGGTTGTTTTTGTGCTGCTGCTCACCTCTCTCTACCTCTCTCTTTTTCTACATGTCCCTCTATCCCACCATTTTGTTCGACACGGCTCTTATGGTACCTGAGCTCTCTGTCTGTTTACAAAGGACTTTGTGTGTGTGTGTGTGTGGTTGCTTATGATGGATTAATGTTGGTCTCTATCTGTTTCACAAAAGAAAAATGGTTTAGTCAGGACCTGCTCTTTTTGTAAAGTGTTGTGGAGTGATAAAAATTGACTGATGGATTGATTCATTCATTGTCAGTTCTCTCAGAAATGGGAGATAAATGATTCTGTTGTCAGTGGCACATTTGATATAATTTCTCCATTCACAGAGCACGCTCAAAAACCATCCTTTACAAGCCAAAACTGTTCAAGTAAAAAGCAATTTAAAAACACACCAGCAATGACATTAAACCACAACAGATCAAAAGCTCTAACTCAAAGGCGGACAAAACAGTGAGACAAAAAGCTGCATCATTTGTGCAACACAACAAATCCAAAGTACTGCTTTGGTAAAGACATGTACACACAGTGTTTGATTAAAGGCCTGGATCCTCTTTGAACCAGTTTGACCTGCCACTGCATGGCTGCTCTGCTACGGCCTGCTAACACAGCCATCAGACGTGGAGTCAGAGGAGCCGTGCTGTGAAGCGCTCTGAAGCAAGGCCTTGATGTTTTAACACAGAGCATTACTGACATTGTGAAATACTGCTCCCATTCTCCTCTATTTCAACCTCAGCTGCCTCCATCCTCCCCTCACCAGAGTCCCTCTCCTCCATCTGCTATCAAACTTTACCAAGTAACACTGTGTACCAAAGGCCTGAACTCTCTCTGTTCTGCTTCACATGTGACTCCCCAAACTAAAATCACAGGCTGGCTTCAGTAACCCTGGTTTAAACATCTGTCTTGACTCTACATTGCAGCTGTATTGCTCTGAATGATCCACTCATTCTCAGTTTGTTTGTGCAAAGGATACATGGCAGTTAAACCCTTTATCATCCAAGTATCAAACAGGCCACCTAGACTTCAAGGAGCCAGAGATCATGCTCAGAAAGCCAGTCTTTCAGGAACCATTTGATTTTTTTTTTATCTAGCCCAAATAGTTCAAGAGTTACGGTAATGAGAATGAGTTGCATCAGATATTGCCTATAATTGGAACGTCACTGTATGTGGACTCCTATGCAGTACCGTAAAACCCTGGATATTGCTGCTAACCATCCCAAATGGTTGAAGAGTTAAGGTCATTTAAAGATCGCTTGTAAAATGGGATATACTGTTGGAGCAGACAAACCTCGAGCAGTTGGTGATCATAATGCAAGTATTGGAGATGTTAGAAGAGATGTAATAGAGCCACCGAGTCAGTGTAGGCTCAAAAAGGGGAAACACAAGGGATATAAATGTTATAAATGCAGAGAATAGGTTGCTACCAGATCAGCTCTTATTACAGTCATCAGATCAAAAAAGTAAAAGAAAATATCGGGACACTCCCAAAATTTACCAGCAGATATTTATTTACTACAGTTTTAAGGAAACACAACAGTAATGATGACATTTTTTGTGATTTTGCCTTCATTTTATTATTCAGCAGAAACAGATGGGAGTCCAGCCATTTAATGTCACTGATACGTGCATCTAGATCAAAATTTCAGGTCTGTTATTGAGGAGAAGTAAAGAAATATTTTTTATAATTAAGTGGACGTACCTGTATCTGTGTATCTGTCTGTTACAGCAGCTATATGTAAGCTATGTCCCAAAATAGGCTGTAAAGTCCACACTAAACCAAACTGAAACCAAACTTAATAAGACATTTTGTGTTTGGTAGATCTATAATTGTAATAATGCTTCTTTGCAATAAATCTAATACTGTTGGAAATCCTGTTTTTTTTCCCCTTTTAATTGGTGCCGCATTTGTAAGGAACATGAATTTGTGGGATGAGCAGCAGAGCTGAGTGTGTGAGTTCTACCCATGAAAATTTTGCCGAAGCATCTCTGCCAATGCCAAACAGCTCAAACTGTTTTTGGTTTGTTTGGCGTTGTTTGGTGGTTTGCGTGACTGAAGTCATGTTCCGTTATATAGGACCTGGTCTTCAGTTTGAAGATGGTTCTAAGGCTCACTCCAAATAGAGCTGTAAATGTTTATTTTTCCATTTTTTTTGGAACACCAGCTCCGTGATCAGGCCCCTGGTTGTCAGCACCTGGGGGAGCCAGAAGCTCAGAACAAGAGTCCATAGCAACAGCAGAGTAAGCTGTTAGATATGGCAAACATGAAATCAAGGCTTATGTTTTCAACAGTCAGTTTTGGACAAGGTTAAGTATTGATGTTGTAAAAAACTGTCACTTGCAAGTTGGTCTTTAAGTTTTCCCCCCTGTGAGAGGCGACCTCTCTAACTTATAAAAGGACAATAAATCGAGCAACAAAAGCTGACAAAGTCGAGCTGAAACAGAAGCAGAAGCAAAAGACTGATGTGGAAAGTTTGCGGCGGTAGTGAAGCATCATGAGGCGATGAACAGCTGACTCGACCAGCTGTGCAGCGTAAAGGGATGTCCCCTTTAATGAGGTACTCATCAGTAACGTCAAATCCAACAAATGATTTAATCGGTCATTACTGATCAATTTCTAATCACAAAACCCTCCCATAAAGTAAATGTAGCACCTGGTTTATGGGAGAACACCTGTGCACACACAAACAAGAATCCAAAGTGGTTTCAGGGAAGCACTAAAAAGGCAGAATAACTTCATACAGACACACCTTATTAAAACTGGAAATAACGAACCAATTTAAGAAACATGGAGTGGAAGGTGTAAAGTGCACACTGTTATTTTTTTTCCCCATGGAAATCTGCAGGCTAAAAATGAGCAAAATTTAAAAAGGAAAGCTTAAACAGTGTGACTATAAAAAGCTCCCCTTTCTGCTCAGCATCTCACCTGCCTCACAGGGATTTACAGTGACAAGCTTAAGCTATTCATTTCCCTTTTTCCTCTACAGGAAAAGTCCGCCCTGACCAGGCTGTCTCCATGGACCACCTCTTTTATCACTCAGGACTAACCCCTGGCCCAGATGTTACCATCATTAAATGAAAATAAAAGAGAACCACAGTCTCCGGCTGCAGCTGACTATAAAGTTTTTTTTTCTGCACCGTGGGTTATGGACAGTGAGTCTGAATTAAAAACAGCTAAACCAAGATGACACATCCAGAAGGGTGCCTGTACTCAAAAACAATCTGGACATCTATCTGCAGATCCAACGGTGCCTGCTAGAGGTCACTGCAGCACTGCAAAGTCCACTTCATGTAGTGACCAAGTGAAGCTGCAGAGGCTGAAGCAATGAATGGCTTTGACCTGAGCTCAGAACTTTAAAGAGGGACAAAGTTTTTTGGAGCAGGAGACCCTCAGAGGCTGCTCCTCTTCCTCGTGTGATCCCTCATCCTGACCCAGAATGAAGAGCAGCGATGCTGCGAGCTCTCACATTCTGCTGATCTGCACCTGGTTCCATTAATCTGGATCATCACAATCCTCCTTTATTCATGGAACAGTGCCAGCCTGAGAGCGGCTGCGTGAAAGAGGTCAACAGCTCACATTATTTTCCTCTTGGGCTTTCATATTTCAAGAGTTAATCTGCTCACAGTTACCAGAAAAAAAACAGAGCACCTGTGTGATTTCATGCACTGCAAACCACCGACCTGCAGCGAATTAAAGCTCACGTTTAGACTGTGGAGACAGATAGTGCGGATGTCTTTGAATTAACAGGATTTCTGGAGCAGATATAAAAGACACATTATATTGAAGGTTCATTGATCAGTCCTTTACGGTGATAAACTAAACAACACAACAGACACACCAAACATTCAACAAAGCATCCACTAGAGGACTCCACTCTTAGTCAAAAGCTATAGCAGAGAAGAAGACATTTTTTCACAACAAACTTGGCGCAATACAAATTTTGATACACCAACACCACTTATTAAGATTTAAAAGAAAAAGAAATACACCACTTTAAATACATTACTCAACCAACAAAATAACTCCCCGAGGTGAGGCTACAGACGCAACTCAAGATCTCATGCCCAGAAGTTCACTGATCGAAGGAGAGGAAGTTGACAGAACTTAGGCTACATATTAATCCAGTAAAAGGTGATGCACAGACTGCATTTCACAAAGACAAAACTACATCATGTCCATTGGTGTCCTCTGAATGTGACAGATGCTGTTCTGCCAAAGATTCTCTGGCACATCTTTGATGGTTTTGCCATAAAATGTAATTATGTAATTCTTGGATTTCAATCTTTGAGTGTTTGTCTTAAGAATATTCCAGAGAAATTTAACCCAACTACAACCACGCCATCTTTGAATGTCCTGCAGAGACTTTGAGATGTCCTATGATATTTAGATTGATTTGCATTTAGGAACTGTTTGCTGTAAAACATATTCTCCTCACATGGAAGTCTATCTCTGGCTCAAAGACGTGCTTTAATGGAAACCATGCAGAGAGTTTAGAGACTTTTCTTGGCACATTTCAACATTAACTCTCTGTCAAAGGATGTTTGATGATCCTGAAGTTAATTCTCTTTCCATCACATGCTCATGCCACGTACCTCATTCCTGAGTTGTTACTATTGTGGAAACACTTTTTTAAAACACCTCTCATATGACTATGAACTGGCTATCCTGTTGTTTTTTATCATTATTATTATTTTGTTTGTCTGTTCTGTTTTGTTTTAGTCCAACATATTCATATCATATGTCTTTTATTTAGTTTGTCCAAGTAAGTGTTCTTAAGTGTTTCCAACACGTTGGAAAAAAAAATTATTGAAAAAAGAAGAAACTGAAGGCAGGATAATGGAAAAAGGATATGACTGTAATGTGACCAATGGTGGTGAAATTAATTTGGAGTAAGCACTGGCCACACAGGAAGGATGGAGGAAAGGAAAAAACAAAGGAGGGAAAGACAAAACAAAAAAAAAGACGAAAGAAAACAAGAAGTGGAAAAAGAATTCCAGCTCAGAGGAAAGGTGGAGGATGCACTTTAGCTGCACTTAAGAGTTATATATACCTGCAACATGTGGTCTTCATGAAGTACAGAGTCATACATGACGGTTATTGCTCAATTTATGGAGGAGTGTGAAAAGCACTCCCACGTCCTTGCAGTGGTGTTCTGGCCCAGCTCCTGCATCCTGAAGTGTCCTTGAGCAGGAAACTGATCTCTGAATTGTTTCCATTGATGTTAATCGGTGTGTGAATGTGTATGAGTGAGATTAGCCAATACTGTTGGTGAGTAGCACGAGAAAAATACTGTAAGTACAGGACGTCACAGTGAATATGATGGCAGCTGTTACCTAAAGTCATAACGGAGGACTAGTCTATGTTTTTAAGTTGTAGAATAAAATGTGAACATGTTAACATTAAGTACTAGACTGCATCGAATTTCAAAATGTGCAGTTTGTAAGAAACATAATTACAACTTTGATTTAACCATGCCTCTAGATGTGTATGAAAAAGTGTCGCTTCAAACTGAGGGACCCTGTATCTGATACCCATCATGTACTGCTTCCTGTAATGTTTCGTATCTGTTTTTTCCCCCTACAGGATAAGAGATACAGGTACCCCCAGCTCCTGAAGTCAGGACACAGAACAACCAGTTGCTGCTGCTGAGCCTTGCCACAAAAAGTGTCACAAATGTTCTAAATAGAGGATCTCAGTCTCAGTAAAAAGCAATCTCAACTCCAGATGATACATGACATCAAACTGCTTTGTATCTCGCTGCTGTTGCTTTTGTGTGTCTGCAAACATAAGCACAACAAAATTTGTACTCCGCCTGAACTGATAAACATCATGCAAAATAGATCATATAAATACAGATTGAAAGAAGTCTCTTGTGTTTCACTGAAAATTAAATTGCCACAATTTCAGGCATGTACTTTAAAAACTTCAGCACAAGCATCAGTACCCTGAAAGTTAACCAAGTCCAGAAGGGAAAATACTTTTTCTGAACTGCTTCTTTGACACAACTCTCAAATATGTGAAATAAATTGTCCACTCAAATGCAAACTCTAAATCAGGAATATTCTCACTGCAGCTTTAAATGCTGAAACTTATTGACCTCAGTGACCGCACACTCTCCCATGTGTGTCTGCTGCCCTCGTGGCCCAAAATAAATTGCACCTAAAACCAATTACTGGCACAGGCCAAGCAGGAGGTCAGGTAGGTTATGTTCTGCATTTAAGGCAGAGAGATTTTGTGTGAGCGTGTGTGTGTGTGTGAGAGAGAGTGGCTATTTCCTGCAGCCATCAGAGCCAAAGTTTGAAGGTAGGCGGACAGGAAGCACACCCATACCAGAGCAACAAGTCAGCCATGAACAATCTGTAATTTAGTCCCCAGAGTGAGTTTCCTGGAAGGTCTATTGTCTACTCTGTTACAACAACCCAGAGCAGCATGGAAAGTACCAACAAGGAACACAACAGTAGACCAAGTCTGCGGGACTCCGTCCACTCTTATTCACTGCTTAATACCCTCTAATTTTTTTAATCTAAGAACCTGAGCCACATCCATGAACAGATCCTTAAAACTTGAGTAAAGGAAGTTGAACCAAAGTCTGGAGTAACAGCTTACCTGCTCAGATGAGTAGAAACAGAGGTAATGGTCTCCCTGGTTTGCTGCTGACAGCCTGTTGAACAGAAAGAAAAACAAAGACTGAGATTGACTCCACAAATCAAAACACTGCAAATCAAAAACTTTACAGACACACAGTTAAAAAGTGGTCTGTTCTAAAGTCTGTAGAAGAAAATACAGAGCTATGTGACTGTCGAGTACAGTGACTTGGGCTTCAGCACCCCAAAGGGACAAAAAGGTTGCTCTGAAAAAGTTTGTTTTTCTTAAACATGCACCTAAATTAAGAATACAGAGTGAAATGAAATCAATTTTAAAAGCCCAACTATTGGTGCAACAGATCATTGTTGATCTGTGATCTGTATGGATGCCTGTCCACAGTTCAACACACATGTGGTCTGTGGATTGGTTGTGCTTGTTTACTTAAAGACTGCATGTTTGATCTACACTCAGTAGTGAAGTGCAGCAGTAGTCGTGGCTAGAAAGAGCAACGCACATATGCAGTTGATTTGCATGCAGTTGTCTGCTCTGGCTGCAGCTGACAGGGAGTGTTGCAAGTGTGGAGGACTGGTCCATCTGTGAGTGTTTTGGATAGGGGAGGAGCTCAAGAGTAACGATACATGCTTTCCTATCTCCAAACTCCAGAAAAGCCACTAGATTTGTTGCTAGTCACTTGGAAAAAAAAAAAAAAGTGCTTGAGGGATCTGGAAAGTCACTTAATATTGCTAAGTTGGCAACACTGCTGCTCACGCCGTCACAGCAGAGTGGGAGAAGAGGAGCCCTGCTGCAGACACACCTCCTGTGACAGACACAGACACAAATCTGGCACAGGTACTGACAGAGGCAGTGGCTAGTTTTTAATTCACTCTCCATGTTGAAAGGAATATTAGTGCCTTATATTGCATTTTAAGTTGTTTTCATTAATTTGAATGGCCATATTGGACATTACGAGTTGAGAGTTGTTTTCATTTAATGAGCAAAAGTGTTTTACAAAATAAATGGAGGACAAAGTTATATGTGTCTCGTTTCCTTCTTTTGTCTTTTTTTTTTTTTTTTTTTTTTTTTTTTGATATCTGAAAACTGATCTGATCCATGACTCAAAACCATAATACCATTCGCACCGTGAATTTTTGGATCTGTTGCACCCCTAGGCCCAACAATAAAACACACAGCAATGAAACAATTAAACAGAAAGGTGAACAAAATAAAAACAAAAGGAACCTCAAGGTCTCCCGAACAAATAAATCACCATGGATGAAATATAAAATCAAACTTAGGTCTGTGAACCTGACAGTATCCTCTGATGATGAAGTTAACAAGGAGGTTTTGTGGGGATTTTCTAGGCTTTACACTGTCCCCTTTGGAACCCCTGTAAAAGCTTTACATCAATTACAGCTCAAGGAAATCCCCATTTCTCTCACCCTGGTGTTTTAGAAAAGCCTGCTTTTGGCTGCTGTCTCTTTAAGGCTCCCCTCTTCACAATCCCACTTCCCTCCGATTGGTCAGTCCTCTCAAGGCTTGTTGGGGGAGAGCTGTGGGCAGACCAAGGTGTGGTGTTTGAGGCCCACTTGAGAAGATCCTTATGTGATGACCTCATTATTTCAGCAAGTCTCGTAAAGATTTCAAGCTAATTTTAGAACAGACCGTTTTGATCCCTTTACAGATGGATTCATGAATACCTAGCATTTAAAAATCTGCATGTTTAGCATTAATATCCAAAAAATTTACTTTATATCCATGTTTTAAATACTGGAGAGTTTAATACCCCCTCTTTAAAGAGGGGGTATTAGGGAGCAGTAGACGACTTTTTCTGAGCACCGTGTTAAGAGTCTTCTCAACATCATCCTTTTTCCTCCGTCAGTCATGATGATTGGTCAGGCACCCCTGTGTCGTCTATCATTTCTGTACAGTCTGTTAGTCAGGGCACAGCAGAAGTTATGGCTCTTAAATCTCCTAATCTGACACAGCAATCAGAAAACATGTACAAGATTGTGTGCTGTGACCTCATCAATAGAAAAGAGCAGTGACAAGAAGTTAAGTGACATTTTATAAAAGTGGACTTTTTGTGCAGTATCTCCTCCTAGACATCTGTTTGTAGAGATTAAATAAAGCTGAATGTTCTCAGATGACTGCTGATAGGTTCTGGGGTTGCAGTTTGCCTCTTCAGCTCTCCAAATAAACTGTTTTCTCCTCCTGCAGCCAAACAAACATTAGACCAAATCTGCTCCGCTCACAGATTCTGCATTTTCCATACTTTTCTGCTCCAACGTGGAATAATTCACAAAAGATTCTCAGCATGGACTCTCGTGTCTTTGAAAATAAGTGAGTGAATAAGTGTAATGTCTATGATGTCAAACAGCTTCCCCTCAGTGTGTAATTAACACCGGCATCTTTGTGTTTCTTGTAATTATGCTCTCGTTTGGACCATGACATCATGGTTAATGAGGAAAACCTCAAGGATTAAAAAAAAAGGCCTGGATAAATAAGTGATCTGTCAAAAGACATTAAATCAGAAGTTGACTGGAAACTGTGTGAGCATGTGTATGCTATCATTCCCATTAAAACATGGCTATTCATAAAATCAGCACACACAAAACAGATGACCGCACACAGACCGCTTCCTCATGAGGCAGAGCCATTACCACTGACCACGAGTTAAACATCTGCACAAATCTTTGTCAAGTGTGCACCGAGCAGTCCAAGATATTAAAGCTCATACTGTTTCTGACCACTGTAGACTCAATGTGAGACAAAATATGGATGTGCCAATAAATCCTCCTGACCTGTGTGATACATTTATCAACATGTGGGAGCTAAATATTGACATTTTAATTAAATGAATGAGGTGCTCTAAATAGCTTCTCCCACCAGTTTTGACAGATAAAGACGTAACCAGCAGTCATAAGATCAGGTTGTCAGACTGTCCGACAGTCACAGGCAGCTATTTCAAGAACACTGAGATGAGTCAATCAGGGTTTTTTCTGCATAAGGAGAGCTGTAATGACCGGGGAGGATCCTGTGTTTATGAATCAGAGTCGTTGTGGAAACTGCAGGTTGGCAGTGAACTCTGAACCATAACGAGTCCTGTGAACTCGTACTAAGCCACGGACCAGAGGCTGCTGTCTGCTGCGACACACAGCCCCTTAGTCTGCTCTCCTGTGGGATTCATCTGCTCACAGTGTCAGCCGCTTCAAAAGCAGAGTCAGTGGCCTCTGAAGCTGCAGAGCGCGTCTACAGCCTGCAGGTTTCCCCTCATTAAATTTCTGCTCATGCCACCACAAAGCCAGGGAAGGTGCCCCACTTTGGTTTCTGCTGTCTGGTTCTGCTAAAAGGCAGATGACTGGAAAGAATTAAGGAGGGCAGGAATAGAATAAAGAGAAGGAACAGTCGGGGAACAAGTGAGGTAAGGATCAAATGTTGGCTGGAAACACATTTGTTTCTCAGACTCTTTTACCAGAATGTAAAGTCGAAACTGTTAGCTCGAATTTTCTGTTGTGGCTTCCAAGTTGTAAACTCTAAGTTGAAAATAAAGAGGCTAGACAGGGATATTTCTCTTCAACAATTATAATCGTCAAAAAGCATCTTTAAAATTTTCTTATGTTTAAGAGGAGGAGGAAGCACACTTCACTGCTTTTGTATTTGGAGTCGGCACTTAGTGGACCTCTGAGGAAAGCATATAATAAAAAACCTGTGAGCTGGTTCATCTGGGGCTGAGAAATGGATTCAAACACAAATTGGTGAAATATGACTTGATATTTTCTCTTTCAGATCACTTTTCTTTGCAAGTCAATGCAAATCATGGAGGGAAGCAGATGTGAGGATAAACATCTGGAGAGGAAGAAAAGCTGCTCTCAGGCTGTTGGCGTTCACTTGATTTAAGACTAGCTCTTTTTTTGTGCCACAGGATCACTGTGGATCATGTCCAATCTTTCTATCACACAGCCTCAACTAACTGGTTGTCACTGCCTGACCTTAAGGTAGATTTGTTGTATTCGTTGCTGAATATTTCACTCAGCAGTCTGACAAAGGAAAGCTTCACACCGTGTCCTGACCCATGGAGCACTTAAAACTGGATATCCTTTAGTTCTCACTGTAAATGGGTACAGTATGCAGGTCTGCGGTGAAGTCCCCAGAGGTTTCAGCTGCTCGTGATGAAGGCGGGAGCGTGAGAAGCTCCTTCGGTGTATTCTTAGCACTGCCTCGCCCTCCTACCCTCCCCCCTTCTCCCCTGCCTTACATCCCAGGGGCTCCCTCTTTTTCAGGCCTCGCCCATCAATCTTTTATTTTTCCAATTTCTCTGTGACACTGGAATCTGCAAATAAGATTTCAGGAAAATAAGCTTCATAAAAAAAAAAAAAACAGAAAAGTGTGTAGCCTGACTGTGACTGTACTCTCTGTGAAGAGAAATGGAACTCTAATGCAGAGACGCAAGAAAGGAGGAAAACTTAAAAATGTAGCTGGATGACTTTGATGCTTTTAGGTCCAACACCTTAATGTTTTCTCTCAATTTTTTTTCAGGCCCAGCATCCAACAAGGAAGGAGATAACTTATACAAGTCTGCCTGAGCCCAAAAAAAAATCAATAAATCTGTTTAGCAAGAATTAAATAGGATGTGACATTCTGACTGGGATGATTCATGTTACACCCAAAACAAACCCAATGAACTTGATGTACCACTTAGTGACTCAGGCACAGTAAAAATTGGCCAATTTGGGACCCGTTTTCCCCTTTTTGACAATAAATCTTTATTGTCACTGCCCATTACTGGGACTGAAGTCGCTGACTGAGGCAGTTAAACAACTCTGCAGTAATTAAAAAAAGGTAGAAAAAAATATAAAAAGGAAGAATAAAGGAAGAATCAAAAAAGACTGAAGAAGACTGACAGATGGATTGGGGGGGCGACAGCAGTGATGCAGATGCTACACTGGTCCATTGTGGTGGAGACAGAGTTGAGGCAGACGGCAAGGCTCTCAATTTACCATTACATCAATGGAAGACTGTGAATACAAGAAGCTGGAATGAGGTTTCCCTGCAGGGTGTCTGGGCTTAGCCTAAGAGAAAAGGGTTTGGAGCTCAGACATCCGGTAGAGGCTCATAGTAGAGCTGCTGCTCCTTCGCATCAAGAGGAGTCAGATGAGGCGGTTCAGGCATCTAGTGAAGATGCCTCCCAGATCCCTCCCCGGGGAGATGTTTCAGGCATGTCCATCTGGGAGGAGACCCCAGGGTAGACCCAGGACCCAGATAAGTGGTGGAAGATTGATGGATGGATGTCATTACATTAAAGTCCAACAAAACTGGAGAGTCAACGATGGCCAGATAATCAAATGGTTTTACAGATCATCACACAGATTTTCCTCTTATTCTTTAAAAACCAACAGAGGACTTTTTCTTCAGCTTTTGCTGAACAAACCTGAAAGACAGTTAACTTTCATACACACTGTTATTATGTATGCACCTCTGTGTAGGGGTGTGTCCAGACTTTCAGACTGGGGTGGCTCAATGAGTCTCTCTGTCTCTGTCCCTCTCTCTCTCTCTCTCTCTCCCCCTCTGTTTCTCTAATCCTAACACAGTCTCCTCAGATGTCTGTCTAACATGAGTCTGGTTCTGTCCGAGGTTTCTGCCTGTGAAAGGGAAGTTTTTCCTTGCCATTGTAACTTGATAAATGCTGCAAAGGTCTTTACTCATGGTGGGTTAAGATGAGATCAGACTTCTTATCTTGTCTTAATAAAATTTACAGGTCTAGACCTGTTAACACATTTGGAAAGCGTCTTTGAGATAACGTTTGTTATGAATTGTCACTATAGAAATAATGGTTGGTTGGAAGGTTGGTTGGTTGGTTTGATGAATGAATGAATGAATGAATGAATGAATGAATGAATGAATGAATGAATGAATGAATGAATGAATGAATGAATGAATGAATGGGGGCAGTGACAAAGGTAGTGTTGGCCAGGGTGTGCAAATTAAATGTACAAGTTATTACCACATATCCTCTTTAACTTCACTGTCTACCTTTAACAACTAGGATTGCATAGACATTATATTCCAGTGTATAATTTCAGTATAAAAATGTACTAATACAAAAATGTACATCAGTCAGACTGATAAATCTTTTTTTCAGAGTTTTCAGTTGAAATGCTGACGTCACGCTTTGCTTTGCACATTACACTTTCATTGTGTTCATACTTCATTCATACTACATTCATACTTCGGCTGAGGGCTACCAGAAGACGCTTCTCTTATATCACCAACTACAGGCCTGGTATGCCTGCAACAGCATTTTCAGTCCTCCAGTGTTTCTGCATATACGCAGATTTTTTTTCCCTGCATTGTTTTTTGTTTTCTGGAAAAACATCATCTAAGCTGCCACTAAAAGTGCTCCAGTTTTTTCACTATGTGATGTGGTCACAAGAGATCTCTTTGAAAACATCTACATGCATGTTTTACTTTCTTTCCCTCTGCTTTAGACTCTGATTAGATTTATTTTCCTCCACCTAGCAGACTCTGCAGCCAAGTCTGCCTAAATCCCTGTGTGCCCCCCTGCCTGCCTGCAAATCTGAGCTTATTAGGACTGAAATTTAACCCTGAGAAAGAAAAACTGCAGTGCGGCCAAACTGAAGCAGACAGCTCTGCAGCCTCTGGAAGACTCCACGCTGCAAACAGGAAGACTGAGGAGAGATAAAATTCTATAAATATCCTCCCTGGCAGACTTACTGATCAGATTATAGAATATGATGACATGCAGAGTGATTGTAGGGGGTATATGATGTCATGCATAACTGGCATACATGTAGCAATGATCTCGCTCTTCGGTGTGTTGTCAAAAATAGAACGATAAATACACCAAAGTGTGTGCTCCTCTGTAAAAGATGAAAATCGTAAAAACACTGATTTAGACTCAAGCAGCGGTTCAGGCCCTCCAAGCAGCCACAGGCACTCCATTTAATACAACATAGAAAAGGGGACTTGGACACACACATAAAGCTTTGGATGCACACCAACACAAACTCTGTGGTGATCAATCACTGAGCAGGATTTGGCAGCACTCATGAAGCAGCACACAGCTTACATCAATTACAGAACTTTCTTTCCATAAATAATTGATCCTGATGGCAGAACAGCAGCCACAGAAATAAGATCACTATCTCACAACGTGGTCGACTGGATCACATGTTGCAGTGGCTTTACTTACTCACTTGGTTTGACTAACAAAGCCATGGGTAAAAGATGAGGCAGCGAGAAAGAAGAAACACACGATGGGGTCACGCCAGGTCACGCTGGAGGACAGGAAATACCTAATTGATGCCTGAAGCACCTCATGACCTCTGGAAGAAACAACAAACCCATCAGACCTGCAGCAGTTTAACATTCAGAGCTTGTTGGTCTAAATCCCTGCTGCCATCCTGCTGTGTCACTCAGCATTACGACAGAAAAGCTTTGAACAATGTTCAGAAAGGTAGCACGACAGAGAACATCCACACAGCTGCTTCTCATCAAAACACCTCCTACGGCACAGACAGGCTGCTGCAGACGCTCACATAACAGCACGTCAAACATCCAGGGTGCCCTGATGCAAATAAGGACGAGTATGACAGGTGTCTTTGGTTCTTTTTAGTTCGGGAAAATGACAGGATGAAGAACTTTGCATGTATTTTTACAATCATGTAAGTTTTCCACACAAAGAAATGTAAAATTACAGTGTCTCCCCTCCTTTGCATCATTCAGTTTGACCTTGTCTTCAGTAATGGAGCTTTTCTTATCCCAGAAGTCCTTCTAAAAGCTCCCTTGAGATGCTTTCAACTGGTTATGAGACCGAGTATAAAAAACCGTTGCCGCCATTTGATCTATGAAAGCAAACAACACCACCAGGGACAAGATTAAACTTTCTATAACACAATGTTTCGTGCTTGAAACTGCTTCAGCTGGGTAGATACAAGACAGATTACGCAGAAGACATTAAAGCTCATGCACACTAATCTGTTTTTTCCACTGAAAAGATTCAAGGTACATGATGTAATTATCAAAAGACAAGAAGAGAATAGTTTCATCCAAAAGCAGAACCTAAATGTGCACAGGACAAAATCACAAAGACATAACAGGTGCTGATTTTTCAAATTCTCCACCTCATGTCAGCGTTTATAGGCACCAATATTTAGTTCTGCAACTAACAATTACTTTCATGATCGATTGATTTATCGATTATTCCCTTGATTAATCCAGTAGTTGTTTGGTCCATAAATTGTCAGATAATGGTGAAAATGATGACATCATCAAATGTCTCGTTTGACAACCAAAGATGTTCAGGACTGTCATAGAAACAAAGAAATATGAAAATATTCACATTTATGAAGCTAAAATTGGAGAATTTAGACTTCTTTTTCTTAAATAACTACTTAAAAAGATTAATTGATTATCAAAATAGCTGACGATTAATTTAGTAATCCTTTAATAATTGATTATTCAATTACTTGTTGCAGCTCCACTAATATTAACTAAAAAGGAACTATAAATCTTGGTTCTTGAAGTTTTGTTCGCTCATGTAGGTCACCTAGAAACACCTTCATTGATTTATTTTATAATCAGCTAAAAACCCCAGATGGAAACCACAAAGACCTCAAACCATGGTTTATAAAAAAGTAAATAGAAAACTTGACTGTTTTATTTTTTTTGCAATGCATGTAAATGCAAAACATAAATTCTTCAGTTATTTTAGTGTTATGTTCATCTGTACCCAAGAACAAACCAAGCCAGCTGTTTTATCTGATCAAACAAACAGTCCGTCAAGACAATCTGATCTAAGATATTTTCAGCTTAATGTAATTCAAAAATGTAAAAATGTCCTTAACTAAAACTTAGATGTAAGGATATGTTTAGGATTAGATCAAATGTTAAATATAAAACACATAAATATAAACATCCTTGAGGAGAAATGGAATTCACAGCAGCGGCGAAAGAAAAGTCTAGACCGGGACCAGACCCATTTACAGTGAACGTACAAGAAGAGACTTTAAAGGCTGATCTGAAACCCCTGAGCAACCTCTCTTTAAGCCTTTATGAGAAAAAAATATATAAACTGAAGAAACTAACTGTCCAGATGACCTACAGATACAGAGCCTGCTTGTTCTGATTTGTTTCCATGGATCCACATGAATCTGATGCAGTCAGAATGTTCATAGAGTGTCTTGTTCAGGTTTGAAGGTAAAATGACAGAATGGATCACATGGGTTTAAATGTTAAAGTGCTACAAAAATAAAACTGAAACTAATGATGTCTGAAGGTACAATACATCTTAACATGGTGACAGAATGATACAGAATAACGTCCGTCACAGAGTGATGAGCACCATTAAACAGCAAAGAAGCGAGTCTCATACGTTGCCAGTGAGTCTGGTGAACATAAGGGGATGAGGTCTGCTGTTGATTTAGCGAAACAAAAACAGTTACCCTGAGACACGAGGAGTAAAATCTGGGGATTATTATGACACTGAAAACCCAAAGGTGACGGGGAGGTGTTGAAAGGCTCCCACTAACAAGCCTGTGTGACAGAATGAAGCTCCAGCCTTCGGTCCCAGTGTTGCAAGGCCAGACTCTGCACCATAAGCTCAGTCCTCAGGTCAGGCCTCAGAGAGAGAAAGAGAGAGAGTTCTGTTCACTTTTGACTATCTCTCTCTCTCATATATATATATATATATATATATATATATATATATATATATATATATATATATATATATATATATATATATATATAAAAATATATATATATATATATATAGATATATAGATATATGCAGGTGGATGCTGGGGTGGCTGTAGGTGCGAAAGAACATGCAGCAACACAAATGCAGGGCAGCAGCATTGACAGGCAGAGGGAGAGAAGGGAGATATTTTCCATTTAAATAGACCACTGAATTGAGAGGTAGAAAACATGATTGGAAGATGGTTGAGATAGTTGGGATGAATGGGACATGTGACATGTGTTTAGCAGCGCAGCTCTAGTTGTCTGCTTGAACTAGCTCACAGATGTTGCTCCATTTATGTGTGGGACTGATGGAGCATTCTGCTGCTGCCTTGTCTGTACATCTCTATTCAGCATCAGATGCAAGAGAAACATTGTACTGACACCCAACAAGAGAAGACAAAGGCTTATAGCGCCCTCTGTAGTCTAACAAAGGTACCAGGGCTCACTTTACATTGAACTGATTTGAATTGTCCTCCTCACCCTCCTTCTTCTTCACTCTCTGCTTATACCTGCCTCAAATCTGCCGTCAATACACCTGCTGGAGAACTCTGCTACAGCAATCAGTCCATGCTGGATCCTTGTCCTGTACACAGTTTGCCTGTGTGCCTCACACCCTGCTCCAGTGTGAGCCTATGCCTGTCAGAATTGCTGTGGTAGCCTGCCACTCTGCCTCCTACCTGTTCTTCTTTCACCAACCAGCCATGCCAGATGTCAAAGCTTACCTTAAAGACACCTTTGTCTCTCTAGGATTACCAAGTCTCTCTCCAGCCAAGAACTCCTACCTACCTTTCCTGACAAAACTTAGTTTTTCCCCCTTCTTGTCGTCTATCTGTATCCGAGTTCAGCGAAAGGTCGTGAGAGGTCATGGAGATAAGTTAGCAGAGCATGTTTCGGTGAGGCTTGGACATCATTTTAACTCTTATTTCCAAGTACAAAATTCTTGTAAAACATCTTCATGTGCGTGTCATTAGGGATGAAACTGTATGAAGCCTAGAGAGACAGCCTGTTGAAAAAAAATCAAGTTTAACACTGCATACACTTCAGTAACTGTGATCTCCTCTTAGACTGAGCAGCTTTGGTGCAATGAAACACATCTATAAACACTGATTGTTTTTTCTGTCTTTGAGCCAACTGCTTGTAAAAACAACCTTTAAAGTCTCAGGAGGTCTGGATTTGAGTTAGGCTGTTGACAATTAGAATTTCCTGAGAAGAAGCAATGCAAGAAAGATGTTTCATGCATAACCTAAAGAGGTTCACTGTTTGATTCTCTGACGAGAGCCAGACAGATGCAGACACATCTGATCCTAAACTTGGATGAGCAGCAGTTCTCCCACAGCTTAGGGTCTGGTCAGTGTGATCAGTCAGAAACGTGGTTCTAATAAACTTTGTTAATACCCTAAATCATTGTGGTGTATTCTTTTCAAACTTAGAGAAAAAAAAGAAAAAAGAAACGTGGTTCTGTCTAGGACTAGAAATGGGACCTGGAATGTGAGTGGGGAGTATCAGCAGTGGGAACGGCTCGGGACGGGGGACGGGACTAGATAAGCTCTGTTTCTCCTGTCTTCCCTTTCGGACATGTACAAATTGTTCAACTATTGACAATGTGTGATGCTGTATGTGTGCTGACGTGACCGAAATAAATAAATAAATAAACAAACAAACAAACAAACTGTGGTGCCATGAGTTGTGTGGCGGCGGAATTCCCAAGTCCTTAAGCAGCCCGATAGTTGACCTGCCCACAAAGCCTCTGCAGCCGACTTCCACCAGGCAAAGTTTAGCTGTTCAGTCATGCTGCTCAGCATCAGCTGCAAGCTCAAGGTACCCAAGGCTCTTGCGTTCATAGGCCTCCGACATTGCATCCCCCCACATTACAGTGAGCTCTACACCTTGTACATCTGATGTACAAGGTGTGAAGTGATACTTACCAGAGCACAAGGTCTTTTCTGAGGTTTGAAGTGGCTATTTCTGCAGGGAAGCAGAGCCTTTGGTCCAGGTCTGCCACCAACCACCAGTCTTGTGCCCCCCCAGCCAGCCATAGTCCAATGTTAGACTGACCTTGGTTTTCATTTCTCCCTCACAGATGAAACTTCTTCCCAATGCAGAAACTGATGATGCCGGAGGGAGGGCGTCGATGTTTGACAGTCTGGTCTCCAGTGTGGCTGCTAGACATCTTAGCACCTGATTGTGCTGCCAGGTGTAACAGCCTTTCACCAGGCTTGTCTTACAGCCCATCAGAATATGCTTCAGGTTTGTTTGAGATGGGCAGAGGGGGCACGTAGGGTCTTCTCCTTACCAATGGTTGAGGTTACTGGGAGATAGCAGCCTGAAATATGAAGCTGGTCTGAAATGCATCAATGTCCCAAAACTCCTAAGAGATTCTTCTCAACTCACTCCCATCTCATCCACTGCCCTTGTTTTACCTGAGCAATGGCCTTCGCACATCTTGTTGCCTGCTCTTGGCGGCACACCTCCTTGATGACCAGACCTCAACGCTGAGCTGGAGGCCAAGTCCCCCTTTCCCCTGTTGAACGTTGCCAACAATATCCTGGTGTACAAGGGCCAATCTTGCATGCTGAGTAGCTGTCACTGGGGTCCATTTCCTCCCTGTCACCAGAGTAGGGGCTGTTTGGACAACACATGGGTCACAGGATTTGCTCAGGGTCATTTCCAGCTGTACCTTGGCGCACTTGAACGCCTCTACCAGACTGGACACCAGAAGCTTCAGAATGCCTTTTCCCCACAAGCCTATCCTGCTGAAGAACTTAGGGAGACCCAGCCACTTTTTGGCAAATGAGCTGACCAACCTCTTGGATATAAGCCGACCACAGAGTCTGAAGAGTGACCATTGTAAAAAACTGTTTGTGAAGCCTTACTTCTAGAACATTCACATGATTCAGGCAGAAACCAGTACCAGCCTGCATGACCCACTAATGTGGCTCCATTTAACCGTCTCCCTGAAAAGCATAAAAGAGATCTCACCTTCACTTCATTGAGTGTCCTCATACATAATGAGTTCCTTCACACGGTGTCCTGGTTTCCAATTTGTAGCCCAAACAATGACCCTGAAAACTTGTTTCTGAGTGGAAGCCGGTCTGCTCAGCATGCATGCTCAGCTCCATCGGATTTGCATGTTAAACTGGAACTCTCAAAACACATGAATGTAAATGTCAAACAAGCTTCAAAGCCGCGGCAGAGAGGTCCCCTGTTACCACCCTCCGTTGGTGTTTGGAGAGAAGGTAAAGAGGGGAGGAGGGAAGAAGTTCATGGGTCAAGCAGGCAGCTTCATTTGAGCGAATGCAAAGCAGTGTGTGGGCCAGAAATGGGAGAACAAGAACCTCCTGTGTGCTTCACAAGCCTGCCAACAGCAACAGCACCCATCAGGCCCGTGCAACTATCAAATCACACACAGGATTTTTCCTAGAATTCATATTTAATACATCCAGAGACCAAGTACTCAGCAAGTTATCACAAAAAAGAAAAGCAGAAAACCATTGAGACTGAGAGACAAAGTGTGGTAATTTTTAATAAATTTGGATTTAATTATACAGAATAAGTTACAGATTTAATTATTGTTGGCAAAAATGTAATTATCTCTGATTTAGTCTCTCTGGGACTTAATTATATGCTTGCCGTACACATTGGGGGTTGTTTCCATTTTAACTGCTGCACAGTTATGACTGAATAAATGACACACCTACTGAAAGCTTCTTTCATTTTGTCAAAGACTCAACCGATTAAAAAGCATATTTCCTGGAAACAGTTCAATAACATTTCCATTTCTGGAGGAAAAGCAGGGAGTGTTTGCTAAGCTTCATTGTGTCATGTGTTCACGGGGGTTTTCTCTTAAAGCGAATGTTTGGAAGTCATTAGTGACATAAAAAATACATAATCATGCCTTTCAAGTTTATATTCTCTGTGCAATGACACACCACATCTTTTGTGGTAACTTCTGGCCTTGAGAAATGACACTGATGCGGAAGTGCCAAAAAAACTGCAGTTTGTCAAGTGTCCACTTGAGTCTGGCTGCAGAAGCCCCAATAAAACATTAGTAAAGAAGCCTCGTTCAAAAAATATTTTGGGTCAGCACACACTGTACAGGGGTAATTTCTTTTAACAGTTTGATTATATAAATAAATAATTTTAATAAAAGTTATTCAACTTAAAAGTTTTGCCTGACAGGCGGGCACCCTTTGGCTGTTTGCAAAGATGCTAAAGTCCCACCTCTTTACTTTAAGCTCACTTTAAGCTTAACATTTTCAATATGATGCCAGTCAATGATGGATTTCAAAACTCTGTATCAAAAACAAATGGGTGACATCACGATGTCCATATATTGTACAGTCATTGGTTGGCAAACAGCAAGAATGAACAGAGGGTCCTTCACTCTGTGTTTTCTACATACGGTCAATTATTCATCCTTAATATTTGAAGAACTCATAATATCATTGACTTTAAAGAGGAAAGTGGGTCTTTTAAATTCTGGCACACCATGCTTGCTCTTAAATATGCTACGTAATTTAGGCTTCACAAACTGTGTTTCAAATTTCTGTGTTCAGGATTTGATGAACGGGTCAGAAATCATGTTTTTCCAAACTAAAAGCTGTCCTCTGTAACTATAAGTCTTTTTCCCCCCATCTACCCTCGTCATTGTAAGAGTAATAATAAATCTTTATCGACTGTAAGAAAGGAAAACGTGCATGGGTTTTGCATTTTATTGAGATTACATAACATAAATTATCATTAGGATCTGGGGTCAAGTATCCCAGAGTGGCAGACATCTGCTGTTAACATCTTGCAAACGGCTTGAGGGAGCAGCTTTTTACTATTTGCCCCCAAAATGTTGTTTCATTTACAGACAGAGAGCTGTATTGTTTGAGGAAACAGACATTTGTAAACATCTGAGTATTGTACAAAGATGTTTTTTAAGCCATTGGCAAAAATGTAAAACTTTAGTAGATTTAAACAGGTTGTCTCCAACAGGTATTGTCATTTGTAGTCCTGTGCGCTTCCCCAGCCTGACCATAAACAGGGCAATCTGTGTGCAATATCAGGATTTTAGTGTTTTATTCTTTCGTGCTTGGCTGCAGAATCTCATTTTGTGACCATAATGTGGAAAAAGCACCAGTTATTCAACACAATGATTCGGTTCATTGCCCTCAATCGAGGACTTCAATACTTCTCAAAATGACTCTCATTCATTGTGAGATTTTAACAGGGGTGGGCCATCGGGGCATGCAAGGTCTTCACTGTAGGCCTAAAAATATCTGAATGACGGACTTATGTTAAGTTTATTTTCCATGTATACTTATTAAATAATTCTAAATGGTATTTGCTCTTTTTCATAGCTTTTTATTGTGGCTGCGCTGCTTCCAAACATGTATTTTTTTATAAAAGCATTTATGCGATCACATTGCAGCCATCATTTATTGCGGGGGTCAAAGAAATCTGCCTGGAGGCCTTCACAATCAGTTCTGCGGGCCCTGTGACATAAAATACATCTGGTTGCTTAACCAATCAGATTTTGAGTTGAAGACATCAAGGCCATCTAACAGGTGTACGGTAACATTGCCAACACATGTTCACACACTTTGATTGGATAGTCAGAGCCTGCCAGGGCAAGCAAACCAGTGTTGCCAACTTAGCAACTTTGTCAATATATTTAGAAACTTTTCAGACCCCTCTAGCAACTAGTGACAAATCTAGCAACTTTTTTGGAGTTTGGAGACTCTAACTTGAAAGCATCTGCTGCTTCTCCATCAGCAGCAGGTGCTGAGCCCCTCCCCTATCCAAAGCACAGGCAAACAAGTCTTCCTGGTGTCATTTAGCAACTTTTAGCAACTTCTGGGACAGCCAATCGTAACTTTTCTTTCAGGAGATAGCAACACTGAAGCAGACTGATCTGTTGACTTGACTCCAAGCTGCATGACTGACAGACAGCTGGAGTCACAGAGAAAGAGTTCCCACCATCCTCTCCTGGTTCATGTTTGGCTGTAAAACCTCAAACCTGTTCACTCCTGGCCTGGCTCCACTCAATAGGTCGGTTTGCTGTTGTAGTCGAGCTAAATATGATCGGGTTTTGACACAATTAGTTTTATTTTAAAAGTCACTGGGTGTTTTAAGGTAATTTCTGTGCATGACTTCCTGACAGTGACTTTCAAAATAAAACAAAGCATGTCAAAATCAGATCAGACAGAGACTTGTCCACACTGGGTTTCTTTTTTCAGTAAAGGCATTATTTCTGGCTACACAAGTTATCTATCTGTGATGCCAGGGCCCTTTATACTGCATTTCTGCATCACTAGATATTTTATATACAAAATAAAGTAGTTATTGAGGGATGGATTAACTCAGACGGAGCACTACTGAAGACCTAGGTGTGAAATGCATGTCCTGCAACTGGATTTTCATGATGTCCTGCAAATAAAAGAAAACAGCTCTTCACCTCCAGCAGCCCAACTTGTAAATAAAAAAAAAAAACCTGAGAAGAGAGAGGGAGCTCACTTCTCTGTTTCTCTGATCCATTATCAGAAAAAGATTGTTAATACAGACCGTTTAAAATGTTTTACACATTGAACTTGAACAGAAAATGCCACTCATTGATTCTATCTCAATGAACAACCAGTGATGCTGTTTGAAGCCAAACCAGAAACTAAAGATACAAGCTTTAGGTTGATTTTATTTACTCTAGGGCTCTGTGACAACTATTTGGAATCACAACTGTTTTTCTGGGACAAAGACTCCATTTCTCATGAGCACTACCGCCCGCAGTCTTAAAGACTTGTGGTTTTTCCAGTTGAACTTGGAAGTCGGAATTTCTGATTTCCGAGTAAGAAATTTAAAATAAAACGCCCCCAGGGTCGGAATTTCTGACTGGGAACTCGGGGGATCCTTACCAACCCAGAGTTGACAACTGAAGATGGCTGCCAGCAGTGTAAACACTAAGTGAGCTCCACTAATATTCTGTTTATTTTAACACTTCTGACTATTTTAAAAATCTACAATTTCATTTAGCAGGCGCTTTTTTCATAAGCGACGTACAACACAAAAGGAAGGAGAAACCTTATTAAGTGCGAAGAAATGCTTCAAATTAGTTGGGTCACAGGAACTCTGCCATCAAGTGCCCACAGAACCCCCCCCCCCCCCTCCCTTTTTTTTAAATAGTATTCCATCTAAATAGTAGCCACAACTAAAATTCAATATCATCCATAACTAGAATTCAACATTCAGGAGAAATCAATATTCACTGTTTTTTTCAGTGACTGTTTATAGAGAGGAGGGATAAAAGTAGTGTATGATCAAACTATGGATGACCTCTGGATTAGATTAGATTAGATTAGATTAGATTAGATTAGATTAGATTAGATTAGATTAGATTAGATTAGATTAGATTAGATAGTGCTGAAAGAAAAAATTCACTACCTTCTCTGCCTTTGTGTCTCCTCTTCATCCACCATGTTTGTAGGCTGCTAAAGGACTGCTTATTTTGTCCAGAAACTGCTTGTATTAGGACAGGCCAAGTGCAAGAACAGCTTTCGTGGACGTTGCCATCTTGTAAAATTTTATTAACAGAGACCCAACATCAAGACAAGATAAGAAGTCTTATCTCATCTTAACCCACCATGAGTACAGCACTTTGCAATATTTAGCAAGTTACAATGGCAAGGAAAAACTTCCCTTTAACGGGCAGAAACCTCAGACCCCAGGATGCAAAGCAAGGTAATGTATTTACCTAAAATCACGTAGCGTGTTTGAAACGTGAAAACAACCAAACTTTGTAAACTGAGTTTGTATACCCTGGTTTTGTTCTTTCTTCTGCTCTTCTGTCCTTTTTTGACAGTCCAGCTCCAGTATCTGTCATTTCTACAAAATTAATCCAAAAAATCATTTTCTTTTAGAAAAAAATAAATAAAGATCTTTCTTCTCTCTTTAATGGCCAGTGAAGCATCATCAAAGGGATTTTTGATGTTTGCGCAATAAATGGATTTTTGTTCTCCTGGAAAAATGTAATCGACCACAAATACTGAGAAATGGCATTTAGAAATAACCAATTTTGGCACAGACAATCTTGTTTTTTATTGTGAATTATGAACAGGCATATAAGTGTACACAAGATCACTTTCAAATTCCCTACAGAACATTCAACACAAATAATTCTATCTATTCTGGACATATCTATATTAAATATTTAGATCTTTTTTTTTCTGTTCGATTTTAAACACCACAAACACAATAATGTGTCGCTGTTCAAGCTGTATTAAACAATCCTTACTTAACTAGAACATACTTTCTCTTTCACTTTTGTCCTTTCACTTTAAGGTCCTGACTAAGAGAAAATAAACAAAACTCCCTCCTCTCTGACTTTCATACAGTTGGTGGTCTGGAGCAAAAATACTTCCCTCATTTCATAAACACAAAATGCTTTTCTGTAAATAAAAACTACACAGCAGGAAATGTGGAAACTGTAGTAACTGTCCTGAAATAACAGGAAACTCACTGATAAAAACAGACCAAAGTTAATATTGAGGAAATTCACACAATCTGTGATCTGTCAAAACATGTCACATGAAATGAAAAGGTGAATGAAATGGCACATCCATCAAACCTTCTGAGTGAGTCCTGATATTTTGACATTAAAAGGTTAAACCGTCAGCTGCTCTTTGGAGCGTCGTACTTGTCAAACTGTGTCTCCTCTCTTTGAGGACAAAGACTAAAGGACGTCTGAACTCAGGAATAACTTTGCCAAAGTGATCTGCCTTTGCTCCTCCACTGGGGAAATAAACACGTCACTCATCACACTCTCACATTTTCATTTTTAACAGCTCGCCTGTCTCAGATTCTCTGCCTTACGCTCACTTTGTGTAAAACACACACACACACGCGCACGCACACACACACACACACACACATGTAGAGTAAAAACAGCAGCCAACACAAATCAAGAACTCAGTCATGTATTCTTCTAAACTTCTCAGATAAAAAGCTGCCTTTCTATTTTTAGGGTTCATCCGAGGACATCCATTTCAGCCGAAGAACTCGGAGAAAAAGAAGCACACAGACAACACGAGTTGGAGCCTCCAGCTGTTTAAGTGGCTCTGGGAGGCCGTTAAAAGCAGTGCTCTGAGCTAATATATAAATGCTAACACCTGGAACCCCCACACTGCTGACATGCTGACGTTTAGCAGGTATAACGTGTACCATTTGCCAACTTGAGTTGCTTTGCAGAACAACAGACTTGCTTTGCATCCCCTGCAGGTTAGGGTTTGATCTGTCATGCTACTTACAAAGACCAATCACATGAGCTGGGTTCATCTTTCAAGAGAGAGTCGGTTCGTGAAGGATACAGCGGGGTTTGAAAGTCGAGATATTAGCTCTGTACTTTCTCTGTTGCATGTTTATCTACATGCTGAATCACGTTCATTTAAATTTATAAGAAGTTGTTGCTTAACAAAATAAGCACCAAACCAGGGTTTGAGTGGAAATGTTTGCTTATTAGCACAAAACCCAAATTCCATTGAGGCTGATGGAGATGTTGTTATTTTTACAGGGATTGATGGTGGTCCATTCTGGTGGAACTTTAGGTAAAACCAGATAATGACCAAAGTAATAAAATAAACTGTACATTTTTGGCATCATGGGTAGCTGGACTCAACCCCATGGCGAGTCTTTCAGTTTGTTCAAGATGATTCAAAGGAAAAAGCATGATGTATTAAAGAGATTGATAATGCTACAGGGAACCTCAGGGGGCAACCTAACGTCCATCAACACCTGTTTTGTTATCACTTTACCTACACAGCACAGCTGGAGTCACATGATCGAGGATTTCCTTTGCTTTCTGCTCTATAATGAGCATCCCTGTAGTCATGTCATCTTTAGTGGACACTGAAAACCTCAAACCTGTTGACTCCAAACCTGGCTCCCCTCATTATCACCACTTATTTTTGCAACAAACTTTGTGACTTTGCAACAAACAGAAGTCTTGTGCACTCAATCCAGAAGGCTCCAACCTACAGGATCTGAAACCGATCAGATCTGATGCCGTGACGGAGCAAAGATAGATCGGACTAGGATCTGGTGTACTCTTAGACCACTTTATGTGCTCTAAATACACCATCCATATAAGGTAAGTAACAAGGTACTCATTCACACAAGGTGCACTGACTGCAGCTGATCTATGTAGCTCGTTCTGCAAATCCCAGTTTCTTTTCACTAAGGAACTTAAATTGTTGGGACAAAATTATTACACTGTGAAACAGTCTAAATTTAGCTTCCAGATGTTTGATGCTTCATTACCTCTTTTCCAACATGACAGGGTCTTGCCCTGAGGACGTGCTCAAGAGGACTTCACCTCTTGGACACAACCTCCAACACAGAGGTCAAACCAGTCTGTCTTAAACCTCTTTGAAAACATGCTATCAGATCATTTTTAAACAGTATTTAAACAGGAAAGACCAAAGAAAAAAAAGAAAGAAAGGCAGATCTTCAGTGTGCATGAAAGCATGTTTGAACCAATGCACTAACCGGTGCAGCAGCAGAAGGAATGTCCAGCATCTTGTATGATCTTGACCATGTACAGCTCACCGTGACATGACATGAATACAAATCAGAGTGTGATTGGAAAGCTAATGACCCGTGAAGGAAGCCTATCTTCACTGATGATACGGAGCGTCCAGAGAAAATGCTGCCTGCTGGGATGTGATATTCCAGATGCTCGAAATGACTACATCAATTTTTTTTAATGTCGGTCTATGATCTTTAAATGTCTTGAAAGCAGAACCGCTGGAAGCATGGACTGTTTTCCTCGGGGTGTGTAAGGAGTTTATACGAGTAGAGGGAATGGCTTTCCCATAAACTTGGGCTAAGAACAGGTATTTACTGAAGACATTTTCTCCATAAATTATGAAACATTCAGTGCTGTTTGTGGCTTCAGCTTCCAAAGATTTTAATTTAATGGATGACTAAGAGCTGATGCAGCTATTGCTCTGTATTTTATGACTGGAAA
Organism: Labroides dimidiatus; assembly: GCA_030710495.1. NCBI lineage: Eukaryota > Metazoa > Chordata > Actinopteri > Labriformes > Labridae > Labroides > Labroides dimidiatus. Next base: position 7,692,317 of record CM061147.1, read on the forward strand.
TTGTGGTTTCTTCATTTTAATAATCATCTAAATGTAAATTTAAATGTAGCAACATGTTCCCTTTGCTTTGATTTGCGAGATTTGTACACTCTGCTTTGAAAACTTTTATTAATGCAGTATTTTAGCTTTTGGTTTTGCGTAACTTCACAATAGATGGATGAAGAAATGAAATATGAACAGAGTTTACTCGATTATCCCTAAACTCTTCACGGATGGGACAAATTATTTTTCCCACAAACAAGTAATTTATATTATTATATATTATATACTGACATGTTTGGGAACAAATGGGTGAACAACTCACTGCAGACCTTTTTTCCTTAAGTTATGATTCACCAAATCTAAAAAAAAGCATTTTTTAAATGGTGTGTATCTGTTAAGGTGGCCAATAAGTATTACGTACGAGAGGAAAGTGTGAAATGTTTGATTGTTGTGGTGAGCTTCCATCCCAAGAGGCACGGCGCTCTGCTGGGACTCACAAAGGTGCTTTAATGAGAGCGCTGGCATGAGGCAGGAGGAGAGCTGGACCTGCCTCACCAACAAGGCTCACTTTAGCACAATTAACCACAGCAGGGTCAAAGATGGAAACACATTATTCTTTCAGGATACCTTCAACTGTACCAGCATTTATGAAACCAGACAAGACCCTGGAGAGGGACTCTGGAGTGGGCTGCTCCTGAGGATGTGCCAGCAAAGGCATCAGAATAGGAAACGGGCCAATACTGTTCTTTCCTCTCCTCGTGTGTTTCTTCAGGGGACGTTTTTGTTGTTGCAACTCTTTGAGCCAAATCCAGAGATGCTAAACACATAAAAAGTAAGTGATAATGCATCAGTGAGCAATATGCAAGTAAAATATTAATAGCTGGTGTTGTTTAGAATTCTCTCAACAGTTCTTGATGGTAAAGATACACTGTAAACTGACAAAGATATTTCGTGAAGGCCTCCAATTAAATCTGGGATGTAAACTGACCATGAAGCTGGCCTAAACTGTGGAGGCTGTAGAAAGAGAATTATGACTGTAATTAGGTTGTAAGAGATTACTGGTTTGATAAAGTCTGGGTGGTCTTACAGGTAGGTCTTTTATACACAACCCTTAATTTAAGGGCTTCATTTAAAGGTGTTTTCACAGAAAAAAATTCAAAATGCAAAGATACAAACATTTCAGGAAACCTGTTGTGATTTGGTGCTCACCAAGCAATCTGCTATTTGCCCACATTGCGAAGAAATGGAGTATCTCGAAAAGATTATTTAGCAAATTTAGTTAGTTCAGTCCTGTGAAAGATCAGGATATTTCAAAGCTCCCCTCCCAGTTTAGAATTGACCTTTAGGCAGTCTTAAGAAAATGCCAGGTTACTGGTGGTGCAACAAGTGGATTTACTATTTCATGCCAAAGGTTGTGCATATCAGCTCTACTATCTCACTATTAAAGACGCTGTTCTTTTAAAAGCACAATTAAATGAAGATGTAGAAAGATGGCGTTTGTCATCACAAACTGAAGTTGATTATTGACACAAACACTACATCAGATTGGAAAAAGTACTCAGTCTGTGCATGGTAGTAAAAAACAAACAAAAAAATGGTTACAAGAGCACTTTGGGTTTCTGCTCAGAGAGCCAGGCCTGAATTTCCATTTCAAACACTGTGTTGTACACAGGAGAGCACTGACTTGAGAGGGAATTAGAGGAGACATCAGATTGGCAATGGTTGATGTCAGCCTTTGTAACATCTAATAATGGAGTGATCCTCTTAAAACAAACAGGTCAAAATTAAAAAAAAAAGTCTAAGAGAGATCCCTAATCCAGTGATGTGAAAAACAGTAAGATTTAACGTTGATGTCTTTTTTTAAAAGCTGCCATATCAAGTTATTTTTAGCTATTTACAACTTTCACTAGCTGTCTTTAAAGCAAGGTTTTAAATTCAGTTCTACAAAGCATCAAAAAGTCAGTCTGTGGGGGATTCATGACATCATAATCCATGCAATGATCTGATCGGGTAAGGAGTGTCAAAACTTTGTAGCCCTGGTCTGGTAGGCAGCAGACCAGTGCGGAGCAATGCAGAGGTGGAAAAACACCAAAATACACACTGTGGGCACTCCAGAAGAATACCCTCTCTTCCAAAGTTGCTACAAATGTGGTCTGGACCAGGGGTTCCCTAACTTTCAGCCTGTGAACCTTAAAGTAGCAGTGCTTAAGACTGGTGATCCCTGTGGTCGTGGGAGTACACTAAATGTCCAATTCAAAAACACAGAACAAATAAAATAAAAAAGGCTTCATACTCAATTTAACTGTTGTGTGGGATTTCAAATTACATAAATGCACATATTGCTGTGTTTCCCATATTAATCTACCGTAACTGATGCCGTTGTTATCATGTTACAATCATCTCGGTGGTCTTGGCAAAACAGAGAAATGTGGAAAACACATCAACATCCCATCATCAGTGTTTCACAACCCTTACTTTGGAACCACAGTTAGACTAAACAGGGGGAGGCAACTGATGACATGTTGCAGCCACAGATACAACAGCAAGTCTCAGAGTAGATCATTAAAACTTGAGTGATAACGTTCTTTAATTATTTTCTTGCATTTTGTGTGTATTTTTATGTGTTTTGTCGAGGCAATCTGAGATAAGTTAGTTGGAACAAACAAATTTACATCAAGTGGAGCTGGTACGTTGTTGCTGAAAATTAAAAGCAGCCACTGGCAGCAGAGCAGTTGGCAAGTCTGGCTCTAACTTCTGACATTGTGACTTTGTAACGATGAAGTGATGTTTTGCATTGAGATTTGATTTGTTAAAGGATTCTCTATTTTTTTAAGTGAGCTGATTGCTGTGGGATAAAAACTGATCATGGGACTATGTTAATCTTCATGACAAACATCAGTGGCTTACACTGGTACAGTATATGCTTAAACATGTGCAGCGCATTCAAGCAGCTTGTAGTTTGAGCTAGGTCCAGGGTTTTATCATGGGAACCTTACAGTGTCCACTTTCCCTGAGGAGACCAATAATATTCCCTTTCTACATCAACCGCAAAAATATTACTGGACAGTTTAAATTTAAAATCATGAGCGCAAAGTAAGGAAAACCAGCATGAACTCAACGCCAAGTGTGCGCAGTCTACCAGAAAGAAAGGCACATTTGGGAAAACAGCAGTGCAGAGCAGGTTTGTCATCAACCCCAGGGCCTGTATGCACATCCAGTCATTACACAAACGGCACCATTAGTCATAACATACCGTTATGGGACGATCCATTTGGCCGTAGCATTAGACGTTACATGCACATCTGCCAAAATATGGCCAATGAACTAATTGCACCATGAAAGTGAGTCATGTGCAGAATGTCATACGTGTACCGGGAACTTCCTGGAGAATCCCTTACCAACAAATTTGAGTTGCACATGCGAACTTTGCATGAACAGAGATAAACGTAAAAGATGTTGTGTCTCCTAAATCTAAATTTGCTTTATATCTCCACACTGTCAGACTTTTCCAAAGGATTTATTTGATCCCTAAATATCCGTTCTCTATGCCTATTTTGTCAGTAATGCATGAGCATGCCAACTTTAAAACAGTTAAATAGTCTGTTGGAGCGTTATCCTGTCTCATGCAAACCAATATTATTATTTTTATTATTATTCATTTTTAAGTATGAACAGCCCATTTCCATTGCTAATGCCTGGACGTGCATATGGGCCCAGGTTTCTTGGGCCACCTGAGTCACCTATAGGAGCAGCTTGGTTTGGAAGGCTCTCTTTCTATCACACATGACCAGGATCAAACAGTCCTGTCACTGAAGCTGAACCTTCCTAGCAGTGAAATGCTTGGTTATGTGGCCCAGTAACACCAGGGGTGGAGAAAAAGATGAAAAGAGAGAAGCCAATGCTAGCAGGTCTTGTGTTGCATTCTGGGGATTGTAGTATCGGTGTGTGTTATACGTGCTTGCAGGTCAGTTATATCTGAAACATATTGTGCAGGGTGTGGCGATGGAACTCAGTGTCCCCCCAATTTGCCTCATTTAAAGTCTAATACACTGCAGACTCCTTCTTCAGACTCTTAATGATAAACAGTTGGTGCATTTTAGTTCCCAAAAATCTGACATAAAACATTTCTGTGCTGACAACAAAAACACAACAAATCTTCAAAGAACAATCAAAGTTATCTGGAGTGATAATCCTAATGGCTAAAAAGTCAAAATTGATAACAGCTGAGACCATTTTCTCAAAACATGACAGCACCAGCACAGATGAATGATAACATTTTATACGGCTGGTTTAAAGTCACTAAGCTGAAAGCCGAGACATTCATGGACAGTTTTTTCCAGTTATTCTATATTCAAAGTCAAGTTCAAAGCAGGTGGAGACATCTCTCCCACACAATGGTTAAACTGGTCTGGAGTGGAATAAAAAAAAGAGCTAAAATCAGACATCAAGAGGATTTTTTTATTGGTCTGCATCGCCTAATCCAGTCAAATAAAAGAGCAAACCCTCCAAATTTAGAGCAACTTTTGACAAATTACATCAACACCGACCTATCACATATGATAAATGACTCTATTGATGTGAGCTGGTCCATACAAAAGCAACCTGACACTGCAGCCCTCAGCTCAGCTGTGACAGTCACACTAAGTTATAACACTGGGGCTTTGAATGGAGTTGATTTATGAGAACAGACTCGCACCAAATCCTCTTATTTTACTGAAAAATCGGCCGTAATTTATAAGCAGGCGCTCGCTTTCTCATCTTTCATCAAAAAATGAATCACTCGAACAAAATCTAAAATAAGAATGACAGTGACGGCAGAAGCTGTGGCAGTTTGTGTTGCACAACATTTGGCGGTCTTAATTACAAATGTTTCATCAGAACTGTTCCACCCTGAGGCAAACGTCCTTTAACAAATGACCCTGCATCTGATAAGACTGCCTGAACAAGCCAACCACAGCGTTATTGCTATTGTTCCAAAAAAAAAAAGATAGGCAGAAACAAAAAGATGACAGTGCCACACACATGTTCTGAAACAGATGTTGCCTTACAATTCTTCTCTTTTACAACTCCCCGTAGAGGATAAAAAGTACTGATTTCATGTCAGTGGAAGGCATGTATGACTGATTCTGTCCTTATATTTCATTGTGATTATTTTAGTGTTTTTGATTTGGGAAAAAAATGCGCTGAGAACAGCTGCACTTAACTTTATATCTTATGCGGTTTTACAGCTTTCATAAATTTCTAAAGAACATAAAACATCAAATTATGGAACACAGATGTATACTTTGGACAGCTCTCTCTTTCACCTGCATCAAAGCTGATAGTTGATAATCACTGATAGATGTGATGTGAAACAAGCAGAGCATTAAACAGAAAAACTGAGCTAATGTTAGCAGCCGTTGGTCTTGTTAGTGAAGCTGTCAGCGGCTCATGCACGTACTTGTAAAACATTGATGCTGTGGCAGTCATTGATTGACCAGATGATCACTGACCAACCCGGGGATCACAGGAGAACTCTGTGAAAGCATGTGACATGATCTCACAGGCAACATGATCTCTTCAGACGGTGTTTTAATGAGCCCAAACTGACTGGTGAAAAGTGCAATCAACCAGCCTGGAGTCTGTCAATCATGCATCGGGGCAAGCACACCCATCATAATGTCGAGCCCTAAAATCTCTGCAAGATGACATCTGCATCAGTTTAAATGACAGATGTTCATCAGTGTAACTTCATTCAGTCATTGCTCAGTCGTCGTACATCGACAACAGATTTTTTAACCCTTAGTTGACCTCTACTTTCAAGAGGGGGTGAGAATACTTGACCATTTTTGTTCACTGTTAGAGAATTCAAATAGTGAAAGCATCACAATGTGCCAGAACTGCTTTTGTGTAATTACCCTTACCCCCAATTCACACATACAGCGTGAGCGCCACGGTCCGTCAGCGCCGCACACTACGCTGTACTTCGCTGCCATTCAAGTCAGTCAGTGCATTCACCAAACCCGCACCACTGTCTCCACCGCGTGCTACCAACGGCTGCTCGCGGCTGTTCCACTGCGAGTCTATTCTTGCCGGCGTACGCTGCAGAGATGCATCAATCTCCGCAGAGCAGATCGAACCAAACAGGAAAACGGACACGAAAAACGATCAGAGTTTCCGGTCTTTTCAAAATAAAACACCATGTTCAGACTGTTGATCGTAAAATTATCCTTGTATATCAAAACTTCGACACTGGCACAGGGCCAGCAGTCATCAGTGGGTCAGACCCAGAAGAAATCTGACGCCATGGACGAGGAAAAGTTTATATTGGAGGCGGAAAACCAGATAATTATATACGATACAACACATCCTTTATATAAGGACACCAACAGAGACTAAAAGGGAAGGACTGAATTAATGAAGCTCTGGTGAATCCAGTGTGAATTGGCTCGCGCTGATGGACCGCGGCGCTGACGGATGTGGTGCTCACGGAGTATGTGTGAATCAGGGGTTAAACCAAAGCCAGTAATGTAAACATTGACAACTGGATACTGATGAATTTGCATCATTGGGTCTGTGCAGTTGACATGGATTGATTTCATTAAAGGAACATATACCAAGAAAACATAGGCAGTCTCTATGGCATTGAAAAAAGGAAATTAAAGGAAAAAATGTGTCACACATCAGCTCACAGTGCAGACAGGGTCTCCTGACTGTGTCCATGGCTGCTCAGGCTGTCAGGAGAGGAAGCCCTGCCAGCTAAACTCAACAAGACCATCGTTATTAATCCTGCCCTGCTTTGCCACCACTAACCTGAATGAGAGAGGAGGGCAGACGGCTGCACTCCCATGTGTTCATTTACAGCATGGGCGTGTGCTTCAACACACAGGCACGGTGATGAGATATTCAGCCAGACACAGCCTGTTGGGCTGAATCTGAACAGTTCAGCCTACAGAGAATCTGTCTTTGCTTAGTTAGAGTTATCAAATCATCCACAGCGACACATTTGGCAATATTACTCAGAAACTAAAAGCACAACACATTCCTGACTGTACGAAGGAAGAAAAGTCTCTCAGAGTAAACTAATCAGAAACACAATGTGTCTGCATTGTAAAGAGGTCAGTTTTTGTCAGAGGAAACCTGCTGAACTTTCAGCTGGAGCAGCAAGACTACGGCTCAGAAATAGACTTGACTGTAAACACTCGTCTGTAAGTCACACAGCCAGCTCAAAATATACAGACAGAGAATGTGCTACTCATGGTATACATGTGGCAGGGCGGTCGATATCTGAGCTGCATGAATACACAGCCAGAGGATGGCACAGTGGCCTGAACTGAGGTCTATGGTCAAACAGTAGTGGAAGAATGGCGAATGCATCAAATAGCAAAGGAAGAAGAAAAAGTTAGAGACTGTCGCTGGAGAGTCGTGTAAATAGCGATGTAGGAAACCCAAATAAAAAGTATCAACCACAGGTTCTCAGCTGAACCTGCATGGTCTGTTTGATTTAGTAGAAAATAAGTGAACCTTTATTCTGATAACCTGTTAAGAATCATTCATAAAACCAGTGTGTGTAGTCACAGTAGCTTCATCGTTTATTTATACAGTTCGTTTCTGAGTCAAGATGCAGAGTCAGGGTGACTCATTGCAGCCACTGGCCGGCCGCTCAGAAGCAGCGATATCTCACCCAGACAAAGACAGCCCTGCACCGCCTCACTCTTCCTGTTGCTGATTGGCCCTGAGGGGGGTGATTCAAGTGGCAGGGGGAAAATGGGGGGCAGACAAGAGAGAAATAAATGTTGATATAGCGGCACAGCTCGGCCATTGTGAGTCCGGCGGAGTGAGATCAGCCCAGCACGGACCATCCTGCCCCCCCTCGTCACAGAGAATAGGAACTTTCATGAAGGGACAGAATAGAGAGCTGAGCTGTGTCCGTGTGTGTGTGAGTCAGAGAAAGCCGAGGAAGTAAACACAGTCAGAGGCTAACATTGCTGCTTTTGTTTATCACAGCAGAGAATCAGCCAGTGAGCCACAGAGGAAAACCTCTTGACAAAGGTTATGATTGTCACCGATTCAGAACGCTCAAAGAGAAAGTTTGCTGTTTGAAGCAACATCTGACATTTTTGTGTGACTATAAGTTGGTGTCATTGTAAAAATCTGAGGCCTCAACAGCCATGAATCCTACTTTTTGTGAAGCTTGCTGGTGGGTGGAGGGTGCAGCGAGCAGATACGACTGGAAAACAAAGCCAGCACTTCAGTTACAACCCTCAGTTGGTCTTTGTGAAGAAACAGTTTGGTGAATGTTAACAGTCAGAGAAAATTAATCCTCCAAAGCTGGTCAAATAATTAAACAGAGGGTGCACACTTAATACAAAATGCATGTCTCTTTGCAGCGGTAGTGGGTCAGAAGGGCAGTACTTGGACACTGACCCCATGCCATGAGAGCAGCAGGAATGTGGGGTCAGAGCAGGAACTCCTTTCCCTTATGATACACCAGACTAGACATGATCCCCAGACGATCACATGAGGTCAAAAAGAGCTGCTGTTTTCATACGGCCCCACTTGACTCTCCTAAGAAATCCTTCAGGCCTTTTTTTTTTTCAAAATGTGAAGTCAAAACTTCCCCTCAGAGACATTCAGTCTTTGTTTTAGCAGGTGGTGAAAGACAGACAGTCATCTCCCACTGGAGGCAATAAAAGAAGAAAACTTAACTAATATTTAGTGGCTTTGCACAATCTACAAAATAATCAAACCTGGACTTACACCTGATTCATTTAGCCAGGAATAGACAAAGTCGGGCCTGGGGGCCAGTTGTAGCCTGTTTTAACCAAGCGGCAACCTCCAGTTTGATAATATGAGGCAATGTGGAAGTGCTAAAATCTGCAGTTCATTGAGTGTCCGCTTGAGGCTGGCTCCGGAAGTACCGGAAGTCACAAACACACCAAGCCAAAAAAAAGCTGTTTTCATGGCCAAAATAAGCCTATTTACAGCCTGGTACAAAGAATGTCTCCCGTCTGAATCACTAATTTCACTAACGGCACGCACGGTAGGGGGGGTGAATTTTTTTGTAATTCCGCAGTTTCCAAAATATATAAGCTCGCCAGTTCGTCCAATCAGAGGCACAGCTCAGATCACGTGACTGTGGAGCACGCCTCACACGTCATTTCCAATATGGCCGCGCCGACCGTTTGGCTTCAAAAGTCCATTTCAGGAACAGACGGGTGACGTCGCGGAGACTACGTCCATTAATTATATAGTCTATGGTTTTAACACAGCCCCAGCTTTCAACTTACAATGTATCAATGATGTCACTGAAATTAATCATGTCCTACATTATGTGAACATTTACATTATCTGTCAAGATCACAAACTAATCAAAGTTTATCTGTTAACCTCTCACTTAAACATCATTTGGACTGTGCAGAGGCTACTCGTACAAAGCTAAAGCTCTGTACATTCAGCAGAAAGTCAACAACTGATAATAGCTTACATCTTTGTATATACATGTATTTATCATGATGTGCAAATGTGCTTTAGAGTTCACAAAAGTATGGTTGCCCTGAGAGCTCACAACACTGCAACTTAAGAAAACATCTCTATATGTTTGACGACACATGCGTAGCATTTAGAAAATGTGCTGCAAAGACCCACAAACATTAAAAAAACGCGACGGAAATAGACCGCAATACAACGGAGGTGTTTCCAGAGACACTTAAAAGCGATGCACACCCTGACACGCTTGTTGTTGACGCAGATTTTGAGTCACAGCCCTATTAAGGTTCTCTTTCTGTCAGTGGTGTTGGGAAATGAGATAAAAGTAAGTGCTTTTGATTTATTTTAACATTATGATCGCATGATTAAGATATTAGCATACTGGCTAATTGCTAACATGTGCATCACTTTTAAGTGTCCTCTTGAAACTCTTCCTTTGTGTTGTGGTCGTTGCAGTGCATGTTCTTAATGCTGCGCAGGTGTTGTCAAATTGATGAAGACCCTTTCTTAATTTCCTTGTGTTTTGTCTTTTTGTGTTTGTTTTTTTAAGTTGCAGTGCTGTGAGCTTTCAGGGCCACCGTAAAAAAAAAACAGATTAGAGGACACAAGACTAAAGTTATGAAATGGAGCAGAATAGGTAAAAAGTGATGCAGAAAAATAGTTCAGAATGCATGACCAGAAACATCTAATAAAAATGTTGTTTTCAGGACATATATCCCGACATATTTTCCCTGTATCACCCCCCAAATTTTCCTTCAGAAGAAGCAGAGTTTGCTACTTCTTCTTTTAAAAGCAGCACGTAACACTGCAGAAAACTGACCACTGATCATCTGGTATCAAGAGACACCTGAGGGGACAGGTGAGCTTTGATTTCATCAGTCTGTAATGATGGAACAAGTATGTTTGAGCTCACTTAGTGACTGATTTTTATAGAAATCAATCAAAGAAATAGAGGGTTCATGTTTCATCTTTCATGGTTAATAAATGATGCTTGGTCATTTTCACCAAATCAAATGTGGCCCTCATTAGATAAGCGTTTCTACACCCCCTGATTTGAGCCAACAGACAAACTGCACGGTGGTAAACTCTTAAAGTTAAGTTCTGAAGTGCATGAAAGCATCCACAGACGTCCTTCACGTCTGGAAAATTCATCACTGAGTGAGATCCACCACAAAACGTCACTCACTTCTCACTTTGACTCACCACTCTGTTTTACAGGAGCTCTTAAAGACAGAGGCGGCCTCAGAGGAAATTAAAATCAGGAGCAGAAATATCAGAGGCTGCACTGAGGTCTGGAAGAGTTTTCCTCCTCAGTGATTTCCAGTCTCCTCAGGTGGATGTCAGGTCCCACACAAACACAATCACAGTGATTAGGCTCATTATCTGGAGTGTCTGTGGTACAGAGACAATCAGGGATGAACTCCTCTGATGAGGAGCATACTGGTGTTTGCATGAATCACAGCATCTCATTCAGCTGGCAGCTCTCTGAGGAGGACTATGAAGTGTATGCTTCCATTCTTCACATTCCTTCAGTCTGACATGATCTACTTATAACAACACATATGTCAGAGCACATGGGTGTCTGATGTATGGAGGGGAAAAAAGGATAGAAACTTACAGCTTAGTTAAATCACACAGGGGATTTTAATGCAGTCAGAGCCTTCTATTATAGATAAATAAATCAATATTAATAAAAAGGCCTCTGGAGTCCAAAAGTTTTCTCCTTGCTCGAAGCGTCTTGGCATGTGACAAGCTCATGGTTCCCTGCCAAAAATAAATTGCCTGAAATAGTACTAATGTCCGCTAAAGTCCTCAAGTGAGTCTACAAATGATGGTATAACCACTAAATTTTCAAAAGTCACTTTTTCAGACACTCTTTTATGACCTAAAGTTTATTAATATTGGAAAAAAAAACGGTTGCCACACTCATATTCATCAGTCCATTAAAAGGGGATCAAAATGCGGGTGTTTCATTTTAATGTTTCCATTCGTCCAGCTAGCGAAGGTTCCAGTTAACAGGCTCACATAAGAAACATGTTACCGTCAAAAGCGTGGAGTAAAGTTGAACGCAGCTGTTTGCTACGATGTCATCACGTTACATTACGCTGTAAATGCGCGAGGAGAAAACCCCATGCTGTCAAAACACAGCAAATACATAAAAGAAAGCTGCCTTACCTGATAAATTCACCTCCCAAGTGACTTTCCTCTTCGTGAGCAGCAACCTGTCAGGCGACAGGGACAGAGAGCGAACTCCGCAGAGAGGAATCTCCACCACACAACTTCCAACACTCACAGCAGCTCCTGCGCAAACTTTCCAACCGTCTCCTCTCTCGATTATTCCACACGAAAGGAAAAAGTTAGTCCTGCCGCTGTTTTGCTCTTCCTCAAAAAGTTACACCTCTTTGTTCGGGCAACTTTAGCTGTCCGCTGTGTCTCTGTTTGATGATGAATCTGGAGCAGAGCTGTGTGGTTGGTCACCGAGGAAATGATGTTTTAGGAACAAAAAGAGGCTCTTACTGACTCCTACAGGCGCGTCACAGCCCGGCCTGCATTACAAATTCAGAGAGCCCATAAAACCTTAAAGCAGTTTGATTTATTGAGATTAGTCACAGAGGTCAAACTTTGTTTTATTAATCTGGCAGTTATTAAAAGAAGCTTTCCACAGCTAACCACCAAGACCGAGTACATATTATGACACATTTCTTTCAGGGAAAATAAAAAGCTTCATGCGAAAAACTGCTCAACTCAAAATTAACACGTTTAAAGTGTTAAAGACATATATCAAAAGGAGTCTCAAATAATCAATAATCATCCAGGTGCCTCATTTTCCCCTCATTTATGGCCTTTAAATAGACAAGACAAGGCAAGCACATTTCAGCAACAAGGCGATTCAAAGTGCTTCACAGAGACTTACAAATAATCACTGAAAAGATCAGCAAAACACATTAAAAGAACACAACAATCACTCAAAATAAAACATTCAAGCAAAAATAATAATAACAATTAATTAATTAAAATAAAATAAAATGGCTAAAGGGAGGTTAAAAATATGTTCAAATGGATTTTAAATATTAAAAAAAGTTATAATACTTTCTGCATTGTTTTTACGCTTTCATTGGTGTTTACTGAGCCATCAGGCTTTTTTTCTACCATCTGTGTTATTAAAAGATTAGAGAGAATAAAGAGCCTATTGAAGAAAAATGTAGAGGCATTTATCCAACAGGCTCACTCAAGCTGTTCCTCTGGGATGATACTAAACGTTAGAATAAACTAAAGGCACTTAAAATTTGTAAGATAAGAGCACAGATGACGCAAAACATTGAAAGTTATAATACCAGCCAACAATGAAAAAGGGCTGAGATATTAAAAGAATAAAAAAATAAAGTCAAGGCATATTTAGACTCATTAATGTTCAGAATCACACACCACCATGCATGAAAATCCAGTTGACCTCCTTACCTGTGGTCTATGACAATCGTTCCCAAAGTGCTGGATGAAACCCACAGTGGGTCTCAAGACACCAAAGAGAGGAGTGTTTTATCCATTATTCTAAAATGATTAAAGCAGGTCTTATTTAACTTTAAAGCCAAGCTGTGCATTTATTTTGAAGCAAATAGAGAGCAAATCTTCTATTTAACACTGTGAGATGATGTATTTATTTGTAGTTAAGTAGCACTATTGCTGAAAGATGACAACAATCAAACTTTGTAAACTCAGTTTGTAGTTTAGTGTCCAGAGGGTGAGCAGACTATCTGTTAAGTGTTACTCACAGCCCGGTGCTCTGAGACGTGTCTGTAATGTGTAATGCTTGTAAATCCTGGATACATCCTATCGTTTCTGCAGAGAAAAAGACAGATCTCTATTCTCACTGCTAAACTTTGCCCGCCAGTGTAATGTTGTCAGAAGGACTTTCAGCCTCTGTGCCATAAATCAGGACCAGGACAGGGAAACTAAGAAATAACCATTAAAAAAACCATGGATCAGGCTCAGGCATATATGTAGAGATGAGCCTTTTTCTAGATTACTTGAAAAGTCCTCACAGGGACTTTACATTAAAAAAAAAAAAAATAATCGCAAAATAAAAATAGCCATCAATTTTCTTCTTTTTTTGTCATATGACCTCTGAGGTTATAAGATCAGATCAGTATTGTAGTCAGGTCACCATAGTTCCAGTCTGAATCAAGCCCCAAGTCCTCAGTGTTTGAGCCCGAGTCGAGTCCAAGTCACCAAAAAACAATTCGAGTCAAATCCGAGTCACCAAAGAAAAAAAATCTTAGTTGAGTCCTCCTCATCTGAGTCGAGTCCAGGTCGAGACCTCAGTACCTTAGCCCAAGTTTCTGGAAAAGTCCCCAAAGCAGGACACAGGAAACTCACTCAGTGGAACTTTAGTACCTGACTTCAAAATAATATAACAAGAAATGCAAGGGGGGAAAAACATTTTAAAGTGATCCCAGGGAATTAAAAGCAGAACAAAAACAACCACAGAGTACACTGAATTATAGCCTCTTATTCAAGCCTCTCCTGTGTCATTCAGGTGCTTTTCAAATAATCATCATCTGATGGTTTTCTTATTTTTCAAAGAGCACAAGGACAAAGTGTCCGCCTGCGCTCCTTTAGTTCATTTATTGTTCATCTCTACATGTTCCCTGCTGTCATGGCAGCACTGACTATTACGAGGACAAATCAAAAAGACATGATCTTTAAGTGCACAAGCTGTTCCTGTGACTGAGGGGAACATTTGGGTGGAGAGCAGATGTGTTGTGTTTTTAAACTTTGTTATGACAGCACTTAAAAGCTCCTGACTGAACCGACCATTCACTTTGTTGTTTATGAGACTGGTGGTAAAAGTTCATATGACAGTAATTCTATATTCCAGAAGCTCTTGATGTTTTTTTTTTTCCTTTTGTTTTTTTTGAGTATGTTGTCTTTATTTGAATGCTTTTTTGTGTGGGTAAACCTGATAATTTTACATTCAGTAGACAAATATTGTACTTTGACTCCACAATATTTCTATAAATGTTCTCATTAATTCAAACTTTCTTTATCTGAGTCTTTTCTTTGATTTTCCAAAATCTGATAACAAAGACTACACAAACATCATCAAGTAAACAAACAAAAAAATAAAATAAAAAAATACAAAAACTCCAACTTGAAATGAGTTTTTATTCTATGGTTGATCGGTCAAACTTTCTGTTGTTTTAATTCTATTTTATTCTGTTCTTTTGAGCTCAGGATGCCCAAAAGACCCCATCCAAGGTGGTGGCTACAAAGTCTGTCTCATGTTATTTTAAAGCCATATATATATATACATATATATATATATATATATATATACATATATATATATATATATATATATATATATATATATATATGCCAGATTATTTGCACAGCTTTGTGGTACTTTGACCAACGCCTTGAGTTCTAAGTATTATATTCTTCAAGATTTCCTCTTGTGTTTTACCTGCTCCTGACTGCCATTGTCCTTCCTTTTTTTCCAGTGCCACCCCAAACCTCCTGCAACTCTGCTCAAGTTCTGCCACATTCTCTGAATTTACTCAGCCTCACCCCTGTTCTTTTTAAATCACTTTTCATCACTGACTCTGGATTCCTGCCTCACATCTAACATTTTGTTCAGTAAAAGCTTTAAACCTGCTTCCTTGCCTCTGCTGTGCTCCTGGGTCTTAGACCAGCTACCAGTTGTTAAAACTGTAACAACACAGAGAACACCGCTATGACTTTAGTTACTTTTTGGCTTATGAGAAGTTGTTTTGGTCCGACACAGCCCTCTAACACCCCCATTATTGTTGAAAACGGTTGTCTAGAGGAGCACTTGCGGTGATCATGTCCGTGTCCTCGTGCACAAAGTGTACCATGATGAAGCACACCTCTCCAAAGTGTGCCAAAGAAGGGAAGTGAACCATCCTTGAGCATGGTATACTTGTGGTCACATTGGACAAACGGAGTGGACTGTGACCGCGCTCTTCCTGAAAGTCAATAACCACTGTGAAATGGTTTTAACCAATCAGAATCAAACATCCTTCACAGCTGGAAGATAAGTAAGAATGCTGGGTAATAAACTTAACGCCGCAGAAGGTACACCCATGTATTCATGACTGCACTCACACACTGTAAAAAGTGTAAAATGTATTGGGATTTTTTTATAAGTTGGCTGAATGCTTAAGTGTTTCTCATGGAACCCATCTGGTGACATCTGGGTAAAAAAAATCCAGGAATTTTAAACACTTATTTCCAATCAACTCCATTTCATCTCCATGCCCAGACTTTAGCTGCTTTCAGCTCTAGTCAAGCATTTAAGTGTTCATCTAAAACAACATCTGTCTTTCAACAAACTCCAGTTTGCACACAAACTTTTTAATCTACTTTCTAGTCTACTCAGTTACACTAACACATATGTTCAATCAAGAGTTTTTTGCTTTTCCCTCCAGTTATGTGCACTCTGCTTTTCTCTCTCACCCCCAGAGTCGCTCTCTTTCAGATGTAATTTTATACATTTTTAAAGAACACTGAAAACCTGCTTCCACACAGGATGTTGTGTAATCACTGTTAGTGTATTGGCAGTGGAACCATCTGTTAACATATAATCGATGGAACTGGTGTTAATGTCTCAGAAGCTTTTAGATGTGTGTGTGTGCACATGTGTTTGTGTAAGTGTGTGCAAGCTGGAGTTACATCATTGCAGGATGTGTGTTCACAACTCACAGACTTCTTTAAAGCTGTTACACATTAGCGTTGTACATCTGCTCAGTCATTATAATCCTGTCTTTACATGTTTAGAGAGCAACTAAAGCATAAATAAAGAGTCTCTGCTGGGTGGTGATTGGCAATGACTATTTCATGGCCAGAGAAATAATGTGAGGAGGATCTTTACACTGCAAAATCCAAAATCTAAGCAAGTGTTTATGTCTTATTTTTTAGTAAAAATCTTCTTTTTTGACTTAATATGAGCCACATTCACCTGACAAGTCCAGAAAATGTCTCATTCCAAGAAGGGTATCAACAAAATTAATGCCTGAATTTTTTTTATTTTTTATTTTTTTTTGTAAAGAATAAACAAATCTGTCAACAAGGTATGCAATTTGACTTGTTTGGTTCCTTGAATTAAGACATTATTCTGAGGGGTGTGGCTTTCGAAGACCTTATTTCCCGCTTCACATAATGATCAAATAATGCAGTGAGCTTTCCCATTCATATAAACTGATTGTGCATTATAGCATATGAACGTTACAAGGACAGAGTTTGTTTTGTCTTAGAGCAAGTTAAAAGAGCATAAGATAGGAAAAATAACACCTAGGTGACTGTGCAGGTCCCTGTTGAGAACATTTAAACAGTGAAAAAGTGAAATAACTAAGAAGATTTTCTTAATCATCACATATGTTTGAATATTTAAATATCTATTTGTTATGAATTCCATGGGTTTACTGGGTTTGTCACGTTTTTTATACAGTCTATGATCTAGCACCAGTACTCCTACTTCTGGCTTGTTGAATGGTATCAAAGGCAATGTTGGGAATCAGATTTAGATACACTTTTTGTTATTCTGGTTAAAATTATCTTTATGTTCATGGAAATTAATGCCTGATGTGTTCTTAAAATAGAGTGAGAGGGGGTGTCGTTTTGGAGAAACTCCAAGTATGGGAGCGTGGGGGCTGAATGGAGTCCTGAGGAGATGATACATTCAAATTCATGCTAGTTTTCAACGACTATCAACCCTGCCTTTAATTCTAATGAGACATATTTAAAAATGAGACATAAACATGTGGTTAGATTTGAGTTTTTGCAGTGTAGTTTGGCTTTATTAATCAAGTTGTGTACTGACACTGAAGACTGTTCCCTCTGTCTCTCCTTCCAGTCCATTGTCTCCCTGCAGCCCGCTGTGCCAGAAAAGGATTTGCTCCATTCCCCCATTCTTCTTGGATTCTAGCAAACAACTGATGAAGTCTTTGGGATGCAGAGGATTTAGTTTTAATAGGTTTTATCCATCATGTAATTGCTTCCCCCCCTGCTGGAACAGCATCTCATCAGCTTATATGGAGTGAACGGGAATCACTGCAGCTTCCAAACATTCCCAG
The DNA here is from genome assembly GCA_030710495.1 of Labroides dimidiatus. Taxonomy (NCBI): domain Eukaryota; kingdom Metazoa; phylum Chordata; class Actinopteri; order Labriformes; family Labridae; genus Labroides; species Labroides dimidiatus. The sequence continues at coordinate 7,709,860 of CM061147.1, forward strand.
TCTTGGGTGTGTTCAGGAATTCTTATGAGTCAGTAAGGACAACTCAGAGTTATGCTCCATGCATTCCCCTGTTCTCTCAAACAGCGACAGGGGGATGAAGGTCATGTGGGAGTGTGTCAAAAGAAAACAAAACTGATGACTTGATATCACATCCAGAAATTGCATCACAGCAGGAGCCGTAATACCATTCATCCTCTCCTCTCAGCAGCACGATGAACACCAGAGAGCAGCCCAGGTGGAGCACGCCAGGTTAATGACTTAATATCCAGCATGGGATGCACCTGGAAGAGCGCCAGACCTGCACTAATTACAGTACCTGCTCGCCCGTGATGATCAGCGAAGCCTGTCAAACATTTCTCTCCCACTACAAACAAAGATGAACACACACTGAAGCATGCTGGGGGGAAAAAAGGATCCTAGAAAAAGAAACTCAGTAAATGGATTGCTCTGCTCACTGATGCGAGTCTTAAGTTAAAAGTTTTCCAAATTGTGGTGCGGTGTCTTCAAACTTATTTACAGGTTCCTGAGCTGTAGTTTAGGACAGGTGGTGAGAGACTTTAAAAAAAACAGGGAAAGACTTTTGTCCGATCGTATCATTATCATTATGAAACATGGCTTGTGTGGCCTCAGTTGGAGCAGCAGCATCTGTAATCCCAAAGCGGCAGGATCTGAAAAATGACGCCTATGTGGAAGTGCTTAAAGCCGCAGTTCATTGAAGGTTCACTGCAAAACGACCAGAAACCACATATATACCAAGCCAAAAAACCAGACTTTTCCAGCATTAAAAACATGTTTACAGCCTGATTAAAAAACAGCTTGGCCCTGAATAGTTAATTTCTCTATCAGCACACACTGTTCTCGTTTGGCTTTACTAACAATGTTTCTATTTAAAAACACATACCAGTACAAAATCTTTGGGTTCTTTCAGTAATCTAAGACAGACCTTAAAGTTATACTGTTAGTTTGCCTCTGTGTGGGTCACAAGTTTCACCTCATGGATATGAGAGGTTTTTTTCCCCTCATGTTGTCTCTCACAGTTCACCACTGATGGGTCTCTGGTGCCTCAGATACACTCTGATGGTCTGTAAGTGTAGCTCATTAACTTAAAGTGAGACTTGCTCTAATCAGGTTGTGTTTGTTGATGTAGCTGCTGAGTCCTCTGTGGGGCCCAGTGGTTGATACAGGTGTAAGATTTTTCTTTCAGGTCTGCCGGGGCACAGACAGGAGCAACGACGACCCTGCATGAACTGATCTTTAACATTTGACTTTTCAGTCTACCAAAGTCACAAAGCTCTGAGGTTTGAATTGCTGCTACTGGGAGGATATGAGGCAGCTTCTACTAACTCAAAAGCACTGGACTTTTGTGGATTATTGGTAGAATGTAATCTCTGTGTGTCTTTGTGTCTGATTGCTTGGTTATTTTTTTTTTTTGATTGAAAAATAACTCTCCTGAAACTTGCAATCTCAGGTCTTAAAAATTGAAGCCAAGGCAGAGAGTATGAAGCACTTTGTCCCGGCAATGTGCCAGGCTTTTGAGAAAAATAAAACAAACAAACAAACAAAATAAAACAAACAAAAAACAACAACAACAACAACAACTGAAGAATGAAATATTAGGAAAATAAATCAAAAAGGCTTCTGACAGCTGATGAAAAGCTCATGAAACACAGGGGTTAACCGTAGTAAATCAAATCAGACTCTTCACAACAGACCATCACTGGCCGACACCGGTTGCATTGTTTAAAAGTGTATCAAATATCGAGCTACGAGGGTTAAGACTGCTACTGTACAGTTCATGTTGGGTCATCTTTTGGTTTCTTATGGAGCTGTAGAACTGTTCTTCAACCCTGTTTCCCATACTTCCCAGGTCAAAGGTCACCAGTGTTTTCATGTTCCTCAAGTGTCCACTTAAAGCTTCCTCTAGGCACCAAAGAAACCCTGAATCTGACCCATGATGCTTGTTTGTTTTGCAGAATGTAATGTGTTGACAGTATGCTGAGTCATTTATTTATTGGGTCAGACTGTGCAAGAATTACATATTATATATATGAGTTTTTATTCCGTTCAAGCCAGGTGTGGATGTTACTAATTACATTTACTACAGTTACTTTAACTGAGTAGCTTTTTGGTGTGTGGTGTGGTGTCGTTCTTTTTTAAAAGTAAATGTTAAAAGCAGAACTTTAACTTGTATTTGAGAATTGTTGGTGTGAAGTTTTGTACTATATTGTACATCATATCAGTCACTGAGTAATAAACCCAAAAGGGATCCAAGCTGTCCATCAACAGTGTGACTGCAGCTGATTGGCTGACATCTCTGGTCCAATGATCAGGTGAACTAACACAAAGGAAGAGGAGAAGAACATGCTGCTCATGCTGAAATCACAACAATAACTTTCATAGGTTGGTCCTTCAGGTCAGTAACTGCTCAGAGAAACATGGATTTGATGAAGCTGAAACCTCTTTCTAACCACAGTCAGGTCAGTTCATGTCTCGTCAGTTTTGTTCAGTTTGCATCTTTTAATCAGTGTTGTCCTTCATTTTTGTCATGACTGGTTTTATTTTGTAGTCACGTTGTTTCAGGTCACTTCTCTTCCTGCCCTGGTGTTTTCCCGCCCCTGTGATTGTCTTCCCAGCCTCTGATTGTTTCCACCTGTGCCCCATTTACCTCATGTATTTAAGTCTGCGTCTTCCCCTGTCCTGGGTCCGATCGCCTTCTCATGCTCATGTTGTGAAATGTTTCTGTCAAGCCAATCTAGACCAAGTCTGCTGTTTTAGTTTGAGAGTTTAGAACTTGATCCATGCAGTTTCTTTGTTCATTTGTTCTCCAGCTTAGTTGTGATTTTGTGTTGATTCCTTTGTCTAGTTTTTACTCTAGCTTAAAGCTGTGATTTTGTGTTCAAACTTTTGTCAAGCCTTTCTTATACCTCCCAGCTCGAAGCCGTGATTTTGTTTTGATACTTTTATTGATCTTCATTATGGAGTTTTTTTTTTAAGTCTCCTTTTTTTGTGAGAGTTGTGCTTCTGGGTCCTCTCTGCCAACCTTGTCAGGTTTAATGTGAGCCTGAACCTGATTCTGATCTGATCATTAGGGTGTGTGACAAAGTGCAAAAAAAAAAAAAAAAAAAAAAAAAGAAGAAACTCCAATTTTCAGGAACTTCAAACTTAAATATGACTTGTTCTCACATTAATGCACTCCTCTTGGTTAAACTCAACTATTAGCACAGAAAGCCTTGATAACAATTTAAATGAGTTATATTAAAGAAATGAACTTAATGTATTTCATTATTATTATTATTATTATTATTATTAATAATAATAATAATAATAATAATAATAATAATAATAATAATAATAATAATAATAATAATAATTTGTAAACCTTTATTTAACAAGGTTGGGGACTGAGAACAACAAGAGGTCCCGAGAGTGCAAAAAATACTGTCCAGTACTTCTCTGCATGATAAAAAAACATAAAAAGAGGTAAAGCAGACCAAGAATTGCAAAAAGAATCACAAGAATCAATAAAGGTGTAACTTTGTGTTTCTTAACCTTTGTTTTTGGGGTTTTCTCAAAACCCTAGGAGGAGAAGAAGGACAAAATTTTGTCCGGAAGATGAAGATGAAGCAAAATGAAACGAACGGAAGAACAATAGCAAAGCTATGGGGGAGGGTGGCTCATGCGAAGCCCGAGCCTCTTACAAAGTAGAAGAACAATATGTTGAAATGCTGAATCAACTGTCAACATAATAAACCTCAAGGATGCATGGTGGGCAGTATCAGCCATATGTAAACACTGTGCAGAGGTGAGCATGTACAAAAGATCACCATAATCTAAAGCGGGTATAAAAAAAGTTGCAGCCACAAGAAGTTTTTCTTTTAACATTTAAAGGAAAACAGCACAATAAAAAAAACCCAGTTTCAGCCTCGGCTTTTCACAAGACAGCACATGTGATTTATAATTTAAGGAGTCATCAATCAGTGTACTCAGGTCTGTAACAGTGCACAACCTTAATCTCCTTTCCATCCACAGTACAAAGCACAGGAACATTGTGTGGCCTGGTCTTTGGTCTAAACAGTTGTTCCAGGTTGTTAACACCTCTGTTACTGTTGCACAGTTGGGCATTTCACTGTGAGCTCCAAGGAGGTTCACTTGGTTTTTGGAGACAGCATCAAGTGGACACTCGAATGACTACATATTGTATTGACTTCTTTAATCATAGGTTCAAGCTTGTTATGAATGTAACCTCAAACCACAGAGCTGGCTAAAAATTTCAAACCCCTCAGCTACACCAACTGATGCTAACAGAAGTGTCATTACTTGCAATCTAGTATCAGAAGGCCAGCATAAGTCCTAAAAGGTTCCAAAAGATTGTAAAAATTGGGACACTTTCCCTTTAAGTGTTATTACTATCACTTTGGGTTAACAATCTCAACTCTTTACCCACATGACCTTGATCAGACAAGACTGTGTGTGACAAAGCCAAGGATCAAAGCCTGAGAGAAACCCCATTATTAATTATTCACTGAGCTTTCTGCTACTGTTACACCTCTGCTGTCTGAACCGACGCCCTTCAAACAACTGGTCTGTGTCTGCAGCTCAGTATCACGCAACATACTCACACATGGAAGAGCATAACAACAAAAGAGCTGTCTGCCTTCACCCATCGCTGCAGGATGGCGTGCAAATCAATGACTCCTCAGCCCTGAAGATTTCCTGCAGATAGTGATAGGAGCTGGACAAAAGAGCACAGCTGGGCTCAGGGCACATACAGCTCTCCAACACAGTGTGCGATAATGAGCTCCCCAACAGTGTCATTGTGTGACAAATGAACCCAGGCTTGAATAATACCAGATACATCATCCCAAGCTACACACACACACACACACACGCACACACACACGCACGCACACACACACACACACACACGCACACACACACACACACACACACACACACACACACACACACACACACACACACACACATACAATATACAAATGTCAATTCATAAAAATAGAAGTGATTGCATTTCTTTCATTCTTTATGCTCTGTTTCCTCCGTCTCCCCCTGTCAGAGCTCTCCTCTCAGGGAGTGTCCAGGGTTTTCCCTAGTACTTAAACCTTTACACTAACTGTTGATTGCAGGGTGGAAAGGGCTTGAGTTTTACGGCTCTACATCCCAACAGGGACCTCTCCGTGGCAGCTCATAAAATATCCTAAATAGTTTTGCTCATATTAGATTACATGCTGCATTTCCCACCTTTAAAACATCCAGCAGCCTGTGAACAAAGAGGCTCTATGCTTCCAGTCGACACTCCCTCTGTGGGAGGCTACTTTAAAAGCTATTACTGTGATACACATCACTCATCCCAGTCACAAATAAAGCCTGAGGTAATCGAAAATTGTGGCCTTTTATCTTTTATATGCCTGTGGCCTTCAAAACATGTGCAATAGACATTTACCAACCAATCTTTTTTTTAACAGGGACAGTAAAGGCTGACTCATAGCAGCTTCCAAATCAACAATAAATGAGGACAAAAACAAAAAAATGGTTTCACTAATCTTCTGAACACATTCACAATCTTTTCTCCCTCAATCCCACATACACAGTTTTCTCTTATTTTGTATTAGACCTTAAAGACTCTGTAAGGACTCTCCATTTGGCATAAACTACAGTGACACCTGTGGTTGGAAGTGGTAGTGTTTTTGTGATATAAAGAGACTGTTTCCCATGAGCACTGTCATCCATTAACATGTGACTCTAGCAAAAGTGTACTTTTGATTTTAAACAAATTTAACACTTCTATTCTCTGTTCATGATAACTTTTTGCAGGATTCAAAGCGACAACTAGAAGCATTCATTTTAGTTACATAGGTCTTTTGTTAGAACCTCACCAAGAAGAGTAAACATAACTCCGCTCATCGTTCTGTTGATAGACTCAAGTTAAAACAGATCACTGCAGTACAACTGCTGCATGTCAGTTTGAATGAACATTATCACAAACCAGTTAACCCGTGTTTTAGCCTGTGCTCTATCACTCTGTTTAGCTTTCGTCTGGTCTTCAGTCCTTTTTCTTTTTTAAACTCCAGCTCCACTGTCAAACACTCAATACTTTTCTTAAAGACTGTCTTCTCATGGCTAAATTTTGCTGGACTACATGTTGTCAAATTGACCTTTGGTTTATGTGCCATAAATGGGTTTATGTTCTCCAGGGAAAATCTGATCCAATCACAGATACTAAGAAATCTAACTTTAAATCGTGGATTGTGAACAGACAACTATATTAAAGTGAGACTAATGATCAAAATTAGTATCTTTTATTCTTTGCCAAAAGTGTAATTTTTCAAAGATAAGAAAATGTTTTTAATTAATCTGACTGCATGCCTATCTTACCCATTTCTGCGCCGATCGTTGGTGGTGAAGTATGAACAGGAGACAGCCAAGTTCTCAGCTGAGTTTCAATTTATTTCACAATAAGTCAAGAATGTGCAGTTACAGAGTCTCCGGATTTAAATTACCTTTCCCTGACAAGCAGACAGAATCTGGGTCATTTCACAAAGTCTGAACCCCGTCTATCCTTCTCTGAACCCTTTTAAAGCTAATTTTTTTTTTTCTGAATTCTTGGATGGATCACTTAAGGTGCTGTCGATTCTCCATTGGCTGTTAGATGTCCATGTGTCATTTTCTCCTTGTCTCCAAGCACACTCAGCTGCATGTTATCTGTGTTTTCAGCCTGGCCTGGGTGGGTCACCATCTGTCGAGGAACTGTCAAAAATCAACATGCTACCTACTCCCTATTTCGCTTTCACACCATTCCTTATTTGAAGTTGCTTATCTGACTCCCAAGGCCACAAGTTTCTGTTTTCACCACACTCAAAGGTCAAGCTCTCAAACTCTTAATATTAGCAGTTCAAACATATTCATACAGATACAAAAGATATCATTACAGATAGATGTTATTATCAAAATACATATGTACCAGCTAATTATTCTAACACTATTAAAAAAACGTCACATATGTATGAAAGATGATTAGGGAAATATCAAACAGAAAACCAGAGAGATCTTACAACAGAACGCTTTTTTTAAATGAGATTGTACATTTTCAAAGGAGATAGTCGTAAATTTGGAGCTTAACAAAAATCCCAGAATATTGCAATAAAAACTCAAAAATCAGAGAAATAAATCTAAATGAACGTGAATCAAGTGACAATGTAATGTGAAAACAGCTGCTTTACAGACTGTGAATAATCTGTGTCTAAAATTAGATCTCGGGGGATATGACGAGAGCAGCCAGCTGTCTGCACCAAACAGAGGAACGTAACACTTAAACTTATCAGCTGAGGACAAACCCCGGCTGCAGAAGCATGAACAGGTTGCCTTTCAGACGGCTCTTCTTCAAAATAAATTCCATTTTTTGCATCATACTTTCAGAATGGTGATTCCTGTCATAACGTGGTGTTGATGCACATTAAGATGGTCAGTCGATTATGAAGCTTGTGCTCAAGCAGAACTACACATGCTCCACATTTCCAATTTTCTATAACAATAGACTGAAATTATGACTTTTTCATATATTGATGATCTTATTCTTAGAACATGAGAATTCTGTTCTCAGAAATGTGTGAGTTTGGTCTTGAATATGTTCTAGTTCCACCATCTCAGAGTCTTCAGAATAATAACACAACGTGTTTCTTGTGGCCATATGTATGTGTGTACTCATACAAGAAATCTAACTGCAGCCAGCTTCGCTGAGGAGGCCAGCGAGCATAAAATATTGATTATGAAAGTAAGCCTTCTGTGACAACGACTCAAGCTACAACTTCCATAGTGATAAATGTGTTGAATACAAAACATTTCTTTGCTTCTCCTCAAATTATAACCAACCTTAAAACGTGGCTGCTGCAGGACATGGGAAGATTTGTAAATAAATGTTCTGTATGGGCGACTGTGGATCAGTGGTAGAGTTGTCGTCTCTCAATCGGAAGGTTGAGGGATCAATTCCCAACTCCTGCAGTCACATGTCGAAGTGTCCTTGAGCGAGACGCTGAACCCCAAATTGCTCCCACTGTTGGTCAGTGGTGTGTGAATGGGTATGAATCCATTAGGTAAAAACTGATGGTTCCAAGAATAGAACTTCCTCCCATCAGTGTGTGAATGTGGTGTGGATGGGTAAAAGAGGCTAGCAGTGTAAAGCACTTTGAGTGGTCAGAAAGACTAGAAAAGCACTGTATAAGTACTGGTCCATTTACCATTCTGAATTAATATGTAATTTTTAAAATTTCCTTTATCTTGTTTATTCAAACAGGTCAAATGAAAAAAATAGTAAAAATATACAAAGTAATTAGGCAAAAAACAGAAACAGAAAAACATTTAAAGAGACAATTCTATAATGGTATAGCTTATCATACCTTGTTTGAATGGGTAAAAGATGAAGTTAATAAAACTTATCTAGTCCTACCCCTGTTCCCTAATCCTGAAACAGAGCTCAGACATGGTCAGGGTTCCTCATCCTGCTGTGGCAATTTTTTTTCTCCTCAAATATGAGTCCAGACTTTGACTTGACTCCATCTGTGAGTCATTGTCTGATTGCATTGGTATGTTTTCGAAAACTCTCTGCACAATCAAATCATCCGATGTATCTGCATCATTTTAAGTCCTCCTCTGTCAAGACAAAACACTGAAACTCATCCAGTTTTCACAAATACCTCCATTCCAGAGCTTACTCAGTTCGTCTTCAGGATCAGAGTGCCTTTGCTGTTGAATTTAATTTGGAAATTCAAGATGCCTCTTCACTTTTTTCATCAATAACGTAAAGCCTCTGTGTGTGTCTACAGCCCTGAAGATGCGTGCCCTGAAACAGGTATTTCTGTTCTTATGAGGGAAAAGGGGCACCAGCCTTTAGCTGTGGGGATGTCGCTTCTATCAGTTAAAGATCACAAGTGTGAAGAAGTCTGTGGTTTAAGAAAACCTCATTAATCTGTTTCTCTCTGACTTTTCTTTGAAGAGCTAATTCAAAAAAAAAAAAAAAAATCTCCAGAAGACATCACTGAATGAGGCCCAGTGACGCAGCTTGTGATTAGTTTCTAGCTCATTTCTCTGGCAGCCTCCAGGTCCAACTGAGAGGTCAAGGACTTGGATCACAAACTGCTGATAAATTCTTCACCAAGCCGCATGATTAGGCAAAAAAAGATTTGCTGCAGCTGCTCCTGGCTTCCTTTCTACCATTGACCTGTTCCATCCTGTGTTTGGTTTCCATCAGCCCACTGGCCACCTGCTCCGGTCCTGTGTCATGGAGCCAACTCTGCCGAACAGCGTGAAGACAGAGGGGTGTGATACTGCCATCCCTGAAGACGTTATCATTATTTCAAGAAGAGAAAAAAGTAAACAAGTTACTTTTAGTCAAAGTAAAAAGTCAAGTCAGGCCTCTATTCATAGTGTTGAAGCAGCAGGACTGTTTGAAACGTTGACCTTTTTAACAGCACACTGATGTAAAAAGTACTGTGCCAAAAGCATTTATTCATGATGAAAGCAAAAGTCTCCCCATTGCACAAACTGGTGCCAAAGAACTTCATCTTTTTGTCAGCACAACAACAATGGCTGATGATTATGAATTTCCAAGTGGCAACCTCTGGTCTGAAACTATGAGACAATGCAAAAGTACCAAAAGTTGCAGTTCATCGAGTGTCCACTTGAGGCTGGCTGCAGAAAGAACCACAAGTCACAAACACACCAAGCAAGAAAAACAAAACAAAACAAAACAAAAAAAAAAACCCAAAACAAAACAGTGCACTTTTATTTCACAGCTGGCGCACTCCAAACAGGCAAAACGCTGAGTGTGGAACTCTGGACACTTCTCACTCAACGGTAGCAATATTGATTGCGTAGAGGAAGGGCGGGAATGAATCAAATGATGTTTGATGGACGTAATCAGTGAATAGCAGTGGAACACCTTTGTATTGTTGTGAAATGTGATTGTAGTTTCTTCCAAGTGCGAAGCTGCAGTGTTTGATTTGGCAGAACACTACTCAGTAAGATTTTGTGAACTGTTCCAGTTAGTGCAGAATGTGCACAGTGCACCTTATGTTAATGCACAGCATCAATTTCAGAAACAGACAGGTGATGTTTGTGTTGTTGTACATGGAGATTTATTAGACAGTCTATGTGAATTATGTACGAACACAGTCTCTGTGACGTCAACTATCTGTATCTGGAACAGAATAATAAAGCCTATCTTTGGCAGGGGGCCATAGTGGAATTACTGGCTTCAAGCCTCCTCACTAACAGCTTCACTGTCAGTGTGTGTCGTTACAGAAAATTGGCTATTCAGACCCTAACTGTTTTTTGAACCAGATTGTGAATATGTTTTTTTTAATGCTGTAAAAGCCAGTTTTTGTTGTTGTTGTTGTTGTTGTTGCTGTTGTTGTTTCTTTGCTTGGTGTGTATATAGTGTCTGGTCTTTCTGCAGCCAGCCTCAACAGACACTCAATGAACTGCAGCCTTTATCATTTCTGCATAGGTTTTTATTTTCAGAACTTGCAGCTCAGTCATTTTTCAGCATCATCTAAAATCTTTCTCAAAAACAAGTCCCTTAGAGATTTGTAAGAGTTTTTTATTGGTACTTTCACTGGTTGGCAGTTTGAATTTCCATGTTAAAAAAGGGACCTTCTATTTTAATATCATTTAGGATCACTGACAACTACTGGCAACATTTACCATTTTTTATTTAACGCTGATATTTAACGTGAAACAGTTATTTGTTTCTAACATCAAGATTTACCATTGAACATTTAGATTTTGATTTGATATTTATATTTAACAATAATATCCTAACCAGGATTAACAAAAGTTAATTTGAAAAAGATAATGTTATCTGAAAGATAAAAGATAATGCCCTTCACTCTGGGAACAAAGTGTCAGACGCAAAAATGAGATACAAAGACCCACACTTTGTTTTGAACCTGGCTGCAAACACTAGAGTTCCCATATAATGATATTTATAGCTGTTTACAATATGTCCTGATGACCTCCTGAGCAGAGCTGCATTTATCTGCAGACTGAATTTTGCCTGTCTGGGAGACACCAAAGCAGAAAGATGCAGCCAGAAGAACCTGCTTCAATTCAAGAGAAAGGACTACTGCTTTATGGAAGTGTTTTTTTTTCTTCTTCGTTTAATAACCCTAATTAAGACTTGTTCTTGCTGTGAGTTTGTATTTGAGTCTCTCTCTTGAGTTTCTAGGAGCAGCGGAAAAATTGTTTACTTTTTTGACCCCCTCTGATTACCTGCACGTAAAATCCTTTAGAGTGTATCCCAATATTTATTGAATGCAAACAAACCCAATCAGACTGTTAAATATGGATATTCAGAAGGAAGGTGGAGAAATTCAGCATAACAGGATTTCTTTCTGGGGAGAAGCTCCCGAGGAGCTCTCTGCCACTGCTAAATATGAGTGAGCGTGAGCCAGTGTTGTTGTGGAGCTGAGTTTGTCTGCTGATAATCCTCTGCAGGCTTTTGCAGCGTAGTAAAACACCTCTCTACAAACTGCAGTAAAAACACTGAGACCTTTGTGAATGCTTGTTGAGCAATTTTCTGACCTGCTGACAGAGACAGGGAACATCCATGGCTCTTTGTTCTGCTTATTACTGGGGTGATTCCAGGGGAGTGTCTGTTTCACGGGTTATTGGCACACTGAAACACTGCAGTGAAATCGACCGACTGTGAGTGAGCGCAGACTGAAGGAAAGGCACCATCTCGAGGTATCTATTTCCCCACAGCAGCTCTGTGTATGAAGAGTATGAATTACATGTAAGAGGCAGAGATATTGAGCCAGGTGTGATCATCCAAAGCAATTCTGGGGTCTATGGAATATAACACTCTATTTTATGGCAGACAACAGTTTGGAAAAGTAGCTGTGACCATCCAAACTTCAAACACAGATGGTTTAACGCTTCATATAGTTTAGATGTGAAATACAAGGGAAGTTAAAAATATAATACCTTAGACTTAAATAAAGTCTGCTTTAACTGCTGAAATCTTTCAAATCATTAGGGTTTTTTATGTTATCGGTTTGGTTTATTCTATGTATGCAGGGTTTAGAGAAAACTAGGTGCTGTTTCTAAAGCCTTATGTATTATTTACTTGTTTATTTGACAGGTAAAAATGCATGAAACATTGTTCTATAAAATATAAAAAGTAGATGCTGTTCAGGTCTTGAGTTATGGCTAATTTCCAACCCCTGTCCCTTGTATGGCTTCCAAGATTAAAACAGAGTTTGATGATGATACATCCAGTAAATATAGGATCAAAACAGAATGTTGGACTTAAAAAGAAAATGAAGACCAGCATCTGTCAGTGTTTTAGTTTCAGATGATTATAAATTCCATAGTTTGATACCTCTCTTTGAAATATATGACTGACCAAATGTTGGAACATGACCTGAATTATTTCGGAATGATTAAGAATCAATAAAGAACTCGGGCACATTTTTAGTATGCCTCTCCTTTGATAGAATCAGTGAGATTCTGTTGGAAACAGTACACATTTCAGAAAATACAAGGGCCCATTTTTTTTGTGAATTTATTATAAAGTGCAGTTTTGTTTGTTCTCACTGAGATTTGTTCCTCAGGGTTTTGTTTTAGGGGCAGTGAAACAGCAGTTGGATGAAGTTGGCCAAAAACATCTCATGTTTTATGACTTCTGGTGATCCACTGTAAGTACGTGCTTGAACAGTTCAAGACTCAGACCTGGTGTGGGATTTGAGCATACCCTCCATCAACGTTTCAACTGATAAATGCCAATCTCTGTGTAGGTATGAGTATACACCCATTTCTTGGTCATACACATGTTCGATAAATGAGGGCCAATGTTTCCCAGAAGCCTAAACCTGAGAGGACCTGCTGAGGTTGCTTGAAAAAATGGAAGGTCACTTAACATTAGGGCCAAGTACAAGATTTGATAATCAGTTGATTATTTACTTCTGGACCCAGACAAGTATGTAAAGATACCTTCTCCATGACTGATGACATAGACCTACAGCTCATTCAGTGTTACTGTAAACCATCCATAAAATGTTATACAAATGGTTTTTTAAGATAGTGCTGATAATCAGATTTAGATGTCCCCATGGCAACTAATGCATGATGTGTTCTTATAATAGACCGCAAAATCAGAAGTAAACCTGAGAAAACGTCAACCAATCCTAGCGTTCGGCATTCAATTTGTTAAACCAATCAAATCCCGTCCTGTCGTTCTGCCCGCCTCCTGTGTGTACATTTCGTGCACTAGCCCTGATTCAATGTGCATAACCAAGATGCTCCAAGTACGCAGGAGAATGACAGAAAAACTACCTACACCCTGATTACTGCTAACATAGAGCAAACAAAAAAGATGAGCTGAGAACCAGTTTGAGTCTGTGGTTTAGAATCAGTCGCGATCATATGATCGTGAATCAGCAGTGCTCGTGCATCTGAGTGGGGGCGTTGTTTTGGAGGAGCTCCAAGTGTGGGAGGGCGGGGTGCTAAACAGAGTCCTGAGGAGATGCTACATTCAAATTCATGCTAGTTTTCAGTGACTACCAACCCTGCCTTTAGCTGATACAGGTAAGTTAAGTGGTGACCCAAGAGCACCGACAGAGAAGTGTTGAGGGCACTGGAAGGCAGAAAGAATCTGGATTAGTTAATTTCAGCTGAGTCGTTCAAGGCTTAGAAAGGCTCATTATCTTTCACAGCACAGGTAGATGGTTTGAACTGGCAGCTTGTCAGGGCTAGAGAGCTGGAAAATAAAAGCTGCCTCTGATTGTCTCTGATGTGGGACAGCTGTGAGTAATCATAATGGCCCCTCCACACACCAAACCTCCTGCCACTGCATGACAGAAACAACAACAACAACAACAACAACAACAACAACAACAACGAGAACTGAAAACCACAAAAACCTGCACAGAATACCAACAAATCACAGCTCACCAAAAAAATGTTTAAATGTTTGTTAAAAAATCTGTGCAACCTGGAAATCAAATGTTTCTTTTCAAATTTCTTATATCATGCGTAGAATTGTCGCTCTATTCATCCGAATGTCGCAGCAGAAATCCAAACTCATCAGACCAGGCAACTTTTTTCCAATCTTCTATTGTCCAATTTTGGTGATCCTGTGCAAATTGTAGCCTCAGTTTCCTGTTCTTAGCTGACAGGAGTCATCCAGTGTGGTCTTCTGCTGCTGTAGCCCATCTGCCTCAAGGTTCGACGTGTTGTGCGTTCAGAGATGCTCTTCTGCATACCTCGGTTGTAACGAGTGGTTATTTGAGTTACTGTTGCCTTTCTATCAGTTTGAACCAGTCTGGCCATTCTCCTCTAACCTCTGGCATCAACAAGGCATTTTCATCCACAGATCTGCTGCTCACTGGATATTTTCTCTTTTTCGGACCATTCTCTGTAAACCCTAGAGATGGTTGTGTGTGAAAATCGCAGTAGATCAGCAGTTTCTGAAACACTCAGACCAGCCCGTCTGGCACCAACAACCATGTCACGTTCAAAGTCACTTAAATCACCTTTCTTCCCCATTCTGATGCTCAGTTTGAACTGCAGCAGATCGTCTTGATCATGTCTACATGTCTAAATGCATTGAGTTGCCACCATGTGATTGGCTGATTAGAAATTTGTGTTAACGAGCAGTTGGACAGGTGTGCCTTATAAAGTGGCAGGTCAGTGTCGGTCTACTCTTAGATGACTACTCTCTGTTAAGCTGGATATGTTCACTCAGTCACATTTTCTCGACAGAAGTCACAAACAAACCTTTACAAGTCTTGGAAAAGATTATTGTAGTTCATTGATGAAAGAGTGAGGATGTTAACTTTTCCTGCATCGTCAGAAAACAAAACAGCATTTTCACTGCTTGCTTGGTTTGGATTCAGAAGCTTCTAAACTTCTGAACAGGGTTTGAAACCCTGCTGGTTTTCCTCTTTAAATCTCCTCCACTATTAAAATGTTTCCATTATTTTCAGAGGGAAACACCAGGAATCCCATATAAAACCTGATCCCTGTCACAGTATGTTGAAAGCCAGCGTTCTCCATAAACCACGGAGCATGGGTGACCCTGGAGACTTTTATGGTGTGAAAGCTTGCACATTATAGTTTCTATGGGAACTAGGACTCTGTAGTTATTCCAGTTGAGCAGTAATTAAGGGGGAAGAATGAGCAGCGAGCACACGCAAGAAGTAGTAGTAGGTAGTGCTGTGAAAACATGTTCATGTGTTAGAACAATCATGGCAGGAGGTCAGGCTGCGGGGTGAATCTCTGTGGGGCTAATTAGGAGCCATGACAGCTTGTTACAGTTTACACTTTACTGTTCATTTAGCGTGTTCGCATGATTCACCTGATCAGCCTTAGCCTGCTATCCTGCCTTAAGTGTGTGTTAAGAGGCTTCATCTCACTCCAAAAAGAGCTGGGACTGACAGGAGAGTTGATGCACATCATGCTTCTAAAATGAGGTGAATGAACATTTCTGTTGGAGTGGATTTGAAGGCATCCTCTTTAATTTAACAGAGCCAAGAAAAAAAAAGAAAAGAAAAAACACAACTTTAAAGAAGCACCAGATGAGATCACCATAATGCAAAATATGCTCTAAGGCTAAATTTTGCGTCTGGAAATAATTATAACCAAACACGTCTTACATCTGTTTGTGCTGCTAACTGGGGAATAATGCAAAGTCTACAGAGCATTACCAAAACTCCCTCACGGCTGATATTATCAAACTGCTGTCATTCTTTCGGCCTGTCTTTGGGCTCTTATGAAGAGTGTCTGAGTTTGCATGATAAGGAGAAAATGAATCCCAGCCATCTGGAGCACACAGCACTACTTTGGCAGCCATGCTCCACTAATCACACTGTGTAAACATACAGTAGTGTATATGTAAGCTGTAATGAGTCTGTTGCTACAGCCCGAGGATGGCAAGCTTGCGTTCTTCTCTTTGATACAGATGGCGTGCCCTGATAATAATTGTCAGAGCTGGCACTGGGCCCTGGGATGTTGAGATTTAAGTCTCACACAGCCGAAAACATGGAAGGCCACAGCCGTAAAACTCCTCTGATGAAAACAGAATTGACGTCCTGAGACTCTGAGGGAGGAGTTATGTAATTTATTCTTACTACGCCAGTAATTAAACACTCAGGCTCAGGTTTACTGGCCCCAGAAATAAAATCTACCCTGGTCAGAGATAACTTTTCCTCTGGTTTTTAGAAACCTGAACGATTCTGACTGCCAGCTCATTTTAAAGTAAAGACAGCCTCCCAAACCCTTAGATCAACTACCCAAGCATACACAACCCAAAGTGAAAGATGATCTCCCTCATCAAGATGAAGTTTTGGAAAAAAAAAAAAAGAATGCTTTTTGAAGGACAAATTGTTGTCAAGGGATATACTAAAGATAAGAATTGTGTCTTTATTTCACAATGGTGCACTTAAACTAAATTTAAAATTTGTCACACTTTGGGCCTCAATTGATCCTGGTTCAAAGTCCACAGCCTACCTGAGTATTGTTGCTGACCATGTCCATCCCTTTATGACCACAGTAGGTTAATCACTCCTGGCACATTTATTTTTCTTTTAGAAAAGGCACATCTATGAAACCCCTTTATGTCTTGTTGGAAAATTAATAAATCAAAGTGAAATCAAGACTTCTCTTTAGATGGTATTTGGCTGCCCAACAACTCATAATTGAGGCTAATGGAAAACTTTGCCTTGTCGCTGAGGCTTCCAGCTTTTTCTCCTTCAGAATAGAGGGCTCGAATGAGTTGTTAGTAGTTTAATAACACAGCACATGTCCACGTTATATATTTTTTTAATAGTATTCTCTCTTGTTCTTCACAAAAAGCTACATCAAACAAAGTTTTTCCCCCTTTTTGAAACCCAATAGAGTGCACATAAAATAAGTTTGGGAGTGGCTCCAATCCCACATTTTTAAGGCTTGGTCAGAGAGCGGTTTATTTATCCACTCAGTGTTTTTATTTTGTTTACCACTCTTCACCACTTTGTTCAATAAAACTTGTTTTTAAGGGAACATGCAGCTCTCTAGTCTGAGTTTGGATCCATCATGTAAGACTGCTGGCTTCCCAGCTCAGTTTATCAGAGTTTTATTATATTTGAACCATACAGGTCTGAATCGGACTTACTTGTTGAAGTGACTTTCACCCAACAGTTGAACCAAAATCCACAAGAGAAGGAAAAAACTACACAAGTATTCTCTATTTCAGACTCTCGTAAAGGTCAGGGCTGTCAGAAGAACTCCTTAATGCCACAAATGTTTGGGTAAATTAGACCAAAAGTTTTGTGGACAATAAAAGTGGCTTTAATTGGTGCTCCTGAGTGACTCATATTATCACAAGGTTGCAACGAGAAGTTATAAAGTTTGCTGCAAAATCTCACCCAGCATGTGACAATGTCATGAACTTGAAGTTTTTTTTTTATGAGTTTGAAGGGGAAAAAAAGGGAGTTAAGGGCAGTTAAAGCAGAAGAAAACAAATCTGAAGGATATTTATATCATACTGTGATCACGATGGACCAAATGCCATCCATCCGGTATCATTACCAGTTTTACCTTGAGGGTTGTGGGTTTCTGGAGTCTTTCTGTAATGGTTTGGTTTTATGTTTTCTAAGGGTCCCCTGTTTCCTAGTGTTTCTTGTGGTTCCTGAGGCCTGTAGCACGAAACAGGATTAATGTCTTAGCGAGGTAACTTCATGGTTAACCATGGTTTATTGATAGCACAAAGCCGGTTCATTTCTTATCTTGATAGATCACCATGGTGACCTACTCTGAATGGCTAACCTGCTCAGGAGCAGGGTAAGTTTGAGGTTGAATCTGATCCTATAAAATGCCCCTCCTACTTGCCAATCCACTTCTTAGAAACAATGGCCTGCCTGCTTCTCCCGAACCCGGTAGACAGAGGTGCACAGGTTGTGAGACAAGCATTCAGACGCGAAAGGGTGTTCCAAGACCAAACTGACCCACTAGATCAACCCAATGATTTACTCTATAAGAGGTACCGGTTCTTGCGGCCTGGACTCCTCTACCTTTGGGAAATTCTGGAGCCGTTTATTGCACGTGCAACCTGCAGGAGTGTTGCACTGACTGTCCTGCAGACCTTGTGTATCGCCCTGCGGTTCTTTGCACCTGAAAGACAAAAACATCCATGCATAAATTCACACCTACAGGCAATTTAAGGTGACAATCAACCTGATGAGTATGTTTTTGGACTATTAAAACAATAGCATTTTTTAAATTTCTTGGTGAATTAAGCTTTATGACCATTTAACACGGACTTCTAGTTGTTTTGATTTAACATGTTTGAGCTTTGGGATGAACCTCAGTTCATCCCTCAGAGGATGAATAAATTGCTATCCAGCCAATATAACTGCTGGGATGATATTTCTCATTGTAAATGTCACTGAGTGCTGTACCTTATCAACTTCTTCATATATTACTTTAGGTTTATACAGTGTTATTCATAAACAGTTCGTCCAGCCCCCTCTCTCACTTTCTCTACCACTGTGTCTTTAATCCCCCCTCTATGATTTCGCTCTGATGTCTCCACATCTCTGTGTTTTCTGTGCGGCTGGTCTCATTTCCTCTCTGATCCTCTCTCATTTCCCCTGCAGCTGTCCAGCTCCCAGCTTCACTGTGGCCACACTTAGGTTTCTATTTAAGTCCTTTCTCACCTCATGCTTGTGGTAGCCAGTTTCAGATGTCCAGATTCAGTAAAATGTTAAACACATTTAAGAGAAAACCAATGTGTTTGTCAATGAGAGCTGTCCATCTGTTTTGTTTTCCTGTTTCATGTTTGATCTCTAAGTAAATACACTACTTTAAGAAAGTGTGGAGGTAATTCATGAACTGGGTTCATTTTTACAGGTCAATAATCTGAAAGTCAGTAAAAGTAAAAAAATGTTGACCTATGATAATAATAAAACAAAGTATAGTAGCAGGTGTGTGGCCTTTTTGAAAATTAAACATTGAGTTTGTGCATTAAAAGTTGCGACTGTTGGCCTGCACTAAGTGTGAAACATGATGGGACTGGAAGGTGACAATAATAGAAGCAACAACAAACAAACAAAATTAACCATAACCATCAACATTAATCACCAACAAACAAACAAAAACAAAATACAAACATCAATAATACAAAAAACAAAAAACAAAAACACAGCAACAACCAAGAACAATCAGCAAAAAAACATAACACAAACATCCACAACATCCAAACCAACAACCTCAAAACCCAACACCAGCAAAACAAGAGGATCACTGACGAAACCAACAACAATTTTAATCACCAAAGGCCTGTACTACAAAGCTGAATTTTATCTTATTAAGCTAACTTTAGAATGAATCACCATAGTAACTTAAGCTGAACGGCTAACCTGCTAAGGAGCAGGTTAAGATCTAGATAAGAGATCAACGAGTATAAAAGCAACACCTCCTGACCAATCACCTGCCCATTCCTAGAAGATCCTGTCGATGATGGTGTGGGAGTCACGAAAGGAGCGCTTAAGAGGGAGAATTTTTAGGGATAGATGCGATCTGTTTGATGTCCATGATGACATCCCGGATCGACTGGAGTTTGCATGTTCTCCCTGTGCATGCACAGGTTCCCAACCTAAGACAGCTGGGATAAGCTCCAATCACCTGTGACCCTGATCAGCATAAGTGGTATAGAAGATGGATGGATGAATGCATTAACATCCAAAAAAACCCAACAAGCAAAGCACAACAGACACTAGTTAAAGTTTACTTGTTGTCGCATTTTAAACAACAGCTCAACAACAAATTAATACATAACCTTGTCATTTGCAGGCTGGGAAAAGTTATCTTGAACAAAGACAAGTCGTGTTAAAAAGATCTGCTCTGCATTAATTTGCTTCAAAATAAACAAACACATGCCTTGGCAAGAGTCACATCATTAGAAAAGTTGGTGATGGTGCTCATGGAAAACAGGTTGAAAATGCATGATATGGAAAGGTTATTGTTGTAGGCAATGTTAATAATAATAATACATGTCCATGACTGAAAAATGATTTTTATTATCAAAAGTAAAACAGAGACAATGAAGTCCGTGTGTTGACTGAAGGGTATAAATGATGCACGTTTGAAGATAAATCTGCTCTGGCTTTAATTAAACCTGTTTGTTTTGGATGGGTGGTGCTGGATATTACTGATTCAAATCTGTGTTCAGGCGCTCCACTCAGTATTTTGACATCCCAGTTGATGAGGCTTATTGAGTGTCTGTTTCTCTTAGCTTAAATTGGAGGTGAGATCAGTGCAGTGTTCGTGTGTTTAGGAAATTAAACATAATTTAAAGAAATAGCTGAGCTCAGATGACGGTGGTAGTTTTGTCACAGGTGAACTTGCATAAATGTTTGTGTCTTCGATGTTAATTAGTGTTGGCTGACGATCGAGCCGTCTAAAGTCTGTTTAAATATTGACACATGACTCAGTAGGAACCTCTCCGGTACAGCGCATGAAAGCAATTACCTGCATGATAACATGTGTTAATTATCTCCCAGAGTCCTGTGCAAACTATCATCAGTAATGTCGACACTGAGTGATGGTTTGATTACACACATCATGAATAATTACTCATATTTTCCAAACTCTGCTGGCAGAGTTTCTGCACCTGCTAAGGAGAGTGTTGGGGACGAACTGGGCGATACTGTGAGGTTATGAAAACATTTCATTATCGCATCTGTTTGCTAAATATTCATGAAACTAAAGTTAAACTAAAGCAGTACAAGAAGTTTTTAGTAAGGATCTGTTTTTACTTTTCTGTGCTGCCATTCGGAACACACACACACACACACAAAAAAAACAGTTATGAAAAAAGACAAGCAGTGTTATGACCTAAGCCTGCCCATCTCATTTTTTTGCCAGCCAAAAATGAATTATATCAGGGAAATTTAAACCTTGACACCTTTGGTAAACAATGAAGGTGAGCAGACAGCAGACAGTGGTTGGCATTAGGCTACAACATATTTTCCACTGCTGTTCCCGCAGCTCATTGTCATGCACTTTTTTCCTCCTTTTTTCCACTCCCCTAGGGGTAACTCCGCTTCATTTTGACGCTGTCCTGCTAGGCTGATTTGCTGGGAATCATGGACACATGTGCGGATGGCCGCACTAGCACTTTTTTCTTTTTTTCCACAGGGCCTCTTTTGGTTTTGCAGGGCCCTACGCAATGTGCGTAGTGTGCATATTTGGTGAACCAGTACTGCCTAAGCCATCAACTTCTGAACATCGAGTAAAGCTAGAAATAAAGGCAGGCACACCAGTGGTCCCCTCGGTCCGGTCGCTAGTCCATCTACTTACTCAGAGACAAGAAGAGGTTGCTCCGCTGGCCCAGTGCTACTTGTCTGATCCTGGCGCTGTCAGCTTATAGCTCATCATACAAGAAAAGCTTCAGAGAGAATCTCCTTGTTGAAGGAGAACTTAATACACGGTTGGAGGAGTTCAAAGTACTGGTCTTCGAGGCGAGCCCTGCTTACCCCTGTCCCAGAAACATTTCCAGCTATGTATCAGACATTCAACACAAGCTCAAGGAAGCCACAACATCCAGCTCCAAGCAGGCTGTCCGCATGCGTCAGGAATGAAAGAAGGAGTTGAGCCAGTTGCAGTTTCAACCAATCACTGAGAATGTCTGGCTGAAAAGGAACATTGTAACTGCTACCCCTAATCATAGGTTCTCCACTCAGCTCTGTCACGTTAACCTCAAGCTGTATCATGCTTGTGCCAGCCTGTTAACTGCTCAGGAGCAGTTATCAGAGGTACATCCTGCCTGTTTGTCAGTGTCTGCACCCCCTGTTGCTGTGGCAGAGCAAGGGGTGGATGATGTCAGGCACTGAGGAGGCCATCCTGTATGGTAGACTGAGTCTCTCAGTCATTCGGATGCTTACAAACGCAGTCAGCTGGCTGCTTTGATTGGTCGTTTTCTGTGGTTGTTTGGTGATACACCTACTCGCACACATGTCATAGATCATGATAAAGACTTTGGAGATTCTAAGCCTATTAAGCAGAGATTTTATTGGGTCCACCCGGAGAGATAAAGTTCCTTGATGCTGAGGTGAAATACATGCTGGACAATAATATTGCAGAGCCATCAGGTTCTAGTTGGGCTTCAGCTTGTTGTACAGACTTTCAAAAAGTTAATAATGTGACCAAACCAGATTGTTTTCCTCTACTTAGGATGGAAGACTGCATGGACCAAGTGGGATTGGCTAAATTTCTCAGCAAGTTTGATCTTTTGATAGGTTACTGGCAGGTTCCATTGTTGGAGAGAGTGCGGGAGATCTCTGCATTTGTTACATCCAAGGGTTTGTATTTGTATCAGGTGATTCCATTTGGTCTGAGAAATGCATCAGCAACCTACCAGCTTCTGATGAACAAGGTTGTTGGAGACCTGGAAGGTTGCTTGGTGTACCTTGAGTTGTCTATTCTGATGAATGGGGTGTACATTTGGACTGCATTGAGAAGCTATTTGCCCGCTTGGCTCACTCTTGTTTGACCATTAATCTGGCTAAATGCGAGTTTGGGAAAGCCACAGATTCTTATTTAGGTTGTGTCGTAGGGCAAGGCAAGGTTTGTCTTTTGTGTGTGGTGGTCCAAGCAACTGTTGGTTGTGCTCCACTGGAAACTAAGAAAGAACTGCTGTTGGTTTTTGGGTCTAGTGGAGTTCTATTGTTTCTGTAGGAACTTTTCCACTGTGGTTGCTCCCCTTACCAATCTATTGAAGAGTAAGGTGAAGAATGTCTGGTCTTTAGCGTGTCAGACTGCTTTTGAAAATGCGAAAGCTCTCATTTGTAATGCTCCTGTTCTGTCTGCACCTCAGCGAGATAGAGCTTTTAAAATCGAGGTTGATGCCACTTATGTAGGTGCTGGGGCAGTTCTGTTGCAGTGTGATGACTTGGAGTGGATAAACCAGTCTGTTTTTTCTCACGAAAATTTAATAGACATCACTTTAACTATTCAGTCATCGAAAAGGAAACACTAGCTTTGATTCTAGCTTTGCAGCACTTTAGTGTGTATGTTGGGTCTGGACCTGTGGTGGTTTTCACAGACCACAATCCTCTCACTTTTCTGAACTCTTTGCAGTGTCCCAATCAGCGGCTAATTCCCTTAGAGTTCCCTTACAGCACATGTGTCAAACTCAAGGCCCGCGGGCCAAATATGGCCCGCCACGTAATTTTATGTGGCCCGTGAGAGCTTAAAAGGTTTGAGTGTTTAAAAATCAATAGGTCAAAAGTGTGCTTTGATCAAAAACTACATTTCCCACAATGCCTGTCGACTATGCTACCCGCGATTTGACGGCTCACCACCACTACACAGCAGTGTTTCTACATCAATGCCAACGAGTGGAATTGAGAAATAAATAATGATCCCAAAATGTCCAAGAAGAGAAAAGTTGATAAAGATGGAAGACTGTTTCAAGAAAGATGGGAAGGCGAATACAAGGAGAAAGACCGGTATGTCTTTTGTGTTACGAGGCGTTGTCTGTTGTCAAAGAGTACAATCTGCGGCGGCATTTTGACACCAAACACGGAGCTAAGTACGCAAAGCTAGCCTTCAAGAAAAGCAACAAATTGCCCAAGAATTAAAAGGCAAACTGCGGTTGCAGCAGAGCGTGTTTTCGAAAGCCACAGCCCAAAATAAGGAGTATTACGTTTATTTCACATTACATTTGATTACATTTACTTACATTTATAAGTTACATTTGGCCCTTTGAGGACAGCCATTAGGCTGATGTGGCCCTCGGTGAAAATGAGTTTGACACCCCTGCCTTACAGTTTGGACGTTCGTCATATCAAGGGCCTGGACTGTGGTTGTGGACACGTCGCTGGCTCTTTGCTTGAAGTATTGTATCATGTGTTTATTTGACCTCTATTGTGTCCTTTCTGCATCCTGCTCTCCCTCTCTACTCTTAAATTTAGCTTCAGGAAAAACCAACCAGTTGCTGAGGATGGAGTGAGAAATTGTGGGCCTGAGGGGGCGCATATGCAGGAAGGTGTTATGCCCTTTTATTTTTTTTCCTTTTAGTCAATAATATTGTGGTCTGTTTATATGTTGAATGTAGACAGCTGTTAAATAAAGTGCCAATGGAAGGACGGTGTTAACTAGATCAAAAGCTTTAGTCATTTTAGGGGACTGGTTTCAAAACTGAACCAAAACAGTTAAAAAAAAAAAAAATCTGCAGTATTCTTAATCCATTAAAGCTGTGGCACTTTCAGAAGACAGAATGTGATCCCACCAGGTCCCATGTCAAAACAGAGAGGGCAGCAGCTCTCTGATACACAGAGCCCTCAGAGTATTTCCACCTGCACTAACATCTGCCCACAGGGAAGAAAGTTTAATGAGCTTTTGCTGTTTTCTGGTTGCCTATTAACTCTCCTGTTCATTTGACTCTGTATATCTCTGCTCTGGGGCATGCAATGTGACTCCAGGGCTGATCTCCATTTGTTTCATTATCACAGATGCTAACAATACCCTGTGTGACAGAGAGGAGCGTCGGGCCAAATTGTGGGTCTGTATCCTTGGAATTCTTCAAAAAAGTTTAAACAAGCACTTGAATAAATCCAATTAGACCCGCATAAATGTTTTAAATTTCTTTTTAGGAGCTTGTGACTGTTGAAGATGAACATTAGAATTTTAACTGTAGAACACGATCAAGAGCTGCAGCAACTCTTTCATACTCCACTGCCAAATATGAAAAATCACAGTTTGTTTGTTTGTTTTTTTGTTGAATTTACACTTGAGTGTTTCTGTATGAGCGGTAAAGACAAAGATTATAATCTTCAGCGTGCAGAATGTAGGAAACAAAAAGTGACATTTCACTCATTAAGGTCTTTAAACTCCAATTAAAGTTTAATTATCCAGTCCTTCTGGAGAGGGATTAATGAGGCTGCACGACTCCCATCTGCTGCTGACAGTGATGCTCTGTGTGTGTGTGTGTGTGTGTGTGTGTGTGTGTGTGTGTGTGTGTGTGTGTGTGTGTGTGTGTGTGTGTGTGAAGGGAGGAGTGAAGTAATCCAGAGGTGACTTAAAAGGGATGCTGTGGTCGACACCATCAGCTGAATTACACCAGACCCCGTCTCTGCTGTCACATCACCAGATCTGATAGGTTTCAATTCAGGTCAGCACGTGAACCTCCACTGGCTGCACCCCATTGTGTTCCAGATCCTGCAGATCGGAGCCCTCCAGATCAGATAAGCAAACCGTCTTCTTTGGCTGGAAGCATCAATTTGCACAGAATGAGTGGAGCCAGGCCAGAACTCAAGAGGTTTGAGGTTTTACAGCCCAAAATGAATAAAGAGACATTCATCATTGGGGTAGGAAAAAGAGGAAACTTCTCCTTCATGTGACTCCAGCTGTCTGGCAGTCCTGTTATGTCCTGGCCTGAACACACAGCCGGTGGAAGTAACCTAATTGTAGTGGACCGCTAAACGTCAGTGTCGTAGTACTGTTTGTTTTTATTTATTTTATTTAAAATTTATTTAACCAGGAAAGCCTGATTGAGATTAAAAATCTCTTTGACAGGAGTGTCCTGGCCAAGACAGCTGCAAGTCACAAAACACATTTACAGACAAACAACACAAAACAACTAGAATTGCAATTTCTGAAGAAAAAAATATATGAATACAGAAAGCTGAAGCAGCTTGTGCTGAACTACTAATGCAGAACGAGCCTGTTATGAACTCTTTGATGAAAGACGTGAATAAGTTAAAGGGAATAAATGACTGAAAATATGAGTCTGACATTAAAAATGCTTTTCTTATTTTGCTTGTTTATTCACTTCTTGTTTTTATTGTTTTACATTTTTTTCTCATTATTTCTTTTTCTTTCCTTTAGTTAGTTTCTCTTGCCTCAGGTCCTTGTGGTCTCATGATGATGATGTCAAGATCCTCCTCCCTGCTCTGATGAGCTGGGTCCACGCTTCCCGCACCTGCAATCTATGCACCTGTGGCTGGTTGCCTAATCAGCTGTGCTGGCATTTAAGCCCTGGCTGGGGAAGATACCGACGCCAGTGGATGCCTAACTTCACAGCGGTACTAAGGCCACTTGAGTATCAAGTTTTTCTTGAGATCTTTACATGCTGCAGCCCTAAAAACATCCACACAGCCACAACTCTCTCTCAAACAATTACTTGCAGCTCCAGCTCTTTCTGCAGCTCACTTTGGATCTCTGTTTTGGATCAGACTGTTGGACTCACATTCATTCATTCATTCAATAAAGACTGTAAATTGCTTTACATTATGGTAAGTCCTCTGCACACCCATCCTAGTCACTAGAGACCATTTAAGAGCCCTTAGTCTGCAATATTTCCCTTAGTTTATTTAACCTTTTTTATTCCATTGAAATCGGTGGTGTTATTTTAAATTCCATCAGCTGGAAACACGGACAGTCCAATATACCAGCCTCTCTTTTGCAAAGGCAGGTGATGTCCTGCTATTTAACCTTACCTGGTGACTAAATACACACATTATATTCTTTTCTGTTCAGAGATGACAGAAAATAATTGCAATTTGACAATCAAAAAAAAAAAAAAAATGTTATTACTATTTATTCTGCTTTCTTGTAAAGTATTACATACACATTAATATTCATGGATAACAATAGACAGACAGACAGACAGACAGACAGACACACACACACACACACACACTCTCACACACACACACACACACACACACACACACACACACACACACACACACACACACACACACACATTTTATGAAGATTAAAGATGATTCAGGTTTATTGTTTTAATTTAATTTAATAGCACTCTTTTATTATCTTAAGTTGGAGCCATCAAGGAGCTCATTTGAGGCTTTTGGGAATGTGTACTCCAACAGGGTTATTAACATCATGATGGTTAGGAACAACTTTGACACTTTTTATTTATTCATTTATTTATTTTTAAATCAGAAAAAAAATCTTTATTTCTGCTCATTCAGGACAGGCAAGAGATAAAAGCTGTCCTTTGGAGGGAGGCCAGTTTGACCCCCCTCAGCATGGGAAAATTGATGCAGCTAAGTCATCTCATGAAAAGAAAGGAGGACAAAATTTGGGTTTTGCCGAAACTCAACTAACACCACTACTGTTGAGGTGAGAAAATGATTATTCTGTATTTCTGCACTACTCCACTCATTGTTAATGATGCAACTTCAATAACACTTAATGTGTTTTTATTTATTTCGGAGGCCTGTACTACGAAGCTGGATTAACACGTCTGGAATCTCTCTCTGTTACCTGGGTTGACTTAACGAGACATTCGCAATCCTGATAAGCGGTGCTTCAATGCTGTATATCAACTCACCTATTGATTCCAGGGTCTTCCAGCCTTGATCAGAGGGTGCTCACATAAAAGGGGTGGAGTCTGCAGCATCTGATCAATCACAAACATGGAGAAACAGGAGGAACCCTGCAGAGCAGCCTACTTTACCGTGGAGGAGCAGACAATTATTCTTTAGAAATACAAAGAGTTTAAAAACGCCATCCAGGCTAAGAGCGACAATGTTACTGCAGCAAAATCCAGGAAGGAATGATGGAAGAAAACTGTCGACTCTGTTAATGTGTTATTCATGAGATTATCCAAAATTAATTCATAGGACATTATAAACAGACAGCACTGTGATCACTCAGTTTGATTGAATTATGGCACAGAGACATTGAAAAGTCAGTCTTGGGCTTCCCACAGCACAATGTGTTGATCCTCCATTTCTGAGCTCCACCGAACTTTCCGTGTCAGGTCAGCCATGCTTGATTTGTCTACGTCTGCTTCCTCACTCACAGAGGCATGACTCGGGGGGGGGGGGGGGTAAAGATTTTTGGTCATAAATATCCAACAAGTTTAATATTTAGGATTGTTGGCTCTGACTCGAAGCCATCGGGGCAAATTCAATCTTAACACACCTCAGACCAAAGGACAATCTTTTTAGATAATCTTATAAGACTTAAGATAATCGGGCGTTGTCTGTCCTTGGTCAGGAAGAAGGAAAATCAGAACAAAAACAGCCCAACAATCATTAGGATAGCTTGCAGTGAGTTCACCGAGTTCCTCCAACAAACTGCTGTTGGAGGAATCGATCTCTTTCTGACAAAAGTTGCGCAAAACACAGCAGGTAGTGATCATGGCTGGGGCAAATGTATAATGAAAGTCACTCCTTTTAGTAGCACCCTCCACCTTGACTTAAGGATGCCAAAGGTCATTACTACACCCACTCTTACTGAGCTCAGGTACACATTAAAAGATTCCTGTTCTTGGGTTAAGTAAGGGAAATTTATGTAGGAGGGGGTATGCAGGGTCCCCAACCAGTAAGAGTCTGATATCTTCCCCCTTAATGTTCTTGACACACTAAACAGGAAAAGAAGAGTAATGAGAAATTATTTTTTACTTCTGGGTGGATATGAAGGAAAAATATTTACCATATTAGTTTTTTAGTGTTTCTTAAAAGATACCGAAACATGTTTTGATAGATAATCTAACAAAATGTGGACTGTCATAGCCACAAAAAAAAAAAAAAAAAAAAAAAAAACTCTGACAGGAGCCTTACCTTTGGCAGCAGGTGAGCCCTTATGAAGAGGTCAGAATGACGAAGCATGTTCGCATCATGTACAACTCCTGTCATTTAACAGCTGATGCTTCTAAAACTAAAACAACAACACAGTTTGTATAATTTGTCAAATACACTCCCATTCTGAAATAAAACAATCTTGAGGTTTACACTTTCTGTTGCTATTGATGCATTTTAAGGCAGGTCTTTTTTTGCTAATATTTTTATGTCATGAAGTAGCTGCTGTTATTGTAGCTCAGGGTCAACAGAGGGCTACATTGCTATTTGCATATAATTTTGCAGAGTCCATCTTATAATTCACAGATAAAGACTTTTTTGCTCTCTCAGTATGTTATCTCACTAGATCCAGTTATATTCACTGACAGTTTAAAGGGAACATTATATAAATATAGGGAGAGTGTGGGGAGCAGTCGCTCATCTCATGCCCCCCTGAAGGCTTCTTTTGTTGCCTGATTACTTACATATTTAAGCCGTTGGAAAAGACCTGCAGTGTATGGGTTTAAGAAATATCATACCAGCATCTTTCATCCACTACAGCCTGGGGGACATATGAAGTCCATCTTTTTTTGTTGACAAAGTCTTTAAAGCCATCTGCTGGAGGGAGACTGGAGATGTGTGTCCCATTGATTAGTCCCATGATTTAAGGGATGAAATGTGTTGCCTTAAATTGAGCGATGTTTATATTTTTATTTTGTTGAAAGGATAAATAAGCAGAGGAAACCACAGGCAAAAGAAAGGGTAAAACAGAATGTTCATGTGATCATGAGGTGGATTTCCAGCAGGAGCCATGCTGAGACTCTTTCTGAACTGGTCTTAGTGACCTGGGAGTCCTCTTCACTGCTTCTAACTTCTCACAGGTTTAGGAGCTTGTTTTAGCGCTGGAATGTTTCATGAAATACTTTTAGACCAGAAATTTAGGAGTGCTACAATTAGGATTGACACGCCCATTATTTTTGAGAGTTCCATCTAAATCTTTAAACTAGGAGCTACTTTTAGCTTTAAGATGTTCACTGAATACAGGCTCAGAAGTAAAACTCGTTCCCACCAGTCTTTGCTGCAGACCTTCATGCACAGCTTTCTGGTCTTCTTCTGAGGGGGGCAGAACTGACAAACATCGCAAAGCACCAACAAAAAGGCCCTCTTCTGTACACCTCCTCCTCTTTAGCGCTTCCAGTAGGAGCACATTAGTATCAAGCTGTTGTTTGACAGCTGTTACTTTGCTAAATAGATGAAAGACCTCCATCTTTGGACCAAATGGACCAGGTAAATGGACCAGTACTTATATGGCACTTTTCTAGTCTGTCTGACCACTCAAAGCGCTTTACACTGCTGGTGTCATTCACCCATCCACACCACATTCACACTGATGGCAGAACAATCTACCTATTGGCCATCAGTTTTATCTAATCCAGTCATACTCATTCATACACCACTGAACAACAGTGGGTTCAGTGGTCAGTCAATTTGGGGTTCAGTGTCTTGCTCAAGGACACTTTAACATGAGACTGCAGGAGCTGGGAATCGAACCCTTGACCTTCCCATTGAGAGGCGACAACTCTACCACTGAACCACAGTCGCCCCATCTTTGATAAATCACATGATCTTTTCAAGGTCTGCGCTTGTCACGTCTGTTCTGATTAAATGCTGTGGAACATGAAAACACCAGACTGGAATAGATCACGTCACATGTAAACAGTTAATCTGAGAGCTTCAATCAGAACGAAAAAATGTCTGCATTACAACCCAGCTACTGAGAGCGTGAACATTCCATCCACTACACCAATGCAAAATAGCTTGAAGGGCTCAAAAACTTCATGACTTTTGAAGGTTCACTGTGAAGAAACTCTGAATGAAGATTTTGAAACACACAGAAGAAAGCCAAAAAGTGGCTGAAGGTTGTGAAGGTTGAATGAAGTTTCTGGCTGAGTGTATGACTGAATGAAAAGGGTTTGAATGAGGCTGAAAAATGTCCTGAAAGGCTTAAATTCCACATGCATTTCTACGGGGCCGAAACTGCAAAAAATGTTAAATATCTCTGAAAGCTTTTGTGAAACAGACGTGAAAAATTAGAGCACAGATGTCCTGAATGAGCTGAACGAACTGATTTGTTGGAGGAACAGCGAAGCATAAAAGCGGACAGAAGAAGAAGAAGAAAAAGAATCAAGTAGAAGAACACAAGCTGTGAATGCCTTCTGCATTCACAGCAATGACAAAAGCAGATCAACATATCCAGTTTAGCATCAGAAAAATCAGCAGTCAAAGCATTTACAACCCGATGCATCATCCTCCAACCCTTTAGTCTACTTTTAAGAAAATTTAAAGAGAGGTACCTGTCATGTCTGTAAAGTTCTCATCATTTTTTGCACATTTCAGTTCATGTTTTGGTTTCCTGTTTTATTTTGAAGTGTCTAATTCTTGTCTCTTTTTTCTAGATTTGTTCCTGTCTGTCCTGCCCCCGTCTGTCTCACCTGATTCCTGGTTGTCTTCCCCAGCTGTGTCTCATCACCCCTCATTACCTCTTGTATTTAACCTCATGTGTCTCACTGTCTTGTCGCCAGTTTGTTCATAGTCCTCGTCCCAGCCATGTTTTCATAGTCAAGCCTTGCCGATCTCAAACCTTGTTTTGTATCTTATTTAACCCTTCTTGCCTCACGTTTTTGGATACCTCTGCCTGTCTCTCCGTGTATGACCTCTGCCTGTCTGACTACCTCGAACTGAGTACCGAACCCTGCCTGGATGACTACCTCCTTTGTGTACCGAACTTTGAACGCTTTATTAAAACCCTTTGTCTTTGGATCCTGTCCTCATCTGGTTCATGGTTCATGACAGTACCTCCCTGCAGGAGCTGCATATCTAAAACTCCTTTCTCATTTCAAGATGTACTTTAGGAACAGACAGCAAAAAGAGGTCTTGTACTCGTAACGCAGTTGCACCTGAAACTTAGTTCCACCTGATATAAACAAATAATAATAACAGAACAATTTTAATGCTGTGCATTGTGGAAATAAAGTTTATTTATTCATTTATTTATTTATTTAGTCAGTCTAAACAATGTGTTGAGGACTTGCTGTCAAGCAGAAGCGAGTGTTAGAGAGCACTCAGAGCAGCAGAGTGGCCTTAAACAGATCCATGTGAGCTGAGAAAGTTCAGATAACAAACAACGAGGACAGCCGGCCTGGAACAAAGTGTCTACATTAACCTGATTGATCGGAGAGGGTGGAGCCATTTGGGAACCATTGCCCTCCAAGGAAAGTCTCTGATTGATTCACCATTCGGCCAAATGTGGACACACATGGTTTGCTCCGTCACACAAAAAAAAAAAAAAAGAAAAAGAAAAGCAGATTGAACTTTCAAAGTTCAGAGAGCTGAATAAACAGTATGAAGACATAGTTCAGAGCCTAAAAGGTCACACTTGAGAAAGAGGTACTTTGACATTTCGGGGAATTTGTTTTATTCATTTATTTTTGCTCTTAGCAAAGGTTCAGATCACATTTCACATTTATAGATACTCAGTATTTACGGATACATTTTTCATTTGTTCCAAATGTCATTTAAAAAAATGCAGTTTCACAGTAATAACTATGATAATGACATTTTTTCTTGAATGGATTTTTCATAGTGCCTGCTGGTCCTCCCTCTGGTATCTAATTAGTTTGCAGTTTCATCTTCTTGCAGCCCGTTCTTTTATTTACAGCACATTTCCACACAGCCATTTGAATTTCTCGATGTCTTGGGATGTCTGTTTTTTCTGATTTTGCAGCCTTAAGAATCTGTCTTCAGTTTTTTGCAGACTAGTTAACCTTGTCAGCCACCCTAACTTTCAGCTGGATTGATCCTCTTATTTGAAAGTTTGACACAAAGGGTATTTTCAAAACAAAGAAGCAAACAAGTATCAAGTAAGTAGTGAACTGAATGTTTCTTTCATCACATCACACACAGCTGTGATTGACTTGGTTTAGTGACTCTTAAATAATGATCTTCTTTGAGCCTGATAGTGTGAATGTGTCTCTGTCATCTTCCACTGTTACAGTTTAAAGAGTGACCCTGTAAACTGGAGACCTTCATCTGAACATGTCAGTGGATATCCAGTTTACAACAGCTGTTGTAACACATTTAACTCCTCAGGAAGCATCGGATTTTAGTTTTATATACATTTATTTATGAAAAAAATCCATCTGCAGTGCAGTAAAGCATGGTCAGAACCAGCGCATGAATATGAGCTATGCTAACGGGTTAATTGTAGCGTTGCATGCTATGATGCTGGCCTGTCTGTCACATTCTGTGATGTCAAACTGCTAATCTAATTTGTATAATTTTCATGGGACTTCAGGCCTCAATGGAAAATTAGAAAATCGCGGTCTACCTAAGGTCCTAGAAGACAAGTTCCAGGAACTTCTGGTTGAGATGCATCCATTGTGTTTACAGGAGAAAGACACACTTCAGATCTCACACAGCGTTGGGCGGCAATTCAGGAAGGGACCCCCCAACCAAAGACAGCAGCAAACAGCCTGCTGCTAGAGTTTAAACATTGAAGCTGACATGACATATGTCTCCGATTATTGGGTTTCCAAGTTAAGATCTTATCATGTAGAGTCTCACTTCTTTATTTTAAGAAGCTCAATCTGATCTGATCTATTTTGGTTTTAAAGCTGTACACACACGAAACTCTTTAAACTCACCTAGCAAGGAGGGAACCAAGTTTGAATGTGTGTTTTAAGCCATGATCAACTTTCGTTTATGAGTGTTGCTGTTTTTAACTGTTTTTCTATTTTTGCTTGTAGTTGGCCTTTTCATTTATACTATTTTGTGTGTGCTTGTGGATATGCCCTTAAAGTATGATCTATGCACTGAGACCTAAAGTAAAACAGCCTGTTTTCATCAAGACAGTTTCTGTATGTGTGTGTGTGGCTGATTTGTCTTTAAAACAAATTTTACTATTTATTTTCATTTAGCTTTGAAAATGCTGCTAGACGCTCTGCTAGCGGCTGCAAGTGTGACTTTGGTCATCTTTTGTTAACTTTATCTGTTTCAAATGTTTGAGCTGATGTCAGTGATAATGACTTCCTTCATTCAGATGCCGCTCATGAATTCACATATTAGAAGACAGACAACAGACAGCAGTGTTACTTCTTCAGTCAAAGTCAGACACCATAAAGTGAAGTGTTAAAGTTAGTCTGGCTCCTCTGGAATTTCAGAGATGTCACAGCAGAGCTTTTAGGTCAATAAAGTGCGAGCAGCAGAAGGAGTGCTTTGACCCTGCCTTGTTAGACTCTTCCAACGAGCTTGGAAAGGATCAGCGGGTCAAACCATTGAAACATCAACCAAAGGAAAGAATCAGCTGAATGAACACTTTCATTTTAATGCACCTGGCTGTTTTGCCAAAGGCTGTACTCCAGGTGAACCTCTACAGTAGTAGTACAAGTTGTGTTGTGCAAGCTTAAAGTATCCCAACCCCACAGAGCACAGTGTTTTCTTTTTATGTATAGTCAAGTGGCGCTTTACTCAGCAGCAGATCATGCAATAATTTAATAAATAAGCTTTAAACCAAATTACAGACAATGATCCAATGAATGGTGCCAGCTCAGTGAAAGGAAAATTGCAGATTTTCCTGATAAATATATTATTGCTCAGTTGAGTTTCTTTTAATCTCTGCTGAATAGTACGCTGAATCATGAGAGAACAGAAGTGGAATTATAAAAGCATCAGAGAGGGCATTTGACCGCAGCGAGCTTTTACGCCGTCCGGCTGAGTGACTGATCGTGAACTAATCCTTTTAACAGACTCATTTGTTCTCATACACTCCTGCCTGTCATTACTTTGTGTTAAACACTGACTGATGAAAATGACATTGTTTACACGCTGAGTACTTTGGGAGAAGGACCTCCACCAGTGTAATGAATGTAGATCTAAATCAGTGACTGTGTGTGTTGCTCTGGTCTCCAGCCGCGTGCTGTGATGGACTCTACCTGTGGTGTCATGACTCAGCAGTCAAACAGGCTGCCTCACAGCTATGGGCTCAAGTCCAGATGGCTGAAGGTTTGACTTTGGTGATGTCCTTGAAAAGGGAAAATAGCAGGAGTGAGCAAGGAGAAGATACATTATTTAGATTTTTTAAGTGATTGTGCCACAATTATGAAATAAAATATCAGTATTGTGCTTTTGATGATAATTTGAAACCAAAAAATATTCCTGTTTAATCAAGAATATATTCTCAATTTAAACTAAATTGCCAGCAACGTGTTACTGAAACATTGGGAAAGCGACAATAAGACACTGAGCGTCAAATTCACCTTGCACTCACTAATAACACCAAGAATTGTGCGTCATTTGTCGTATGCTCCGTTTCAAGGTCTAATTCACAAAGCAATCTGCCCTAATAAAAAATGTGGCAAAAAAAGCCACGTAGTTTTGCAACTCTGTGCAGTTTGCTCCTGTTTTAGAACTGATACGAACTGTTAGCATCTTCGCTCAGTGCAGAGCAGCTGTGAGGTCCCAACCTGATGTTGATAAATTGTATCCATGTATAAACGAAGAGCTAAACTGGATGGAGAGAGGAAGTCTTTTCCTTTTTATCAGTGTTCTGATCATTGAAAACTTTGAGTGCAAGATCATTTATAAGTTCTGGGATGCAGCTCCAGCTTTAAATTTCAAACTAATTTGCAGACTGTTAGCATAGGAAATAGCCATTTGCTAGTGAGTGTTAAAATTATTAATAAAAAAGGGTTTATTTTACAGTTATCTTGTTTTCTCCTACCTCTTACCTCCTCTCCTTCCTATATGTATCAGTTTAAATACATATTCCCCCACCCTTCACACACCCTCTGTGTGTGTGTACATGTGTTTGTGTGTGTACGCAAGGATTGTTATGTGACGACAGTGCCTCTGCTTTTACACAGACATGTCAGCGTTTGGAGATGGCGTCACTCTCTGATTCTTTAAAGTGTGAGATGAGACCGCAGCAGAAGCTCCGCTGCAAGCAGTTCATCAATCTTCAGTCAATTTAAAATGTTTTGGAAAATGTAGCGTTTTGCTTTTGCAACCACACTACATGACCAAAAAATCAGCTCAGCTATTGAAAGTTGTTTGATTTTGAAAACAACAGTGCTACCATGGTGTTGCTGAAAAATGTAGTTAAACTACTAATGTCTCTGTTTGTAGTGATGTTAAAACCCAGCGCTGGTTTTAGTGTCGGAAAAGGACCACACAAACAGAACCCCGATGACACATCAAAAGTTAAAGACCTTCAAAAGACTCAAAGTCCAAGGAAAACGCTTCAAGTAACAGAAATAACCACCAACCAGACTCCACAGTAAGCCCCCCAGGTTTTTCAGTAGTGAGTTGCTGAGATAAAAATGGTTGTTTTGTAATTATTTCTTTCAGTGTTTAAATTTAACTGTGGAATGCCTCTCAGGGGTTTGTTTTGAAGCAGCACAGATCGCGTCTTTAAACCCTGAGCTTTCAGAAGCGAGATAAGAAGCAGGTGAACTCAGTACAACCTCACTAATGATTCCTGTGATCAAAGAAGAGACACATGGCATATAAAGGGGAGCCATGTTACTTTATGAGGAACTTCTCTCCCTGCCTGACCCTGTTGGTTCAACTGTGTGTGTAAGTGTGTGAGTGTGTGTGTGTGAGGGAGAAAGTGAATGTTGCAGTAAAACCGAGCTGTGTTGATGACTACCACCCCTGTGTGGGCTGTAACTGCTGGTGGGCTGGCAGTGTCAGCAGCCTGTGCTGACAGAACTACAGCTCTGTGAGTCTCTGGTAACATCAGCTGCTGTACCCAGAGCTGTGGCTCACTTTGTCTGCTCTGTGAGTCTACATATGTTTAACTCTGTCCCTTGTTATCTTTCAGCACCATCTCACACACCTTTCCCTGCATGGGTGATCGACCTCTCTCTTTCTCTGC
The DNA here is from genome assembly GCA_030710495.1 of Labroides dimidiatus. NCBI lineage: Eukaryota > Metazoa > Chordata > Actinopteri > Labriformes > Labridae > Labroides > Labroides dimidiatus. The sequence continues at coordinate 7,746,379 of CM061147.1, forward strand.
CTCTCCTCCATTTCTTTTTTCTTCTTTTTCTTTCTTTTCCCTCTTAGAACATTTATAGATCTCCTCCTCAGTATTAACCATTCAGAAAAACCTGCTTCCTCTCAGGTGTAATGCAGACAGACAGCCCTAGCTTTCTCATTTCCTGACAGGAATGCTGGTGACTGCTGTGTGCTCAGGCTTACTGGACTGCAGAAAAACAACCTTTGAACAAATCGTGTTCAGAAATCTCTTTGGGTTGTGTTTGTCATGAAAATGTGGAACTGGCAGGCAGTGTGACTCTAGGAAAGAGGGTGAGGTTAAAACTCCCAAATTTCAAGTGGTCTGACTCATCTCACCTGGGTACTGACTCAGGCTATGAGTGCATATTGCTGCTTAGAGACACGAGTGTTGGTGAGATGTGAAGCAGAGGCGTTTAATCAGATACACCTTTGTTGGGAGATCTGTGAGCACCTTCAATAACAAGTGAGACATCAAATTCTGCTTTTCTCTCTTCTGTACTGCCATCATCACTGCCATCTTTCAGGTGTTAATCAAACTAAAGAAAGTGGTTCCCACACAAAAACTAAACTAGAAGTCATTGAAAACCTTTTTTTTTAATAAAATACCTTTTTTTTTAATGTAGAGCACTGCAACTCATTAGTTTAATGTCCCTGTGCATGCCAAAGTGAGATCAAACAGCATTGAGAGTAACCACTAAAGCACCTTTAATGCAGAGGTTATCAAAGCTTGTTTCAGTGACAAATCACCCAACAAACATTAAAAGTATTCTGAAGGTCCCTCAGGGCCTAATAAGAGCTGAACGGGAGCCTCCTCCTAACAGAAAAATAAGCAGGCGGGAAAGATGAAGGAGGCTGCAGGCTTTCTTTGCCTTACAACCACAACCACATATTTAAAGTTCTGCCCTGTTTGTGTGCGTCTTTGTTAAGGCATTTGTGAATCCACAGAGGATGGACTGTGGACAGTCAAAGCATCAAGGCCTTCACTCACCTTTGCCTTCTTTTTGTCTCACTTGCAAGAAAAAGTCTGTGAACCCTTTGGAATCACGTGGATTTCTGCATGAATTTGTGAACTTCATCTCTGTGGTCATGGTGAAACGGTGAATTTGTGATTGATGGCCGGGTCTATTTGAGGAAGCTGCATGCGCGCACTGATCCAGGATTGGTTTCACTGGGCTTGATGAATCCGTGTCTGCTCATACTGGCTTGGTCTTTGTGCAGCCAATTAAGCCTGGACGCTCTTGTTTTGGATGCATTGAACCGAGCTCACTCATTTATCCTGGATGTCTGAATCCTACTTTTGCATAACAGGCCCCTGGGGTCCAATCAGTGAGATGAGATCAGGTGTTGGTTAAAGCTGCCCTGCCCCATAATACACACACACATGCAGTGTTGTGGAAATTTCCTGTTTTCTGGTGAAGAATGAAATAGAGACGTCTGCTGGCCAGCAAGGTTTTATTTTTTTGTAAAGAAAAGGTTGATAAACACGTGAGCGGTCAGAATGAAGAAAGACCCCGAAACAGAGGAGGCTAAAGCATTTATACTTGAAGAAGCACCCCCTAAGGTATGCCTCACACCTCTCTGACTGCTGCAGGAAACCACACCAGGACAAGGCTTTGTAACCGGGTGGAAGGTGTGAGGAAACAGGAGATGGGGCGACTCAAGACATTGAAATTACAGTTACTACACACACACACACACACACACACACACACACACACACACACACACACACACACACACACACACACACACACACACACACACACACACACACACACACATACCTTGCACAAAGCAGCTCTCAGAGGACCTAAAATTAAGAACTGTTGACTGGCATAGAGCTGGAAAGGGTTTCATATGCAGCTACAAACACTGTCAAATCACACTTCACCCAAACTTTACTTTGAATAATATGTGAATTATGCCTCTGAGCCACCAACATAAATCCCAATACTGATACATCTGAACATATTTCACAAGTGTTTCCTTTTATTATGACACCAAAATAAACCAGATAGACCTTGTAGATGCACAGGTAAACTCTTTTCAATTTGGGTATGCAATTTCTATGGCAGAGACCCAAAACAAGAGGCCAGGGCTTAAAAGAGTTAATATTAATCAGGCCATATGTTCATCATGTCTATAAACTTATCACTACTCTCACTAGGAGTGGCCGTCCTGTAAAAATAACTGAACATTGAATATCATACTCTCATGCTTCAATTTTCAGGCATAAAATTTCTCTGTAGCTCCTCACAGTTTGCTCTTGTTTTGTGTCTGATTATAGAGATGAGCTGTCAGCATCGGTACACTCAGGAGAGAGGAAAAAAAAAAACAAAGAGCAAGGAGGAGCCGAGTGTAGACATAAGCATTGAATTCAATGACTGCCTTTGACATCTATTTTTATGCGGGACGGGCTGGCGGAGCTTGTAAACTACTATAGGTGGCAGCAGTTCTCTCTTTGGATGAGAGACCAGCATAGAATAGAAAGGAAGACTCGAGATGAAAGAAAGACAACGGTGAGATGTTGAAAGTCATAAAAGTTCAGGCAGCTCACCGCAAATAGTGTGTCACTCTAGCTTGGAAACAGAGCATCACAATCGTGAGAAAGGACAACGTGAATCAAAAGGAAGAGTGTTGGAGATGAGTGTTATTTGGTCAAAAACAGCTGTTTTTTGGTGAAACCAGCCAATGTTCTATTGTCGATTACTAAAGAACAGAAAAAAGTAGAAACAAATGTTTTTTTTCCTGAATAAAAGAGGAGAACCTACTCTTTCTTTTGGTAGTTTTGTGGGTTACATAGTCACAGAACACAATATTCTGAGTGTCTTAAAAGACTAGTCAAAATGCTCTAAAACAGCTGGCAGCCAATGAGGTAATTAACAGAACGAAGAGACTGAACAAAAACTTGCTTGTTACAAAACAAAACAAAAAAACTGCAAAGATCAGCAAAATCAAAAGGAACATGAGTAACCACACTGAACTATGTAAACACGTCTAATAAAGACATACATTTAATTAACTCAAAAAACAGAGACCACACACACACACACACACACATACACACACACACACACACACACACACACACACACACACACACACACACACACACACACACACGCACACATGCACTCAGAGTAATGAGAAACAGGGCAAAGGTGCAATAAAAGACTGGTGAAACGTATGAGGTCTAATGAAACATACACAAGGACTACAATACAAGACATAGATCATTTGTAAAGGATAAACAGCACCAGGGTAACAGATAACTGAGGAAACAAGCCAAGAAGCGCAAAATAAATCTACACAGAGAAAAAGGAAATCAATGCCAAACAATGCAGCACAGTTACAGGAATCTGTAAGAACAAAAATCTTCCTCCAACAGCCCAGGTTTTTATGATTTAGATGTCATTTCAAATCAAGTTTGCTTGCACTAAAAAGGTCTGGATTGCCCAGATTTAATGCACAACAGCTCATCTAAATGTTTGCTGCAGCATCATGGCAGAGTGAGCTCTGCAGCCCGGCCTGTGGTGCATTAAAACTTTGAATGTACTTTGCAAAATGGTAAATGTCTTCCTGTCAAAGTTTGGGTCTTGCCTCTCCCTTTCCTTGCGTGTCCTGTTTGTTTTCCCTTCCTATGTTTGTTATGTTCAACTCTGTCTCTTGCTGTGTCCAAATTCAGGGGCTGCATCCTTCGTCGGCCATATTTGAAGGCCAATTATGTCACAACGCTGCACAAAGTATTGTCTAAATTTGAAGGCTCCTTCAAATGCAGCCTTCTTTTACCTCTTTTTGGAGGACACTACACTACTATCCTTCATGGCCCCCTATATCCCAAGATCCTTTGCCCACCACTGCTCAGTTCCAGAAAAGAGAGTAATGGCGAAAATCAAATGGTGCAGGCATGACTTTTAGATGTTAGTATTGGTTTTATACTCGTTTTTTACTCATTAAACCATCCAATGACATATGTGAAACTTCAGGGGAATTGGAAAACCTCCAAAATTAGCATTATGCCATTGGAAGTAAACCTCCTGTAGTTTTCGGGTCAATTTGACCCAAATTCAAAGGTTAATTTGCCATAACTTTGTTTTTCTTCAATATAACTGCCTGAAAATTACATGGATGGTTCCAAGTTTAGGCTTATTATTATTTTTGTTGTTGTTGTATTTTTGCTATATATATATTAGGACCCTTCCATATGCTGACGAACCACAACATGTTTTACATTTCATTCTGTTTTAGGGAGCAAGGAGCAAACAAAGGAATTGTTAGGCTCTGAGGTCCAAATGACCATCTTTTTATGGGGGCCAGGCACTCTGCTGCTGCTGGATGGAGGCAAGCCAATTATAAAAAGCCCGTTTGTCAGTGTCCTGATGTCACTTTTTGTTAATCTTTGCATTCCTGTGTTAATGTGGTCCTGTGTTTACCTTTTCTATTACTTCTCTCTGTGTTTAGAACTATTCTTGAACAAATGGACCTGGCTGGAAAGGTTGAGCCCCAACAGTTCAAAAAGAAATGGAATAACCTCAAGAGGAAGTATAAAGTAGGTGATGGTTTGAATGATGATGTGGAAACTGCATTATATCCTTTTACCCATGCAAGTAAATAAATACTTTGCTGAATATTGCTGATGTAATTGTTTTCCATTGCCTAAGGATTGCAAGTATCCAGCCTCAGGAGAGGGGGACAGCGGGAAACCAACCACTGCTACTTGGCTCTGATTTGTCCTCATGAATGAGGTGTTGGGCCAGAGGCCTTCTACCCCCCCCCCCCCCCCCCCCCCCCCCCCCCCCAGGTTATATGGCATTAACCATGTTTGCTGTTCTACAGTTTAGTCTGGCATTATCGTAATGTAGTGGTATGTTAAAGACCCATTACTGTTAGCTGGCTAGTAATGATAAAGATAACATTACTGTGGGTTCAAATAAATTTACTACTCCATGTTCCTCTCTCAACCAGAGGTACACCAGCCGCCACTGGCACTGACTGAGCTGTCTCTCCTCTTCCTCCAAAACAAGGAGGACTAAAAAGAAAACCAGGGCTTCAATTTCATCAAACATTTGTGTCATGTCTGTCAAGTTTCTGTTTTGCACATTTTGATTCATGTTTTGTTTCCGCTTTTATTTTGAAATCATGTACTCTTGTCTCTGTCTTTTAGCTTTGTTCCTGTCTGTCACACCTGATTCCTGATTGTCTTCCCCAGCTGTGTGTCATCACCCCTCATTACCTCTTGTATTTAACCTCATGTGTCTCACTGTCTCGTTGCCAGTTCGTTGTACATCACAGTCTTCGTTCCAGCCTTTATGTCACAGTCTAGTCTTGCCATTCATGAACCTTGCTCTTGTTTTTGGATTTTGCTCTTTGCCTCACGTCTTCTGGATACCTTTGCCTGGATTTTGGATTGTTACCTGTGTACCGAACTCTGCCTGTCTGACTGCCTGATTCTGTGTACCGAACCCTGCCTGGCTGACTACCTGCTCTGTGTTTTTGAACTGACCCTGGTTTGTTTAATAAACCCTTTTTGCTTTTACGGATCTCTGGTCCTGAGTTTGCATTTGTGTCCCACCTCTGGTTCATGGTTCATGACAATTTGTTGTTCTTCTTCTTGGGTCCTGGGTGGCAGAAATTGTGACGTAAGGGTGGGAACATCTGGTGACGCAACCCGGAAATACTCAGAAGGCTAGACCGTCCAATGTAACAACAGTTTGATGTGGCCTTTGCAGACTCCAAAGGACTTACCTACGAAGGCCAGATCCTTTAAAGGATTCAGCCCCTGAATTTTGACACAGCCTTTGTGTCACTGGGAATGGACTCTGGTTTCTCTCCTCCTGCCTCCCATCTGGTATTTAACCCTGACTCGGACATCCAGACTTCCAGACTGTTCAGTACCAGTTGCGGTACAGACATCAAGGCCTTTTTCGAAGACAATTTTGCATTTTTGGTGATTTTTCCTGGACTTCAGTTCAACCAATTTTCTCTGTGCTCCAGATCCTCCATGCCTGCTCCACTACTTCAGAGAATCAACCAGCCTCGGTTCAGCCTTCAGCAGCTCGGTTACTCTCCACTGCCTTCCCTGCTCTGCCATACCCACCCACCCCTGCCAATCAACCTCTGCCAAGCCTTCAGCCAGTCATATCTTAGAATTAAAGTGTCAGTAAACATGCCAATGCCTTTACTGGAGATAAGATTCTGGACAGAGCTGTAGACTGACTCCAAACTACTCATCAGCTTTTAGTTCGCACTTAGAATGGACCGCTTTAAAAAGAAGAGATGTGATCACTTCATCAGGCTCTGGGGTCTATTATTTTGGCACTGTGGGTATCTGCACCAACTTTCAGTGGAGTAGTGCTGAAGCTTACTGAAACATTTCAGTTCACACTAAAGTGTTAACTGTTTTGCACAAGCTGTGAACACAAGTGGAAAGACCCACTTAGTGCATCTGTGCCTGTTCTACACACACAAACACAGACTGACAGAGGGTTTGTTTACATGTGGGCCTCCCAGATCCACTCTCTTGTTCTCTGAGGCTGATGAGGCATTAAGTAAATAAATTACAGAGACACAAGCTTCATTAACATCTTCTGATCTATATTTGAGCTCAGTGCAGTTAATGGTTATCAAACAGAGGAGATTTGCATATCGGATCACTATACCATGTTACACTTTGAATAAAGCTTAAACCTGAGATGGACCTCACACTTAATGGTGTCACTCAGTTGTTCCAGAACTTGAAGGATCCAAAACTTTAGCACCTGAGACACGTTTATCTTACTAAAATACCAACACAGTCATGAAAGTTTATTACACCTTATCGTCTTTCTTTGTCAGTTGTCGATTGGTTGCACTAAAGAGATGTAGCTATCGTCTTGAACGCTTTTATTTGTTCATTTTTAGTAACTGCTTGAAATTAAATAAGATGCAACTCTTAAGTCTTGTTTGTGTTACCAGACAACAAGAAATTGCCCCAAAGTAAACATGATGTAATGGCAGCAACTACAGACCACATTCTGGTTAGCAGGGTCGCGAAAACACTGGTCACCAAATCATGACACTCACCTGTTTTCAATGAACCTGTTCACCTGTGGAATGTTCCAAACCGTTTTTTTTTCTCTCTTTTTAAACATTCCTCCACTTTCCCAGTTTTGCGGCCCCTGTCCCAACTTTTTTGAATGTGTTGCATGCATCAAATTCAAAACAAGTGAATATTTGCAACAAAACAATAAAGTTTATCAATTTGAACAATAAATATCTTGTTGTTGTAGTGTATTCAATTGAATATAGGTTTAACAGGATTTGCCAATCATTGTTTTCTGTTTTATTAATGTTTCACACGACATCGCAACTTCATTGGACTTGGGGTCGTATTAGTCAGCTGTTAAACTCAAGATCAAACGCTTCATTAGACGTTTAATCAAATTAAGCCCCTCAACATTATGATGATGTTATGATCATGAAAACAATCGTAGTGATGGTCCCCCTGACAAAAGATTAAAATGGTAACTGATAGAGAGAGTGTCCATGGATTATTCCCCTTTGTTCAGTGTGCAAAGGACATGAGACATGAGTTTGTAAAATACAGAAGTAACACAGAGATTTAGAGAGAGATTTAGATGAATCAAAAAACAGCTCAGAGCGTTAGAGACATCTGTAATGGAAAAACTGAACTAAAGAATATTCAACAGATCTTCTGAATTCTTTCTTTTGAGTCATATAAACTGATTTTTCATCCAAGAATGTTCTCCACAACCAAAGAAGTGATTTTTCCCCCTTTCCCCTAACCCTGTTTTTTTATGTGCTTTTTCCTGAATAACTTCAGAATCGAAGTACAGACTGTTCCATCGTCAGCTGCAAACAAACAAAGGATTGCCTTGATGTCTCTCTGATTTATCTTGAAAACTTAGAAGCCTGCTGAAACTCCAACAAAAGGTCATGTATAACTCTAACTTTAACTAAAATTAACATTGACTATACCACCTGTGCATGACAGATTCCTTTTGGGAACAGAAAACAGAAACAGGCCCAAAGGGACTTTTGAGAAGCCACAGAAATGAGGAGAGGCAGAAGAAGACAGTAATCCCAAAGAGGGAGACATTTAGGGGAGACAGGGAGAGGCTGCGGGAGATGCTTGGCATTACAGCTTCTCGTCTGCAGTTGTCCTTGCAGCGGTCTGTTGGAGCCAAAACAGCTATATTTATCAGGCAGCTGTATGATGATGGTGAGCACACTAACCAAACAGATCCAGTCCATCCCAGAGGAGAGTCCAACAGTTTGACGGACCAAAGCACCAAATGGACCCAAATGAATAATTTTGGATCAGTTCTGCTTCATGTGAATCAGCAGCCTGGTGTTTTGGACAAAGTCATGAACCCTGATTTATAGTCATGACAGAAAAAGAACAAAGATTTTTTTTTTTTTCGCATTTTAAGTGAAAATCTACCAGGGATGTAAGTTGTAGATGAAAACTAAGGAGGTGAAATGTTTGAAGCTGTTGTTATGAAACTGAACCTTCTTCACTTGTTAAAAAGTGGCTACTCCAGATCATAAAAAATGAGGCCCATGTGGAAGTACTAGAAACTGCAGTTTTTTTGAGAGTCCTCTTGAGACTGGCTGCTGCTGAAACACCAGAAACCATAAAGAAAACAACTAAAAAGATGATTTGTGATGGTAAATGCTTTCAGGTGTTCATTGTAAAGAAAAATACATGGACTTTGTCTCTGTGAAGTCATCCATCTGTTTCTGATACAGAGTTTGGAAGCCTATTGTTGGTGGGTATCACATTAAAAAGCTGCTTTTCTGAATTTATGCGAATATTTTTTCAGAATCATGAGAAGAGTTTAATTTAAAAAAAAAAGTTACTCTCACCCTTGTAGTGAGCCTCAGCTGCACTCTTTATCAAATGTTTACAGCATATGACACATGAACACCACATAGCTACCCCGTATGTGTTTCAGATGCATCATCTTCTATCTATGAAAAACTCCGGTGTCCCACAGTTCAGGATGAAAACTGCAGAGCTCTAATGCACCTGTGCAAATTTGAAAAAAAAAAAAAAAAAAATTAAAAATAAATAAAAACTCACTAATGAAAAACACCAACAAATCTGTGTTACTGAATCAGCATCTGCCCACTACCTCAACCTGGGGAACGTTTGCTTCCTTCATGGTCTTGATGAGAGAATCTCATCAACTCAGAAAAAATGCAAAGTTGTATTTTTTTCTTAAACCTTTGAGATAATATTTCATTTCTTTTCAAGATATAAAAAAACAGTTTTGTATATGTCTATTTCTTTATTTTTAACCATAATGATTCCTACTGCACATTTACACTGCTTCAGTCCTCATGAAAAACATGAGGGTTAGGGTTCTGCTTCCATGGTTCTGACATTAATGAAGACAAGACGTCAGAATGCTCTCCTCCTGATTCAGTAACTGTAGATTAAATCTGAAATATGAAATCTGAAATCTGAAATCTGAAATATGAAATCTGAAATCTGAAATATGTCTTATTTTTATTAATCCAGGCACTTTGCAAGTATACACACAGGATGAAACAGAGAAAATATCATCTATCATTGTAAATAATAAATATTGCCAGCAGACTCTGAAAAGCCTCATGAAATAGTAAAGTCAGAGCTGCCTGAGCTCTCAGAGCTGGTTTGAAGCTTTTATCAGTGCTTTGAATCCTTCTAGCACAGATACGAGAGGACACATGAATGCAGAGATGCATGCGAGGGTATTTTTTTACAACATTTTTAGTTGAGTACAAATGAATAAATAAATAAAAATAAATAAAAAAATAAAAATTGTACTTGAATCCAAATTCTCCCACTGAACCTTTTCTGCTCTTTAAACTGGATTACATTTCTTCCTGTGGCATGAAATACTCCAGATTTCATAGATATCAGCAGCAAACTTGAATCTGCATTCAACTGTGAATCCAATTTATAAATCCATGTTTCAGGAGCCATCTGGAAAGGCAAAACAGATGGTCTCATTTTCTGCTGTCTGCTGTTCATACAATTTCCAATCCCACTTATGTTTTCATTGTACCGATGAGACAAGGAATCAGAGTAAACCACAGAAAACCGAGTAAAAACACCCTAAACCATCAGCCCAGCATTATCTGTCTCCTACTTCTCACAAATGTGTGCAAGGCCATGCACGAGACAACCATCTAACACGTAAATCCTGTAGACGTCAGTTGGCTTGTCTGCCGTTAGAAAGAGAAAAACGTACTTCCTCTTTTGTTCTGTGACAAATGGCCCACAAGCTAACAAAGCGAATGGATCACAGATCTAAATCACTGAAATCATGTTTCATCTTTGTGCCAGAAGACAAAAGAAAGTCTGCATTAATATCTGTTGGACAGATATCTGCGATTAAAAAAAAAGTGTTGAGCGAGCAGGTGACGTGACAGAGGGAGTTTTACTTGGCTTATCACTTAAAAAATAAAAGTTAATAAAATGACCGTAGGTATCGGAAGCATGATTACACAGTCAGTATACAGGAAAGCAGTTCATGTGGAGAAAAATGAACCAGTGAAACCTGAAGTTGTTATTGAAGAATGTCTGCGTGCAATACAGCTAAAAAAAACTGCTTTTTCTAATGACATGGAAATAAAGTCTGGGATGGAAATCATGTGTCCCTCAACACTAAAACACCAGGAGCCTCAGGATGTTGGCTTTAATGAGACGCATTAATCAGCCTCAGAAGACATCAGGGATCATCTCTTGCCTGTCAGTGTCTCTGAGAAAGATGGACAGCTCCTCTGTACTTGTGAAGAAGCCAGCAGTTAAAATGACTTTTTGTAACATTTTCCCTTTTGATCTGTTCTTTGGTACGTCCCCTCAGTTTCTCCTCAGATGGATCAACAGTACAGTACAGTCAATATTCCAGTACTTCTGGCATATTTACAACTACAAGACAAAAAAAACTTTATGCACCAATAGAACTGATCAGACACTGCAAGGCCGGCTTGTGTGGGCTCAGAGGAGTTTTCTTGCTACCCTTGCACCTCCCTGAGGCTCATGATGGTGGGATGTTCTGCACACAACACAAGGATCAGTCGTGAGGAACACGCAAACAACCCTTTCGAAACCACTCAGGGCTTTTGACACAACACCACTCCCATCAACCAGAGTCTGAAGGGGAAGCGGTAAAAGCCTACTAGAGAAAGCATAACCTAAAACCTGATTCACCTGTTAGCATAACTGAAAGTCAGCCATCTGCCATTTGGTACGCTAACAAACCAACTCATCTCTAAACAGCAGTCACAGTGATCAAACATAATGTTACAGGCCTCAGACATTAGGACTGATGTCAGGTTATTTTTTTAAGTAAACAGGAAAATAATGAGACAGGCTGCAGGAAGTGTGTCTCCTTCACTAGCTTCTGCTGTATTGTAAAGGTTTATCTTCCACAACAAGATAATTCAACCTCATCTTCAGTTCAGAAGAACTGGGTTGTGGTTACAACTACAGAACCCACAAGCTCTATTTGTTGCATACTTCACTCTCTAACTTTCTTCAACAAAACAGTCTTCTGAGGTGTCGTTCTTCTATACACAAAGAGAAGAAAATGTTTGTATTCACATTTATTTCATATAAAACTTTTTGTATGGCTCATCTGTAACACAACTGTCAACTTGTTCCCAGTTATGCTGGCTAAGGGAGGAACACCCTCACTTCCTTGCTTGCAGTGGTGTTTACAAGGAGCCCAGCAGAAATGATTGCGAAGGACCTGTAACCTCTTTTCAAGGTGGAAGATGATGGCTTTAGGAGCGTTGTGAAGACACTTAACCGACAGTAAAAAGTTCAGAGTAAAAAAATCTTTAATGGAGAGCAAATGACCCACTCTTTTTGAAGACTGCTGCTCTCAGGTCAGAAAATGAAATGAGATAGTGTGGAAAATGTCTTATCTTACATATGGACATCAAAAGCCACAGAGGCATACTTGGTTAGGTCAAAGCACAGGAGGAAAAGGGGGAGGTCAAGATGCAAAACTTTGATTTCTTCTCTGATTTCTCTACTAAAAGGCAAAAAAAAGAAAAAAATAAAGAACTGTAACCTAAATTTTGGTTCTCATAGCTCTGTCACAATTAACTGGAGAGAAAAGGGATGAAACTTTACACCCTCTCTCAGTTAGTCTCCCTACTCATCACTTTTCCATTCACCTCTTCACCATCAGCTGAAGCTGTGTGGCCTTTCACACCTGCTCTCAGTTCTGCCAATTAGGTGTGTCAAGCCATCTTGCTGGAAAGTAAACATCTGCCTCTGCCTTGGCCTTCAGCCCCTTCCTTACAACCCTCATCGATGAAAACTGCCAATTTGTTGTTAGAGGACTCCTTCAAGGCTCACCCTGACTTGCTTCAGATTCTGCAGAAAAGCAGCGCTGATGTTCTTTCACCACAACGCTAAAGCTGCAGACAAGCTCAAAGAAATTCAGAAGTAGCAAGGATTCCTGAACAAAATCTAATTCAAGCAGTTGAGACAAAGTGGAACTCTGGATTCTACATGTGGGAGAGACTGTCTGAGATAAAGGAGGCAGAAAGTACTCACTTTGCTTTAGTGAGAAAGAACAGCGGTCCATCATCAGTCCCCTTTATTGATGCACTGAGACCGTTTGAGGAAGCAACCAGGGAGACATCAACTGGAACACATGTTTCAGTTTCAAAGGTGATTGCCCTGGTGTCACTGCTTCTCAGAACCAACATCTGAGTGTCAAGGTAACAAGTTAGCTGCTGAGTTGTCAGCGCAATGACAACTCTACTGAAACATTTTATGGTCCTGCTGTCAGCACCTACCTGGACACTAGATTTAACAACCTGGGATTCTGTGACTTAACACAAATGTTGAGCCTGTAAAAGTTAGACTAGTTGGTTTGTCAGACCTCAGCACCTTGATCATCTACATCAAACTCAAACTCTGCCCGAAGTTCTGACAGCTACTTCAAACTTGTTCACAGGGGCTACTGCATCCCTACTTGCAGCAAAAGGTGGGAAAGGGACAGAGCTTGTCTCATCAGTCTTTGCATCTCAGCAGCACAAGACAACTGGCACTGTTGTCCTTGTTAAAATGTGCAGGTATTCTGAAGATAGGCCGATTCCTCAGCAACATCAGTATCAGCATTTTTTACTAAGTCACAGTGTCATGTGTTTCCCTTTTCCTTCTTCATTGTGATCTTTGTGTGTTTTCACATGGGTTTCCTGATGTACTTGGTAGTTCTTTCTCCCTGTGAGTCTAAACCCTGGTTTCATCACTTCATCTGTTTCTACAGTCAAAAATCTCAGCGTAACTTCAGACTCCACCCTCTGTTTCAGCACAAACATCAAAAACAAAACCACATTTTCCATGGTAGGTTGGCCATTTGTCCTTGAACCTGAGATGGTTTAGGATGGAGACGTGGCAACATGTACAACTTGACAGCATTGATCCAAAACAGAATTATAAACCAGGCATTAGTAATCTCAGGGGAAAACAGATGAACCATTCTTTGTTTTCATTATTTTATAACCAAAATTAACCCGTGACACTTAATAATAGTCATCATCTATAACGGGTAAATAAGAGTAAGGGTTAGATAAATAACCATGAGTTAAAATTTTTACTTGTGATGTTTATATCAGTCACATTATCAGTTGAACCAATACAAATCATTTTCAAGCATTATTAACTGTAATTTCATTGTCTGTTAACAGTAAATAACTAATGGTTAATTAACTATGTACCCTGTTTTACTATAAAATGAGTTTTCCATGAAGCCAGTCATCAAACGTATTTCATGGTGAAGTAAATACTGAACTCTTGCATTACTCCATGTCCAACAAAATATTTAAAAACCGCTAAAGGGTTCATTGTTCTGAGATCAGCCACCGTCAGTTTTTTTTTTTTTTTTTACAGAGACTAAATCAGTCTGTTTGTTGATTGTTTAGTTGGTAGAATGTTGATTATTCTTACACAAAGCCAACCGGAAAGTCCACTATTTTCTTCCAGACCTCCATCCAACCCTGTCTGCCCAGCACTGTCAGAGTGTGCCAGTCATTCTCTATTTAAACCCTTTCAGACCATGGTGCCAACTCCATCTGCATCACCCTGCAGGAGCATTATCTCTGGTGAGAAACATAATTAAAAGAAAAGTTCTTTGTCAGCTTTTAGCATTTAGAAAATGGACGAACGGAGAAAGAACAAGAAATGAAGTGACAGAAAATGGAAATTATTATCAAGTCTGTTGTCCTGTAAAAGCACCTACAGTCACTCAGGCCCTGAATTACCTTTCTCATTTTCTTTTTCAGTACAGCTTCACCAATTCCACCCAACTTAGAGAAATTATCCATCTTGCATTTAGTTGCCATTTGCCATTACTACACAAACGACAGACAACAGAAGTTTACCAAATTCCTCCCTGGGATTAATAAAGTATTTCTGATTCTGAGTCATTATAATCAGACTAACCCACTTGTTGTCAAAATATCCTCAAAGAGGGCAAGACAGCTTGTCTCATCTGTCAGGATGAGAAGCATCTAATCATCTGCTTTCAGAAATAATTGTAGTAATTGATAGGTTGAATGTACCAAGCATGACGCACTGACACCTCACGTGTTAGTGACTGAATGACAACCAAGAGTTTATGAATTAGAAAGTTGTGTTCACGTAGTGTTGTAAATACACAGCAACTACAATGTTTATTAAAGACTTACCAAATTAGCATTCAAAAATGGACATGAAGGAAAATCTAAAGTTGTTCCAAAACTTTTTTGTCAGCATCACACCTGTGCCAGTCACTGGCAGTCACAAGATGCTGTTAAAGAAGCCATATTGAGTCCCACCCACAAGTACCAACAGTTTCTTTGCTTTCATCTAACTTGTGTTTTCCTGCTTCATTTTTAACTTTATTCATGTGCAATCCCAATTCCCATGATGTTGGGACGTTGTGTAAAACATAAATAAAAACAGAATACAATGATTATCAAATCCTTTTTAATCTGTATTCACATTTTTCCACTGAAAATATGTGGAGCATTGAAGCGCAAAATACAACAACAGAGACCCCGGACTGTTGAGCAACAGAAGTTGTACTTCAAGCAAGAATGGTAAAGAATTCCACCTCCAAAGCTTCAACAATTACTGTCCTCAGTTCACAAACGCTTACTGAGTGTTGTTAAAAGGAAAGTTGAGCAGGTAAGAGAAACTTGAGGTTACTGGTCACTACAAAGAAACTAAATTCATGAGCGATGATGATAGCAGAAGTGTTAAAACTTAAAACTTTGACATTTGTCTGGTTTATTTTAAAAGGAAAAGAATCCATGGAATGAATCCAAACACCATCTTACGTAGAATCAGTGGTACTAAACTGTTTGCATAATTCCTTTTAAATGAACTAAATAATACTTTAATTAATGTTTTTTGCTTGCATGTTTGTATCTCAAGTTAGTAGCCAAGCAATATGAGGCTACTTAGTGCACATCATGTGGTGGGTTTGTTTTAACTAAAAAAAAAAGAAAAAACAGAAAGAAAGAAATCAGGTTTCATTATCTATAGAATTTGACCAAAACTCTGTAACCTCACTTTACACTGATATCATCAAAACTAAAAGGTCAGAAGAAATAATGAATTATTTTTTTTTTTTATTTGAGTCAATCAGCATTTGCAAAACTCTTGCCCTTTGATTCCCCATTTTAGTCAAACAGCACATTACGTGAGAAACATCAGTGGAGCCGGGTTTTAATGAGACACAGAGCAGAGTGTCATCTACATAGCAGTGAAAGTTAATGCATTGCATTTTGGAACCTGTACTCTGAAGCCAAATTAACACATCTGGGATTTCTCTCTGTTACTTGTGTTGCCTTAACTTGCAATCCTGATAAGCGGTACTGCGAAGCAGGATATCACCTCGCTATGTTAATCCAGCCTTGATCAGGGTACGCTCACGTAAAAGAGGTGGAATTTGCAGCATCTGACCATCACAGACTTGGAAAAACTCTTCAGAGCAGCCCACTTTACCACGGAGGAGCAGACAAATATTCTTCAAAAATACAAAGGATTCAAACATCATTCAGGCCAGAAGCAACACTGTTGCCACTGCAAAGGCCAGGAGGGAATGCTGGCAGAAAATTGCTGACTCTGTTACTGCGTAAGTTCATGAGACTGTACAATATTAATTCATTAGACAATATAGACAGACAGTACTCTGATCAGTCAGTTTCACTTTATTATAGCACAGACATTTATTTCTGGCAGTGCACTTTCTCAGGGTCCTTCCTTTGGTTTATATTTTCCATTAAGTTCTTTTGAGGCTCAGCCCTCCCATGTGGGCACTCATGATCTGCGCACCAACATCAACTGGATCTTCTAAGAATAGGCAGGCTATTTTCCAAGAGAGCTGATTGGTCAGGAGGTGATGCTTTTATACTTGCTGATCTCTCATCCAGAACTTAACCTGCTCCGTTGCTGGTTAGCCATTCAGGACAAGTTACCATGGTGATTGGTCCCAATAAAAAGTAAACCAGAATCATAGGGCAGAAAATCCAGGGTTAAGCCTGAAGTTACCTTGAAAAGAGAAAATCCAGCTTTGTAGTCCAGACCTCAGGATTTTCCTCTTGAGGGAAGCATGTAAACAGGAAACAGAGGCATCCCAAGATATACCCCTGGGGGGTCCCACAAGAGAAAGCAGCACAGGAGAAGATGACTTTTCTATGCATTACAGAAAAAGTCATGTTTTGACTGATGGAAAATTACCCAACCCAGCACCACATCACAAAGTATTTCACACAGCTGATTAAGATGTTGTGGTCCAATGTATTGAAGGCTTACCTGAGGTCAAGGAGGATGGCACATGGGGTAAAAGACAAGGTCACATGGGTACCATTATTTTATGATAAAATGCACAAATCATCATCTCCAACTCAAACTTTTAATGAATTAACATCTGCTCTTTGACTAAATATGCTGAGTCACAATCCCAATATCCAGCCCAGCCCATTAATAAACTCAAATTAAGAATCATGACAGCAAAACCAGCATTCATCATCATTAAATTCTGCTGACAGTATTCAGCATTTTCATCAATCAAATTTGATGTAACAATAGAGAAACCCTCAACAACTTGGCAAAGACTCGGCTTTAAAGACAAAGAGACAGAAACTTCTGGTTCCTCCTGCTGGTGGAAGAGATCAGTTTTCTGTTGGAAAAACACTTTCCAAACAAAGTTTTAGTGTCTTACAGGACTCAGAATTGGTCGGGAAAGGCACTAAAACTTTCAGAGACATTGCAGAGAAAGTGTTTTGCAAATACCTGTCATGATAGACTACAGACCTTTTAACACAAGCATCAGATCTGTCCACCACATCCTTGACATGCATCTCTTCTCGCCAGCCCTGATGGAGGAATGTTTTCTTATATTCCTACTTTTTTACTGAAGTATGAATATGTGCACTTAACAGCTCCTTCATCGCTTCAAGAGCAGAACAGATTTAGAAATGAAATCAGTGAGCTTAAAATCCTGAGATGGTGTATAGCATTGTTTGCATTCCAGAATAAGTTTTCCCTGAGTAGTAAACGTAGGCCTGCAGCATCAGGGAACCACCGTGACAAAGTGTTTGTGTTTCAAACAAACCATTCAAGTCCATTTGAGCGTGGGACTGCACGCCATTATGGCTGCAGCTTGTGACACTTTGACAGGTTACTGAATTATGTTTGTGTTCAGTAGACAGGAATCTTTGTGTGCTGTGATTTTTCTGAGATCAGAAACAACTTTATCCCATTTCTCCCTTCCCCATTTTTTTTCTGTCACGGCTAGACACACAGCTGTGGTGAAACGATAGAAACGGCACAAAGTCCTCTGATCAACCGAATCAAATAACTGACATGAATGATGGTGATGAGGCGTTGGTGGGAGGGCAGGAGGATAGGGGCTTATGGCAGCAGATTGAAGCCCTCTGCTGTCACCCCTTTGAGAAACCAAACTGTTTGAGCTGTGTTGTAAAAGCTGCTAAGATGAATGTTGAGGAAGCATTAAAGTCCACTCGATACCAGTGTAAATCACTCCCATCCTCTTCCTTTTCAATGAGAAGAGCTTTTAAAGAATTGTTTTAGCCATGTCATTGATTCCTGGGCGAGGGTGACTCAAATTTTAAGATCCATTGTGGCTCCTAGATGGAGAGGATGCTCTTTATTTGCTGCTAATGTGTCTGCAGAGCAGGACTGCCAGGAAATCCAGGAGTCCATGTTGGTCTATTGATTTTTGTACTACTCTATGGTACCAAACATTCATGTACCTCTGCCTTAACCCATCATATTTAAGTCACTTGATTAAAATTTATTGTAAATTATGATAATTCTGCATCTGTGTTTAATGTACACTCACCGCCATTTTATGAGGTACACTTTGCAAGTACCAAGTTGGACCCTCTTTTAGCCTTCAGAACTCTTAAGTCTTTGGTAGGATAGATTTAACAGTGCTGGAAACCTTCCTCATATTGACATGATAGCATCAAACAGATGCTGCAGATTTTTGGGTTGAACTTCCATGGTGAGGATCTCCTGTTCCACCACACTCCAAAGGAGCTCTATTGCTCCACTATACTGTACTTAACTGCCAACTATAGTCAATCATGGTGTGCAATCATTGCGCGCACTAAGGTCCGTCTTTAGCATGTGCCACCAGCAGCACTAGATCTCTGCTTGCTATGCTTGCTTATGCTGCAAGTCTATCTTGGAGGTGAACAACTTCACAATTCCACATGACAACAGATCTTTCCTATAAGGACACCAACAGAAAGGAGAAGGCATGGAATGGAATTGCTGAAGTTTTGGAAGTGCCAGGTGAACACGATATGAATTCAAACTGAACATCAAATCAACCTTTGAAAGGTTAAGTGCCTGTTGTTTACATGTTGTGACTCTTTTATACATGGTTGTTATCACAATTCCTGTGAGAACATGTGGTTCTCCTGTGAGCTTGTGTATCTGTGAAATCATGACATCTGGGGGTTAAATTGAGATCTGGTGACTGTGGAGCCTGTCCATTCTCCTCTGACCTCTGGCATCAACAAGGCATTTTATCCCAGTGAACTGTTGCTCATTGGATATTTTCTCTGTTTGGACCATTCTCTGTAAACCCTAGGGGTGGTTGTGTGTGAAAATTCCAGTAGATCAGCAGTTTGCCAAATATGTCACCTTCAAAGTCCCTTGAATCACCTTTTCTTTTTTTTCTGCAATCAAATTTTTATTGACATTTTCAAAGATATGCAGCTCATTGCAATGACAACTGGTTGACACAAGTCAAGGCATATCATAAATTAAAATTAAACAAAACAAAATAAAACATGACGTACCCCCCCAGCCCCCGACAGTAGCAAAACTTAGAAATACAAGATTTCAGGCAGCCTTCAGTTCTGCAGTGGGTGCATGTAAGTCCACTGACTTACCCTGCATCCTCACCTGTGGAGTCCCCACCTACCTCCGCCTTGCCATCGATCCTCTGCCATGCCTCTAAAGAGAAAACCTACAAAAGATTTAAAATGTATTTTCCTTCAATCAAAAGCACATTAACAATCCATCCTGCAAAAGGTCAGTGGGAAAAAGTTGTTTGAAAATGATCAGATGTGTCATCAAATTATAAACATTTTTGGATCATGTCTAAAGATTTATCCTAAGATGAAATAGATTTTTCAGTAGCTCCATGTATCCTACCAACTGAAAGCTCCATATCAGTATCATCAAGGTAAGTATGTAGCCATTGAGATTTTGAAAGAGAATGTAGTGGTTTCCACTGTGTGGCCAGTATTTTTTATTTTTATTTTATTTTATTTTATTTTTTGCTGCTGTTAGGCCAGTGGGTAATAAATGTTTTTTAGAGAGAGATATATTTAACATTCAAAATGTTGCGGGGTATGGATTGAATAAACTTGTCTGTAACTTGACGCCGTCAAACAGTCGGTGGCACAAAGTGAAGGAGCCCTAAAAGAGCTGAAAATGGAAATGGATGGAGTTTCTTAAAAATAGAAATTTTCATGCTTGAGCCCACCTGCTGTGGTTCTCCAGTCAGTTTCCCAACAAAGGGGCTGAGCTGATCCAGTTCCCCTGTGAGTGAAATGTTATTGCAAAGTGCCTCACACAACCACACTGCAAAAGAAGCAAAAAAAAAAAAAAAAAAAAAAAATCCCTTTAACTCTGCAGATCTTTTATTCAAAGAAAGGTTGGCAGAATCTAAAGATGAGCTCTGTGAGTGTTTTCATTCACCAGGTAACAGTTAGACAACAAAGTGAAAGCACTTAATGAAAAAAACAAAAAAGTTAACCGAGCAAACTTTGACTTATAGTCTCTGAAGGTTGGATGTTTTCTGTCTGTAGTTGTTTTTCTGAGAATGAAACACAGCTTGTGGTTAATATAGGTGAGCTTTTTTTCCTCAAATTGTTTTGTGTGAGACAGGCTGATCTGTTAACATGTACATGTTAACATCCCAGAGTGAAATACAGATGGCTGTGTCACGACTGTTAGTGGTAAAAATCTATTTGGTGAGGTATCCAGAAAACCTTCTCCAAACATTGTCAATGCTTTCTCATCTGCATAAAAACCCTTGTCTTTCTGCTGAATTATTTCTGATAAGACCCAGACCTTTGCACATCTCTCACTCAGAGCTGCTCCTCTGTGTCCTGGATGAGTAATGTATCATCGCTTGACAAAGACTTGGCACTAAAGCCAAAGAGACAGGGACTTCCTTATCCCCCAGCTGGTTGAAGAGATCTTTCTTCTGCTGGAAAAATGCTTCACAAACAAACCAATCATGTCTTGGAGGGATGATAGCTTGCAGGAGATTGCAAAAAACAACAACAACAACAACAAAAACCCTCCTCAGAACATTGCAGAGAATGTCGCAGATACCTGTCACCGTAGACAACAGGCTGAACAACATTTGTGTCAGCTCTGTTTGGCACACTTCCGACATGCATCGTCTGCAGCAGACAAAACGAGATAAAGCTTTAACAGGAGGGGGAACATAACAGGGTGGATGTCAAGATGGAGCCTTTGTGCAGCAGCAGAGAGGCAATTAGCTTAGGAGATGATTGGAAGAAAACAGTGTATATAGTCCCTCATCATCTGCACAGTTATCAGTCTCACTTTTTAATAATGTTCCTTGTGTTCACTCATCCTTTTCCATTTTCTTTAATTATTCCTTTTATCTCCATATTTTCATACCTAGCTCCTTCTCCCTTTCTTCCAAGCCCCCCTCATTCTTCCTCTTCCTTTATCTTTACCCCTCTTCCACCTGTCCCCCTCCTCACCCCCTTAGTCCCTCTTGTACCCTCTCAAACTAATGGAGCATATTACAGGTGTACTAAAAATAGCCCTGCTGCAAAGTCAATTCATCTTTTTTCCTTTCCATCTTTCTCTCCTCCTAATGCTCGATTTTTTTCCCCCCTCCTTTCTGTACCACCCTCAGGAGGGAAATGAGTAACGGGAAGACGGCTTGTCAGCTCATTTATCAGCTGGCAGGCCATGTGCAGCTCCCTATGCTATCAGGGCTGCAGGAACGAGGGCCTGGGACCGGGCCCCTGGCTGTCTGTCTGTCAAGGTCCTTGCTGTTTGGCCTCAGTGTCTGGGTGACAGTGGAAAAAAAAAAAAAGGTGGTGTTTATGGGGAGATATAGGAGGGTACCATTGACATCACCTGCAGGTCAGGCCAGGGGTCTTAAATCTCAGGGCAAGGCTGGTGGCCTGACACAGAGCAAAGAGAATATATCACAGCGGACAGTGGAGAATGGATGAGACGCAGTGAAGGAGAAAAGCCACAGGCAGATGCACGAGTAAGGAAAGATAACAGAATGTATCCCATCCTCTGTGGGAGGAATGGGAAGTAGAATGAGACTCTGGAAAGCAGAAAAGGTAGTGGAGGAAAGTGTTATTTTCCCTGTAAATCTGACCACCATTAATTTAGTTTTGCTTTAAGCGTATGTACCAGATAGTTTTTAGTAAAATATAAAAATGTTTCAGTGTCCCAGTTTATAATGTTTGTCATTTCATCTGCTTGGACAGGTAGCTGTGTTGTAGATACTCTATAAGAAATCATAATGCTTTGCCAGTACATGAGAAACATGCCCAAGGTTAGCTTATTTTGTCTTGTGTGGTAAATGGAACCAAACCATCCCTCGCCTTCCATAGTAATACATACACACAAAACCTGAACAGTTCTTACCTCAGTTTTTACTCAGCACGGCAAAGAGCCATGGCAATCTAGTTAGTTAAAGAGAGTGGGTTAGTGATGACATAGAGACAGCCGTTGGTGAATAAAAAAGGTAAAGCTACACTACAAAAACTGAATTCTAAGCAAGTGTTTTTGTTTTGTTTTTTGTAAAAATGTCGTATTATACTTGATATCAGCCACATTCATCTAACAACTCCAGAAACGCGTCTTATTTCAAAATATTAAAGGTCATAAATAAGGTCTAAATTGCCTGTAACAAGTAATACAAATCTGCCAGTGGGATAAGAAAACGTTACTAGTCAAGTTTAGAATACTGTCTGAATACTAGAAACTTTCTCTTACCCCACTGGCAGATTTTTGCCATTTTTCAGACATTTTTTTCTTTTTCTTTTTTTTTTTTTTACCAAAAATAATAAAAAGGGCAGTTGCTTAGATTTTATTTATTTATTTTTTGCAGAGTACAATACCAGCCTAAAGGTTTAGAACAGCCCAAGTTTTTCCTTTTTTCCCTTGTAGTTTAAGCAGTTCAAGTCCAATGAATAGTTTGGAATGGTGCAAAAGTAAGAGATGAACTGCCAGAGGTCAAGAAAAAAGGTAAGTTTACCCAAACTAAAAAGTAATGAACATTTCTTATTTGTACATAAAGGCCCTTAAAAAAACTTCAGGCTGTTCTGTGGTAATGGAGATTGATCAAGCCTTGAAAGGTGGTCCAATTCCTACAGGTGTCCCAACTTTCCTTGTTTCCTTCCAACTTTCTCTGTGTTTAAAAGCAGAGCTGCACACACCATGGTACCATAACCTCATGAGCACCAGGTGAGCATTATTGAACAGTATTGTACTGCAGTAAGTAGAGAAATGCCCTAAAAATCAGCAGGCAAAGACAATTAATAATGAAAGCGAGACAGAGCATCAGAATATTTCATGAAAGATCTTTCCTGCAAAAAAAATGAAGTCAAAGAAAGTCAAGGTGATGTCAGTGAGGAGAGTTTCCTTCAGCATCCAGAGACAGTCAGAAACTTGGACTGAAAACTCTGATAGGAAGAGATCTGACGGACCCAAAGCCAAAACAGAGTCAGAGGACAAGTTTCTGAGAGTCAACAGCTTGTGTGATAGGCACTCACAGGACAACAGCCTCAAGCTTCAAAGAGGTTGTAATCAACAGTCTTAGCTTCAGTTACTGTGAAGAGAAGACTTTGAGATGCAGCTTTGACTCAAACTGCAGAAAGAAAGACGTCACTAGACAGAGTCCAAATAAGAAAAAGAGTCTCGCCTAGGCCATCAAAGACTGCCAATGGACTACTGAGAATGGGAAGATGGAGCTATGGACTAATAAATCAGTGTTTGAAATCTCTGGTTCATCACACAGGATTTTGTACGTTGTATGTTAAGTAGGCTAAGGAAAGGATGTTTCTTCAGTGTGACATCAAATGTAAACATGGAGGAGGATGCATGATGGTCTGGGGTTGTTTTTCTGGATCCGGGGTCTGGGACTTGTACAGAATGAGAGGCACCCTGGACCAAAAATGGCTCCCACAGTATATTGTAGCACCTGCCATGCAGTTCCCTCTGGAACGAGCCAAGTTGGTCAAGAGTTCATCCTACAGCAAGATAATGAGCCAAAACATCAGACGAAGCTCTGTCAGAACGACTTAAAGAATGGAGAAGAAGACGGTCAGCTTGAAAACATGGAGTGTACTGCCAGCACAGCCTCAGTCTGACTTATGCCCTGACTTACGAGCTGTTTGAGATGAACTGGACAGAAGAGTGACAGTGACCCCAATAATCTCCACCAGGGAAAGCAGGGTGTAGCACTAAAAAATACTTATTTTTGTTGTGGCATTAATATTCAGTCCTATTCAGTGATCGTTGTGATTAGCAAGGTACTGTGTTATAGCATTATGATGTTCAGGTATTATTACACTAGCCAGTTGATGACCCATCTGGGGACCATTTTCAAGGCACCAGATTATACTGAACACTGAGAAAAAAAAAAAAGTCTTTCTTTTTTAAAAAAGATATTTTTATGAATCTCTCATTTTTCTAAATCTGAGCATTGATCCAGTTTGTGAATGTGAAGCTCAAAAAAAAAAAAAAAGAAAGAAAAAGTTTATTCCGCCAAATTCACTCCGCATGTTGGTAGAAATACTAATCCTTTACAAAATATCTGCACAAGTTATTACAATTACATAATTAATAAAAAATATACTCCTGAACACTTTAATCTATGGCCTCCATTATTGTAAGTGTGGGGTATTTTTAGCAGAGGTATAGATTTAAGGAAAATAACCCCAATGTGAAAAAACGGCTCCTCCCTGTTGAGAGAATTCATGGTTGAAAAGCAGAGAAGCCTGCAGAGACAACAGCAGCCTCGGACACTAATGATGCTAATGGCTGAGGGACGGCTGACTCAATACAAGTGTCATCACAGCGCCTCTAATGATGCTGTTAGTGTTTAAAACCCTGGATAACTTCACAGTGTGGACAACACACACACACACACACACACACACACACACACACACACACACACACACACACACACACACACACACACACACACACCACAAACACTAAAGCCTCACCGAGTATCAATACTCCAGTACAGTCCAGCACATTAACTTCAGTCTGGGGTCAGCGGGGGACAAAGAGTTTTGTGTTTTCTGAACAAACTGCTGATGGTTGTGACCACAGTGCAAGCAAATACCTCCTGACAGCAGAGCGGGGACAAATAAACCCAATATGTTACAATGACAGCTTGTAGCTGCTCATGGCAACAAGACGTGGTTAAACAAATCTGTTCATGTTCCAAGTGCAGTCACACATACACACACACACATACACACACACTTTCTATTTTTACATTGTAATGAATTCTGTTTAATTAGAGAGAGTGGGGGATGAGGAACTCCTGGAAATAGCTTATTGTGAGAGATGGAAATAGGATTCCTTCCTCCTTTTTTTCCCCCCTGATGGTGGACATTAAATAGCATGTGCTTGTTTGATAAGAGTGAGAGTTGTCAGTGATATGATGCATGGTCATTTTTAACATCTTATAAGCAGCAACTTTTTTTCTCCTGGAACTCTCTGGAGCAGCAGGAGTCTGTCTAATGGCACTCAAGCTTAGTCAAGTACTTTAGAGTTATATTTTTATGTGATTGTTTTCTTGTTTTTTTAATAGCAATAAGCTTATAGCTTTTAGATGTCCTTCAACCCGTCTGGTGATCACATTGCAACCAGAGGCTGGTTAAAAAAACAAAAACAAAAACAAAAAAAAAAAACAAAACAAAAAAACAAACAAACAAACAAAAAAAACAAACAAAATCAAAAAAAGAAAAAAAATCACAATTGTTAAAGATGAGATAATGGTCACATGAATTATTCAATTTGTATTTTTATTATTAAGTGATTATTTGAATATTTAATTTCATGACTCATCCATATCTAGCTGAAAATTAATCAGGAACCAATTTGCAGTGAGACACCAACCACTGCACCACCCTCAGTCAAACTTTGACATTGAAGAACATAACTTTCTGAATCTTGATATCCCTCCTCTTTTACCGAACATTCAAAATCAAGAAGCTGTGTTAACAGTAACAATGTCAGTGAAACAAAAGAAAAAAAAAACTGATGATAACAATCGTTTCTACTGGATAGGTCTGTGTTTACAATCTGGGACCCTTTACAACCCTAATTGTTAGTAGTCACTGGTTTTGCTCAGCTGGCAGAGCAGGAGCCCACGACGAAAGCTGCAGGACGTGTTTCAGTGGTTGTTCAGTGTTGGGCTACTTACTTTAAAACAGTAATAAAATATAGTTACTCTTTACTTCACCCCCCAAAGAAGTAATTGAATTAGTAGATTAGTAACAGAATTACTTCTTCATAAATGTAACTAGTTATCAGGGAAAGTGATTACTGTGACTTTTTTAAAAAAACACCAAATATGTAAAAGAATTTGGATTTTTGAGCAAGTTTTGTTCTGAGACATAATTCAAATGTATGTTCTTGCTCTTTACATCACTGATGCTGAAGTAGTGCCTGTACTTACATCCTGAAAACGCCAGACCGCTCTGGACTCGCCAGTGTTGCATCTGGTTCTTTTCTGTGGCTGTCTGTGGTTTACAGCAACAATGGCCATCTACCTGAACTCTGGCACTGATTGGCTTACCAGGAAATTGTACTCTACCTTTCGCCAATCACCCCACCCCTTACACACACACACACACACACACACACACACACACACACACACACACACACACACACACACACACACACACACACACACACACACACACACACACACCGAAGAAGGACAATAAGGAAAAAAAACCCACACTTTATTGACCATACCGGCATTACTCCCAACACTGTTGTTCACAGCAAAAAGTGAAATCTAAGAAAGTGTTTGTGTCATATATTTAGCAAAAGTCTGTTAAACCTAATGAGCCACATTTGCCTGACAAGTACTCAGAAATGTCTTAGTTCAAGATAGAAGACAAACACGATGCCTGAATTGTTTATAAAGAGAAAAGAAAACTGCCAGTGGGGAAAGAAAAATGTACTTGTTTAGTTTCTCGCATTAAGACATTATTCTTATTTCAAGAAACTAAAGAAATGACACACAGAAATGTTTTTTTCAGCCCATTGGTGGGGTTTTTAAAGCCGTACAGGCAGTATTTCTCTCTTTTAATATTAAAAAAATATATATAGAGATAATAAAAACAGATGAAATCCCCAAAACAAACTTCAGACCAAACATATAATGGTCCTATAGGAAGCAGCAGTACAGCAAGAGAGCTTTCAAAAGCTAAAACCAATCCTTACCCCAGTGGGAAGGGCTCTGAATTCAAGGTCTGGTGATTTTCGGTACATTAAATCTGTGTTTTGCTAAATGGAAGGGTTGAGAAGTCAGCAGCTCTGAGAGTCAATCCCTTGTCACACTAAAAATGTGTCAGCAGGGGTCAGGTCAGCATCTATCACAGAGTGTACTCTGGCTTCCCTTCTGTGCAACAGGAGGTGAAAACATCTTGTCTGTCTTAATACAATCAGTGGTTCGTCCTGTGCTCAGTGTTATTCTGGCTGTTTACACACATAAATTGAATGCATCGGCGGCTTTCTCTTGTGGACTTAGCTGTGAAATCGTCTCTGTGATGCTGCCACTCTGGCAAACAAACGTGACTGTCGCAGCAAATGAGGAACTGTCATTCCTTCAGTTACCTCTGATGGATTTGTTCAACTTGGCAAGAGTAATCAAGGGAGCAGCTGTGACAGCAGAGGGAAATCTGTGTTTTTTGTGTGTGTGGCATCGGAGGAGAAGGAGAGAGAGAGAGAGAGAGTATCTGCCCCAACAGCTCCTCTTGACAGACGGTGCTGGATCCTGTGAAACCATGCATCAACACAGAGATGTCACATTCACCACCACTGGCTCGCTGCCTCCTTCCTACCCACTCACAGTCCAGATGCTGCAGCAGCCATCGTGGTGCAGAGAACATGTCTCACAAGTGACATAAAGTCATTGAAGAAATCTGCAGCTGAACTCTTCATGAGCACTTTAAATGGAATAGTTTGATGTTTTGCTGAAAGTTTAATGACAATAGTGGAACGCCTCTCATGTGGATGCCAAGTATTGAGCTTGCAGGCTGGAAACATCTGGACATATGAGGAAACATCCAGCTGTGGCAGTAAAAGTGGTGATTTCCAAATGCTATTTCTCATGTCCTTTGCCTAAATGGAGGCATTCTTGTCACCGATCCAAAATTAGCACTAGCAGGCACGGCGAGGTAATTGTTTTCTATGTTTTCAGTGACTGTTAATAGCTTGTTGAGCAGTAATTTCAAAGGCTAGTGCAACATTGTAAAACTGACATTGTTTGTCTGAGCACATTTTAACTTTGTTATGATAAATGGAACTGTTTGCGTGTTTATACATGTGGGAAAACTAACAATGTTTTTGTATGTTTAAGTTTCATAGTGTCTAATGATGAAGAACAGATGAAGCACCAGCCGAACTCTAAAGCTGTGTTATTGATGCTGAGGGCAGCAAAAGTCCTTAACTTGAGTTTTTAATCTGAACTCATGATAACACTACAGTGATGGAACTGGAATTTTAAGAAAGCAAATATGCACACGGCAAAATAAAAACCACCTCACGGGTCAAAAGTAGCTTTTTTTCCATGATCTTTGAAACAGTTTAAAAGTGTCTCGTAGCGCATGAGATGTGGTCACTTAATCCTTTTTGTTTCAGTTCTGAATGAACAATCCAGCTTTAACGACGCTAAGGGATGCCTCACATTTCCAGCAGGCACCCGACTTAAATTGTTCAATACCCATATTTCCAAACACAAAGATCTACTCCACAGCTGCCACGAGTTAGGATCAATTCCCTGAAATCACAGGAGGCATTCTGATGCAGCTTCAAAGCTTTTCTCTGAGCTTTAATCAGGTTACAGAGTGCACTATCCTCGTCTGCTGGTGGAGAAAGAGGAGACACTCAGTCTGAGCGCCCAGACTGAGAAATCACCGGCTCACCGTGCATCATCTTGATTTCCCTCAAGCAGTCAGATGGACTTAAACCTGATTAGGAAAGATTGGTTGGATTGGTTAGGAGCTACTGATGGAGAAAGGGTGCTCAGCACCTCTTTTCCCCGTCAGCACCACTTTCTAATTAACTCGTACCAACCCATTTTATGTATGTGTGTGTGTGCGTGTGTGTGTGTTTGTATGTAAGTGCAGGGTGGGCTTTGCGCCTTATTTAATCCTGATTATTAAGTCTAGACTCTGCTGTCTTTCGTGAGCAGGTGAAAAGGTAAGCACACAAAGTAATCCAAAGGGCAACAGGATTCCTCCTGAGGGTTAACCTGCATTTTGAGAGGAACTGTGAGCGTGTTAATTCACAGTTTGAAGTCTCAGAAAACAGTCTTTGGTTGAATGGCTGAACTTTCTCGACCCCATCTATAGTACACAGAGGATGTAATCTACCACAGCTGTCACATGAAAGACAGATTAGACCGTCCTGCTTCTTGCTGCTGCTTTAGAGGACAATAACACCACTGTACTTCTGATTCACATATCTCACATTAAAGAACTCCCAGGTGGCTTAGTGGAAAAGTCAAAGCACTTTGTGTCAGACAGACTCTAAATATAACAAAGTGCCTCAAGTTTGAGCTGCCAGCTGAGAGCCAAGCATACAGGCGCAGCTATCAATCAAGAAAAGATTATTTAAGGCTACGTATAAATGGCTTAAAGCTACAGCTGAACCATCAAAGGATGAGAATAATATCCGTTCTCCAACTTTTCACTGAAAATTAATTACTGGAAACTATTATGTGCGTTCAAAACAGCAGTGTGTGCTGGATGTATAAAGTAATAATAATAATAATAATAATAATAATAATAATAATAATAATAATAATAATAATAATAATAATAATTACGGGCTTTGTAGGTGGTGAGCATATTATTATTATTATTATTATTATTATTATTATTATTATTATTATTATTATTATTATTATTATTATTATTATATCACTTTAGGTCAAAAGTCAGGTAATCAGAGAGACAGAATAACTAGTTGGAGAAGGCAAGTCTGAACAGGTGGGTTTTGAGCACAGATTTAATAGAGGAGAAACATTTTGGTGTTGTTTGGAAGTGGGTTCCAGCGTTCAGGGGCGGCAGCCTGGTCACCCCAGGCTTGGCACCAGGTCTTATAGACTTTCAGAAGGAAGGCGTTGCTGGACCCGAGGGATCTGAAAGATATGGGTGTTGAAGGAGACCCCAGAGGTAGCATGGAGCTTGGTTATGACGGGCTTTGTAGGTGGTGAGCAGAACTTTGAATTGGATCCGGTATTTCATAGAAGGCCAAGGACTGGTGTGATGGGGTTCCTGGAAGGGGTTCTGGTGGACAGGGGAGTTTTGAACATGCTGAAGTTTATTTAGGACTTTTGTGGTTGTGCCATAGAGGGATTGTTGCAGTAGGATGTGATGAAGGTGTGTATGAGTGTGTGAGCAGCAGATAAAGACAGAAAATATATATATAGAGAGACACAACATCTACTTTCAAGATATCCTTAAATCATAATTTCCCATTTACCCCTCACCAGAAGATAAAAAATCTGTTAAAATAGATGGGTGTTATGGTCACTGACCGAGAGCTAAACTTGAACCAGAAGCACTGCTGAGGCAAAAGCAGTTTTAAAAGTCTTTATTGTATGACCAGAGAATGAATATATGAATGTGAGTCCAAACCAGGATCCTGAACTGCTCAATGATCCAGAGAAGCAGGATGAATGAATGAATGAATGAATGAATCCACTAAAAGTGAGAGAGTGGCAGCGGGGCTGAGCTTGGGTGGCGTTGCAAGGGAGGAACGGGAGACACTGGAAAAGGGGGAGGAGAACAGTGATTAGTCAGGCACCAAAACTCACAAGGAAAACTTGCAAAAAGAGATACTCAGATAACTAGATGGCCGAGGTACCACAAGCACTGAGGAATAATCTGGCACCGGTCACCTTTCTCCGTCCGCACACACCACACCAACGCAGAACACCACAATGGGTTGAAAGTGGACCCTTTATAGCCTTGATGAAAATGTTTTTAGGGCTCCAGCATTTGACGATTTTTCATTTTGTGCTTTTTTGGGGGGGCGTCATTTGGGGGAATAAGTTACTAACTTTTAAATAGTAAATGGACCAGTACTTGTGGGGCGACAACTCTACCAACTGAGCCACAGCCGCCCCATGTAAGCTTAAGAAGTGACACTGAAAATTGTTTACTGCTGTCAAAATTAGTCAGAAATGATCCAGACTGTATGAAAAGGTCAACATCCAGTATATGATAATGAAAGACAATCTAAGAGGCAAATTGTGAAGTTGGAAAGCACCTGTTAAAATTACTAAACAATTCAATAATAAATAGCTTTTTATTTAGACCTGTAACAGTGAATTCAGAGGCAGCCTGGTGTTCCTGTCCTCCTCCTTTTCAAGTCAGGGACACTGAATGTCCTCTTGTTCTTATCATTTTAACCTCCCAATTCCCTGCCAAGTGATTCTCACCATGGGAGTAAGAGTCTCTAAAACTGTCACCTGAGGAGGAAATATCAACTTATTTTTAGCCAGAGGAGGTCAGGCATCCTTGGAGCTACAACCCCTTGATCCACACGGTGTGCTCATCTTTTATTGGAACACTTATCTCGGAGGATACAGACCTTACTCACTGCAGCTCACAAAGCCCAGATCAGATTTAAGAGCCATGGGTGGCATCTTGATACCTTAAGATGAACGATCAGCTTCTGAGTAAAGCCTTTGGAGGTCTGAGAGCCTGTGCTGTCTACAAAAGAGAAAAAAAAAACTAAGAGATGTAACCCTGCAATGTGTTCAAGCTATTCTGGGGCTCTAAAACCTCATAGCAATCACATACAAATGCATACACAAGATATTTGAGTAGAAATGGTTTGGTTAGAAATTCTTAATGTCGAAACCAAATCCTCATTTTCAGATGGCTCCATGTCTGAGACTTAGTCCCTCAACCCCCTAACTGTCACACCTCTGGATGCCCTCCCCCCATAAAAGCAGCCCTCGAGCAGACAGTCAGGACTGCAGACAGCCTTCATCTCTGCCCTCTGTGAACCTGCCACTGCTCCTCTGATCCCCCTGATCTGAATGCCGGATCCATATTAAGACTTGCTGTCCATCATCCCCTGTCATCTGCAGCCATTAAAGTCAGGCAGATAGCAGCTAGGTGTTGCTCTTATCTTGCTGAGCCACAGCTGGGCTCCGATAAAGTCCGTTTTTTGTGCTTCTCCATGGGCAAAACATCAATAAACACACCAGAGCTGCTGTCACTGAGCTGGATTTAAAATATCTGCTGGCTAAACGTGAATCTTAGTTTCGAGTTTCAGTCAAATCAGGACTTGTTGCATTAATGGATGTTTGGGAACGTCTGAATCATACATGACCCATGAGGAAGAGCAGTGTTGGACTATCCTCTTGAGGACAGACCTGACAAAGCTTGACTTCTGACTTTCAAATCTGCATCACTAGTTGTTACATCATCAAACTTAAGACCCGTCAGTTGGTAGGAAATTAAAAGTTACCTGAAGTTGTTGGAGTGTTCATGAGTTTGATAATGCTCCGATGATTCTGGTACTACTCTTCCAGGAACTAAATGGTTCCTGTTACCCATTCTTATCTTCATTTCCAGAGGTCCTGTGGAGGTTGCAAATCAAATGCAAATACAAATCAGGCCAGTGGCATATGGAGAGGCAATAAAGTAATCACACTACACCACCAGTGCAGTGTCAAGCCTGAGACAAAGCCATTCAGCAAAGATGGCCCACATCGCTGTGTGCAGTAGAGATGTGACATTCGTGAACGAATCAGTTGTTTAAACGACTCTTTTAAGAGAACCGGTATGGGGTTGAGAGTCGTTCGTTTGTGAGACATTATTGTATGCAAATTGCCCACGCTGCCTTCATGTCACCTGTGTTCCCAGTGAGTCTGAGCTGTCCATGCTGCTAAATGTGTGGCTGCTCTGACTCCGGCGCGATCACGACGGTAACTAACAAAACCACAAAACTAGAATGTCTTTAAAATGTTTGTCTCCCCTTAAACCCAAGCACCCTGATGGACAAACACTCTTTATGGTCTGTATCAATAACACAAAAAGTTCATTTAAAATAGACACTTATAGGTAAAAATTAAAACCCCCTTCCTTCAGTATTCTGCTCTCTAATAAAGAGCCATAGATCCCATCTCTAATGTGCAGCACCATAGTTAGCCTGTAAGCATGAGGGATATTCAGTCTGTGCTGGTTTTGATGGGGCTTTATTGTGCTTGAATCAACACTTGAAAGGGGACAAGCACTAGCAACAAATGAGCTTCAAAGCACTTAAAAGCAAATATTTTGACATTATTTAAAAAACTAAATTAAATTTAGACCGAAGTTTGTGGAGTCTGAAAGCGCATTGTTCCTCAAAAAGTCCTTCGGGTTTGGGGAAGGTTCCTGCAGTCAACTGAACGACATTTTGTGTTTGTTTTTTACATATTGCCCATAATTTTCAACTTCAATAGCAAAAAAAAAAGGTTCAAATGATTAAAAATCATCACTTAATTTTATTGAGTCCAGGGAAAATATTTCAATATATCATCATCTGTCACAAATTCAGGCTCCATGTAGGATCTGCAGCTCAGTATCCATGCCATGACACTGGCTGCCTGAATGTTGTCTGTTGGGTTATAGTTTTACAGTTGCAGAGGTTAAAAAACACATAAACAAACATGGTGAGCACTTCAGAGGAACCCACAACAGTTCACTACACATTTGATCCAGACTCTGACCCAGAACAGGAGGAGGCAACTGATGAAGTGTTACAGCCACTGTGACGACAGCGTGTCTCTGATGGTGCTTTAAAACTTGAGTATTAGTCCTACTTTTGAAACCACAGCAGTGTGGGAGGAAGCGGTTATAGATCGAGGAGTGGGGTTTGGAGGGGTCTGGCTACATGTTTATGAAAAAAAACATTCCTTGTCATTATGTCACCAGAGGATCAAACTCATTTTTTTTTACTAAATATTTCATTATTATAAGAGCATGTTCATATTCTTTTGATGTGTTGAAAACCCTTAACAGTGTGCCAAATTGAAGTTGAGGATAAACATATGTACACCATTAATTGAATAATTTTTTAAAATGTCTTGTTTTTGTAATTAAGTACTCTTAGGTTGTTGATTTGCTGGTTGTCCTGAAAGGAAATCTCCAGAGTCTTCTTTGATTAATGTTTTTAGAGTGGAATGAACACATTCATGTACACAATTCCTTCTCCATCCTTCAAAGTCCTCTTTCTCTGCTCCTGAATTGTACCCCTCTCAGAACAATCCTGCCCTCGTCTCGTTGGTGCTGCACTCCTGAGAGACCAGCGATAATTAATCAAATCACACAGGAAGTATGGGAGGTTGGCTAACAGAGACAGTATGAATCTGCATTTTAAAGCTGTCTCAATCAATCTGTCGTGTTCTGCAGATGTAGTGAATATGAATTGCTGCAGCAGAATGGATGAGTTTTCAGCCTCTCTATTGGCAGAATGCCCTCAGGGGGATGTCACCTGCAATGAGCCTTTTTATGGCACTCCTTGCTCCTGCATACCAAGCAGGGCCAATGAGCTGTTAAAGCCTGATGGATGTCTGTTTACATTGAGGGAGGTTATTACAGCATATTGAGAGGGTGATAATCGCTGTGTAAATTAAAGGTGATTAACTTAGCTTTCTGTACACTCTGGGGCATCAGATGTTCAAATTAAAATGCTGAAACGTGTCTGAGTCACCGACATTGTGAGCTAAGCGGTGAATTTGTATATTTATTCCATTTATATCCCAGTCACCTTGTGCATTTTTAAAAAAATCTAATCTCTCACTCAGCCTAAATGCAGGATGTGAATCCTCAAGAGGGTTTAAACTGCACTCAAGACTGATGTTTGAAATGCTTAAATGCATCTGTGGCCCCAAGATACATACATAATCCCTTCCTATAGTGTAACTACTGAATGTCAATAAGCAGTCTGTGTTATTGCCACTCACTGTCTCATCTGTCTCTTTTGTCCTTGTGACAAAAGCAGCGAAAGTCACACTGATAAAACTCTGAAGTAAGCCAATGTTGTCCTTAGAAAAACATCAACATCAACAAACCACGACAACGGCAACAAAAACGTCAGAACAATTTCACATTTCATTTTGGGTTATGGAGGAATAGTTATACTTTAACACCAGTTCAATGTCAGAATCCACTGACGACTGGCTTAGAGTCCCAGCAAGGACTTTATTCATGATCTTGAAATAGTCTCACTTTTATAAATTTGCCTGTACATAATCCATGATTTACAAGGAGATTGTTAGTTTTATCTGGTTGTATATATATGTCATTTGTAGTATCTGTGTTCGGGTTGGATTTTTCTCTGCTTTTCTTGGATTTATTTTGAAGAAATGTTGGACACCATCAAAAAGAAAAAGTAGAGAAAGGCAGAGGAAAGCTAGAAAGGAGAGTGATGGAGTATGGGCTAAAAAACTTAATCTGATTGTGATAAAGTTCATTCCAACCCACATGCAGCAGTTATTCTGCAGTGATCTGATCAAACATGAGAGTCTGTCAATAAAATGAAAAGTGAGGTTATGCTAGCTCTAATTGGTGAGGTTGGAGTTGGTAGATGAGCACAGGTAGGACATAACCAGGATTCCAGTTTACAAAGTTTGATTGTGGGCACATTTTAAACAATACCCCTTTATAAATAGTTACATCACCTTATTGCTTTGCATCCTGGGAAAAGTTGTCTTGCACGGAGAAAAGTAGTGTTAAAAAGAAGATCTGCTCTTATTTCATTTGCCTCAAAAATGAATGCACTTTTTGGTAAGAGTAAAGCCTCTACGACAATGGGTAATAAACACTGAAGTGAAAGTCCTCATGGTGCCTTAAAGTGAAGTTAACTTTTCAAAAAAAGAAAAAAAAAAAAAAAGAAAAAAAAAAGAAGAAGTTAAGGCCCACATTGCTTTTTCTAGGTTATTTTGGGATGTGAATATAATCTATCAAAGTAAAAGGTTAAAAAAAAAAAACTGAAGCTAAGGAAAATGCAAATGAAGTCACTGTTGTCAACATGTGAGTTAAAATGTCAGTCTTACAATAAGCAGGCTTTAATTTTTTTAACAGTATTGTAAGACGAATGAGCTCTGTGTCTTTTTATTATCACATGGATTGTTCTCCTGTCTGTAGACAGACTCTTCTGAAATGCAGAATGACGGACCATAAAATCACAACCAGAGGCCTGTACTGACAAGCTGCATTTTCTCTTATCAAGGTAACTTCAGGGTTAACCCTGGGTTTTCCATCCTATGATGCTGGTTGATTTCTTAGTGGGATAAATTACGATGGTGACTTATGCTAAACGGCTAATCTGCTGCAGAGCAGGTTAAGATCTGGGTAAGAGATCAACAAGTATAAAAGCACCACCGCCTGACCAATCAGCTCTCTTGGAAAATAGCCTGTGGATTCTGTCAACTGTGCTACATTTGTCAAGTGATGGAGCCACATGTTACAAATGTAACACATCACAGTCAAGTGCATTTGAAATAATGATGTTGATAATAATAGTCACACATGGCATAACTGCAGAAATATGAATTTATGGAATGCACAGCTACTCGGGCCGCCACGGTGAGGAAATGATATTTCAATACAACATGCGATCAGATGAGTTCAACAGAACTCAATGGAAAATATAAACCAAAGTTTGGACACTGAGGAAGATCTCTGCTCCAAATGTCTGTGCTGTAATAAAGTCAAACTGAGTGATCAGAGTTGCTCTCCGTTTATATTGTCCCATGAATTAATACTGTTTAATATCACAAATTTAGGCATTAACAGAATTGACAGTTTTCTGCCAGCTTTCTTTCCTGGCTTTTGTTGCAGTAACAGTGTTTCTTTTGTCCTGATGATGTTTGAATTCTTCGTATTTCTAAAGAATAACTGTCTGCTCCTCCATGGTAAAGTAGGCTGCTCTGCACGGTTTCTCCTGTTTCTCCATGTTTGTGATTGGTCAGATGCTGCAGACTCCACCCCTCTAATGTGAGCACACTCTGATCAAGGCTGGAAAACCCTGGGTTCACTGTGCGAGTTGATATCCAGACAAGGATATTAGTACCGCTTATCAGGATTGCTAATGTCTCATTAAGTCAACCCAGGTAACAGAGAGAGATCCAGGATGTCTTAATCCAACCTCGTCGTACAGGCCCAAGGAAACTTGAATACCAAAACAAACAAAAAGTCAAGATTTGTGCAGGGTAAACAGTTGTGGTGGTTTTGTAATGCCTTGAAAAGTTAAGGCAGATTGTTTTTAGATTTGTGGTCCAGCCAACAGAAGCCCCATTTACCCTCAAGCTGACAAGTGCAAATGTGTTCTCTGACTGAGAGGTGCTTGTGTTGACTCCTGCCTGTCGAGAAGTTTCTATTGCTCTGTCAAAAGAAACATGTCAGGCCGAAGGACGCAACATTAAGGTTGGATCACTGCAGCCTGATGCTAAATGACTCCACTCGCAGTCATAACAAACACAGTGAGCGCCTGCAGCTCCGTCAAGCTCTGATGAACACATGAAATGGGTTTCATTGCTCGGATTCAGGTCTGAGGGGATTTATGCACAGTGGCACACAGAAATATACACACAGACACACTCTCTTACTCTCAATTAGTGTTACAACGGGCCACTTAGAGCCCTAAAAACCTTCAAAGTCAATGTTTGGAAATGGTTCATTTGAGGCACTGGTCATTGATCAGTGGAAGAAAGAGCAAAACAAATCTTAGAACCAAAGTTTAAAGACCCTTATCCAGACAAACACCGGTCAAGTTTCTCCATCATTATATTTGTTAATTTACCAGCCATGTTAAATACTTGAACCTGATTGGTCAGATACAGTGACCTCAAGCATCTGATGTAATCAATCCACAGAGAGGAGTCTGGAAAGTTTCACCACAAAAAAAAAAAAAAAAAAAAAAAAAAAAAAAGTTTTTAAAAAGATTTTAATGGACACAAGGAACTTAAACTCAGTAAAGCAGTCATGGAGAAATCAGAGTTACAGGACAGGCTGAGGGTGGAGAAAATGTCAATAAACTTTAATTGCTACAGGGAAAAGACCCTCATCAAGTGCTGCAGTTGTTTTACACACCAGTGAAAATTCTATCACAAAAGCACCCATTCTGAGCAGAACACAAATAAAAATGTTAGTCTTTGCATAGAGAAGAAAAGTGTGTCCTCAGGTCATCACACAACAGAAAATGTGTTATTAACCACCCAGCCAAGTTTCAAACACAAACTCCTCGTTGGGGCCTTTAATTCATCTTTCTGAAGTAGTTTAAGCAAAGCAAACATACAGTAAAACCTTTATTACACCACAGTCTGCTGTCTTGTTAAAATCTGTAGGGCTGTATTATCTTTAAATCCTCTCCCACAAATTTTCTACACAACACTTTTCTTTACCCGAGGAGCTTAGAAGACAAATTGTCCATCACTCTGGGCTCCAGTCTCTTTAAAACGAGCTGGAGATCAGCGATTATGAAGCTAATAAAACTAACAGCTGTGACCAAACACACACACACACACACACACACACACACGGACCTCACTTATTGAGCAGTGATAAGAGATTTATTATGAGGGCTCACAGTAAATAACAGCTCATTGAGAGGGGAAGTTTTCTCCAGAAAAGATAAAAAAGTTACTGAAGAGGCTTCAGTGTCTGCAGTGTTTTAGATACGCAGACCAACAAAGGGTCTGTCTGCTGCGTGTCGTTCAATCACACTCTGGAAATAATGAACTGTTATCTTCATTTGAAAAAGTTCTGCGTCGCCACAACAATTAATATAAAAGAAACATTTAAATTAGTTCTGTTAGACATGAGGGATGGAATTCAGAGTTTCTAGATTGAAATTCAGAGACAAAATCATGAAATTCATTCCACTGCATTCATTTGATTTTTAAATCAAGACAGTTGTAGACAATGCTTTAAGCTGTTATTGGAAATCAAAAGGTATCAGCAGTTCACATAACACTGAAGTCTGTGAGGCTTCCAACCAGATCCACTGCTGTGTACGTGTTAGCTGCTGAAGGAGAAGACTGAAACTCTTTGAACATTACTGTGTCTATTTGGCAACCTTTGGCATTTCACACTCAAAGTATAAAAAGACTGAAATGCAAAAATGTCATATCAGCTGGAAGCACATCACTAGAGAGATACAATGATCAGTACAGGCAGGCGAAGGAGCCCATATGTGTTTGGTCTGCAAATGCAAGTGCATAAACAAAAAGTCTTTCTGCTGACAAACTGCTGAATACAGTCATGTAGAGTGGAAAGAACTTATTGAGCCCGCCAATATTTACTGTTGCTAGTACAATTAAAATTAAAATGAAACTTATACATCACTACAGCTAAGGCTAAAATATCCCTTTAAAGGCGGTGTGAGGACGATCTGTTCGGCATTGTTTGCAGTGTCACCCATGGCTGGAATCTGTTTTTCTTCTCTGGGATATAGACATTGTTTCCCACCATCACTCACTGTCATATGGACGGGACTCTTGCTGAGACGAGTTTGTTTTGAAGCAAATGAATGGAGAGCAAATCTTCTTTTCAAAACTACTTTTCTTTGTTTTAAAAGTGACAACAATCAAACTTTGATAAGTTAGTAAATCCTGGTCTTACAAAAGTAATACAGAGGGCGGAAGCTTTATAAAACTAAATCAAGGTGGCTACTTTGTGTGGTGATCCCTGTGAGCTGCGTGGTACCCTGCCCTCTCCCTCCTCCCCTACCCTTCCTGTTTAGCCGGCTCTGCTCTTCCAGCGCTGGAACTGCACGCACCTGCAGCGGATCAAGCAATCAGCAGCATGGGCTCTTAAGCCCTGGCTGAGGAGAAAACTGGCGCCAGTGGATTTCTGCTTTAGCAGTGGTACTATGGCTGCCAAGTATCTCGAGCAATTTGTGAATTTTGATTTGTGCTCTGGATCTAAATTTGACGCTTTCTCACATTATCTCTTGTGTCGATAAAACCCTTTAAACTTACCTTCTGCCTTTACCTGGATTCTGTGCAAACAGCTGGTCATACAAACCGTCACTCTTTGTAGTTTTTTATGCTAGAGAAAGCATGGCTTTCAGACAGCACTTTCAACAGGCAGCATGCTTTTAACTAGTGTTATCTCTACATGTCTCCTCTGCACTGAAACCAAGGGAAACAAGCTGAATACCAGCTCAGTGTCTTCTGATAAGCAGCAAGAATGAAGCCTCACACACTGAGCACCCCTCAGCTGTTTATTATTCTCAGTTTAATGACCCATTGAAAAACATAGCCAGCACCTCACTTTGCATGTCCTGTTGGGGTATGGATGGTTTGCAAGTTTCTGTCATCCAAAAATGTCTGTGCAGCATCAAATTGAGCTTGTTGCTGATTTCTACAGTGGCCCATTTCCATGCAGTGTCTGCTGGGTAATTTATTATGGATCTACTCCCCAGTGAGCATCATAACTGCAGAAACTTTGGGAGAGAGGAAAACTGCAGGGGGGGCAAAGACGAGCGAGAAAACTACAACAAAAAGCAGCCATTTAACCTTCTGTTGCCTGGTAACCAACGACTAAATAATGTAGTCTTCCTTGAACTTTGTTTCTTAGATTTTCTTTAACTATCACAGAGCAGAAAAGTGAAAAGAAACAGCTCAGCTTTCCTCACACAGCTTAAACGTTTCAGAAGTCTCACAGCCAGAGGTTACACTGGGTTTGTTCTGTTTGTCTAAGCTCATTCAAACATCATTTAATATCGCAAAGTATGCCTAATAGTTCCCAAAACCTCGGATAAATAATAAAACATTCTCTAATCCTCCCTAACTCAGAGTCTTTAACCTCCTCTCAGACTGTAATGTGGTTTATTACAAGGTCAAACAATCTCAGCCATTCCCCCCAAAGCCCGTCTACTCGACTCAGCTGCAACATCTCCTCCCTGACTGCTCAGCATGACCTCAACCTCACACACCCTGCTGTTGTGGGAAACACCTGAACACTCATTGCTGCAGTTTTTTTTTCTTCTTAGGAATGACTCAGCTTCTATTTTGGGGGGATTCGTTCCTTTTTCTCCTGTTGTTGCTTAATGTATTATTCACCCAGCTGTGTTAAATACTTGATTCTGGTTGGCTTCAACTGTGCTTGTTGACATGATATCAGAAACAATACATTCTGTTTATGACAACCCTGATAGGATAGTGGACTTTGGGGTCAGAGGGGAGGGAAAAGGATAAAAACCCTGAATAAGGTAGTGAGTTTGAGGTTTGAGGGGTGGGGTCTAGGATTTTGGAAGTGGGGGCTCACTCTGTGTAGAGACCTGAGGTAGAGCATCTTTCAAATCCCTCCACATCCTTTACTGTTCCATAATCTTGCCATATTTCACTTACTGTGCAGAGATCTGTGGGATCAACTACAAGAGTAAAATAAATCCAATAATCATTCTTCAAAAGAGGGCAATACGGCTCATTAATAAGGTAGGTTATCTGGATCATAATCACTCACTATTCATACAGTCAAAATTACTTAAATTCATTAACATTATAAAATATCACACAGCACAAATAATGTATGAAGCCAGTCAAAATAGCTTAACACAAAATACCCAAAGGTTGGAAAAGGTAGGACAGGAGAAGGGAAATATCAATTAAAGGGGAACAAAAATGTCAAAATTAATAAAAGCCACACTTCAACATTTCATTCCGTGGGGTGAGACTGTGGAACAGTTTAGGGGAGGAGTTTAAACAGTGTTCAAACATGAACCAGTTTAAAACAAAATAGATCTTGTATATAAATGCTGCAGGGATGAACTGGGTGTATGCTAGAAACTAGGGTGCACTGATATAGTTTTTTGTGTTTTGTAAGTCATTATATGCACGCTTTGTTGGTCCTTTTCTGACTACGTTTGTATTGCATAAGTTTTTCTTTTTCTTTTTTCTGCGTGATGTTTCAACTGTATAACTACTCATCTTCTTAAATGATATCATTATATTTATTATTATTATTGCATATTGATGATGGTAGTAATGAAGACTAGTAAAATCTTATTTTAGTATTGCTAAAATTATTATTATTATTATAATTCATTCATTCATCTTCTGTACCGCTTCTCCTGTTCAGGGTAGCGGGTGGCTGGAGCCTATCCCTAAGCTAAGGGTAAGAGGCAGGGTACACCCTGGACTGGATGCCAGTCAATCGCAGGGCTGACACATAGAGACAGACAACCATTCACGCTCATGCTCACACTCACGGGCAATTTAGATTCACCAGTTGACCTAGTGAGCATGTTTTTGGACTGTGGGAGGAAGCTGGAGTACCCGGAGAGAACCCACGCATGCACGGCACATGCAAACTCCACACAGAAAGGCACACCATGCCCGAACCGGGATTCGAATCGGCGACCTTCAACAGCACAAACAGCTGCGCTACCATGCAGCCCATTATTATTATTATTATTATTATTATTATTATTATTATTATTATTATTATTATTATTATTATTATTATTATTATTATTGTTGTTGTTGTTGTTGTTGTTGTTGTTGTTGTTGTTGTTGTTTTTATTATTATTGATGATGATGATAGTAGTAATGAAAACTAGTAAAATCTTATATTGGTATTGCTAACATTATTATCGTATTATAGTTTCAGTTGATATTATTATTCATAACAATATTTGAAGGAAGCAAGTTTGAATATTAGGGTGGGATATTTATAAGTCTTGACTTCCTCCCACTCCTTTTTGGACATTAATATTTTTTTAGTAATTATTGTTTTGTTGTTGTTGCTGCTGCTTATTTCTTCTGTTTGTTTTTGTTGTTTATTTTTTTGACTGATTATTCAAATGTTCAAATAAACTTAACTTAGCCTAACCTTGCATGTCAGTGATTTAAATAATACACATTCATTAATTCTTAAGTGTCATAACTATTCGAATTTCTCAATATTAATCTCTGAGCCTTTGTATGACTGTCCAAAAATGTGCTGCATGATTATGATCTAATAACTCTTCACCATAGGCATTAGCATACGCAAACTGATACCTGATGCGGTATTTAAGTAGACCCTCTGCTCACATCCAGATTGCTCAATGTCGATCTATATTTAGATATTAGCATATACTACTCATTTTTCGGTCATATGCAAGTTTGACGAATTAGGACCAAAAAGAGCTGAAACAACTCAGTTCTAACTTTTAACTTTAACACTGAAAATCTAACTCATCTAATTTTGTTGTGCACCGGAGCAATGACATTAAATTTTCAAATTTCAAGGGTTGCATTAAAGAGTGAAGCAAAACTGCATACTATACAAAGCACTGAATTTGTTGGTTTTTAGTTACCTGTCCTCTCCTGCCATGTTGGGCTAATAAAATAGTAATAATAATATTACATTTTATTTAACAGCGCCTTTCAGGACACCCAAGGTCGCTGTACAGAGTGTATAAAAAAGACACAGATATAGATAAAAGACAACATACAGTACAATAAAAAAAATGAGGAAGGAAAACCAGGAACAGTCAAACAGAAGTGCGTCCCAATTCAAGGGCTGCAGCTGCAGCAGTGCGTTGAAGGCTGTTCCATTTTGAAGTTTCCTCCAAAACATGGCTGATGCAGCTAACGAATTTGGCCCATTTTATGGGTGCCGTGAAGGACGAATTCGGTGGATCCTTCTTGGTTCTTGTATCCTAAGTTTCATTAGGCATGATTGCTGAAGATGATTGACATGGCAAACTCCAGGAGGACTGCTGTTTTAGTCAGCTGTGATGGATTTCTGGCAGAAACGATGTGGTTTTATGTCTGATAAGGTTGATGAAGTTTTCTTTACTGTGGAAAAACGTGCTGTTCTTATGTTACAAATCATTCTCATCATGGGAAAGTTCATCAATGTAAATTCTCTGGAAAGAAAACCTTCCTTTATTGTTTTTAATTTAAAAAAAAACCTTCAAACATTTTAGTACTCACGCCATGAGAGGTGGGGTTTCTTTTCTGCTTTGTGCTGACTGCATAATGTGGCACACTCAGAGGACAGTCGTTTTATTGATGTGGTGGCTTGATGCTCATCAAAAGTTGATGCTCATCAACTGCAAAGTGTACAGCTCCTCCTGGAGTTGCCTGATGAGCTGGTCTCCCATTTCCAGTGCAACTGCAGGTGCCGGCTTTGTTACTTCCTCCTGAAGGGTTTGCTCCAGAATTTTCATGAGGGGGGATAACAATGGAGGCAGACACGTTTTCCTCTGCTGACAGCTCTACAGTGGCATC
This sequence comes from Labroides dimidiatus, assembly GCA_030710495.1. Taxonomy (NCBI): domain Eukaryota; kingdom Metazoa; phylum Chordata; class Actinopteri; order Labriformes; family Labridae; genus Labroides; species Labroides dimidiatus. The sequence continues at coordinate 7,790,420 of CM061147.1, forward strand.
GTAGAAGAGAGACAGCAAAGAAAGACCCATTCAACAATGTTGAACTCAGCATCAAATATGTGCTGTTCCATCTGGCCTCCACATCTTCCATTCGCTTCAGTTTTCCCAATCCCCAGATGAAGCTGCATTTTTGTAAGCCTCTCCTGTAAAGATACAGATGAGTAGGCCATTAAATCACTGCAGTGGGAATGCAGATGAACTGTTGACGTCATTATAAATTGGAATAAAGGGAAAGAGCATAACTTAGCAGTTGTGGTGTTTCTAAAGGAGCCAACCACCTTCTTTTCTTTGGCCCAGATGCCAGAGAGCACAGGGAGCTGGTCAAGCGCCTTCTTCCATTTTCAGCAGTGTGTGATTGGAGGAATGCCTGCACTTCCAACAGCATTGAACTGAGCCTTGTTTCCTCACCCACAGAATGATATGTTACAGCCAGGGTGGCATCCATGTTGATGGATGTCATCATGTCAGAAGTAAGGCTAACAGCAGCCACCTTTTCCTATTTAGCCTTAGCCTACTCCTTGGCTGACTCATACCTGGCCTCCACCATGGCCTTCAGAGCATAATAAAGGAAAAAGTATAGTGCTGACTTGTAAGACACATGATGAAGTACTCATTTGTTTCATGCATGCCCATACGTACCTGCTTTATAGAGGAACATAACAGTTTGGACACAAATGTCTTGAATCCAACATCATCCACAATACTGAAGGGCTGTGTAGGAGACAGAGGTGTCATCCTGCTCTTGTTTTCTGGTAGCTGGTTAAAAGAGATTAAATACAGTGTGTTACCTGTCTTTATTTGCAAAATAAACAAAAGTCAACAAAATTCAGATAGTGTGTTTGTAATATCGTAATGACTTACCTTGGCTGGGTGAAGCTCCAGTTTCCCCCCTATTCTCATGCAAGCATCGATGAGGTGTTTTGTTGTACCCCAACACCTTGGAACACAAATACCGCCTTACCTTTGAATAAAAAAGGTAACAGTGAAAAGTACAGTACTTGATAGGCGAACCTAGTACATTCGAAACAATGTTAGATTTAGTTCACGTTCTTAGGAGTAATCAAATCAAAATGTTCACACACAGAGGAAATCTTCCTCTTCCTAGCTGGCTCCATCCTCTGACCTGTCCTTTTCACCCCACTCTTCTAAATCCTCAAGCTATCTCGAAACTATCAAAACTCTATCTAAACTCTGAACTGACCGCTATTCTCCATCAAAAACCCATCTTGAATGGAGGGGTATCGCTGTCAAACCTCACAGCAAAATTTGAACCACTTCCCAAAGCAGTCACATGGTACAGCCGGGCTTTGTACCTCATCATTTTGGGCTCCTCCCCTAAAAAAAGCAAGCTTGAAAACAGGCTTTTTGGAAACGCCCCCTCCATTACTCAAAGGCGTCAAATCGTCGGCAGATCTTGTAACATCACTACTGAGCTGAAGTGATGGTGAGATGAAGCTTTTTTGAATCATTGAAGCTTTCCAGACAAATGGTTCAGAAAATGGTTCATTTTTTCAAGGCTTCATGTGCACACAAATCCCCCTGCTGGTCAAAGATACACTATTGATCAGCCTTTCTAAACGTGTGGTACACGTGCCACTAGTGGTACTTAGGCTCCCACTAGTGGTACGCAGAGGAATCACAGAATTAAGTATAAGTAAAATAAATTAAAATTAAAATATAAAACATGTATGTATGACAATAAAATACCTTTGTTCAAGTCTTAATGTATGTCGATGTCAGCAGCAGTTTTGTAAATAAAGCTAGCACCGCTGACACTGATCATTACCTACAATGTGTGGTAGTACAGGTTGTGTTGGCAAGAGGTGGATAATGGAGGGAAGGGGTGGCTGAATTATTATATGTTTATTTTGGCTTCAGTCTGGGAAGCAAAATGCTGATTGAGTTGAGGATGATCCAAGCATGAAAATTGAAGAGGAGGAGAGCAAGCCAAGCAAAGGGGCTAACAGTTGCGCCGTTAGCACCAGTCAGATACCAGAGCATCTGCTAGCAGCAGCAAAAAATAAATCAGTGAGGAAATATCACTCCAACTACATGAAATTTGGATTTATGTACAGTTATTTTTACATCTGTTTATGTACAATTTTTATTTGAACTTTAGGTGCGAGACATTTGAATGGAGTCATTTTTGTGGAACAGTTTTTAGTGTCTTACATTTAAGTATTAATGTTCAGACTGTGTGTTTGTAATGTTTGAAATAATTAAAATGCTCATTGAGAATAGAACCTCCACCTCATTACTGAACTGTGCATAGATTTAGCTGAATACTCAGGCTGACTGCATTACTTGATTAATATCAGTAATCATGGTGGTACGAGGAGAGTCAAGTACTGTTTGAGGTGGAACTTGGTGTAAAAAGTTTGAGAACAATGATATCGGTAATTCTAAATTCTTCCAGGATTTCTCAATACACACCCTGAAGCGCTGGCATATTATGACCCATCACTACTGAGCTGGAAGGGTCAAGTCCCACTGTGTGGAGCTCTGTCCCTCATTTAATTCCACACTTTAGTTTTGTATTTAGGTCATTTCTATTGTTGTGCTTCTCTTTTGTTTTTCTCCTAGTATTTTTGTCATTTTCCCTGACTTCAAAACTGTATGATTAATATCTTAATTTGCATACATCGCCTTTCTTCTTGACATTTAGTCGATATTAATATTTGAGAAGTACCAAATTTACTTGACTTCAGCTGCAAAGGAACAAACAGTGTTTTCTGCAATTCCAACCAACAGATACAGAAATGATTAAAGATGGTCTGTGTGTGACATTTTGTGATTTTTCTAACATGCCCAACTTTCTGCTGCAGCTATGCGACTTCTCATATTCACTCCATTCCTCAGCAAAGTCAACACAACGTGATAGTCAATAAATTCTGCTTCATCTGATGTATGTCTCCAGTACAGAGTCCTCTCCCACCGAGTGGCTCATAATGAGTTAGAAGTGAAAGGTTTTGTCTTTGAAGCATTTCAGTGGTAGCCAAAGCTTGTGAAAGTACAATGCCTGAATTTTGCCAAGTTTCTTCACAGGAACATAAAAACACGGCAGCATGGGGCTTCAACTGTCTGCAATGATCAATGGATTCTGTGTGAAACCACTGAGGTACTTTTATCATTGATTTGATTCCTGTTCTGGTGTATACAAATCAACCTGGAAACCATTCCATAACGATATCCATCCTCCGTTATGGTACCCAATTAAATAATCCTGCGTGACTTAAATGCTTCCAGTAAATTTCACAACAATCTTAGCACCACAGTTTTCCTCTGATGCCCCACTAAAGCTTTGCGCTTTATCACTGTTACATTGGTGCAATGGTCTGTTTAAGTTGTTCATGTGTCTAAAAACCCATTAAGTCAGAAGAATTTCATCACTCCTGATCTGTTAGTTTGGAAACTGAGGGGGATCAATCTCTCAAAGTTGTTTTTATAATGAGAATTTGTGCCATCTAACTATATGTAGACGACTAAATATGAATATTTTGACCATTTACAGAGAAATGTGCTTCTGTTGCAGGACTAATGACACATCCATACACACAGTATCAGGGTTTTTCAACTATACATATATTATATATTCATAACTTAAAAGACAGTATAAGTTAGCAGGGCTTCACACGTTGAGAAATGCACAGGGATGCTGGTGTTAGCGATCTGCACATCACTTAACGACATTGGCATGCAGCGGTCTTGGTACCTTTATAGTCAGCTCTGTACAGCTAATGAATCGTATATAGAGTCTTGTTTTTTTCTTCCTGTGGAGAATGTTGCTCCCTTGAGGATGTCACAAATCCACATTTATTAACAACATGCATGTCATAATGCATTGAGGTAAATGATTTAAAATAAGTAATAAATAAGATATGTTGCAGTCATGTGTTTGCATTGACAGTACTTACCGCCACAGTAGATACCGCTGGTAAATCACATTTTAAAAAGGCCCTCACAATTTAAATTTCCATCCTACTTTCACCCAATATAAACGAATTGTACCTTTATACTATCTAATTAAGAAGATGTTGCAATTAGACCTGAGAAATTCAGGTTTGACTTAATCCTGTTTTCAATAGTGGTGTGCAGATTTCTCTTCTCTACGTGAGCCCCTCTCCCTCCCCTGTTCTACTGTGAGTGTTGCCGCTCAGTCACTCAGCTGCATGCTGCTGATTGGCTACATTCCATTCTACATCACAGCTCACAGAGTCATAAGGTTTCCCCACACACAAAGATTTTTGGTAATAAATGTTTGCTCGACTCATTTTGAAGCCGATTATCATGATAACTTCAATCTTGACACACCTCAGACCACAGGACAATCTGATAGGATAATCTTATAAGACATAAGATAATCAGTTGTTGCCCATCCTTGTTCGGGAAGGAGGAAAATCAGGAAAAAAACAGCCCAACAATTGTTATGCGTGTACCCCACATAAGTCATTCCCAGTTCATCATTCAAGCAGCCATGAACACACAATTTCACTTCACAGACGAGCAGTGACACCTGGCCATAGAGCACATTCAGGTCGGTGACAGGCAGTCAGATGTTGCTTGACTTGTAATGCAAATTAGATGATGCTATCATTGAGCAACTTTTAACGACTGGAGTGTCTTAATTATTGATTTAGGAGAACTGGTGTAGAAGAAGGCAATTGCCTTTATTATTATTGTTTTTAGGTGCACCCCCCCCCCCCCCCCCCAACTTAATACGGTCTAGATCTGTCCCTGTCTCAGCATAAACTGTTTTGCTGTGGGCGGGCTATGAATGGCAGCTCATCTTTTCCCATCCTCCGCCTCATTTCAAAACACTGAGGTCTTATCAACACTAAACAAAAAAGAGCCAAACAACAAGCCATGCTAAACGAAGCAGCAGCAGCTGACTGTTTTGGCTGAGTGTTTTGTAGCCTGTAGGCGTGTGAAGTTATTCAGTATTTGTTCTAACATTGGCATAACTGACAACAAACACTGCAGATGATGGCTGTGCTCCTCCTTCAGGAAAGCTAATAAAAAGAGTCTTCTGTTACTTTGAATCTTATCTCTGTGTTTGATGGAAAGCGAGGGGGGATAATAAAGGCTGGTCGCAGAAACTGTAAAAACAGTGATTGATGCGTTTGGAAAGAGAGCTGTCAGCACCAGCCTCTGTTTTTGGACACAAGTGAGGGAAAACAACCCTAATGACGAGCGATAATGAGATCCTTGGTTTACTCGCCTCAGTAGGGCCAATAATCCACCTGGGTACCTGTCAGACTTTCAGCACATTTTCAAGGCCTGGCTGAGGGGAAGAGACACTGCATGGCTGCGAGGTGTGTATTAGTTTCACTTTCATCCTCCTGAAAAAAAACAACAACAAAAGGCTCCTAATTATCTGTGTTGTTATTCTGTTGTCAACCCAATCGTTGTTTAATCATATCAGTGAAACTACAGTTTGTGGTTTTACAGATGGTTATTTTCTGGACCCTTTCCTGCTTGGAATCAGTTACTCCCTAAAATCCTGTCTATGTCCAAAAAGACCTCACAACAACTAATGAGAGCAAATTAATGGGAAAAAGAAATATTCATGGACATAAATTAACAATGATGAATGTTCATACCACACGTGTGCAAATTTCCAAACTGCTACATTTTTATGTTGGAGAAATCTCTGAATCTGTCTGTAATCTGATCAAAATGCTCCGTTCTTAAAATAATAGATCTTCATGAGACTTGCTGAAATGATGAGGTCATCGGATCTCTATGTTGGTTTATGATACGTTAGAGGACGGAGTGTCAATGCCAAGGTCTGCCCCCAACTGGCCTGAAGAGTTTTGGCCAATCAGAGGGAAGGGTATTTGTGAAGCAGGGAGCTTTAAAGAGAAAACAGCAAAACAGAGTGTTTCTTCAATAAGGGTTTTCAAAAACACAGGTGTTAGAAAAATACGAACTGTTTGAAGCTGTAAATTGTGCACAGGTACTACAGGGGTAGTCTAAAAAAATCAGATTCCGACTGCAAAAATAAACTTGTTCTCATCCTGTTTTAAATAAAACAGTTTGGGTTGGAACAGCTCATTTTTCAAACAGCACACGCTGTACAGAGAAGGATTTTTTTTTCTCATAACTTGTTATTTTTGAAGCTATAAAACTTACAAGTTCTACCTGAGCTGAATAATTAATGACAGTTCATGGAAAGTATCTGACAGTGGTTTTTGTAGCTTTCACTGCACAGTGGAGTTAATGAAGTTGAGGTGTGTTTTGCTGCTGTTACTTCTTTGTGTTCCTCAGAATTTCTTATTAAAATGAAAGTGGATTTTTTTCCTAATTAAGCCTCATGAATCTGTGGCGTCCTCCCATGGTAATGACTGTCTCTTTGTGTCCACAGACACACAAAGACACAGTCTACCCACTCTCCATAGTGTTACTATCAGACAGCATAAAGCAATTATCGTAACTCTGGACAGCACACGGCTTACACTGATCGTAGCACTGGTCTTTTATCAGAAACAAAAAAAAAAAAAACAGAAGTATTTTTGTGTCCCAGTCGGCTGGTGAGGATAAATCAGCAGCAGATACACATCAGAGGAAGGAAAACGAGCTAACTGAAGTCAATTCAGTGCATCTGAGATTCTAATCCTTTCTGTGTGAGTCTAAAAAAGAGGGACGACCAAGCAAGAACGCCAAGTCATCTGCTGCCATTGTGAGGGATGATACTGCACATAATGTGGAGTAATTAGACGGAGATCAGAGAACACCGTACCAGTTATCTGCCTGACTGTATGATCGTTTGTCTCTGAGGAGGAATATTGATCCTCATGCTCCAGAAAGACCTTTCATTTGTAGACCTGTCAGGTGTTTTCGCTCGAGCTAGCAGGGATGGAACGGCTGTCTTTGCACCAGACAAATACTTCTCAAAAGTCTTTGCAATAACAAGCCTGTGCCATAATATGCTAAAGCAGGAGTCTCCAAACTTTTTTCAAAGAGGGCCACATTTGATTTCATGAATATGATCAATGACCAGCAGCTCTTACTGACGTATTTATTAACCGTGAAAGTAACATGAATGCTCTCTTTGTTAACTATTTTTTTAGTGATTTCTGTAAAAATCAGTCACTAAGTGTGGTCAAACATACTTGTGTTATCATTACAGACTAATAAAATTAAACCTCATCTGTCCCTCAGTTGTCTCCTGGTACCAGAGGATAAGTGGTCAGTTTTCTGAACTGGTGCTTGATGGTATTACAAAAAAACACACATGTACACATCTAATAATCTACATTTAGCAGCAATAAAACAGAGAAACCAACAATATTAATTGTTTTTTTATCAATATGATCATGTACTCTGAAACAGTGCGTCAGTGCCAGCCAGCTGCGCACAGAGAGACCTCTTTGGTTATGGAGCTGTTTAAATATTTGGTTGTATATGTTCTATTTGTTGTTATCATGACTGTGTTAGCCTAATATCCTGTGAGTGACATTAAACCTGTAATCTGAGTTTTTTCATCATTATATTTACCTTCATAAACTAGACTATTTATAGCCTACTTACCGCTGACATAGGGCTACACAGCGAGTCTCCTACCATCTTATCTCAATGGAAATGCTGATGAAACCTTTGTTTTGAATTCACAATGCTGCCTGAATCATTCTTTAGCAGAAAACGATCATAAAAAGCTGCAGACACTTTCTCAAAAAATATTTAAATCCACCTTCAACTGTATCCATTTTCAACCTTTTTGGGATAGACCCTTACATCACCAAGTCAGTATACATTTTGGATCATAAAGATGTTCATCGTCAGTGTTTGAAAGTCAAAGCAGGATGAAATGTTTAACTACGACTAGAGAAAGCACAGAGCAAGAGATACAAAAACACAAAAAAGGATGCACGAAAGTAAACCTTCACACGTGCACATTCTAGAGAAGGTACACGTTAAACAGGCTAACAGCTAAACCAAACATCTACATGTTGGCACTGTGTTTATGGGTTATATAAAGCTATACAGGTACATCAGCCCTACAAAGCCTCCTGTGTATACCATTAGAGTCTAAGTTTGTTCACACTTATCCATGTTTTCATGCAGGTTTATAAAAAGTGTCTTTGTGAGTATGACAGTACACTGACTGCAGCAAAAAGAGCTTTTGGGCACTTTTCTCTCCTGGTGCGTGCTTACTGCCTGCCGAGTGTCTGCCCACCCTCTCTGATGAATAATGTAACAAGTGGTGAGTGGTGTGGGTGGTAGAGAGGGATGGCCTCTACTCAAAATAGACTCCAGTGCAAAAGCAGAGAATTTTCACAGGGGCACAAACTCAGTTATGAAACATTTCTGATAGAAAATGGCCAGGCAGCCTGCAGTCCTTCACAGACAGAATACAAAAATGACTTATCTGAAATAATGGAATAATGGCGCGAGGCAGTAGGAGCAGCTGTTTGGAGATGTGAAGGGAAAGGGTCAGCTTTGGAGAGGTGTTAATGTGACACTGCTAAAGGGGGAAGATGCTCCAAGCCTAACTGTGTGTGTGTGTGTGTGGGGGGGGGGGGGGGGGGGTATCCTGGTTCATCCCTGGAGTGAGAGGAGCAGTTGAGTGAGAGGAGCAGGTGAAGCAGAGGCCCCTAACACCCTAACAGACGTGCAAACAGCATCCAGCTCTGATAATGTCCCTCTGGCCAATGAGCCAGGAGTGGAGCCCCCCCACATACACACACCACCACCACCAACAGCAACAACAACCTTGTGTGTGTGCGCGCGAGAGTGTGTGTGTGTGTTCAACAAGAGCACACAGCGTCCTCCCTTTTCCACAGAGTGAAGCTGCCCCAACTTTCCGCGTGCACACCGTGTTTGTGAGGATGGAGAGCGGGTAAACGGTGCACAGATTCCAGAGGAGTTGCGTTGGAGATGTCTGCCGGGGGGACGCTTTTAGTGTCATGTGTTCTTAAGAAATTCGTGGGTACGTTTTGAGACTCATCAGATTGCCGTGCGTGCTCTCAGCTGAGAGTCTCCACTCGGTGTGCAAGCAGCGGGCGCGCTGCTATTTTTAGAAACAATGTTGCGGAAGAGGAATCAATCAAACTGGGGCTAAACCAGTGTGTTCATGACAATCTGCTGCAATCCTCTGAGATTTCTATCTGAGCTCACCGGGCCATGCGACAGGACGGTGCTTGTATATCTATCGCATCTCAGCTGATGCCAAATGATGCCTTTTCCTCTGTTGCTCTCCAGGAAAGCACACCGGCGGACAGCAAACTTTTGCACCATGGAATCCACTACTCTCTCCGGCGCCAGTGGCTGCAATGCATTTGGGACCTCGTGTAGTTTCTTCTCCTTTTACAGTCTTAGAATTTCTAAGAACCACTGCAGTTTGGGATGTGAATGAGACTTATTGGATGAAAGAACAAGGAGCGTAATATTCCGGAGGGAGGTGTTTTCTTATCTTCTTTGACTTTGCATATTTTTGCTGGCTCTTATGGGAATTAAGCACTCGTCCCGCTGCATGCTCCTCAGGAGAAAAATGGCGGAGTCTGAGAGCAGTGAGGTAAGTGTGAGAGACACCTTTCATTTTACAAATCAGCATAAAAGTGCACAATTGTTCGGACGCTGTCCTGGGTGTTGGATGCGTCCTGCAACATGCGCCCTACTTGTAGTAGAAGTTGCATGTCGGACTAAATGTAGGACTGTCCGGATGAAAGAGAGCGGTGAGTGATCGGGTCCTTCTGCGAAAAGAGACAGGAGCAGTTAAAAAGAGACATTTTATACAGAGCAGACGCCAGTGAAGACCTCCGACGTCCATTCCACAAAAATGCATGCACCTTCTCTCTGCTGGTGTCACTGTAACTGTGTCGGTTGGGATGTTCTGCGGAGGTTTCAGGAGGAGGTACTCTCTGATCTCCTTCTTACTTCACTCGCAGACAGAGCAGAGAGGATGTTTCACGGAGCATCTTCTCCTCCTCTCTCTGATCTGACACCACAAACACCTAAAACCACCTGCTCTCGGTCAGGGGTCCTGTAGATAACGTGATCCAAATAGCTATTTGTATTTTAACCTAAATAAACCAGAATGAAAGAGGTGTACACTGCTCACAGAGGGAGCTGCGCTGTCCAAGGTGCTGCAGCACCTTGCAGACGCGCTGGCACCTGATGTGTGGAGCAGGGATAAGGATGAGGTGAAGCAGTGATGTGCAAGCAGCTCATACTAACCTCTAAAACCAGAGGATGCTGTGGATTTCCGGTTTGAAGACCCCCCCCCCCCCCCTCCCCCAAATAAATAAATAAATAAATAAATAAATAAATAAATAATAGAATCATACAAACCACGTGACCTGCAGTGTGACCCGTTCTGTGAAAACATCTATCAGCTTCCTTTACAGCTGTAAGTACAGATCAGTACACCATGAACCCTGCATTCTATGCTGTGAGCCACATCTGTATTCAGAGTGTGCCAACATGCTGAAAAAGCACTGCTGATTCACCTGCGTTAAAGATTCAGACACCCCGTGGAGTCAGAGAGGAGCACCATGTTGCTTCATTAAGCATTAGTCATCAAATAAAGTTTCCTTAAAGTTAGTTTATTCATGGGAGAAGCCCTTAAGGTTTTATTACCACACTCACGTCTGAGAGCTGCGGGCACCTGATGCATCACAATGAGAGGACACAGCTTGTGCGAATGGATATCTGACTTCCTCTGCTCTGTTGGAACATTTGTGTTCCCATAGATGCCTAAGTGATGCAATGGCAGAAGACCAAAGTGATGCTCTTACCGGATTGTCAGAGGACTTTTACATGAGAGAATTAATTATAAACCTCCACACTGTTGGACATAACAGCCTTCAAGCCATCATCTATATGGCACCACTCTCCGGATGTGCATTAAAGAAAATGAGAGCACCAGCTTCGCGACTTTTACCTGAAGAGTGAAAGTAGACTAACAGGGGTCACCTTCACAGTCAAACAGGTGCAAAGTGACTCTCTGTCCTTGTCTGTGTAATATCAGACCCAATTGAGTGTTCTCCTCAAATAACAAGTCTCACCTCTACATGGAGTTGAGGAGCCAGTCAGAAATAGATCCTCAAATTTGATAATACGTCCGGAGTGTTAAACTCAAGGACATGTTCCGCTCTGAGCACATCAGCAGCTGCTCCTCTCAAAACAAACCCTGTCTACTTAAATATAAACCCTCCATTAATCACAGTCTGGAGCAGTTTAGTTTATCTGAAATACGACTTTTAGAAAGTCCTAATAGACCTTCTGTTACATCTTTAATCACTTCCTCTGTGACCCTGTCTTCATTGATTGTTGAAGAGTGGGCTCCCTCTGAAATGCTCCTTTTTACTCTCACTTCAAAGATGTAGAGATTTCATCTGCAGTCTCAGAACTGGCAGTCAACACGTCCCTAAGATGAGAGACAGTGTCATTGAAGTTAAATTGAATCAATCTCACATGAAAGGGGACAGAAATGAATTAAGTAACACCTCATAATCAGGAAGCTCCTTTGATGATTCAGATTATTAATATGTTGTGAAAAAATGGTCAAAGACATTTCAGTTATAATGTTTGCACTGAGCCGCTTCCTCTTCAGAAAAACAACAAAGCAAAAGTAGTAAAAGGAGATCAAGTCTGTGTTTGGTTTTTGAGTCAATCACATTCCAAACATGGACATAGTCTCGGTGACCTCACATTGTTTTAAAAGTGGCTTTTTAGATTGACATACGGACAAACACCACCAGGCTGCAAGATGTCATCTTTCAGCTGTGCTTGTTCATATCTTGGTAAAGAAGCTTCATGGCAGCAGCCATAAACCAGAGCTACAGTCCGTGTTTGCTCAGACCTAGCATATGCCCAACATTTCAGGTATCAACACTAAAAATATAATAATTCTGGTGCTTACTAGCGAGGGTGATACAATTGATAACTGTTTTGTTGACTGTTGTAGGGAGAAATGAAATCATAAAAGAGACAACAAATGAGTAAAAATACCCCAAATATGTTCTGAAGAGCAGTGAACTTAAACCAGTGCAGGATATGTTAGCAGCGGATTCGCTCATGTGGGATGTACGTGCAGCCAGGCCACAAAGGGGTGAACATCTCTTGCTCTGAATGTAGCTGGGAGGGACTGCTGTGCAGTGTTGCCAACTCCTCAGTAAAGAAAGCAGCTATTGGCTGTCCCAGAAGTCGCTAAAAGTCATTAAATGACGTAATTGCTTAATTTGCATATTTCTGTTACCTTAAGAGTGCTGTGTTATCAAAACACGCTTGCTGTCAAAACACCCTGAATTGTTCATTCTTGCCGTCTTTTTTGCTAATGGGAATGTTTATGTTACTGTTTTTACTTGTAGCCTAATACTTAATGCAATGACATGTAAACGTACAGTTGTCCTTTCAAAGATGGGATGACAGCTTCTCCAGGCTTATTGTTGTTTGGTGTAGCAGACGTAGAACATGTTGAATGTATTGAACAGGAATCTCTCGTGAGAGAGTAATGTACATTTGTTTGTGTGTTCAGTGCTGAAAGTTGAAAATCTGCTTTCAAATCAAAGACATATTGATGTATGCTAACCGCTAGCATATCAATGCAATATTCCATATACGTTAGCATAAAGCTAGCGCTACGCTTCCCCTATGGTTTTTGGATCCATTAGGAGATGTTTAGCATGTTGAATGGATTTAATATGAATTTCCTGTGAGAAGTGAGAGGTATGTGAACATGATTTAACTTTTTTTAAACTATGATTAATCTGAAGCAAGACGGAGTCAAAACTTAAAACATGAAAGCAGGGCTGCTAGCTCAGGCTAGCCTGTGTTAGCATATTACTGTCAAAGTTGCAAAGAAATGATGACATGTACAATTTGAAGCCTTTATTCAATTTGCTACGTAGTGTTGTACAAGATGCCCTGAAGATTCTCCTTATATCATAACAAACACTTTATGCAAACACTGTGTATATTTCATCGCTGCCATCATAACACCGTCTGTCTGATGTTTCTTCCTGTAACCAGAAATGCCCAAACATCCTTGCACATATGCAGATGTGTGTGCATAGAACCTATATGAGTCTGGTTCTGCTTGAGGTTTCTGCCTGTGTATTGAAGTTTTTCCTCTGCACTGCTGCCTTATGTAGTGAAGTGTATGGTGGATTGAAATTAAGTTTCCTTAAATGATCCTATGACAAAGAGTATGAGCTAGACCTGCTCCATTGGCAAACCATACTGATTTTACTTTTGTTTTATTTTGAACAAATAGGGGCATGCTAACTTGCTAAAACTCAGATCAGAAGAACATTTGAGTCTGGAGGGATGAACTGACTGACTCGCCATCATTAGAGCCCAACAGGTAGCACGACTAAAAGCTTCTCAATAATGCATCATTTGTGAACTCCTGCTTTGTGCCTGACTCAGACCAGCCTTTGTGTGAATGCATCATGTTGTGATGCATCCTTTTTTTGGTCATTATGTTCCAGTCTGTGGCATTTAAGCCCAGCAGAGAAAAAAAAGACCAGAATAAATATGAGGTGGAAGAGAAAGATGGAGAGGAGGAGAAACTGAGTCTTTCTAACAAGAAAAATCAATGCAACTGACAGCTGTACTACTTTATGTCCTCTCTGAATCTGCACTCAGACTCAGACCTGTCACAACAGTATATCCTCATCTATTGGTAAAGTTATCCACTTAACTCTGTTATCTGAAGTCATACTAATTAAAGAGACAAATGAACAGCTTCACTTGGTTTAGAAAAAGGCATTACTCTAAACTATTTTCTCACACTTGCTGAAGTCAGAGTCACTTTTGGAGGATTTTTTTTTTTTTTTTTAATCAAATTGTTTGGGTTTAGTCATACACCAAGCGCAGACCTGCAGATCTGCAGATTTGTGGGCTGAACATCCATGATGAGAATCTCCCATTCTACTGCATCCCAAAGTAACTCTGTTTGGACTGAGATCTGGTGACTGTGGAGGCCGTTAGAGTCCAGTGAACTCAGTTCGCCTATGGATAGCTCAGACCACTGGATTGTTAGAGGCACTCAAATAGCCGGCTACTGAATTACTGTACAAAAAGATTATTTGTTTTTTTGGTTTCAAACAACAGCACTGCAAACTATTGATAAATAACTTACCTTGTTGCATTGTATCCAGTAAAAAGTTGTCTTGAACAAAGAAAAGTAGTGTTAAAAAGACGATCTGTTCTCCATTCATTTCCAAAACAAACACACTTTGTTTAGTCATGTCATCACGACAGTGTACGATTCCAGCCAAAAGGTGTCGCTGCGATCCGCTTTAGACTGAGTCCTCACAGCTTCTTTAAATACTCAGACCAACAACCATGCCACATTCAAAGTCTCTTAAATTTCTTTTCTCTTCCATTCTAATGCTCAGTTTGAACTTCGGCAGCTCATCTTCACCATGTCTGCATGTCTTTATTGTAAGAGGACAAACAGTGAATAGAGCAGGAAACAGGGTGAAAGTGGAGAATGACATGTGGGACCTAAACCACTAGGCCATCTGTGCTCCAAAGGGGCTGATCAACATCAGTCCATGCAGTACAGCCTGCAGTCACACTACTCCATGAACTAGATTTTAGGCACACGCATAACCCGCCTATGTCACCATGATGTGTCTGTTTACATGCAGTGCGGTCTCATTGGAGTCAGCACATTCGAGAGAGAGAGAACAAGATTACAACTTTGGTGACTTTTTGGTTCATGTTAAGTTGTTTTGGTCTGACACATGACTGTTGAGAGGAGCGTCCATGTCAGTCATGTCTGTGTGCTCGTGCTTGTGCATGAAATGCACTGTGCCGAAGCACACCTCTCCGAAGCGTGCCAAAGAGAAATGAACCGCACTCAAGCAGGGTTCACTTGTGGACACACTGGCCAAACCAACTGGACTTTAGGGCTGAGGCGTGCTTGTGCACCTGTGTGTTGGTGAGTCCTGTGCCTGCAGAGGTACCTGGCTCTCAAAGAAAACATGACAACAGACACTCTGATTGGTCTGATTCATGTTACAGCACATAACACTCTTCTATGAATAATTGAGGGACTTAATCCAGCCCTTAGACTGATTGTTACAGATGGTTAAAAAAAGGGCCCTGAAGCTGCACGCATCGTAGCTCAAATTTCCTCGAGAATGAAGATAGTAATCTGCCCCTGAAAAGGCAGTAATGCTCATGAATTTAATTTCCTGACACAAAAACCAGATTAAAAATGAAATAAACTGTTGTGATACTGAAGCAACGTTGTCGATGTATAAACCCACATCCTATTTTTGTCAACCTTGCCAATTATTTAACATTTATTTTTAGAAGCCTGAAAACTGGAACAAGATTAAACACCAGAATGGCTTACTGGCTCTAACTAAAATGCTGGGAATTTTTCACTCACTCTCTTTCCCTTTCACTCATAATCTAAAACACACACACAGTCACAAGCATTGAGGCTAGACCTTCACAGCTGGCGTCCGAGGTGATAAACAGGGCATTAAGGCTTTACCTTCTGTGTGGAGAAGAGCTTTCTGGCCACCTCTGCCTTCTGCTGACAGACAGCTTGTCTCAATGTCAGCGCTGAGAGCATCCCATAAACCCAGCGGACTCCCCAGACTCCCTGTGAACTCGGCATACTGCTTTATGGAGCGGCAGTCTGACAGATAAGCTGAGAGGCATGACATGAAATGTTAAGTGGAGTGGCTGTTAAGCCATAGTCTGTCACTTCCTTCGTAAAAAACACCCAAATGTTGTTGAAGCTTCCTGTTACATCCTCAGTTTGTTTCTTTAAAAGTCCTAATGAGGTGTTTTCTTCCTTGTCTCTGTCTTTCTAGCACCAACAGTCACAGCCACAGCCGATCCGTATAATTCAATCGCAGTCGGCACAGCCCACCTCATTGCCCAAGCCTGTGCCTTCCATCCAGCATGCCCCCCGGCCTCCTCTCCCCCCACACACCCCACATGCTGCCAGCCTACCGAGCTGTCCTGGACGGGGCAAGATGTCAAAGTTCCTCAACCCGGAGGAGATGACCTCACGGGACTACTACTTCGACTCGTATGCTCACTTTGGTATACATGAGGTAGGTCCTATGAGCTGCTGTCATCCCTGGCACTTTAGATGCAAAGAAGTTGTTACTGGCTGAGAAATTGCAGTTGTATGTCATCTTTAGCATTGTTAAACTGGGTGTGCACACGATCATTTTTGGAGATACATCAGAACCAAACTGACAAACCGTGCGTGCACAGTCTGAGCAGCTTGCACAGTCACAACTACAGCTCTCACTGCGTCAGAGGGATTCTCTCACACAATCCACACTGAAGAACTTGGTCAAGCACACAGAGACTATGAATTAGCCCACATTTTTTGTTCTCAGCAGACATTAGTTTGCATTTCATCTTTTCTCTCTGCTCCTTTGTTACTTTTAGATGTGTCTAATTCAAAACCCCTGGCTTTGTGTTGTCAAAGCAATTCAGCTATCTTTAGTATTTCTCAGTGAGCTTCCCAGGTGGATTTTCCTTCTTTTGGACTGCTTAAACTTGAACGACCAAAAACTTTCTTTCATTTCTGGATTGAACAGTGGTCAGGGTCTACAGATGCAGGGTCTCACACTGGCTATCCGTACCGTGCACAAGCACGCTTCAACCCTAAAGTCAAGTTTGTTTGGCCAGAGTGACTTGCTCAGCCATGGTACACTTCCCTGAGGTTGGCACACTTCGAAGAGGTGTACTTCAAGACCAACAAGACTTAACATAAGCCAAAAACTAACTCAAGTAACTCAAGTCATAGCCATGTACTCCGTGTTCTCCATTGTGCTGACTCTACTGAGCCCACACTTCTTGTAAACATACGCTTCATGATGACATAGGTGGGCCATGTGTGTGTCTTATTATGCCGTTATGACTTACGTACAAGAGGCAATCGTAATTAAGTTTGGCTCATATTGTAGCAGTGTGACTGCAGGCAATACTGGCCAGAGGGGGGAACGGTGGGGAGCACTCATCGTGCTTAAAGAGGCTGTGAGGACTATCTGTTTGAAGTGGAGCGACACCTTTTTGCCGGAATCTTGCTCACACTGTCATGGTGACATGACTCTTAACAAGGCGTGTGATTGTTTAGGAAATGAATGGAGAACAGATCGTCTTTTTAACACTACTTTTCTTTGTTCAAGACAACTTTTTATCAGATACAATGTGACGAGGTAAGGTATTTACCTTGCTGTTGTTTGAAACTTGACAACAGCCAAACTTAGTCAGTTTGTACTGTAGTTTAGTAGCCGGCTATTTAAGTGCCACTCACAGCCCTGTGGTCTGAGATATATATATGCTAATGTTAGCGAATCCTTGTGCTTTGCCTATCTGCCAAGCTTAACTCACTCTTCATTTTTTTTGACAGACTCTGCATGTGGGTTGGAATGAACATTATCACAAACAGCTTAGCCTTTTTTTAGCTTTTAGCTCATGGTTTAGCCTTTAGCTTAGCCTGTGCTTTAGCCTTTAAACTGTGCTATCGCTTTCTTCTGCTCTTCCATACTTTTTCTGTCTAGCAGTTCAGCTCCAGTGTCCACCATCACTACTGATTAAATCACAGAAATCATTTTCAGCAGATAAAACACAGATCTCTCTTCTCACAACTAAACTTCATCAGCAGGTGTGGTGTTGTCATAGAGACTTCAGTGTGCCGTAAATCAATCCAGTCCTACCCGACCCGGTCGGGAAGCTAAGAAAAAAATAATTGAGAAATAACCTTCCATCAATCATAAATTAAACTTTCCCTAAGTTACTCTCCGTATCGACTCAGAGTGTCATATTTAGTCATAGCCTCAGTCCAAAACCAACTTTATCATTCACTACACAAAGTCAAAACTGGATTTAGAATATCAGCAGTTTATATCACTTATTTTTAGTCCAGCCAGCTACCACTTGCACAGAGTCTGTGCAGTCGTGTAAACAAGAGTGGGACGAGTCTTTCACCAATGAGGGCTGGAATCTGTATCGCACGTCTTGTTAAAAGTCATCCGTATCTGTAAACCCAAAACATAAAGGCAGAAATAAAGACAGTAACCTGTGGTGCCGTGTGACCTGTACACTTCTCTCTTTTTTTCATATATTCTGGGAATGTAGGGCAGATTTATTTCTGACATTTCTGAATATTCTTCAGACTCCATGAGAGGAGCAGAGATTCAGACAGGAGATGTAGAGCAGGCTGAGCCTGCAGGTTCACGGGGCTTATTCAGAAACACCAGCTGAGGATTTGAATGTATGAGCAAATGTCTGAGAGGTAATAGAGTTAGATTAGGTTCAGGGCTTTATTTTTCACCACTCCACTACGGGTATCACAACAAATCCAGACCTCCACTCCCCGGCCCATGTTTTTAAATTAACAGAACAATTGTCCCTCTCGGCAGGGTTTAGACGTGTCAGCATCTTCCTGATATTGTTTGTCCATACTCCCCAGGAGATGCTAAAGGATGAAGTGAGGACACTGACCTACAGGAACTCCATGTACCACAACAAACATGTCTTCAAGGACAAAATCGTGCTGGATGTGGGGAGCGGGACCGGGATCCTGTCCATGTTTGCAGCCAAAGCAGGAGCGAAGCACGTGTACGGGGTAAGGCATGATTCCTTTCAGCGGGGTGTTATCTTGTTGAACCATCACTGCAGAGCTTATCCTGACACTGTGTGTGTGTGTACGAGTACACCTGACTCTCTGTGAATCTGAATTTAACCATTTCCGGCAGACTCCTGTTGATCTGGGAGGAATATCTTGTCTGACAGGGAGGTGATAAACATGAGCAGCCTCTCAGGCTTGTTGACCGGCTAAGCTGAAGAGATAGGAGAGCTATGTGTGTGTGTGTGTGTGTGTGTGTGTGTGTGTGTGTGTGTGTTTTGAGGTAAAAAATGAAAATATATATCCTGCAGACACTAAGCAGGATAAGCATGAGGAACCTTTTCTTTTACAGTTGATGCAGACGTTGTGTGCTTCAGTGAAGGGATGATGAACTCATGGCTGCTGGGAGACTTGTTCTGATCTACTGGTTGACATCATGAGTTTGCCTCATGTCTCTGTTCATTTTCTCCTCTCTCTCTCTCTCCCTGCTTTATACTTTTACCTGAAGTATGACTTCAGTGTGCTCCTCCTGTCCTGTGGGGTTTTTATCCCCATAAATAAGACGGCAAGATTTCAGGGATTTAGCTCACCTTGGATTTAGGTGCTCTACGTTTAAGCTCTGCAGCGAGGCCCAACACCTTTATCATCCCTGAGCTTATGAAGCTGTAAATGAAGGATGGGCTGGAGAGGTGGAGCTGCTGGGCTTTGGGCCAATAACAACACCGCTCTATCACATGGACCTCGTTACTTTAAAAAGAAAAATGATAACCTCTTTCTGGGTCCACAGAGTACCGATTAAACACCCTGCGGTGCTCAATTCCATATGAACCAGAGCAGTTTAATCACTGACTCACATTTAATATCCTGCATTTCTGCCCCAAAAAGACCTTAAAATTAAAACTGAAACCTTCAGACTCATTCATGACACATGTTGTAAAAGTGGCATCACCAACGTGCGATCACAGCACTAATCTGTGAACGATCCCCTCATGACTGAGGCCAGCTGTCACTCACAGCTACACTGAGGGAGTGAAAGACCGAGATTGACTGGAACAAAGTTACTCAAGAGTGGGCCAAGTCTTTCAACAACTGGGACTGGAATCTGTAGTGTTTTCCAGTATGAAGACATGAGCACCATCATCCACTGTCATAGAGACGTGACTCTTGCCAAAGCGTGTGTTTGTTTAGAAGAACATGAATGGAGAGCAGATCATTTTTTTATAAACTACTTTTTTTTTTTTTTTTAGACATTTCCCAGATTGCAAAGCGATGAGGCAGAGCCATCATTTTAAACATGACAACAATCAAACTTTGCAAACTCAGTTTGTAGTTGAGTGTCCAGAAGTTGAGCAGTGTGCTCATCTACCGACTCCAACCTCACCAATCAGAGCTAACGTAACCTCACTCTTCATTTTATTGACAGACTCTCAAGTTTGATCAGATCACTGCAGAATAACTGCTGCATGTGGGTTGGAATGAACATTATCACAAACAGTTTAACCCGTGTTTCAACCCGTGCTCTATCACTCTCCTGTTTAGCTTTCTACTACTCGTCGGTCCTTTTTTCTTTTTGACAGTCCAGCTTCAGTGTCCACCATTACAATTAATCCAAGAAATCCTTTTCAGGAGAGAAAAACACAGATCTTGCTCCTAACCTGGTTAGCTTACCTCCAAGAGACCATTATCTGAGCCATCATCCAACTAAAGAGCTATGAAGATCAACAGACATGTTGCACATTGATGTTTTTTAGGTTAGATTTTTTTAAATAAATAAAAATAAGATTTGATCTGAGGTCCAGAAATTGGACATTATTGTAATAATATTATATAATATTCATAATGTTATTTAGAGTATAAACACTGCAAAGGAATGAGAAGTAAATGAAGAATTGTGCACATTCTTTGTTCAAGTAAAGTTACAGAAAGTTGTTTGAAGAATGAGGATTTGTGTGTTTCCTGCAGTAAGTTATTCGTCCAGACTCTGAAATGTCCTCTCAGTATCAAAGTACAAAGTGTCCCCCTGAAGGACGTTTCCAGCAGCTTTCTCTGTAGACAGGTCACCTTTTATTTGGAGACTATTTAAGGGTTATCTTTTGAACTTCAAACAGGGTGAAAATACACTCGGCACTCACTTAAAGTGTGAATCAACTGGAGGGGAGGTGTCTG
The DNA here is from genome assembly GCA_030710495.1 of Labroides dimidiatus. Lineage (NCBI taxonomy): Eukaryota > Metazoa > Chordata > Actinopteri > Labriformes > Labridae > Labroides > Labroides dimidiatus. Next base: position 7,811,145 of record CM061147.1, read on the forward strand.
TCTGCTCTGAATCTGCTTCTTCTTGTCAGACATGTTGGCAGACAGACAGACAGACAGACAGACCTTCCATGAAAACCGCACTAAACACGGCACCAATGTGCCGTATCATTTATAAACAATAAAAATATCATTTTGTGCTAAAATCTCAACCTAACAATATGTCCGTCTCATTTTTGGAATGACACATGCTTTGTGTCTCATGATCAACACCAGATCGAAAAAGTTACATTCCTTTATCAAAGCTAAAGTGATGATTCGTAACAATGAAATGAGCAAAAAGCAGATTGAATGTTTAACCATCAAGCACAAATGCATCAGGTTGTTGAAATACATGTCCTTAAGTAGAGAGCCATAAAGCCTCTTTAAAGTTTATCAGAGTAAGTGAAGCTCATAATTTCCATTCCTAAGATTCCTGCAGGGCTGATGGATGTAAAATATTGTAGATTTGTGCTTTGATGAACGGTCGCTAACAGGACTGTGGTATGCAGCTTTTAAAACAGGCATTAGCAGGATATTAACTGGATGCTCTTTACTGCCCTGCTGTCAGTCTCGTCCGGTCTCTTCTGGTTGCTGGTCAGCTGTGGAGCTTCTGATTTATTTCTGTTCTTTTGGATCTTGATGCCTTCTGAGGGTCAGATTTCCTTCAGGGTGATTACAAAGCTGAAGTTGCAGTAAAGCTGCAGTCATCATTTGTTTGTGCTCCATCCACACATTGAATCTCTCCTTACAAGCCCAGATAAGAAACCACAGAGTGGCTTTAGTCCACATGCTCCCACACTCAGGACAATGCACACAATTTATTTGATGATGCCCCCTAAAAGAAAGTTTGAAATATTTCTCTGGTAGATGTCTTTCTGTAGCCTTCGTATATTAAGCAATAGATATTCTGGTCATGAGAGGACACAGCAGATCCAGTCTTGAAACTTCCAAACAGTTTGCCAGATCAACTTTTGGGACAAATCTGGTGAAATCTGGGGGATTTCATCTTGGGATGCAGCAATCTATTTTTTTTTAGTCCTGGTTCAGATGCTGTTACCAAAGCCTGTTTTTTTTTTTCTTTTTTTTTGGATCTGATACCAGTATTAATTTAACACTTCCTGTTCCCGAATAAGAGGATGGAACTGAAAATTGTGATTTGGTACACAAACAGGTAGAGCTGTCCCAAACAATTATTTTCAAACAATTAATCTGACAATATTTTTTTTTGATTAATCCAGCAATTACTTTATCAGTGTAACTTTTCACACAGTAATGATGTCACGTTGGGCTTATGACAGAAAATCTGGACCATGTTGTAGCAGGGGTTGCAACCAATGATTGTTTTCTATGTTCATTGTTGATTATTTTGTAATTAAACAGTTGTGGAGCACACATCTGTAAAATTCAACCTGTGTAAATCAACCCATGGTGGTGCATGTTGACGTTAATTCTCCTTCCCTTTGATGTCAAATAATTAAACTGATGACTGAAAATAGTGTTGAACTAATAAGATTTAATTAAAGTGGTCCAACAGATTAACGTTTAACACCAACTTGGTAAGTTCATCAATAATGGGTGGTTGTGTAAAACACAAAGTGGTCTATAACTGATTATTAAAAAAATCTATGAGGTATTAACCCTTTAGACCCTACAGTTCCTGTTCCATATGAAAGCTTTTACAGTGAACTCAGTTTATAATATTTTGTTAACTGATTCACTTTAGCTAAATTGTGTTTACAGCATTTCCAGAGAGATCTATTTACATATAACTTTGATAAGTACGTTTTTGTATATTAGGAGGTGTAGGAGCTATTTGGTGTTTTTTCTTTGTTTTGTTTAGAATTTAGTTTAGTGTTTAGATTTATACTATTTTTAAATCAATTAATTTTGATTTAATTATGATTACTTTTTTTGTTAGTATTCCAGTAGTTCATCATTCCTTTAGTTTGGGTGTTTTATTATTATTTGTTTAATTTGGGCACGGTGGCACTATAGGATATATCGGTAGGCGCACGGTAGGGACCAGCATGCACCTGGGTGGGCAAATGGTTTTTTACCGGAGCGGGAGAGGCACAGGGAATTTTCCTTTGTTCTGTGTTTGCCTGATTTCTGGTTAAATAAACCACGTTTTTTGTACAAATTGGACATTCGTTTGGACCTTGTGTTTTTTTTCTCATCCACGTACACCACAACCCACGGTGCAAGAGTGGCCTTTTGAGCATTTTATGAAAGAGTTTGTTTGAAAGTTTTCGTTGCCTTTTTTTTTGTGGACAAACAGCCACTACAGGAGGTTTAAATATTTCTCCCACAGCACCTCACATTTGTGACCACTATCTGGTGAATGTGCTTTCCTAGTTTTCATTGCATTTCAGCTGATTGGTCAGCTCTGTGTCATGTGAGCAGGTAACAAGGAAGTGAAGTTGTTGTTAGCAGTGTTATTATAAATGACTTTGGGCAACTTGTTTTCTAAAGTGTAGTTGCTTATTGGGCTTGCTTTGCTGTCTGTATGATCCCGCCTGTTTCTCTCCCAGCTCTCCACAACAAAACAAGCGACAAAAACGTGTACTTAAGTTTGAAGCGATTGAAGCATTTTCGAATTGGAAGCAGAAGTACTGTATGATCACTCTTAACAAACCTCACACTGCAGAAAAGTCTGTGAAGTTGATAATTTGAACTTGCAAAGATTCATGTGTTTGCTGAGAATTGGTCTTGAAGTTATCCCAGTTCCATCGACAGGTTCAAACGATACTCTCTTCTCATGCTCTTGCTGAAAAGTGATCACGTCTGTGAAACACGTCTTCCCTTTGTCTCATCTTGTGGTTTCAATCTTTCAATTAACTCACTGTCATGTCTTTGCCCCTGGTTGTTCAGCTGCATGTTGTTCACACCTGCTTGATCACAGCCTCTAATGAGAGTCACATCATTTATTATTATTCTCCTATTCGTAGTCTGTTCAAATTTAGATGACAAACAGGGATATCTGTGTTTTTTCTTCCTATGTGGGCCATGCAAATCATTCCAAATCTATCAGGATTTTTGAACGCCTCCAGTCTTGCCTGAAGCAGGTAATTCTAAATGCTACCTGGTGGATTTATGGGAGGCATTAGTTTGTTGCAGAAACTCGTCTCAACCTTTTACAAGCACTTAAAAACTAAAGGGTGACTTTATATTCAACAGAAACTTAACTGAAACCAAATTCCAGTGATTTAGGGTAACTTCACATTTAACGGCACATTTATTAGTACGATTCTTGTACAGATTACTGTATGACTGGCAGGTCAGGGCACAGACACACAGGAGATGTGATACCAGGGCAAATTTAGAAACTTGTCGTTGAGTCTCCAGAGAGAAGGCTAGAGGAAGCCCAGAGGGAAGACAACAGTGACAGTGACAGTGAGTCTTAACGACACTAGTGAGAGGTGCTAGAGTCACCGTGCGAAGGTGTTATGACTGTAAACACGCCGCGAGGCATCAGCAGTCCTACTGACACTGATGGACACATGGCTAATGCTGTCTCCCCTCACAGAGATCCAGGAAGAGACAAGAAATCACTGCTAATTAGAGGCTGTCATTGGCAGCCTGATCATCGCACAACAACAGCACATAAGATACACACTCGCACACATTTAGCCTTACGAATGCACATTCAGATATTGGTGCAACATGATTCATTACGTGGGGGCATCAGTGTTGAGCGTGAGCAGTTGACAGACATGTAGGCAGAAGGCTGTGGGCGCCACCAGCAGCCTCCACACCATCCTCCACTAATAGGCAGCATAAAACAGGGCTGCTGCAGGGAAGAGGTGCTAATGTCAAGTGTGTACATCATGTGTGCGTGCTGACAAACCATCATTACAGAATGCATGAGTTGGCATACAAAAAAAGAAGTTTTTAAAAAGTTTGGACTAAGCTGTTGATAGGAACAGATCTTTGGCAGATCATTTAAAATCTAAAATAAAATTATCACCTGATTCGTTTTTCCAAGCTCTTCAGAAACACAAAAAATGATCCATATGTTGAATGTACATTAACATGTTAAAAGCATTTGAGGATGATGAGATATGGTTAAACTGGATGCCGGAGGACCAGAAAGCTGTCTGCTTTGGAAATGAACTATAAAATTCGAAGACTGTCCTGTTTTTTTTTTTTTGTTTTGTTTTGTTTTGTTTTTTTTGCATTTGGCAATGCAACAATCCATCAGTGAATTTTTTTATTTTTAATAAATTTGCAAAAATTAAAAAAAAAAATACAATTACAAGGATTTTGGGATGAGGCTGTAACATAACAAATTGTGGGAAAAGTGAAGTGCTGTGAGTACTTTCTGGATGCACTGTTCATTTAATGGAGATTTCCACTACAGTCTTGTCTGGTGTTGATGCAGTGCTGCCTGGGGGCCTGTAAATCACATTCATACAGTATTGGTTTTGGTCGTTGTCTCTTTTTGTAAAGCGATTTCTGATTCTCAAAATGTTAAACAGTGTTACAAACAGCAGATGATGAAATTTACTGTGTCTTTGTCGAGAAAAATTATTCTGACACTGCTGAACTATTTGCTCACAGTCATGACTAACCTTCTCAAGAGACTCTGAAGCTCTATATATCTTCTCTTTTCTCATATATTCTCTCCCCAACTTTTTTTTTTTACTTTAAATGCTGGCATTAAATTAAAAAAAAAAGTTTTTAGCTTCAGCATCTTTTTTTCCCCTTACTACTGTGTTTCTTAAATGAAAGTAGGCTTTAACTATTTGAAAAGCATCAGGATCTGTTTTATGCACATTTAATATTGTTTTCCACCTTTGTGGAATCAGAAGTGTGTCTGTCTCTGTTAAAGAAGGGAAAGGAAAGAAATATGCAACGCAGTACTTCCTAATTTATCCATTTCTTTGTGGGCGTATTCCTCATTGAGACTGTCTAATTGGTTTCTGCCTCCAAAGTAAAAGCCCTGTCAACCTCATTCATCCATGAGAGTCTCAGGAACAACTGAATGCCTCTATTTATCACCCCCCTCTTCCTCAGGAGCCTTTTGGTTTTTCCTTTTTACTCCTTTTTACAATCTAGAGCACCTTGGGTTCATTCAGGGGTCCCATGCTTGATTACGAGCAGACTGATCTGATGCCTCACACCTCTGATTAAATGGAGAGGTGAAACCTGCTGTGAACTCAGGTGAAAATCTATACTTGATGCAGTAAGAGGTTAGTATTGACAAATGCCTCCTGCTGAATTATGTTCTAATTCTGTTTGGGAGCTGCTTACAAGAACTGTCCAGACTTAATTGTGATGAATGAAGGACCTTTGTTTGGCTACAACTCTGTTATTCTTGGAACCACAATAAATCAGACATTAGTACTGCACGGGTGGGCAGGACAGACTACAGAATAGAAGCTGAGGGTTTCTGAGGAAAGGTGTAAAAGAGAGTGTGGAGAACCATGAGAGCTGCACTTCAAGAGGTCGGGAACAAGATGGGAGAATGAAGCAGTGGTGTAAGGATAATTGATAAGAATTTAAATGTCAAGAGAGTAATGAAAGTAGAAATTGAAGGTCCCAATGAGACTTCAGGGCTGGTTGCAGTTGAGCAGTGACTAATCATTACATTAATTCCTTAAAATAGGAGGCTCTGGCAGTGTTTCAGAGGTTGGACATTTTGTGATTTATATCCCTTTGTCGTCTTTTATCATCCAGTTTCTTATATGCTAATTTAATCCCAGTGTCAGCTCAAAATCCCTCCCATGCTGCTTATTTGGCGCTGTGGGGCTCACAGGTCTCAGACACCCTGTAGATGATAAAATACCTTCTTCCTGGTATCGCATGGAAAAAAAAAAATAAATAAAAATCCCTTTAAATTCTAAGCTTGTGTGTTATATTGTTTCTCCTCATGTCTGTTTCTACTCATGTTACAGCTGGCAGACTCTAAATCTGTCTTACCCTTTCATTAATAATAGATAACCCACTGATACATTTCACCAAATTCTCTTTCGGGTGCACTAACTAGGTGAAGCCTGAGATGTTTCTTTATTCAGGACTGGAGGAAAAGACATCTTCAGAGAGATGTTAGACAGAGATGACCTTGTTTACTTCCTCAGGAAGAGAGAAACCCTCATGGTGGCTGCTCTGTTTGACAAACATTCATGCTCGGAGAGTTTTAGGAATACAGATTTGTGTCTACGCTGAACTTTGCTACAAATCACAAAGGGATGAGAGTGTTTGGTTAGATAAACCATGAGGAGATCTTTGTGAGGGTCACATAAATCATAAAGATAGTTTCTTTCACACTAGAAGCATCAGAGAAAAGCAGCATCAAGGTGTCTTTAAACAAAATCAGTCTCCTGAAGCTATATAGAATAGAATAGAATAGAATAGAATAGAATAGAATAGAACATACTTGATCCATGGAAGCAAATTCAGGAGTCACAGCAGCAAACAGAGTATATAGTGCAAACATTCCAAGAATACATGGTATCCACCTTTTTCCTGATTACCCACAGTTCATAGCGAGCTCAATCTTACATTCTCAAAAACAATGGTTGGAAGGACAGATTGATGTTGTCTTAACTTACACTGCAGTATCAACATGTCTTCCTCACCTCTTCAACTCGCAGGCAACTTTGGACCAGTTAGCATCAACGTGCTAATGAGCTGCTAACAGCTGAAAACTCATGTGTAAACAGTGAAACCACGTTTGTCCCCCAGGAACAGAAAAGGTAAAAATACCACTGCAAACGCAACTAATGTGGTGTCAGTCGCCAACAAATGAGCCATAAAAGTAACGACAGGCTACAAATACAACGATATTGAAAAAGAAAAGAAAAAAAGGAGAAAAAAGAATGACAAAGAGAGAGCTGCTGCAACAAGCAGCCACTCGAGAAGCGCTTAGCAACGACATAGAGAATCTAAAAGCAGATACTCCAGTTTATCATTTATCATGTCAGTGCTTTTCTAAAACGCATGACGGCAGTGTGGTCTGTACGATCATCAGATCACCTGTTTACAGCACCGTTTCCAACTTGCTTTTTCACAGCCACTTTTAACTTGTGTCATAATGATGCTGAAATGATGGTGTTTATCATCCATGACTGTAATAAGGGAGGACAGAGAGGAGATGTTGGTGGGGATGAACTGTACAGCCGTTGTGAGTGATAAGCGGTGAATCCAGAAATGTTACTTATACAGGGTCTGTGTTTCGAAGTGTAGTTATTGACTCAGAAGTACAAACCAGGCTTTAGGGCTGGAAGTCTGATAGAGAGTCACACGGGGTCATGAGCAGAATCATCAGCCTAGTTCTAGAAAGTTGTTGGGGTTTCAGTTGTCTGTGGTCATCGTAGGGACTTTTTTAAACAAGTTACTGAGAATCACTGGGGTCACATGATCGTCTATGTTTGGATCGAAAATTTAAAACTGCATTGTATGATGGAGACATGTCTGTCTGAGGCCACCACTCAAGTTATACACACAGATACATGGAGTACTTGATCAGGGTGTCTCTAAAGAGGAAGATAAAACGTTTTCCAAGCAAACATTTTGTCATTGGGGTGGATCTGTTCGAAGCAGGGGGAATGGTAATTTTGGTTACATAGGCGACTATGATAAGGACCAAACTGTGATGGCTTGCTTATGGGAACACCCCACAAAAGCTGCAGTTTTGGTGATGAACCGCTGCAACCAACAAGGACTATAGCCTTTATATGTGGGGTGCTTATTAAAACTGCTTGGCCCAGTGCCTCACAGTTTGAAGCGTATGGAGCTTTGCAGACCAGGATCTGAGAGAAATCCTAAAAAGGTTTACAAGTTTTAGGTGAGACATGTTTGTCCATCAGTTAGTGGAGCTGGACGAACATGTCTCATACACTGACCTTGTCAAACATCTTACTGGACTTAAAAGACCTGCCCAGCCTGTGAACAGCTACAAAATAGCTTAAGGTTCTTTTTTTTTTAATATACAATTATAGATTCCAAACTGAAACAAAGGAAACAAAGACAGTTTATGAGTCTTTTGTCCGTGAAGACGGTCTTATTTTTCCATCAATCAAACCATGATGATTTCATTTTATTAAGCCTTTACTGAATCCATGCTATCTTATTCTCATGTTTCATGATTTGGCAACCTTACTGCCAAACTAAAACGCTCTTTATCAAGCTGTCAGACGGGTGAGTAAGCTTGTAGGTGAGTCTCAACCCAACCTGTCAGATCTTTATCTTCACAGCTGCAGGATAATATGAGCTCTGCTTTTGTTATTCACTGTGAATGTCTTCTGTGCTGTTGGTTTGTTGGTTCCTGAAGGGAGAACAAACTGATGTTGAAACACTATTGCACCTGCAGCTGTAGCTTTATGAGCAGAAAACAGTGCACTTGAAACATTTGTTTTAAACTCTTGGACTTTGGCACGACCTGAATTTTAACCCATGATGTTTTCTTTGCATGAATTTTGGCCGTAACATCTTTGAACTTTAGCTATGTGATGCTGTTTTATGTTAACTCTGCTGACTTTGGAACACCAAACCTCTTTAGGGACTATCAAAAAATCTTGTGCTGCAAACGCCTTGGTGTCAGATACCATAACACACCTTCAGGAGGTTTGTAGAAGAGCCCATGCATCGTCAGGTCAGTGATGTTTAAATCAGAACTGACAAGAGGGAAGTCTGCACAATACAGGGCAGGTGGTTATGAAATAATTCCTGGTGAATGTATCAGTATACATGTTGGTCGAGCCTATTCAAGGAAAAATCTTCTGTTAGGTGCAAAAGTTCAGTATCAAATATGTGCAGATCAGTGTGACTTCCGTCTGCATTATAGGACAACTGAGGACATTTCTCTGCAAGTGTCTTGCACAAAGCATTGCAGTCTGTCACGAAACATAGTGTGATACGTTTTCTCTCTCTCTTTTTCTGACAGATTGAATGCTCCAGTATATCAGAGTACTCGGAGAGGATCATCAAGTCCAACCACCTGGACAGTGGTAAGAGCTGCAGCTGTTCGTTCTCTCCCTAAAGTGATGACACAGCTCTGAGCGAGGAGCATCACATGCTTTTTACATAACCACATGGTAGCTGTGTTCCTCTGATGCCACACGCATGATGGGAGGTTAAAATGCTGTCATAAAGTCCCATTTCTTTGCTACAGGTTGCAGTTAGAATAGATACGGGGTATACGGTATAATTTCTCGTGACCTTGTTGATGACTTACTTAAAGATGGCAGCTTTTTTTTACAGAGACATTCAGCAACACATAAGACAGCAATGAGTCATCTGGTTTAACACAGAGCTCCTCAGAGTTGAAGTATTGCTGTCCCACAGTGTGTGATTGTACATAGTGGTACATTTCTTTATCAGAATATCAATGCCTGTGTTAAGGCCAGATTTTCTGTGAAAAAGCAGAGTGGATATTCGTCCCTCACCCTGAAGGGTTTTTGTTTTAAGCTCTGTTGGTAAAGTTTGGCAACGAGGTGTAAGTTATCAAGTAGGAGGAGATTATTGTTTAGATCATGACATCTCCCATCGAAAATCGGAGCAGGATTAGCTAGAAGACGTTTTCTGTGTAGTTTTAAATGGAGGAACTTTACAACCAGAGCTTTGCTAGCTTCAATAGCTAACTGTCTGTGATCATGATTTAATGTGTGAAGGCTTCACTGCTGATTGTGGAAAAAAAAAAAGTCAAACTTCATTTTAATATTTATGTTGTTCAGACACTTATTTAGGAGCACTTATTTCCTTCAGCAACAAAAGATCCCACCAATGTGTTTCATTATGTTTTTAGAAAAAAACAAGATTTCTACAAAGCATCCAGATCAGCACTGCAAAAAGGAAATCAATGGATGCCACATTTTTCAAATTTGTCGAGTCTAATTCTTTTTAAGTGAAGTGTTTCTGTCATCTCTGTTAACTACAGTTTAATAAATGTTGTTTTTTTTCTTCCAAGATAAGAGGATCAGTTTCTTAGCAGTGAGAAGCCTGTAAGATAGAAAAAAATCTTTAGTCTTTCTGATACTCCCAAGATAATCAGTTCTGGTTCAGGTTTAATCTCCATCCCCAGAATTTTTGAAAGAAAATGAAAGATTTCAGTCCAGAAATTCTGCAAGCTGGGGCAAAGGGCATAACTGTGTGTTAGGGCAGATTCTGTTGAATTGCATTTCTAACACTGTGGTGAGATTCCTGGGATTACTCTGTGTAATTTAGCATTAATAGAGCACATACGCACATATTTCAAGCTTTCTTTCCAGGTCTCCTCTGATAAATGTACACTGCATCCAAGAAGTTTTCACAGCACTTCACTTTTTCCACATTTCATTAGGTTATAGCCTCATTCCAAAACAGAATGAATTCATTTTTTTCATCAAAATTATACACACAACACCCTATAACGGCATATGAAAAAAAAGAATATTTATTTATTTATTTATTCATTCATTCATTTATTCCTTCATTCATTCATTCGTGTATTTTTAATTCATTAAAAACAAACAGCATCACATTTTCATAACTATTCACATCCTTTGCCATGAAAGCTTAAAACTGCACTCAGGTGCATCCTGTTTCCTCTGATCCTCCCTGAGATGTTCCTGCAGTTTCATTGGAGTCCACCTGAGGTAAATTCAGCTGATTGGACCTGATTTGTAAAGGCACACACCTGTCTATATAAGGTCCCACAGGTGACAGTGCATGTCAGAGCACAAACCAAGCATGAAGTCAAAGAAGCTGTCTGTAGACCTCAGAGACAGGATTGTCTCCAGGAACAAATCTGGATCCAGGGTCCAGAAACATTTCTGTTGCTTTGAAGGTCCCAATGAGAACAGTGGACTCCATCATCTGTAAATGGAAGAAGTCCAGAACCACCAGGATTCTTCCTTGAGCTGTACACCTGTCTAAATTGAGCCATCAGGAGAGAAGGGCCTTAGTCAGGAAGGGGACCAAGAACCTGATAGTCACTCTGTCAGAGGTCCAGAGGTCCTCTGTGGAGAGAAAAGAACCTTCCAGAAGGACAACCATCTCTGCAGCAATCCACCAATCAGCCACTCCTTAGTAAAAGGTTCAAACTCTGCTCTGATGAGACAAAGATTGAACTCTTTGGTGTGAATGCCAGGCGTCATGTTTGGAGGAAATCAGGCACCGCTCATCACCTGGACAATACCATCCCTACAGTGAAGCATGGTGGTGGCAGCATCATGCTGTGGGGATGTTTTTCAGCAGCGGGAACTAAGAGACCAGTCAAGATTGAAGGAAAGATGAATGCAGCAAAGTACAGAGACATCCTGGATGAAAACCTGCTCCAGAACACTTTAGACCTCAGACTGGGGCCACGGTTCATCTTTCAGCAGGACAACAACCCTCAGCACACAGCCAAGATATAAAAGGAGTGGCTTTAGGGCAACACTGTGAAGATCCTTTAGGGACCCAGCCAGAGCCTAGACCTGAATCTGATCCAACATCTCTGGAGAGATCTGAAATAGCTGTGCACCAACTTATCCAACCTGATGGAGCTTGAGAGGTGCTGCAAACAGGGATGGACCAAACTGCCTAAAGATAGGTGAGCCAAATTCAAAATCTGTAACTGCTGCCAAAGGTGCATCAGCAAAGTTTTGAGCAAAGGCTGTGAATACTTATGTACATGTTATGTCTTTGTTTTTAATTTTTAATAAATTTGAAAAAAAAAATGGGGTGTTGTGTGTAGATTTTTGAGGAAAAAAATAAATTTACTCCATTTTGAAATGAGGCTGCTGCATAACAAAATGTGGAAAAAGTCAAATACTGAAAACTTTCTGGATGCACTGTACCCCTTGCTCTGTCTCCCATTTTGTCTGAAGGGTGTCAGATATTTGGAAGCTATATACAGAAATGAGTTGTGCAGGCAGGGGATTATTTTTTTTGCCACAACAAGATGTTTTAGACAACTATCCAGTTTGTCAGGCCCTGCACTTTCAAAGGCAGGGAGATAAGACCTGACGTAGCTCCTCACCTGTAGGTAGCTGAAGAAATCACTACTCAGCAGGGCACGATTTTCTTTAAGCTGTTGAAAAGATGCCAACATACCCCAAGTACAAATCTAAGATAAGTACAAATCACTAAAACAGTATATTCCCAAGTCCCTCCATGTAAGAAAAACACTGTCTAAATTTACAGGTGCAAACACTGGGTCAGCTGCTATTAGGAGAGAGAAAGGCGCTGCCCAAAGCCCAAGATGTTAAGTAATGTTTCCAAATTGCAAGTATAATGAATGACCAGATTGTTACTGTAGTTTGATTTGACAGACAACAGCATCAATGGCAAAGGATAAGATAGCTTCCCTTTCCATCTCTGACCCACTGGACAGCACCTCTGTGTCATCCAACCAACAGATAATGGAGTGAACATTGGTTACATAATAATAATAATAATAATAATAATAATAATAATAATAATAATAATAATAATAATAATAATAATAATAATAATAATAATAATGATAAATAAAGTTGGGAAAAATCAACCCTTCACAGGTCTTTGGTTTACACAGGTGGGCCTTCCCTATTTTTATAGTCCCATAAGAATCGGAGAAAAGCCTTTAAAACATTTTAGAAATAAAAACTGTTCTGGAAGAGATTCTGCAGCTGAGGGACAAAAGTGACTTGCCACAAAAGAGCCCATTTGGTTTGGTTGCTCACAAGAAATGTAGTCTTCCTCATATAAAATTAAAGCTGATTTCCTCCATTGGGGTCACCTAAATCAGTGGTTTTCAAAGTGGGGGCAGGGGCCCTCTGGGGGGCCGCCAGGGGGTGCTAGGGGGGCCCAGAAAATTGGAGGAAAGGGGAAAAAAATACAATCAAATTATTTTCATTTTTTTATTATTCTTTTAATATAACCATTTGTCCTGAACATACAACACGTAAACTGCTGTAATCGATTAAATCGATAAAAGATTTCTGATTGTACTTAACCGCACGTCGTGTGACAGTTCGAATTTGGGCATGATGAAGTCATCATCTGTGTCAACTGGCAGTTTACGCCTGTTATCAAGCTGCTAGCTAGCACAAAATTGAAAAAAGGTTTTGACAGGAAAAAGACCGAAGGAGCAGTCCAACAGCCCTGCTGTAGAGGACTCTGCTACAAAAAAACCCCTAAGAACTCATGGACAACTAAAATTCAAAAATATGAGGCAGCATACATTAAGTATGGCTTCAAAGCCATAGAGAAAAATGGCTATGATTGCCCGAAATGCGTCATATGTCTGGAGACCATCTCAAACAAGGGTTTAAAGCCTTCGAAACTTTAGTGTCACTTGATACAAAAACACCCGACAGAGGCTGAAAAAAAACAAACAAAAAAAAATGGCAGTAGACTTCTTTAGACACAAGGAAGACTGTTTGGTCAGGCATCTGCTGAATTCACACAGCAAGCTACCTTGCCCGAGCAGGCACTGAAAGTCTCGTCTTTAGTCTTTAGTCTCATATCACATGCCAAAATTCAAAAATGCAAAATCTTGGTTTGCAAAGGGGGTCCTCAGTCGGAAGCTAATGCTGTTTGGGGTGCCTTGGCATTGTAAAGTGTGGGATCCCCTGACCTAAATCATCAAAACATAAAAGCCCATCATAGTGCCCTTAAGCTTTGAAATCACAACAGACTGGAGAATATCATGGCCACACTGTGGGGACTGCTTGCTAAGAATCGTTCATCTCTCAGGGCGGTCTATTTCTGACACATCTTTTCACTACACTGACTGACTTATTGGAATTTATCTGGAAGAACTTACGTCCACCTCATATAAACTAGGAGCATATGTATATATTTTAAAACAGGAGCCCCTGCTCCTTTTAAATCAAATTCCCTGACTGTGCATCAGCAGAATGAACAACCCGTCGGCCTGGGTCCTATCTGCTCCTCTATGAATATGAAATGAGCACATGTAATTTAAAAGAGAGTTAACACTGAATTCACTCTGAGCATACAAAGTGAACAAGCAGCAAGCAATCACCAGCTGAAGTGTGAAGGGTTCACATGTCTTCCTTCAGGGTCACTTGCATCATCAGGAAACTCTGCAGTAACTTCCTGTCTGGTGCAGAATGACAGAGTCAGCTCATTTCAGACAGGTCACTAAAATCCACCCTGAAACTACAACCTGCTGGGTTTGGGTCAGAGTAGATGATCCAAATGTGTGTTGGACAGAAAGAAAGAAAGAAAGAAAGCAAAAGAAAGGGAATAACAAAGAGTCTGAGTATGTGCTGTATATTCTTTCTTTCTTTCTTTCTTTCTTTCTTTCTTTCTTTCTTTCTTTCTTTCCATTGTCTTTAAACATTTTTTTCTTCATCTTTCTTTCAGTTTTACTTGCTTTTTATTTCATTTGTGCTCCTTTTGTGGAAGCTTTTTTCTTTTATATGTTTTTTTTTTTTTGCTTTCATCCCTTTTCCTTTTTTTTTCATTCAACCTATTCCATTGTCTTTCTTTAATTCTTCCTCTACTTTTTCTCTCCTTTTTTGCTCTTATAAATTTTCTTTTTTTTTTTAAATCATTTTTTTTTCTAAACTCTTGTCCAATCTTTTGGGTTTTTTTTAATGTTAATGTAAGTTTTTGTTCCTTATTTGTTTTCTTTAAATAGTCAAAGTTGTTTGGCTGGAACCAAAAGAATTCAAAGTACTCCATCCTGTAGATCTCTGTACATGTTCTGTCACTGACCAAAAAAACAAACAAACAAACAAAAAAAAACTTTTTTAAAACTGTCCTTGCTTCCGACTTTCTGGTAGTCTTTATTCCTGCCTTGTGTTCCAGTGATCACCATCTTCAAAGGAAAGGTGGAGGAGGTGGAGCTCCCTGTGGAGAAGGTTGACATCATCATATCTGAGTGGATGGGTTACTGCCTCTTCTATGAGTCGATGCTCAACACCGTCATCTTCGCCAGGGACAAGTGGCTGGTAGGACGATGTGTGGAGAGTGTGTGTGGTGACACATCTGTAAACATAAAATAGAGCGTCGGCTTCCCCTGATACCAGTGATAAATAACCCCAGGAAGAAAATGAATCCTTGTCATCTCCGTGGTTGAATTCACAGATGTTGGGCAACGAGCAGATTGTTTTATAATCCTGCTAATGCCTTGGAGTATCTACAGACTGAGCTGACTATCTGCTCTTAGAGAATAAATGAAATGATAATAAGTCAAATTTAATTCCCATCTACCCGCCTTTCAAAATAAACTGTCTCCAGCCTTTTAGTTCATTATCCCTGAAAATGAAGCATATGTCTCTTCCAAATCTGAATCTCTGTGCATCGTCAGGCTGTTTTGTTTTTTTTTTCTTTTTTCTTGAATTCCAGAGCTGTTTTAGAGAATTTTGAATATTAAATGATGCAACAGCTGCAGAAAAACATCAAAACAAATCTTCTCCTGATGTCTTTTGATGTTTTTTTTTTAAATCTTGAAGGTTGTGTATAACTCAATTTTTGTGTGTAATTGAAGGTTTCTTTTTGAAGATTTCTTTCTGCAGAAGAGGTAGATTGGTAACCATTCAGATCCTCTGGTATTAGTCTGAGGTAATTAAAAGAAGATTTAGTGACTAACCTTCATGGCAATACTCCAGTTCACAGACATTATATTATTTCAGGAATAAGACCAGGTTGCAAAACAAAATTCAATTAATACCAATGACAGCCTACGGTGTAAGACTTTGATAATAATGTTGTAATTTTAATGAGACTTTGATGCTGATGTGCCAAGTGCCAAAACAAATCTTGAGTTCTGAATCATTATTAAATTTAACTCAGCTGTGACTGTGCAGATTTTGGTCTTGTACATTTGTGACTTTATTCCCTCCCTATAATTTAGGATTTTAATCTTGTTCTTTAACCACTTTAAACTTATAAATGTACATCTATACCCTCGTGGTATTGAGACTAAGACTTAGCCATTTTGTAAATGTGTTACGTTAATCCTCTTAATTCACAACTTCATCCCCTTTAAATTTACAACTTTAATCTCGATCTACTTGTGTTTCTCTTCTGTTAGTTGGCCCTTATGATGTGTTTTAGATAACATTCCTGAGTTTATGGCAGACGTGGCCTTTCATATCAGCACATTATATCATAAACTTAGGTTTAAAATACCTGCTTTGAAATCCATAACGACAAACATGAGCTGTTACCCAGTGAGGAATATTATAATTTTATGTTTTTGATGGTTGTAAAACTGCCTCATATAAACCTGATGAAACGTGTTCCCTCTCCAGTCCGCTCACAGAGCAAACCCTTCCTCCTCTATAACTCAGACTTGTTCTTGGCTGAGGAATGAAATGTCAGCTGCGCTGTAATGTAGACCTTTTATAATGTGTTCAGGATTAATTGCTGAATTATTTCCCTGCCTCGTTTGTCAAACAGAAACCCGGTGGATTAATGTTTCCTGACCGAGCCTCTCTGTATGTGGTGGCCATAGAGGACAGGCAGTACAAGGACTTCAAAATACACTGTAAGCTCACTGTGAACGGCTGTGTGTGAGTGTGTGAAGGTACTCGATGTACACCGTCGACTCCTCTGCATTGTGCTCACTCCAATGTGGGCGCACACATGTACAACCCCCCCTGCTCTCCAAATGATCTTGAACTTCTCTGCAGGCACAACTCTGGAGGCGATAATTGATATTATGAGTCAACAAACCTCTCCATCACTGTGTCATCCCACTCTGAAACCTGCCAGGACGACTGTGGGCGTTGTTTGGCTGCTGGATGCGAAGCACCAGAGCCAGAGTTAGGCCAGGGCATAACCCTGATGACAAAAGGCATGCAAATACAACAACAGCCAACAAACTTCCTCCTCCCTCGCCCTCATACATCTGGGAAATCATCCAGCCCAACTGGAATCACAGGGCTCACTGCAGCAAACGCTGCCACAGTGTTGGGGTGGTAAAATGTAATCCTCCATTAGTTTGTGGGTAGTGAAACACATACTGACCACAAACTTCCCTCCCTCAGCAGATGGCCTGAGCTGACCTATAGTGTGAGTTAGAAGTGGCCTCCTGCAGCCCCCAGTGTTCAGAGCATATTGTGGTCATTAGTGCTTCTCTGGGCTGCAAGCTGCCGTTGTAAAGTGGGCAGCAAGAAAATGCAAATACAGCGCATTACAAGTCCCGAGGGTGTGTGACCTGCTCATTATCACTCGCTCTCAGACTCACTCAAGTAGCTCTCTCTACTTTCAGGTCATGATAGAGATGTTTGCTCACACACTTACTTAAGGAGCTCAATGAATTATGTATGGGAGGATTCAGCAAAAGCGGAGAGCGTATCTGAACAAGAGAGGAGGCTGCGTTCAGGAGGCATGTGTTCACAAATCAGCTAAGATTACGAGCTGTTTTTCATTTGTCAAGATGGAAATTGTTGCACAATGACACAAAGTTTGACTCTGAGTTAGTACATCAGGTATTTTAAGAAACTCTGTGAGAAAGAGTACGCCGTGTGTTTGAAGTTTTGAAATCCCCTAAAATGTGATAATGTCACTGAATGATGCTATTTATATCCAGGGTGGGAGAACGTCTACGGCTTTGACATGACCTGTATAAGAAATGTGGCCATGAAGGAACCACTGGTGGACGTTGTGGACCCTAAACAGGTGGTGACCAACTCCTGCCTCATTAAGGTTAGTAAAACATTCATAACTGTTATCAGAGATACAAAAATGAACAGACAATAGTTTTTATTGCTTGAGTTCTTCATTGCACAAACATTTTGAATAAACATCTGAAACACTTCAATATTCCTGAACGTGTTGAATCAATCGCAAAAAAAAACTTTTCTCAAAACAACACTCCCCTACTTAGGTTTTCTGCACCTTTAGCTTATAGCTTACATGTTTTAATCCCTTGGTGTAACATCTGGAATCCAGGCTGTTTGAAATGTTTGATTCAGGTCTTCGAAAGTTTTTTTTCAGGTCTGCTGTATGAGTCTGACTCAGAGGCGTGTCCAGGCTTCATTGACTGGCATCATCTACGTAGGCAGGAGTAGACAGCTACTTTTAATGTCTTCATGATCGACTTTAATGAGTTTTATATGAACAGCTTTTACACTCACAGGCTGTTTTATTAGGTTCACCTTGCTAGTACTGAGTTGGCGCTCCTTTGCTGTCAGACCTGCTTTAATTCTTGGTGTCATATATTCGATAAGGTGCTGGAAACATTCCTCAGAGGTTTTGCTTCATATTGACATGACAGCATCACACGGTTGCTGCAGATTTGTTGGTGAATTCCATGATGAGAATCTCTCGTTCCACCAGACCAAAGGAGCTCTGTAATATTGAGATCTGTGGAGGCCATTAGAAATCACTGAACTCATCGTCATTTTCAAGAAACCAACTTAAGATGATTTGAGCTTTGTGACGTGAACTCTGTGTCTCCTCTGACCTCTGGTATCAATATGTCCCAAAGAACTGCTGCTCACTGGATATTTTCTTTTTTTTCAGACCATTCTCTGTAAACCCTAGAGATGGTTGTGTGTGAAAATCCCAGTAGATCATCAGTCTGTCAAATGCTCAGACCAACATCCATGCCATGTTCAAAACCTCAAAAGTCAAAGTCACTTTTCTTCTCCATTCTGATGCTCAGTTTGAACTTCAGCAGCTCGTCTTCACCCTGTGTAATAGACTGAATTCTGCAGAGTTGCTGCCATATGATTGGCTTATTAGATATTTGAATTAACGAGCAGCTGAACAGGTGAACCTAATGAAGTTACCGTTGAGTGTATTTTCCTGTTTTTATGTTTTTTACAAAGCAGCAACCTCTGGTCTGAAAATATGAGACATTGTGGAAGTGCTAAAATCTGCAGTTCATCGAGTGTCCGCTAAAGCCACTGCGGCTAGCTCCAGAAGTACCGGAAGTCATATACGCACCAAGCCAAAAAAAAGCCGTTATCACAGCAGAAATAAACATGTCTACAGCCTGGAATAAAAAATGTCTCCTGTCTTAATTGTTAATTTCTCTAACGGTGCACACTGTACGGGTGTAAAAAAATTTTCTGACTCTGGAGTTTAGAAGATATTAAGATTGCGAGTTCACTCAATCAGAGGCACAGCTCAGCTCACATGACTGACGGACGCCCAATAGCTGTTAGCGTGGAGACTCAAAGCCCGCCTCTTTTCCATAAACTCTGTTCCAGAAACAGATGAGTGACATCGTGGAGACTCCATTAATTATAAAGTCTGTGATTTTTACCCCTTGAAAAGGAACAACAGATTGGTGACATGTAAAATTCTTCTAAGCTTAATTCTTTAAGAATTTGGAAAGAGGGTATCTTTTTGAAGTTAAAACTTAAGGTGCTGTTAATGACAAAAATAAAGCATGATTAACAAGCTAAAAAGAGAATGACAAAAATAACACAAGGAAGACAGTAAAGATGTTTAAAAATAGATTTTAAAATGTGAAACCAATGTATCGACAAGGCAAACTGGTTATTCATTGATTTCGGATTAATTCTCAGAGCAGTTACTAAATAGACCATCACCAATGTATCTGTGGTACTGTTTACTGCATTTCTCTTTACAAAACAACAGCAACAACAACAACAACAAAGATACACAGTCTCAATCTACCTGTGTTTTCACTTGTCAGCTGAAAAACCTCAAAGAGAAATGAGCTCATCTCTCTTTGTGCAATAATGAAGATTTATTATACGATACAAATCCAACTTTAAACACTGTCTCTCATACAAAATGTGAAGTGTGGAGGCCATTACCCACTGTAATGAAGATATGGGGATAATTGCAGCAATAAATCTCTCACACATATATTCATTACAAGCTCTCACTGACATTAATTTGTCAACCTTGTATAAAACACTTCATGCCTGTGCTGAGAATGACCTTGGTGTGTGTGTGTGCATATGTGTGTGTGTGTGTGTGAGGATTAGAGCTGCTGTGCCATGCATGTCAATATCCACCCGCCTAGTCGTCCTGATTGAGCTTTTTCATCGTGACCTCACGGCTGGCATTGATTAGTCGACTCTGCTCCGTCTCACCTTTGTCCTCCTGGAAAATTACCTTTTGATCATACCTCCACTTGATGTCTCTGGCTTTTACGGACCCGGTTTCCTTTTGTTGTTCTCCATGCAAGACAGACTTTCATTTGCACTGAAATGCACTTCAAATGCACTGAGACGTGAACAAAAATCAGTCATGAGTGTTTGATGAGAAAATCTGCATGAAACTGTTGGGAACACTGCTCGTCACTGAATCTCGCAGAGAAAAGGAGCGATGCTGATGAGTTTTATTGACTTCAAATGTAGTACAGGATGGCCTCATTAAAGGAGACTAGTGAACACACAGGAGCTCGTGTTATTAAACTGCTGCTCAGTGAGGATCGTTACCAAAAATAATCCTTCAGGAAATATTTAATTTAACATTATTAACCTGCATGATACTCCCTCAGTCTGTGGAGGATTCATAAAGATTGCAGAGTGAGTCATATTGCGCTCTTAAACTTTGAAATATGACTTTAGGAAGTTCATGAGCAGAGAAAGTATCGAGTGTTCTTGGGAGTGATTATTTTCTAAAGACAGCCGGGGGTTCTGACGTTAATATTAGATCCTTTTTACTGCCAGCAGACAAAAGGCTTTTTCTTCACAGCAAATGTGGCACCTGGTGCCCAAGCCAGCGAGCTAACAGTGAATATTTATGATTACCAAAGATACATGAAACAAAATGAGCACACCTTAGCCTCTGTGTTTACTCTGCAGTGTTCTTTCAGGTGAGCTTCACCCCCTCTGCTCCTCAGTAATCCCAGCTGACATGATATTTTGGCACAGTGCCGTTCACAGCACAGTAAACCAGGATGTGGAACAACATGTTCTGCTCTGAACATGGTCTAGCGGGACAAAGTGGTATCAGATACCCTTTAAACTGTCTGGAAGCAGGGGACATTTACGGATTTGGGTTTACTTTCTGAGAGCATGAGCAACACCTGGAGCCTGACAACACTCAGAGCTCCCAGAAGACTCCTGGCCCCTTATCCTTGTCCTACTTACACAGAGGCTACGGCCTTTGGTTATTAGGGTTTGAACAGTCCCAGTGCTGCCAAACTGTGACCCTCGATGTTTGTTTGCATGAAAGAGCTGCACAGTGCTTCATCATAACTTATCATGTTTGCTGCTAAATGTTGTTTCATCTCACACTCAAAGACATTTATTATTATTATTATTTATCAATTAATTATTATTAATGGTAGTTTTATTTTTACACAATTAGATAATAATTAAAAAATATATAAATATATATTCTCAGTTAAAACAGAAAAACAACATAAATCAATTCATAGAAGCTGAAGAACAGCACTTCAAAAACCTCTCCTGGAGCTGTGGACACCAGAGACCAGTGCTGAAATCACACACTACTCACCGCATCATGAAGTACAGAGGAAAGTCAACACACAGTGGTGATGTCAGGATCAATGAGTATGAATTATGACATCATAGTCACCTAATGCCAGACATACACCAGGTGTGTCTCCGTTCCAGATTTGCTCCGTTGCGTGTTGAATGCGCACTTTCTCATCCGTCAACTCACACCCCCTCCGTGTTCAGTCAGGCACACTGCAGACCCACCAGACAGCTGGAGTTGGGAGACCATAGAGTTCCCTCACTTCCAACCCCAATGATGATCCACTCTTTGTTCGTGTTGGACTGCAAAACCTCAAACCTCTTGACTCCTAGCTTGGCAACACTCCTCATGTTGGTTTTTTGTTATAGTCAAATAATATATGACCTGGTTCTGATGCTGTTTATTTTGAAAGTCACTGAGCATTTTAATGATTCTGTGCATGACTTCCTGTATTGGTAAATTGACAGCTCCAGCATCCTGCTAAAATAGGAGCCTTGCATATCTGATACGATGGGCTCTGACTTGTTGCAGCCAGAATGCAGTGGCTGTTTTTATGTATGTATGTATGTATGTATGTATGTATGTATGTATGTATGTATGTATGTATGTATGTATGTATGTATGTATGTATGCATGTATGTATTTGTGTATTTATTTATTTATTTTTAAATTTGAAGTTTTAAAGAATAAAATAAGTCTTTACATTTACATTTACATTTCCCTACAACATACCCCAGTCAGAGGTGCCGCCATTGTGCAGCCAGAGTCTGCACAGTAAAGAACCTGTGCAGAGCTGGGTGACATTTTTTTTTTGGTTTTTGAAAGCCTAATCTCTTCTTGCACCTCTGACATACATGACAATTCCTAAAAAAAATATGCACGAACAGCAGCTGTCAATAATTGTGAAACGTGACATAAAACCCCGTTCTTAACCTCTAGTAACGACTGAAAAAGAAACTTTTCAGAAAAGAGGACTTGAACACATTGCAGCCCAGTAGTATCTTCAAAGCACCACAGCATACAGATATTAGAAGCATCTCTAAGAGGTGTATTTCTTTTTAAAGTTTGACCACAGCCCATTTAGAATGAATCAGGAGACAGAGTTTTTGACCTATAGCAGTTTTTGTAGTGAACTTGCCTCGAGCAGAGCGAGATGACGTCCATTCTTTATCTATGATTCTAAGCTGTGTAACAGCTTAAAACATCTTAAAACTCTTAGGTGTCTGATGCTGATTTTCTGTCATATATTGTTTTGCACACTGAAGTGAACTTAATGTAAATGAGTGCATGAGAGGTGGTAAAAACAAATGGTATAATAATACTGACTGATGTCAAGCATCAAATGAAAGTAGGAAAGTTCACTTTTTTGAGGGGATGGCCAAAGAATTTTCTTTCTTTTTCAAAGAGTCAAATAAGGGTTTGATTCAAATGAAGGCAGCAGAGGGCCATGAGCTCTGTTTAGTTTAGTGATTGGAGGCAAACAGAAACAGCTTGCTCGAGTTCCTCAGTGCAGCAAAGTAAACCTCCCAGACAAGCTTATTAACATGTTATAGTCTTATCTAATTTATTTAATCCACAACATGTTGCTTTAAGTCTTTAAGTCGTTTTAATTCCATCTAAGTCTTATTTTTCTGTCTCTGTGTGCAGTCATGGTGCCAAGCTAACCCTTGGCCTCAAGTATACTTCATTAAATACTGGTTTAAAAAGAAGAGAGCCTGGTTAATAGGGAGCACTTAATATGACCAATGACCTGCTATGACAGAGTTTTGTTTGTGCTTCTGTCTTCACTTTCACAGGAGGTAGATATCTACACGGTGAAGGTGGAGGACCTCAGCTTTACCTCAGCATTCTGCCTGCAGATACAGAGGAATGACTACATCCACGCGCTGGTCACATACTTCCACATCGAGTTCACAAAGTGTCACAAAAAGACTGGTTTCTCCACAGGTGAGATGTTTTACACTCTCACACTGTACCACAGGAAACAGTGTGTGTGTGTGTGTGTGTGTGTGTGTGTGTGTGTGTGTGTGTGTGTGTGTGTGTGTGTGTGTGTGTGTGTGTGTGTGTGTTAGCACACCAAAGCACTGAAGCTGCTGTAGATATACATATTATCATCATGGCAATGATATTCTGAAAATATCAGATCTTTTCTTGATGCCTTCTTTATATAAACTAAAGAGGTGAAACAGCACCCCCGTGAGGTCAGATCTATTAATGCAACAGTGCAGCAGGAAATTCCATTTATCCATCCAGTATCTTTAGTGCTTATCCAGTTTGACTTTGCACTGGGGGACTTGAGCCTATCCCATCTGTCATTGGACAAGGGACAGATACATGGAGGTTCAGAGACAGACAACCATTCACACAGTTGGTCACACATACGGGCAGTTTAGAGCTACCAAACAACCTGATGAGCTTGTTTTTGGACTGTGGGAGGAAGCCAGAGAGAACCCAGGCATGCATGGGGAGAACAAGCAAACTTCAAACCAGGGAGTCAAACCAGGAACTGTCTTGGCAACAGCACTAACCCCACTGCACCATGCAGCCACTTTCAGTTTTGTTCGGGTCTAATCAACGAGAGCTTGTGACTTGGTAAACTTTAAACATATTGGTGCATCTCTTGATAAGGAAAGATGTTTCTTTCACTTTAAGTTTTTTTTTATTTAGCTCTGTGGTTTTATCTGAAGCTCAGTCAGCAGCAGTCCACATAGAAAGAATAAAAAAAAAACCTTGAAGAAATGGACAAACATGAAACTAAATCCAACCCTCTTTCTTAGTCATGTCTTGAATTCTTCGTTGGGCTAAGTGCAGCATTAACTGTGACCTGTTATGATCCTGATTCAACATGTTCAGGAATATTAAAATGTTTTAGATTTTTTTTGTTTTTGTTTTTTTTTTATGTTTGTGCAGTTGGCTTTTGGGGCCACTGTAAGTTTGGATGACAAATTCAGACTTCAACACTCAAGGAATGAAAATTATTGTCTGTTCATATTTGGCTCTCTGATCACAGTTACAAATGTTTTACTGACCTTAATCAGGCAGGAGTTGGTATATTTAACATCATACATTTATTATTATCCTTTATAAATTGTTTGACACAGCAAAAAAAAAAAGTGCCACCTTTAAAGGTACTGTTGGTTTAGATACACTTTTTGTTTTTCTAGTTAAAATGATCTTTATGTCCTGATGTAAAATCAATACATGATGTGTTCTTAAAATAGAGTAAAAAATATCTGCTGTCTACAGCAGGAGTAAACCTGGGAAAATACCAACCAATCCTAGAGTTTGGCAGCCAATTAAAAATCCCGTCAATCAAATCCCGTCTTGCCGTTCTGCCCACCTCTTGCACGTACATTTTGCTGACGTGCACTAGCCCTGATTCAATATGCAAAACCGTGAGGGATCCAAGTACGCTGGAGAATGACAGAAAAACCACCTATACCCTGATAACTGGTTACATAGAGCAAACAAAAACTATGTGCTGAGGACCAGTTTGAGTCTGTGGCTTTGAATCAGTAACGATCATATGATTGTGAATCAGTGGCGCTCCTTCATGTAAGCGGGGGTGTCGTTTTGGAGGAGCTCCGAGTGTGGGAGGGCAGGGACCCTAGTTTTCCGTGACTACCAACCCTGCCTCTAATGCACAGAAAGCTTGCAGCAAAACTGTCCATATAAATGATTGGAACATTAGTCCTGACTTTAATAATGTGAAGAGCCAGTTGGTTTAGATGTGGCACCAGGAGCATAATTTTAGATTTCAAGGGGGGTCCACGCTACCCTTAGTCCAACCTCTGGACACGCCCCTGTGAAGCCAAGAACTATGAAAAACAAAATGATAATATGCAAGGGAAGACAATGATTCTCAAACTTTACAGTTACTTTCCACACATTTCAGTTTGGATTAAATTTTATGCATAAACTGAAACTTTAAACTTATTCTAATGAGACAGACAGAGAAAAGACAACTGAGGGCTGGAGTGTTAGGACCATCAACAGGAGGGAATTGGTTCCAAGAGGGTTTACCCTAACCCTTAGTGGTCAAAGATAGTGTGTGACTGACCTCTAGTGGTGGTGGTAAGTATTGTTTGTTTAAATGGTTATGAAGCACATACCATTGTGAAGGTTAGTGTGAATACGAACAGTTTGCCCTGAAAAACTGATTATTTGATGTAGTCATTGTGAGCTTTTTTTATATCAATCATGGAATCAGCAGCTGTGGTTCAGTGTTAGAGTCAAACATCTCTCAGAGACAAGGTTTAGGGGTTGAATCCAAGACTTCGAACCCTCTTATTGCTTAGGTGCTCTGCTGCTATCACTGTGTGAGTGGGATTATTCAAAAACTGGTATAATTTGGGAATAGAGAAATGTGCCATGCATTTTGAAAGCTCTTTGAGTGATCTGCAACCCAGGAAAAGCTCCACATAAACACATTTATCATTTCACCATGACTCAGTCCATACCTCAGTGGGAGTGGGAAATCTCCCACTCAGTCTCTGTTTGTCCATGTCCTGTGAGTTTGTTTTCCATGTGAGACATGATATGAAAACTGATGGTCCACAAAACCTTGACGGTAGGGATCTAGATGTACACACAGAGGGGAAAAGCTTGACTTGTGTCCCACACAAACCCCAGGCCATGAAAATAAACAAGAGCGGATCCTCAGATTCCTGATCCAAACACAGAACGCCGTCCAATCAGCTCATCAGCATGAGAAACACAGCTCACTTGTTTTTATTTAAAGGGGTTCCCAAAACACAACAGAGATCCAGGCCTGTGCAGCAGCCGTGCTGATGGCAGACGCTTTTATCAATGGACTTACAAAGAACTCATCTTTGAAGGCAGAGCTGCTCAAGAGCTGCTCCAGGACAGCTGGCAGACACTCCCACTAAGCTCCATGGATCTTTTGAATGTCAGGCCAAGCGATCTGTGATGGTCAGGGCAACGGATGCTCACATTTGTTTTGGGCCTGTGCTGCTTCCATCTGTGAGAGCACACACATGGATGAACAGGGTAATACGAAAGATACCGAGCAGCAGGGTGATGAAAGAGCAGCAGAGGAGAGGTCAGCAGTGTAGTCATTCATCTCCTGTCTCTTTATCTGCTGCTGCTCTCATCCTGGACTCAAGTGTTGGTACCTGCTCTCCTTGTAGCATCAAGTCTTAACCGCTGCTGCTTCAATGAGCTGTTTGTTCATTTTCATCCACATCAGGTACTAAGAGGAGGCAGTTTATCTCACCGTCTTTCTTCTTTCTCTGACATCTTCTTTCAGGTGTTTCTTTAATAAAACTGAAGAAGGTTAACTGGGTAGAAAAAAAAATAAAATTTTGTGTTGCTGATTTAAAACAGCCTTTTAAAACTGTCTATTCAGGAACTATTTATAAGGGATCCAATCATAACTCACATTTGTCCATTGATTATGAACTTATCTGTTGTTTATTAGTCATAAATGACTAATAAAAGTTATTTTAAGGGACTCAAAATTAGGAAAAACTCGACCAGTTTGATCTTATAATGTGTTACTTTTTGATGAGCATAAAAATCTGAGGAATTTTAAACTGTTTTACCCCACAAGGAAAATTAAACATAACTACAAATGACAAAGAGGGAAGGAGCAGGAAAAGAGTTGGTTATTAGAATTAAATATTTGAATGCAGTTAATCCTCGATAAGCTAAAAAAAAAAAAAAAAAAAAGTTAAAATAATATAAAAATACAGAAAATCATTAAGAACTTTCACAACATGGACATTTACAGTGTAAGAATATAAGAAATAAAATAAAACCAGTGTACCCTAAGAAGTAAGAAATATGCACAGGCTGATAATATAAGGAAAACCAAGGGGCAACATCTGGTAGAGAAAGATGAAGCCTAGTGGACGAGCTAAAAGTTGTTTTTCATCAAGAATCCTTTAGAGGCTGTGCTGCAGAAACACCAGAAGTCACGTACACACCAAGCCAAGAAAACAGACTTTTACAGCATTAAAACTCATATTTACAGCCTGGTTCAAAAACAGCTTGTGTTTGAAACACTAATTTCGCTGTTGGCACACACTGTATGAGGGGTGAATTTTTTTTCCATCTCAGAGGTTAAGACGATATTAGGATTACGGGTTTGTCCAGTCAGCGGCTCAGCTCAGCTCACGTGACTGATGGGCGCCCTATAGCTGTAAAAAGGAAGCAAAAAGCCTGCATCATATCCAAGATGGCCCTGTCCAATGATTTGCTGCATTTGACTGTATCGGGAACAGACAGGTGACGTCTTTTTAAGTTAAAAAGATCCTCCTAGGAGCAGAAAAATGATGAGTCATTGCACCTTGAACATGAGCAGTGAGACATGTTTGATTATGAATCAGAGATTTTTGCAGAAATCGCTTTGGACATCATTTTGACATTGAACAGTTTGTGAAGACTTACTATCAGCCTGAGGATGTTTTCACAACCTGGAAACCAGCCAGCGGATCTTATAAACACCCAATGATTAATCTGTAAAGCATCAATAATTCATGATAACAGACGTAATCAGTGATTTGTTTTAAACTTTGTTAAAAGGCTAAACAGTGTGTGTGTGTGTGTGTGTGTGTGTGTGTGTGTGTGTGTGTGTGTGTGTGTGTGTGTGTGTGTGTGTGTGTGTGTGTGTGTGTTTCTGTGTGTCCTTGTGTGCTCCAGCACCAGATGCTCCATACACCCACTGGAAGCAGACCGTGTTTTATCTGGAGGACTATTTGACGGTGCGAAGAGGAGAGGAGATTACAGGCAGCATCATCATGAAGCCAAATGAGAAAAACACTGTGAGTGATGTAAAATATTGTACATGGTGTACTCTTGAATTATTAAAGCCATGGAAGTCCCATTTACTGGCTCCTCATATATATATATATATATATATATATATATATATATATATATATATATATATATATATATATATATATATATATATATATATATATATATATATATATATATATATGTATATATACACACACACACACACACACACACACACACAGTGTTAATAATAATATATTGTTAATATCTAAAGATAAGAATGAGTCATTTCCTGCACTGGCAGCCTGCGGCAGATTGTTTTCTCCTCTGGGTTGGATGACGGTCAAACATGCAGCCGCACTGCAGACAAACAACAACAGATTCTATTGTTGACCTTGTGAGCATCCTCTCCTCCCCCTCTGAGCTGGAGAGACCAGACTCCCTTCCTCCTGTTGTTTCACACCAACAATCTGTGCTCCTTTAACCCTATAAAGCCGAACAAATCATGTTCAAAGACGTCTCATCAACATGAAAGTTTCCTTAAAAACCTGTTACGAAAAGAAATATAAACTGTATTCTACCCCCATGAGGATATCATTGCACTACAGGCAGCTGAAGTTGTATTTTGGCTCTTTTCAAAACGGCTGTTCTCAGGAAACTATCCACACACTTTTATTTATTTATTTAGGAAAATCATCAATAATTTTCAAGAAGTTGCAGTAATAATAACATCTACATTGTTACTCATTTTCTGAGATACATATTTCTTTTATTTTATATTTACTAAAAAGTTACCAAAACTGCCCAGCGTGTTAAATGTGATTCAAAAAAACCCATAAACAAAATGATATGGCAATATTTTTTATGGAATTTATTTAAAGGGTTAATAAACATCTTACTTCCAAAAATTTAGAATTTTCTGGTTATTTTGGATGGGTCAGATTTTACAGGGTTAACACTGTGAACTGATTTCCACTCCCAACACACAGCGCTCTATTTTCATTCTCTGTGATGTATTGGTTTACAAATAACCTTCAGATAATAAACAATCACCTGCCATTTTGTTAGGGACACCTGTTTAACTGCTTGTTAACTTAAATATCTAATCAGCCAATCACATGGCAGCAACTCAGTGCATTAAGACCAAGCGGCAACCTGAGACAATGCTGAAGTGCTAAAGGCTGCTGTTCCTCAAGTGTCCACTTGAGGCTGGCTCTGGAAGTACCGGAAGTCACGTACACAACAAGCCAAAAAAAAGCCATTTTTCACGACCAAAATGAATTGCTGTTAACAATTGATGTATTTTTTTCTAACTCGGCAGATTCAACAATATTAAGATCGTCAGTTCACCCAGTCAGAGGCACAGCTCAGATCACGTGACTGTGGAGCGTCCTATGGCTGTTACTGTGGAGATTCACAGCCCCCCTCATTTCCAATATGGCCGCGCCAGCAGTTTTGCTTCAAAAGTCTGTTTCAGAAACAGACGGGTGACGTTGTGGAGCCTACGTCCATTAATTATAGTCTATGATTAAGACATGTAGACATAGGGAAGACGACCTACTGAAATTTAAGCACAGTTTACATGACAATGTTTCACAGTGTTTCATTCGAAAAAATGCAAAAAGCGCAGAGAAAAAAATCTGTGTTTACATAGAAACACAGAGAAACTGAAAAGGCTGTAGTATGTGTAACAGACCTGTAGGTGGGGATATAACTGTAGAGTCATTTGGTAGCCCACCGCTGAAGAAGAGGTAGGCTGATCATCTGGAGTATATTCTGGATGCATCTTATCTGAGTGCAGAAGTGGAGCAACAGATGCACATTTTGTTGAAAGATAGTCCACTGTTGTTGTCCAGTTCACGCATGGCAATTAAAAGTTCCTACAATGAAAGTGGAATGCACACGTACAAAACGGAGTATGACATCAGCGTTTCCACCAAAAACTCTGGCTTGCCAATTACACGGCAATGGAGGCTGCAGCGTATCAGAAAAACTTCACTTTGGAGGGTGTTTCAAAAAATTGTGTTTTAGGCCGGCTTAAGGGCCATTTCCGTGCAAACAAGAGGCTGAAACTATCATTCTCTTCCTCTCTCCACTCACAGAGAGACTTGGACTTCACCTTCGAGCTGGACTTCAAAGGCCAGCTGTGTGAAGCAGCCATATCACACGACTACAAGATGCGTTAAGTGTGACCTCGACGACCCGCTGAGTGTGAACAGCTGAGCACCAGAGGGAGACAGAGGCGCTCCCATGACTGCAGATGGAAACTCTGGGGGATGTTAGAGAGGCAGTGAAGAAGAAGAAATGGCCAAAGCTGGAGCAGAGGAGGTCCAGCTGACAGTCTCACTAGGGTCTCCACAGCACATGATGACGGCAGGAAGTTACTGAAACTGACTGTTAAAACAACCCTGAATGTAACACTGACAAAAAACAGCCAGGAGTATTTTCTAACCCTGATGAATGTTATGGAGTATTGATGTGTGTTTATGTGAGATGGAGTGATGTACCTGTGTGTTTTGTTGAGTATTTGTTTGATGCAACCACCTGGATCTTACAGAGGGATCATTTTAAATCACAGTGGAGCTCATTCAACTCAAACTGTGTTGTCTTTATTCTGCTAAAATTAGACAATACATCTAAGGTGTAATTATTATGTTATATTACGTATCGTAGGGAATGATAAACATTTAAATACTTTAATTTCTAGTTGTTTTAATTGAGTATCGTTGGAAAACAAACAGCCAAGGACAAACCTGTGTAGGTACGTGTTTGTGCGTGATGTGAAAGGTAACGTGTTTGCGTTGTCAGTGTATTGTAGCTTCCTGTGAGTGTGTAGTAGAAGGTGTCAAAGCTCACACTGTTGCACAGCTTGGACTCCACATGTGCCCCGTGATGTTGACATGCCAATGACATCCCGTCCTCGTCCCCAATGCCTTGACCAAGTGCCGAAGTGTACCTACTGCTTTTCTGCATTGCTGCATTTAGCTTTTTTCAATTGTTCCATGAATACAGACACTTTTCTTTAAAGAGGGGGTGTTTTGCTTTATATATGCTTTATACTGTCCCTCTGGTGCCCCTGTAGTAAGCTTGCATGATTTACAACTCTAAAAGAAAATCTTATACTGGTGTTTTAAAGAACCCTTATTTTAGCCTCTGTCTGAAATGCTTCATTTTAGCTGCTGTCTCTTTAAGGCTACCCGCTCTACAAAGCCCCTTTCCTCTGATTGGCCAGCCCTCAGGAGGCCTGTGGTGGACATGGAGCAACCAACCAATGTGTCGTGAACTAGTTAGGAGGTCCTTATGTGATGACCTCAATATTTCAGCAAGTCTCATGAAGATCCCGTGCTATTTTTAGAGCAGACCAATTTGATCAGTTTACAGACAGATTCAGGGATTCCTCCAACATATGTAGAGGTTTGAAAATATGCACACGTTAAGTGTGAACATCCAGCAGTGTTAGTTTAAAGCCATGTTTGAATATGGGAAAGCAGAATACCCCCTCTTTAATGAGTTTGAAGATTCATATTAACAAGCAGGTGGACAGAAATCACGCGATATTAACAGTGAAAGACGATGTAAAATATGTTTTCAACTCTTTAGTTACTTTTATGGACACTTTAAGACTCTTAAAGATAATCTCATGTTGGTCACTTTTACATTTTCTCATAAGAATGCTGAATGATTCTGCAGCTTTTATCTAAAGTATAAATAATTATATCTGGGGTGGGGTGGGTGGGGGGCTGTAAAGAAATGGTTGAACCTGCTGTATCCCTGCACTAATATTTAAGGATTCTTCTTTCATGTAAGTAAACAATTCCCTTAGTACTTTTATGTCATGTTTTAGTAGAGTTAAAGTGAGTTTTACAGACTTGATTCTCACCTTCTGAGGTTGTTGCCAAGGATCAGTGAGTGAAGGGTTTTCCTCAGGAGACGTAGAACCAGGCAAATATGATCTCAGATATTTTTAAACCCTCACATTCACGTTTCAGTATCAGTAACAAATATTTACCAGCCTCTTTATGTCACATATATAGTACAGAAGCTTGGATTAATTATTTCTTTTCAGGCTGTCACTGAAACATACAGCACCAATGCTTGGGAGCAATGCAGGAAACAATCACATTTATGAAGCATGCAGCTAAAGTTTGAAACAATCAATAAAGAGCTCACAGTTTCTCTGGTCCTCTGGATTTCCTGTGACACCAATGTTACAAAAAAGCAATACAGTTATAGATCAGTACTGCTTCAAATCAACTCTACACAAGAACAATACTTTCATCATAATATCTCATGTGGAATATGTTCACTGTCACAGCTTTGAGGATAACGGCTACGATGAAAATATGACAGCTTGGTGAAACACAAACCGAGTTTGTAAGTCTGATAACTTGATGAATTGGCATGTTAGTTCCTCATGTATTCTTTGAAAATGTATGGAATAAGATGTTTCACATATTGTCATGTCCACTGCCGACACTGAATAAACAGCATTGTCCAAACTCTTCCTCTGAGGAGGCTGCATGATTTCTTTTAAGGTGGCTGTACCAGGAGGGAATGACAAACTCAGGTTCTTAACAGATGACAGAGCGAAAACATGTTTTTATTTGTGTTTCATGATATTGACATTTGTATACATGAGAACGTGGGAGACACTGGTGGCAGTAAATTATTATTAGTGGCAATAACGACATTATCAACAGTAGAATCAGTCTCTTTTCTCTTGCTTCTTGCCCCTGAAACTGATAATTAAACTTATAACGTGACATTTTTGTTTTTTAATAGAAATCATCTTCTACCTGGATCAAAACTAGTTTATTTGACTAGTGCGGAACCATCATTTGGAAGCTATAGGTGCTTTTTAACTGCAAGAAATTTCCTGAGGAACTAGGTGCTTTTGGAACTTGGATCTAAATTCAGTTCTCGGGGTAATTGATCTATGACCTGAAACAGCCATGCCTGGGGACAAGTAAGCCCCGTTTCCACCAAGTGGTCTGGTATGGATCAGTACAGTTTGGTACGGGTCCGATAGGTAAAGCCTGATCCTGTTTGTGTTTCAACAGCTTACCGGGCCCTTCTTGGTACGTGACGGGTAGTGCCGATAGCCATGTCAGCTACTATGTAACAGTGTGATGGCACAGCAGTGCGACAGTGTACCCCACAAATAAATACAACAAAGTAGAAAAAACCCGACACAGTAAACAAACAATAATAAAGAGGACGGCCTGCATGTCCATGGTCGACCATGGAACGCTGTTTCGTGATGCCATTTTTTTACACAAAAAGAAAGTTATCTTTACAAAGTCGACTGGAAATTTAAACATGGCAAGGTTAGCTGTTGTTCTTCATTACAGCTGTTGCAAGGGAAGGAACAATTCTTTTGACCAATCAATGGACTGCGGTGTTTCTAGCTCAACCTTTGAGGTCAGATCGGCATGTCTGGCACCCTAGAGAGAAGGGTACCAAAAAGGGTACCAACCACTGTCAGGGTTGGTAATTTGGGGACATGTCCCGTTTCAGTCAAAGGAAATGTCACAAAATGCTTGCCATACCGAGACAAACCCAACTGAACCACTTGGTGGAAAAGAGGCTGAACTTTCCAGAGGTCCAAGAACTATGTGGGTGGGGCCTGCAAGCTGAACATTTCTGATTGGTGGAGCCACAGTGTTTTTAACCCCCCTTCGCTCCATCCACAATAATATGACACCCAGCTGTGACTGACTTGGCTCAATAACTCCTGATCAATGGTCTTCTTTGAGCCTGATAGTGTGAATGTGTCTGTCAGCTCCCGGTGTTCCAGCTTAAAGAGTGACCCTGTAAACTGGAGACTTTCAACTGAATGTGTCAGTGGATATCCAGTTTACAACAGGAAGGAAGGCCTCTGGAATGCATACAAGTTTAGTTTTAATCTGAAAATATAAGTGTCAAAATACTCTAATCAGATAAGTATTTAATGATCATCTAAAACCGTTTGAGAGGGACGCATCCCGCTGAAAGTTGTCAATCAAACGTCTTGTTTTATGAGCCAGAACTCTCTCTAGCTCAGTCCCTTTTAGTTCTTTCAATAGGATACACATCTTGGGGAAGTTTTACAGTGTGATAAATTAGTAACAACTTACAGACAACAAATAATACAAAGACCTGCAGGAAAAAAACAACCTTTAAACAACAAAGCCATTTAAGACATACAGGATTCAAAACTTTAGTTTCGGCTGTTTGGAGATTTCACTGGACACGTTTAATGGAGTGAACTAAATACAGTGAAAACCTGTTTTTAACTCCAGGTGAAGAAAGCAACACCAAAACAATATCCTGAAATACAACAAAAACTACATCTGACAGTTATATAACCAAGTAATGAACACCTAAAGATCAACTAACTTGTGAACGCTAGTCCATTAATTTTAACAACTATTCATATTTTTAGTGTCTGTCAGAAGAATAAAATAAAACAGGTAAAAAACTGCACATAACACAGAACCAGAATAAAGATACAAGGAATAAAAAGCCCACATGAGATGGGGTAAAGGGATTTAAGAGGTTAAAGATAATTGTAGAGCCTCAGTTAGACATTTAAAATAAAAATTCAGCGTTTGGCTCAATGATGCTCAGTTTGACCTCCATTTGATCTGATATATTAATATTTCCCTACACACACAAACAATTACAATGTTCCATGAGCTGTAAATAATCTGTTTACAAAAGTGCAAAAACATCAGTGTGTCACATCACCACACACACACACACACACACACACACACACACACACACACGCACAGTGTTAATCATGGAGTGGGTACCCCCATGGTGCTACATGCTGGAAGACTGTGTGAGAAGCAGTCACAGTAATGTGTCCTCTGTGGCACGTGCTCCACTATCACAGTAGGTATGTCTGTAAAGGGCAGTGCTACTCTGTGTGTGTGTGTGTGTGTGTGTGTGTCTGTGTGTGTGTGTGTGTGTGTGTGTGTGTGTGTGTGTGTGTGTGTGTGTGTGTGCTGTTAGCAGCAGGATTTCTTCTTCTCTGAAGAGTTGACAAGCTGCACTGTCTTCTCCTTCTCTCTGTCTTCTTGCTCCTTCAGGATCCTGAGAGAAATTAAGATTACCAAACAGATTAACCTCCGGTTGAACTCACATTTCATCTGAAAAAATGAAACAAGAAGCCGACCTGCACATGCTTCAGTATTAGTCACAACCCACTGTGCTTCTTCTTCATGTCATTGTGTGTTTAGCGCTCTTTGTCTTTGTCACAGCGTGGAGCTTCCCCATAAATTCATAATGTCACATCAAACTCTAATGCTGTTTACATTTGTAATAGTGCATTATGGGTATTCCAGGCAGTTATAATTACTCATGACAACAGTTGGTAATGGTTCTGAGCTTCAAGAATATTAATTAAATTTAACACTGATGTGGCTATTTAAACATGAAGCACAAAGCAGAATGTGTTTACAGTCCAACCTTGATAGAGTAAAATAATATAAATGGCATCCTCACACAGGAGACCACTGACGTGAGCAATTTATTGCACATGGGCCATACCAGCATCCCAATCCAATAGACATTTTAATCAGAAAATAAAGGGGGGGGGGGTGTCTTAGAAACCCAAGAAAAATCCAAGGCACTCTCTTTAAAACAATTTTACTTCTGTTTTTTTCCCTTCTGTTTGGCCTCTCTTTCCTTCAGCTCCTTGTGTGTATTTCCTTCACTCTCCAGTTTCAGTCCAGTGTCTGTGTTGATGATATCGGGAACTAACATTTTCACCACATGGTCAACAGGAAGAAGTAAAGTCACAATTGTCATTGAGATTCTGGACTCCTTCCTGTAGACTGATTTACATCTGCTCTGATTGTCCCTGGCACTTTTTCTGGATATTCATCATTAATATCCACTGATGGGATGTTTTAGCCAATCAGGATAAAGAATTTAACACAGCTGGGTGATTTGCATGAAAGCAGGTTAATAATGGAGAAATAATCCCATTTTAACAGCTACTTCGTATTCAGTCAAACAGTTTTTAATTGTCGAATTGTTTTTTGTTTGTTACAAAAAGAAAATTCATAGCTTTGCTCACCTGGCTAAATGAACCATGGACTCAACAACATTATGACCCGAGCAGGCGCTGCACTCAAAGAAGCTCATCTGGCAGTCCTGAAAAAGAGGCAAGACATGATGAAGATGATGATGATGGAGATGAAGATGATGATGATGATTATGATGATGGAGATGGAGATGGTGATTATGGCTGCTATGGCATAATTGAGAAAAAATGTGTGAATCTGACCACTGTTGAAGACGGGTACTGTGCTTTATTTTGTTCCTTTGGTACCCCCTTAGTATCTTTGCATGATTAAAAGCCCAAAAGCCCTCTGGAGGCCTGTCAAAGCGAAACCATGGGCAGACCTTGGTGTTTGAGGTCCAACCCTCATGAACCAGTTAGGAGATCCTTATGTGATGATCTTATCATTTCAGCAAGTCTTGTGATAATCTTGTGCTGTTTCTACAACCCTAATTCCAATGTAGTTGGAACGGTGTATAAAATGTAAATAGAAACAAAGTACAGTGAATTGCAAATCCTGTTTAACCTATATTCAGTCGAATACACTACAAAGACAAAATATCTAAAGTTCAAACTGATAAACTTTGGGGTTTTTTTTTGTAAATATTCACTCATGTTGAATCTGATGCCTGCAGCACGTTCCAAAACAGATTTATGTTACACACAGCATCCCAACATCATTGGAAATGAGGTTGTAGAATGTAGCGTTTTGATCATCCTACACACAAATTCAGGGACATCTACAACATATAAATGTGTAGCAGTTGGAAAATCTGCAGCATAGCTGCTGCATGCAAGTTTTGCCTGAACATCCTGCACTGCTACTTTATATCCATGATCAAAACATGTGAAAGTGTACTCCCATCAATCCTTCTACCTCAATCTGTGTGAGCTTCAATCAAAGAGTAACTTTTAAAGTATGATGAAGATGAAGTAAACTTTCTCATGTAACACTTTTAGTTCACACAGTAACCATAGAAACTACACTACACACCAGAGACTAGAAGAATACATAAGACACCAAATATAAATATATAATAAATTCTCCTTTAGTGGTATTCTGCTAGAATAATAAGAACTGACGCTGATATAAGGTTAACACAGAAACCAGAACAGACCTTGGCGAGTCTTTCACCAACTCCTCTCTGAACTTGTCTCTCAGCCTCCTTGTCTGTTTTGTTTGCCAAGAGCATGATGGGAATGTCTTCACCTGCGCTCTCCTGTGACAAAAGGAAATGAAAGAGCACAGAATCAGAGGCACTGATACAGAGAGGTCTGCAGTAAAGATGGAGGAGATGGATGTTGAAATTGTTTCTCATCACAAATAAAGAGGATGAATTCATTGGAGGTTTGCAGTGTCTTAATGACCTAAGTCCTTTCTGAATCCCCAGTTCAGTGTTTGATATTTACCCCCCTGCATTGTCTGTGGTATAAATGTCACTGAGGCATGATGTCACAAATGTCACATGAGGCGGGCTGTAAATGAGCTTCACTTTCATCACTGATTTGTACATTTGTATTAATTTCAAGACACTGTATTACTGGTATTCCAGTATGCGAGCTTAGCATCATTACATATAAGAGTAAAGACAGCAGAGCTTTTTTTAAGGGCTGTTGAGGAAAGAATAAAACCTATTTGCTTTTTTTTTTTTTAAGTTGAGGATTCAGTGTGAGACAAACTGAAACGTCTGTCTGTGCTCTGAACGTGTGCAGCTCAGGGTGACTGTTACTGCTGTACCTTCACATTCGTCAGCCACTGCCTGACCGCCATGAAGCTCTGCTCGGCTGTGATGTCATACATCACCGCCACGCCGTCAGCTTTACGGAAGAACTGTTTGGTGATGCTTCGATACCTGCAGCAGCCCGAGGAGGAGGAGGACGAGAGAGAAGGATGGGGAAGAAGTAGTAAAGAGGAAAGACCAAGAGTTTACTGATACTTCAGTTGTACTCAGTGACTATTCATGTAAGAGGAATAACTTGGCCACAAACTTGCACAACATGATTAAAATACAAGATTTAAATAAAACTTCTACTGACTAAAAAATACAACTTTCAAAAGAAGATGTGAAATTAGTATAACCCTCATTTAAATCATCAAAATGAAAATCAGCAGGATGTTAACTGTAACAGCCTCATGAAGCTACAAAAATGTGACAATGTGTCATGAGCTGATGTCTCACCTCTCCTGTCCTGCTGTATCCCACATCTGCAGCGCCACCTGGCTGCTGTCCACAGTGATTGTCTTCACACTGTAATCTATACCTGCACATACAGAGAACATAATACTAGTGATCACATTTAGTTTTATATGTAATTATTGCATCATATTTAAACAACACAGGACATTTTGCTGTAAGCTCATACTCCATAAACTCACCCTTCTTTTATTTGTAACAGGTTTTAAAACTTCTATTGTTTTTGATTGCAACCTTTTTCATAGTTAAGATATTTTATACAAATCAAATGCAGATCAAATTGCTTTACATTGACTTAAAAAAATATAAAGAAAAATACTTCATTTAAGACACAGATGCACAGCCAAATCAATATAACTGAATTTATTTAAATTGTTTAAAAGCTAGGAATAAGTTAAAACATCAAAGAAGCAATAAGATGAAAAATAGTTCAAATAAAAGAAAAGAAATAAAAGCACCAAAAATGCCTATTTGTTAAATAACTGTGCTATATAGAAAAAGTATAAAGTTTAATATGCAGGGTGTCCTAAAATAATGTGTGCACCTTTTAGCAGCTGATAACTCAATTGTTTGTTTTTTCTTTGCAGATTGAACCCATTGAACCCAATGACGGCAGCCAGACTAAACTTTGAAGAAAGAAAATTAATTCTAAAATGCTGCTGGAAGTATGAAAACACAGCTGAAGTGCAAAGACAATTTAGGAGGGAGTTTCAAAAGACAAAGTCTACGAAATGAGACCTGCACCAGTCGCTGAATTGAGAGCAACCACTGAACTTGAATGCACACAAATACCAAGGGAACTGTTTCATGACGTGTGCAATTCTATCGCTTTGCGCTGTCGGCAGTGTCTGGACCAGAACGGACATCATTTTCAGAACAGGCAGTGACAAAACAATAAAACAATGTTTGTAAATTCTGTTAGATGTTGAAAATTTAACTAATTATAATAAACACCTAGTTAATAATTGTTTAAAGCGTGTATACATTTGTTTTGGGACACTTTGCAGATATAATTCTTTTTTTTGTGACCTGGTTTTATCTTTCAAATCCTTCACCCAGACCCAGCAAGTTTGCCTTTAATTGGAACATGCTTTTATTAAACTTTTATGGCAGGAAACATTTTATGATTATTTTGGAAAATAATGCTTTAAACAGTGAAAAAAAAAATCTAGAAAATTGACACAGGCACACACCAGAACAACATCTACAGATTTCTAATGGCTGAACTGAGGCTCCTTGACAAACGTGTTTCAGAGCTTTTTTCAGCTGTGCAGATATCCCTAATGAAATCTCAGGAATGTTGTCAAGAAGAATCAATTCTCAGTGCTGGAAACCAAATATTTCACAAAATGACAACATGTTTTATTGTTTGACAGGTTTGACATTTAACAAGTTTTTTACTCTCTTAAAACAGCTCAAGGGGACGCATATCTGAAGGCAGCTGGTTTCCTCTGAGAGTCACAGTTCATTATTAAACACAAATGAATGCTTACAGGTTTTAGGATATGACATCATTTACTATTTTCTTAGTCTGGCTGTAAATTAAAGGGACAGTCTGTACACCATAACCTGAGAGAGTAAGAGAGAGTAAGAGAGAGTAAGAGCTAAAAGCTTCTCACATTTCATTGTTCTTCTCTGGTGTTAAAACCATCTGCTACATTCAAACTGCTCTGTAAGCAACACACACACACACACACACACACACACACACACACACACACACACACACACACACACACACACACACACACACACACACACACACACACACACACACACACACAGTCTGAGGTCAACCACACAGCTGGGTGTGTATCTGCCTCTTCTCGCAGGAAATGAAGTGTGTGTTTGTGTAATACTTGTGTTACATACCCACAGTGGCTGAAGTGCCCGGGTGAAAGCAGTCATCACAAAACCGTCGGAGGAGGGACGTCTTTCCGACGCTGGAGTTTCCCACCAGGACGATTTTAAAGAGACGGTCAGGTGGTGATGGTCTTCCTTCTTCCTGCAGGGGGAGGAGAGAAAAACAGGAGAAGTGTTGAAAGATTTATTGTCATCTTTATTTTGAAACAGTAAACACTTAGTGACTGTTTAAAGAGTTAGAAGTTTCACTATTTCAAGCCTGCTTCATGCAGTATGAGGTATGAAACCCACATGCCTCCTCTGATATTAACTTACATTTATGCTGGTCTCTTTCCCAACAGGCTGACCTCTTGGAGAGGTCGGGGTTTCACTCTCTTCTCCCTTTGCCTTCTGCTGCTTGGCGCTGGAGGCAGGCGGGTAAATATCGCTCATCACTAAGTCTATGTTCTCCTCTTCCTCTGTGGCCTCCTCTCCTTCACTGCACTCCTGAAGCGGGATCTGGGCCACACTGTCAGTATGGAGTAGATGTGGGAGGTGATCCTCCTCGATGGAGATGATCCTCTGGAGGTGTCCTCTGGTCTGACACGAGCCATTCGTCAGGTTGTGCCTGGGAGCGCTCACAGTCAGATCCTCTTTGTCCTCACTGCAGACGGAAGGTGACATTAAAAACTCACACCTGACAAAGACTGATGGACATTGAA
Source organism: Labroides dimidiatus (assembly GCA_030710495.1). Lineage (NCBI taxonomy): Eukaryota > Metazoa > Chordata > Actinopteri > Labriformes > Labridae > Labroides > Labroides dimidiatus. The sequence continues at coordinate 7,852,001 of CM061147.1, forward strand.
TTCAATTCACATTAAAAAGGTTTACCTTTTAAATACAGTTGAGTGTTTTACAGCACCTATCGAAGGTCTCTGCCTCAGTCCTGGTGTCTGCGTAGAGTTCACGGGTTTCTGCAAAAACAAAATGCACGTTTACAGCTAAAGCTCAAAATTAGGATATCTTAAAGAGATTAATATTTTACCTCAGTATTTTAAAACAAAACAAAAAAAGAAAATGCAAAACATTCTAGGCTCATTACATTTTTTTAGATTTTTTATTTTGATAATTGTGACTTATTGCAAAGTGTAAGAACATGTCAGCTCTAAAGTCAACACAGCTCTACCACAAGATTTTGAAGCACTTCATACCAATGTCTGCTGATGAACTTTACGGAGATGCCTCTTTCCTTTTAACAGTAGGACTAAGCACCTGCCCACAGCGCCAAAACTATTACCACATGATTTTCTGACCTTAATAATATTGTGTGTGATTTCCTGCTGCTTTGTGCTGGCTGTGTGTTGTCAGTGTGTCCTTTCAGGTCCTATTCCTATTCCCTCAAGAGGCTTTGTATCCTTTGCAGGGCAGCCATTGTACATGAGAAAACTGCTCTTAATGACTTACCTGGTTAAAAAAAGTTTAATTAAAAATACATTTAATTTAATTAAAAATACGTTTAATAAACTGACCTAAACCCTGTTGAGAATCTTTGACCCAAAGATATTTGAGATATTTGATCCAAAAAATAATCACCTTCCATGCCACATTGATGTAGACATTTAAAGTTTATTATTTTGAATCAATTTTGGCAGAAAAAAAAAACATTATTTTTGGGGTTGCAGCTGTAGTTAGTGTTGTCTGTGGTGTACGTTTTTGCAGCAGGTAATCTTGGCTGTGCTGACAAAGCAACAAACATTTAATACATATTTCTCCTAAGAAATAGGGAAAGGTAAAACTTAATGATATTTGAAACTAGCCTATGGAGCTACGATTATAACTGTAACTGTGTCAAATGATCCACAAATGTGTACAAAGATCTACAGCCGCCTACATACATGTATATATACATAAACCCATCCACAAATGTGTGAGTTGATGTCCTGATCCTCAAATACACAAACAGAATTAAAAATATGTTGAAGTTTTACAAGTACAAACACAAATGTGTGCACAGCTATGTAAATGTTGAGAGCAATTTGCAAGTGCAAACCTTGTTATTAATGTTTTAAAGGACAAAGTGTTTTTGTTTCAAGGCGTGTGTGAGGTGATGGTTTTAGTGCCCTGACTTCAGGCTCGTAGGCACAGGCTGCCTGGCCGCATCCTGCTTTGCTCACACTGTGCCTCAGGAACTATGGAGCTGTTATGGTGGCAGCTTAATTTTCAGTCCAATAAGCCCATTAGCTCAGTAACTTCACAGACGACACATAAACTCTGAGTATACCTGGTGACAAATTGCTATGCAAGCGTCTCTTCTGCGACTCTGTGAGTTTGGGACATTAAAACCATTGCCTCAAATCTTTTCCTATACATGCGTGGATTTAACGTGTGGCAGAACTGCAGCAAAAGTGCTACGTGGACAGGCAGTCAATTGAGAGTCCCATCTCAGTCTGAAGTACTATACTTGTGTGTATTTTCTGATCTTGTATCAAAAACAGTTTTAACCCAGTAATAACTAAGAATGCATCTGCATTTACAGCTCTATGTGCACTTTTTCTGGTTATATATGCACTTGTAAATCTTTCAAATATTTGCAGATCAATAACCCCATTCTTGTGTGTCTTTGTCCACAGTTGTGAATCTTAGTATTCATTTGAGCATCATTTTACACAGAAAAATATACTTCTACTAAAATAATGGCTCCACAGTGGTTCTATAATAAATGGGCCGTACCTGGTGACGCATGTCTTTTTCATCCCGTAAATGTTTGTTCATTTCCCTTCAACAAAACACAAAAATACAGAGTGAGAACTGAGAGTTGTGTCATACCAGTGAATCTCTGAACAGTTTCTACAAAGATATATGATGTAAAGGTTCGCTAGAAAAGACTGACTGACATTATACAGTAGATTAATGTTAAGTTTTAAATGAGCAAATTCAGTTACTTTAAATCAAATCTCAAAAAACATACACACACAAAACACTTTTGTCAGTAAAAGGATTCCAGATAAAACTTTGTTGGTGAAACAGAGAAACAGAAGAATCATGGTCATGTCAATATTTGAGATTGGGGATATTTGTCTTCTCCTGATCCATACCTGAGAAGGTCCAATTGTTTGAGGAGGCTTGCTCGTTCACGCTGAAGTCCTTCAGTCATTCTGTAGATTTCCCTAAAAAGAAGCAATGACAATCAAAAGCAGAACCAGGTTAAGACTCAGATTTACTCACTGAATGCATACAAGGAATCTGCCTTCAGATTAACTCTTGTCTAAATGAAGATCTTTGAAATTTCCTAAGAGTCTGCAAATTGTCAGGCTGAAAAATATAAAAACATAAATAAATTATAATATGTTTGGGTATTGAGACCATAGTGGGAAGGGCAAAGAATACTCAAAAATAGGGGATAACATAATATTATGTTGCAGTAATTTGGTATGAGGTGAGACGTTTGAAATGTTCATTGTAAACAAGTCTGATAGAAAGTGTTTAAGCTCACATCTCCTTCTCCTCGTGCAGCCGTGTGGACTGCTCCTGCAGCAGACTCAGCTGGTCCTGAGCTAACAGCAGCTCCTGGGTCGTCTGATCCAGCTCCCGAGCTAACTCATCGTTGGTCTGCTTCAGCTTCACGTTCTCCACCATCGCCTCGTGCTGCTCACTGTGAAGTTCGTGACACTGATGCTCCAACTAAAGAAAGAGAGGTGGACAGTAAATCACAAAGAGGTTAAAGAGCTTTAATTTAACGTTTTCAATGAAAAGTGCTAGAGGTGTGAATAATTTTGCAATGTGCTGTATGTGTAACCCAAAAAGTGTGATTCTGGTGACTCAGAGCTACACATTTTCACTCTATCTGTGCTACATCCTGAAAGTATTCACAGTGCTTCACTTTTCCCACATTTTGTTGTTACAGCCTCATTTCAAAATTCTCAATTCTAAACACAACACCCCATAATGACAACATGAAAAAAGGTTTGTTGGTTTTTTTAAGCTTTTGAAAATTTATTAAAATACACATGCAGCTCATATTTTGGGTGTGGGCAGCAGCACACAGGACCATAGCCAGTCTGCAGTGGTGGGTTGTACCTTGTTAAAGCCTACAGCCACAATGCTCTGCTACCCAGATATAAACAAGTACAGCTGATGATGCTTCTTGTAAAGCGGCCTAGTCAGTCAGTGTCTTGATCTAGAAGATGGGATTAAGCCTTTTGCAGACTCTGTCTGGCTGAAATTCAGCATGGCTGACCTCTGACCGCTTTCCAAACCACCTCCACTCTGGCTTCTTTTCTGCATCTGTATTGTCACTGATGCTCACTTTATTCTCTACCCCAGGCGTCTTTGCTGCTGCTCTAGCTGCCTTGGCTTTTCATCTATACTTATGAAAGAGAAGATAGGTGTGCTCTCCCTACCTCAGGCTTTGGCCTTCCAGGTGAGCATGTGGAAGGGTAGGGAGCTCCCAGAATAGAGACATACCACCAAATACTGCATAACTTATAGCACGCTAATAATAAATTCTTTGGATGAGAGTGATCCAGACTGAATGGACATATCACCACTCGACTGGAGCATTGAGTTACCAGCACAGGCATATGGACGCTAACTAGCATGGACGACTGTAGGCAGGTGGAGCTAACATTAGCAGCACTCTTCAAAAATATTTGATGTCCTTAACCAGCACACACTGTGATTCTGTGTTCAGCTACATTAAGGCTGTATTCACACCTGTGGCTTGTTTTCTTTGTTCCGATTCAGGGGCAAAAATGAAACAATTGTTGCAGTTGTCACTTGGTTTGTTTGTGTTCAGTAAAAGTCTCCTGTGGTCCAAAGCTGTGAATAAATGCCACATGCGATCAAATTTTTCTCTCATTGGTCAGAAATCAGGATGGAACACTGCTGTGAATGCTGTGAACGTTCTTCAAGATAAAACAAGATTCTGTCACTTAAGAGCCTCTTTCTCAAAAATCTTTCTTGTAAAAAGTGGTCGCCTTATATCCAAGATCATCTTATGTTCACATCAATACGGTAATCATCGCTATATCACCTTCTCTTCTTCTGCTGCTGTTGCCGATTCTTCTGCTTCTTCTTCTATTGTTTTGACTGAACAGTTGGCAACCAATTGCATTACTGCCCCCAATACAACAATGTGAACCACAGTTATGAGTCAGTTGTGTCGGTTGCTGAGGTGATTGTGTTCTCACTGCAAAGGAACTGTTACAGGGCTCGAATGGAAGCCAGCCAAGAACACCCTGTTTTGGCAATCTTGACCTGCTTGTTTTGTCCTGCATCCGTGTGTGATAGCTGTGTTCACATGTGCTTAAATGATCCGGACTTTGGCTTTGGTTCGGAACAACTTCCCCAAACGAGCCAGGTGTGAACAAATTCTGCCAAATTGTGACCGTTTTTCTGTGTTTTTGTTTCTTTAGACTAGTTGCTTTATGAGGGTTTGAATCTCTGACTAACAAAAACAGTAATCGTATGCTTATGAAGTGAAAACATTCAGTCAGTATATTCACGTTTGGTGGAATGTGTGGATTGAACAAAAAAGAAGTGGGCATCAAATTCAAAAATGAATGTATATTAGCACAAAACAATAAAGTTTATCAGTTTAAATGATAAACATCTTGCCTTACAGTGTATTCAACTGAATATGGGTTAAACAGAATTTGCAAATCATTGTTTTATGTTTTACACAAATTCCCAACTTCATTGTAATTGGGGTTGTATGTACTTTGCTTGGCAAATTGTCCTTTTAGAGAAATGTCTTTATTGGGCTCATTAATCTTGTGTTAGAAGATGATGATGATACATTACAGGTGTGTCGGTTGTAAAGTTATACTGTATTGTTTAATAAGCTTCTTTACAGCTTTGTGTTATCTTGTTTGATGTTTTCACCACTGTTTGCTCCTCTGATGAATTAATTTTCCTCTGAGGACCAGCTGACGGAGAACATGTGAGCGTGTGAATTCTCCATCATCATTTGTTTTTTTTACTGCAGAGCACTCACCCTCCTCTGTTTCTGAAAGATCTGCTCCAGCTCCCTCTCTTTACTGGACAGCTGCATCTCCAGATCCTGACTGCGAGACAGATATCGCTCATAGTCCTTTGACAAAAAAGGGAAGAGACAGGGTTAAAAGGACAGAGGTGATTGTCAACGAGAAGATTTTTGATAAATTCGCCTGTTTGGCTTCAGAAACATGTCAGTACCTGCAGAACGATCCTGTCTTTTTCACTTTTGATTTGTTGCTCCATTTCCTCATACAGCCGTTTGATCTCATCATCGTGTGTTGCTGCCTTCCTGTACAAATAAAATTCAGGTGTGACAAACTTTGTGTAAACACCTGAAACAACATGATCTTACAAACAGGATCAAACACTTTAACATGGTAACAGCTCAATAAAAGCCATCACTTAAAGTCATAGTTAACCTTTATTTAAACGGTTTCAAAAACATGGAGCAATCATTTATCTGAGGGACATTCCCAGCTCGGTGCTCCTCGTTTGAAAACTGTCAGACCTTTAAAAGTGACTTTAAATAAAGAGCAGGAACATGTTCCCTCTGACCTTTTCAGAGCGCTCTCCATCTCTCTCTTCTCCTGGTTGGCCTCTCTGATCTGAGACGTCACTCGGGCCAGAAAGTCCTCAAAATTGGACAGAAGGTGTGGTTCATCTCGCCGCAGCTGGGCCCATAAACTCCGCACCTCAGCTGGACTGATGAGACAGGAAGAAACTTTTATTAAAGGAGTTAAAGAGCAGGTACCCAGGTACCCAGCAGCTCCTCCAGATGACAGCAGCACTAGTTGTGACTACTTTAAGATCAGAGGTTTATGTTTATGTTTAATGACTCTATTTTCTACTTTTGTAAATTATGTTATGTGAATATGTTTCTTTAATTGGTGACATTATTTGAGTGAGGAAGGGGTTAAATAAGCTTATGCTTCATCCCACTCCTTTTTGGACTTGTTGGGTTCTTATTATTATCATTGTTTCTATTTTGTTTTTGTTTTTTTATTAACTTTCTTGTGATACTCGCACATGTTCATTCATTCAGTATTGCAGATTTATTGTTCTAGTTTATTATAGACTATGGCAGAGCATCTCGAATACATTTAATTTTCTCCAGGAAATATTAATTAATGCTTTCTTTTAGCACCTTTTTTATTTTATTTTTTTCATTATTTTTAATAACTTCCTCACGCAGCTCTTTGACAGCTGAACAAGCCTCTGCAGCCGTCTCCAGTTTCACATCTAACAGAAGCACACCTGTTTTAGCAGCACCTGGCATCATCAATGCTGTCTTCTTCTTTTGTTAATAACTAGTAGTAAAAAAAACAAACGCTTTCACATGAGCTACAGTTAACGCACTCAAGCCAAACCCCTGTGTTCGATGTTCTTTTTCTTCATTCAGGTGCACCCAACTGATTGCCTGTCTTTGTAATCCCGGGCGTCTTCTTAAATGATAAAATGTTCTTTGCTTTCATTAATTCCATCAGTCACACTGAAGAAAAAGAGGAGCTGACATATTTCAATTTTAAGTCAATGTACTGCAAACTGTGTGTGTCTAGACAATCTTATCATTGTTCTAATCTGCTGCTGTCAGACAGTCCCTGTCAGTTTAATGTTTTAATGATTCCTTCATTACCGCTGTCCTTCAAAGGGAGCTGTTAAAACAACACTCACTGACAGAACAAAAAAGTCTGTCTCATCACCTTTCAACTCACCTCATCTAACCTCACCTTATCTCAACTCACATCATCCAGATCACCTCATGACGTCCCACACCATCTCATCTCCGCTCACATTCATCTCATCTCTTGTCTCATTAGTTTGAGGTGCTTGAGAGGTGTGAGAGGAAATTTCTTTGCGTGTGAGGCACCTCGGTGCAGAACTTATTTTACTTTAGGGTTCTTTTTTAAACCATCTAACACTATATTTCAACTCACTCTACAGTATTTAGTTTTATTTACATACATGGACAAATCAAAGGCTTCATTTCACAGTCTTTTAAAATGCTAAATATTTCAGTGGATATCAACTTTTTCAGCTGAACTCTTGCAACAAGTTTGTCTTGACTTCCTATTCTAAATTATCTATCTATCTATCTATCTATCTATCTATCTATCTATCTATCTATCTATCTATCTATCTATCTATCTATCTATCTATCTATCTATCTATCTATCTATCTATCTATCTATCTATCTATCTATCAGTACAGTATCAGTGATGTTCAGCTCTATTTGTAGGTCTTCAAGGCCTGAATAAGTCTTGGGGAAGTGTTTAAACCTTAAACGTATCGAACTTCCACAGTTCTGTGGAAACTTGTCTTTTTTCTGACAAAAAAAAAAAAACTACCACGCCGTAAACATCACTCCTACTCCTTGTTACTTTGTTAACACCTTAGCATAGCTGTTGTTGTGATCATGTGGGCTCTGCATGCTGCATCCAGGCACCGCTTGATAAAAGTGCTGGAGCAGAGTCTGGAATGGACTGCTCGTATCTGAGTGCTTATATCAGAGACTTTAGATCCAGGCTGATATAATCCAATACTCATTTCTGTTGCAGATATCTGACCAATATCCAATATAAATAAATAGGAACAGGACATCCCTCATCTTTGATGATGAGGAGTTGATCAAAACTTCCAAAACTCTTACTAATTGTGTCTAACAGATCACCAAACAAGGACAAATGGATCTGAAGACACACTTAACTATTAACTATAGCAGGTGCAAAAAAAAAACCAAACAAAACAAAAAAAAAAAATAAAAGGTTAAATATTTAACAGACTTCAGCTCAGGAGCTGGTTGTGGTTTTTGTCACTAACACACACCAGGGTTAAAATCATCAATGAAAATGGGAAAGATGCATGGAAAAGGTGAGAACTTGGGCCCAACACTAATTTTGTTGCGTCATCTATTATCATTAATAAATTATTTTAGCCTGCCATGGTCCCATATCAAAATAACTTAAGTTAACAAAATAAATCCTGCGGCTGCAAGAGGTCCAAAGAAACTTCAAAACATGACTGCTGTGAACGTTTTTTTGCTCTTCCATTGCTACGCTACATTTGTTCTACAGAGTGACACTAAGTGATCGGTCCTTTATCGAGGTGATAGTAAAGTATTTTTTTATCTTCACTCTGGAGTAACTCAGTTCACCTCTAGTGATAAAATTTAATGGTCCGTGATGACATCTAACTGCATGAAACTGTTCTCACTCAGTCTTTTTGGGTGTTTCTCAATCTGTCTCCTGTGTTTTATGTTCTCCACAAACATTAGGACTGCTTTTAGGGGCTTTGTAATGTCTGCAACCAATGCACCAACAAACCACTGAATACAAACATTGATATAATAAATTACATTTGCATCAAAATCTGACGTGATGACAGTATGAATTAATCACCCATGTTTTCTTTAAGCCCTGATAAGGTCAAACAAATCCCTGTAGAGAGTTTTCAACAGTTACAGGTACTTCAGCTCAGGTCAACATGTGTCAGTGCTGCACAAACATTTCTGATCTATAACGTCTGAGCCAACCCGGTGAGCAGACGGCAAACGGATGTATAAATCTGGCATCCACCTCCTCTACTGTTTACTTTCATTGACCTGTGGTTGTTTGTTAAAGGCGAGTCTAGTCATGCATTTCAGAAGATCCTGTCATCAAATGTCTGTCTGTCGAACGAAGCAATGTCCACACAGACCTCGACTAGACGTGCTATTGATTGGTGTGAAGTGAGGCAAATATTCTGCCGAGACAGAAACTGAAAATGTCTGATAAGTTTATGAAAGTTTTTAAAAAGTTTTTTTTTTTCTGGACATGAAGCCTCCTGACATTTTCTATGACTTCATGCTAAATTTCTCTCTGTTTGTGGTTAAAAAGATGAGCTTTTAGGGGCTGCTCACACCATCAAAACCTGGAGTTGACCAAACACATCTGTCTTATTTCTATCTAAATATCGTCTTACATGTTATATAAGCCATATTCACCTGACAATTTTAAATGTTCAGCTATTTTAACACATCACATCTTCAACAAACGGTAACTGAAATTACTGTTCCAGTTTTTGCAGTGCACAGAGGCAGCATAGGAACAACTTTGCCTGTCAGTGGAAACTTTAAACTCTCCTTTAGTTTGCACAGCTGATTACCGTCTCAGGGTTAGTCACTGAAAGTGTACTCATGTCAGACATGTGATATATGATATGAAGCTGACTTTGCTAAAAATCACAAACACACAGTACTCACTCCTCAAAGACACTGTTAGCTCCGAGGCTCTCCATAAGCATGCTGAAGTGTTTCTCCTCTTCATCTTCTCCTCCTCTCACCAACTTCTCCTCCCACTGGCTCTGGTAGAGGACTTCAGGACTTTCACTAGTGCTTTTCTCTCCCATATCCTCTTCTTTGGAAACCCTCTGACCGAAAAGAAACTCGCCTGAAAAAATCAAGAGCTTTAGTGAACCATCCGTTCATGAGACAGCACCCGCTGATAGATCTGTCCACACAGTTTCACCAGACTGAGAACGTACTGAAGCCAGAGGAGAACTCGTCCAGGGTGAGGTATCCGTTTCCATCAGAATCAAGGGTATCAAACACGTTCTCCAACTCCTCCGCACTGAGAGGAAGCCCTCCATTCAGCCTCTGTTAGACAAAAGACAAAACACAGCTGCAAGTGCTGAAGGAGCAACGCCTCAAGGACATTAACCATCTTGTAGCTATAACAACTGCTGCTGGAGGACAGTCATCATTGCACAGCGGTCACTTCAATAGAACAAAAATCAGCAGTTTAAAATAAACTAATAACACAGGATGTGAATAAAAACCTAAACAAGCTCTTTCTGAGTCATTTTGACTACAGTGGATTCAATATGAAGCCTTAAACTAAATGCATCAGTAAGTTTGGGATAAGTTATGGATCCATGCTTATAAAAAAAGATAACACAGACCAGAACACAACATTTATATCCCCATGCATGAAAATTAATCTATGAATTAAAAAAAATTAGCCTGCAGGTAAATTAAGTGAAACTGAAGCATGAGCTGTTTGTCAAAGAGAAACTGTTTTATTCTGCTTAAAATATTTAAACTTGTAAAAACCATCAACAATATGTATTTAATGCACCGTAAAAACTCAGTCACAAGTTAATATTAGGGATGAGTCTTGATTTTTGAATATTTGCGTAATTGCTTAATCATAAAAAAATCAATTAGTTAATGAGACTTTTCTTTCATCTTTAAAAAATAAAGTTTCTTTTTCCATTTTTTTGCACCCTGGTTTTAATGTTATACAACCACCCATGGTGGTAGAAAAAAAAACGTTATACAGGTCACACCCAAAACTAACCAGCCTGCTACAACTTTTCACAGTCATTAAATGGCACTATATCACTTTGAATGGGTGTTGAAAGAATTCAATAACAGGCAAATAGTGAGCACCGAGTATTCAGTAGTTGTTCTGCTTGAAATGCCCATCCCGAGTGAGTACTGAAGCATTTGTAAACATATATATATATATATATATATATATAAACATATGTGTGTGTGTGTGTATATATACATATATATTAGATCTTAACATTAGATTTAAATCGGTTCGTTATATACACACAAAAAAATGCTGTTAAATTATACTAAAGACATCAACCTTCAATATACAATGAAAATGTATATGTATATATGTATATATATATATATATATATATATATATACATACATATATACATGTGTGTGTGTGTGTGTATATATATATATATATATATATATATATATATATATATATATATATATATATATATATATATATATATATATTAGATCTAAACATTAGATTTAAATCGGTTCGTTATACACACAAAAAAATGCTGTTAAATTATACTAAAGACATCAGCCTTCAATAAACATAAAAAATGAAAGTATTCTCCTCAAAGATTGCTGAGTTGAACATGGTATTGGTTTTCTGGGGTTTGCGTCAAAAGCTTTAGCTCCATTTTGGCTTTTTAAAGCATTAAAAAAATGTTGAAACAAAAACTTCTGGAAGAAAAAACATAAAAACATCTTTAAAAAAAGTTTCATTCTAACAGTGATGCACATCTTCAGACTAATGAAAGAGGGAGAAGGAGTAGATTGTAAAATAATAAACTGTCTAACACTGGGGCAGCCGTGGATAAGTGGTAGAGTTGTTCATCTCTCAATCTGAAGGTTGAGGTTTGACTCCAGCTGTCACATGCTGAAGAGTCCTTGAGCAAGGCACTGAACCCCAAATTGCTCCCTCTGTTACTCAGTGGTGTGTGAGTGTGTGTGAGTGAGAGAGATGAGCTAATACTGATGGTCCCTCACTGTAGCATCCTTTGACATCAGAGTCTGGATGGGTGAAAGAGACTAGATGTGTAAAGAGAGGTCAGAAAGACTAGAAGTGCACTTTATAAGTATAAATCCTTTTGCCATTTTTACTGCAGTCAGTCATTATAACTGCCGAAGCCCTCCAGACTTAAAACACTGTGAACTATTTTTTTATGCTCATAAACTTCAAAAGGTCTGAATATTAAAATAGAATTTACACATATTCAAAGTCAGGGTCTTATGGTTGCATAAGTTCAGCTTCTGCGAAACTGTCAAAGAACCAGCCTCAAATGAAAATCCCAGCCGACGTGTGTTATCATCACCATCATCATCATCATCGACAAAGTTCATCCCACTTATAGATCCAAACACATTAACAGCTGACGTCTCTCCAGCACAGCTGCAGTCATTAGTGTTCATACTCTGTGCAGCTTCACTCAAACAGATGTTTACTCAAGTTTTATTGTCAAGAGTCTTTTAAAGGGTGTTTTAATTACACTTCACTTTTTAATGAGGGAGAATTGATGGGAAGATCTCCAGGAAGAGACACTTGCAGTGATTTGAGATGTGCTGCTCTTGTGTTCGTGTTGTAGAAACTTCAGACTCAGGAGCAGCAGTAAGAGGCAGCCTTAACGCAGGTTAACACAGAAACATACGGCTCATGGTATGACTGAACATGTTTCTTTTCCAGTCTGCTTCTGGTGTGATCTTTCTCTTAATATGAGCACCTAGATGCCTAGAGAGAGTAGAGCAATTTAAATGTTACAAATTCGATATCAGTACAAGAATAGGAACCAGAAAGGGGGCTTTGATGCAGGGAAGTTTACGCCCACACGGTGAAAATGTTGTGGTGTTTTCCGTGCATTAACATTTGATCTACTGCCAACAAAGCTGAAATAGAAGCACATAAAACACATGAATATTGCAAAGTTTTAACTAAAATATTAAAAAGCCGCTCTGGTTTATAAACGAGCGGTGTTTGTATGGAAATATGCAGTACACCAAGGAGGGGTGCAGACGTGTCCTCTGTAAAGGCAATGTGCACACTTCAGAGAATCATTTTGATGGTTTTTGACATTATGAGGCATGACGACCGTTGTGGAGACATCATGTGATCAAATGATAACTGAGACTCGAAGCATGCTCAGTCAGCTTAATAATAATGTTAATTTGTAGAGCCTTGAATCATCTTTCTCTGTACACACACAACCATGCCTCTGCAGTCACAGAAAACTAGCATGAATTTGAATGTAGCATCTCCTCAGGACTCCGTTTAGCCCCCACCTTCCCACACTCAGAGCTCCTCCAAAATGACGCCCCTGCTCACATGCACGAGCACCGCTGATTCATGACCATATAACCGTGACTGATTCAAAACCACAGACTCAAACCGGTCCTCAGCACATTGTTCTTGTTTGCACTACGTTACCAGTAATAAGGGTATATGTAGTTTTTCTGCTATTCTCCAGCATATTTGGATCCCTCTTTGTTATGCTCATTGGATCAGGGCGAGTGCACACCAGCGAAATGTACGTGCTGGAGGCGAGCAGAACAGCAGGACAGGATTTGATTGGTTTAATAAATTGGCTGCCAAATGCTAAAATTAGATGTTGTTTTCCAGGTTTACTCCTGCTGTAGACAGCAGATATTTTTCACTCTATTTTAAGAACACATCATGTATTGATTGACATCAGGACATAAAGATCATTTTAACCAGAATAACAAAAAGTCTGTCTAAATCTGATTATCAACACTACCTTTAAGCTAACCAGTTTTGATACTCTTTAACACCTTTTTGTGTTGAACTACTGGATTCTGATTGGTCCATTCTTAAATTCATCAGTGTGCTATTTCTCAACAAAACAGTCTTGTAGATCTGATCTCACACATCACATCAAGTGAACCCAGCACATTTCATCTCAGCCTGTTGACACTGTTAGCATGAGCGTCTGTAAGCCACATGCGGGATATTACTTTCAAATCATTTGGAGGACACATAACCAGCAGAGAAAAGAGGAAGAGAGGAGGAAACTGTACAGTGACAGTGAGGAAGGGTTAAAAAGAGAAGGAGCCGAATGAAAGAGATGTCAAATTAAAAAAAAAAAAAAAAATCAGGCACAAAGTAAACACAAAAAAGAAAACAGTTTGGGCTGGGTCAGGGTGGTGTCGAAGGACTGGTTGGGTGACTCTAAAAGTTACGAGGCAGAAGACTTGTCGTGAATAAAAAAGGCCAGTTTTATATCTTTTGGCCAGTAAAAAAGGCTGACAAGAATTTACTGATGCAACTTGTTTATTTTTTTTTTTTTTCATTTGGTAGCCAGACTATAAGCAGGATAATGTAAAGTGAGCAAGTCGGCTCAGTGGATAGGAACCCATTCAGGCTGAACAAGACCCTGATGGGATTGCTGTTTTTACCCACTCCTCTGTGACAACACACACCAGTTATGAACATAACAATATTAAAGTTTGGGTTTGTTTTCAGTCAGTCCTTTCTGGGTCATGTTTTTGTAGGCTTGCTCTCTCAGCTGCCAACTTTAATCAAAGACTTAATCCAGAGGGGACTCGACTGCGTAAGAACCACCTATCCTTCAAACCGCGGCAGCGACTCAGAGAGTGCTGGACCATTCAGAAGAAAAGCCAACACAGCCACACCTCTATTAGCAGCGTTTAATGCATGTTTACACTGCTTCACATGTTGACCAAGGCCACCCAGACAATCCAGGGGCGGGACAGCACCTCTCAGCTGTTCTTGTAAAGTGTTATCTGGGCACACCATATCCCTCATGTCAGCAAACACAAGAACTGTAAAGCCAGCATGTTTGTGATGATGGTGAGAAACGAACACTTTGTCTGTGAAGATCCAGAGAAAAAAAACTCTGCAAGCGATTCAATCACTTTTCACAGATGTTCAAAACAAACTGCCAACACTTAGAGCACTTATTTCATGTGTAGATTCTTTCCTAGAAACAGGAAGATCTGAACCTCTATGCTTCCACTCATCTCATTTCTAATCTATTACCATGAGCAGCAGATCAAAGTGTATTTATGCTCATCCAGAGAGAGCCTACAAGTGCTTCATCAAAGGTTTATTCATGGCAGGGGCGCATATCTGAGGGCGAGTAAATCTGCACAATAATGTGAGTGGAGGAGCTGAATGACAAAGCTCCTGCGTGTCGCTCTGAGACACACTCTCTTTCATGCTGTGTTGAATAAGGTGCACATGTCGGACCATCCTGCTGAGAATCATTAATGAGCTCACACACACACACACAGTCCCTGCGTCATTCACTCATTACAGTGAGGAGCGATTTTCTCTAAATGTAATGAAAATGTGAAAGAAAAGAAAATTAGCTCAAACAGCGAGGTTACTTTTTTCATTCGGTGTTCCTGAGAGTTATTAAAGTTATTCACAGTGTTTTTATGTTTTTCAGGGACACTGAGCCACTGAAGGTAATTTCTTCTCAAATAAAATAAGTAAAAAGCCATTACTTAACAACTTAAACCCAACAAAGGTCAGCTGCCTCACCTGCATATCACGGCGCGAGATGAAGCCCTTGTTCTCGATGTCACACATCTGGAAGAACTCGTGGGTTTTCTCCAGAACGGTTCTGTGCCCCACGTCTTCGTTCTCACATTTACCCTCCTCCTCTCCATCCTCCGCTCTCTGCCACGCTGTTCGGTCCACTTTGGGAGTTGAGCTGTCAGGGATGGCACATGGAGCGGTGAAAGCTGCCATGGTTCCTGCGAGTCTGTTGTTATCTACTGCCTCGTTCACATAGATGTGGAAGAAACAGATCCTGGAGAAGTGAAGCTTCAGACTGATCTACAACACACGCTGTCACACATGTCGCCGATTGTCATCTCTTAGCAACGACCTCTTTGATAAGTCGATGAAACCTGTGGGAGAGACAGGAGGAGAGTTAAATACTGCTGCAGCCTTTAGCCAGATGTAAAAAAAAAAAGTGAAAATGATTATTCTAAATGTTCTTCAAAAGCATGACAGTGTGCAAAAAGTATAAAAGAAGGAGCTCTGAGCAGCGTTAGAGATTAGAGCAGAGAATAAAGAGCTTACATCACTGTCCGTAGCACAGCATAACTCAATAACACACAAACACTGAAGGACATCAGCTGAACCGAACTGAACAAAATCTAACTTTAATAGTGCAGCACATTTCATAAGAGCCAAATTTCAGTTCATTTTCAGGACTTTTTCCTGCCTTGTTAAAACACAAGGTAGAGGATGGAGTCAGAAACAGGTGAAACAGAGGAAATAACACACAGCACGGGGCTGATGGTGAGAGCCCAGCACTGGGCTGCAAATTCAACTTCACAGCGTGATGCCTCTGAACATGAATGTATTACTGAACTGAACTGGAAATCCCATAAGTAATTTTATTTATTGATTACAGGTTAGAGTTTGAAAAAAAAAAAAACCTAAAAGAGTAGCACGTAAGAAGTTTAAAAAATGGTTAAAAGTTGAATGAGATATTAAAAAAACACCAAGGATCAAGCTGCTACAGATATAACAATTACAATCTGAGTGAGTGACAGCACACTGCCAAGACAAGCCTTTTGTTTCTTTTTCTAAAACATTTTTCACAACAAAGATTCTTTGTGAGTGAAATAGAAAACATCAGAGATAAGATCAGCAAGGAGACAAAAGCTGTGAAGAGATGACATAAACAGACTGGTGCACAGCCCGCTACGTGCTCTTGGAGAGACAAGTTCCAAAACATGTAGAAATACAAAGATGTACAACCCCCCCCACCCCAAATAAAAAACAAAAGAACAAACCTGAAACCATAAAAAAGATGTTTCAGTCAGTATGTACACATTTAAGAGACTACTTTTTTAAATTTTCAGAATTTTCTTTCTAGTTTAATGAGCAAAACCAAAAAAAGCAGTGTGTCGTGAAATGCCGTGAGTAAAATGTTTGATTTCACAGAACTTCTTCTAGCCTCTGGTTTTAGTATAATTCCATATAATCCAGAAATAAACTAAAAGCATTATCAAAACAACAGTGTTTGCATAAATGATTTTAACCAGTTGATGGCTGATCATGTTGCTTTGGCTTTACATTTTATGTATATATTTAATTTGAAAATTATTGTTTCGCTCTTACTGTCAGATGTTATTCTACACTGTACTTTTTCTTTCCTTTCTTCACTCTTTTCATTTATTAGTTTTATTAGTTTACAACCCTAAAAGCCTCCTGGGGACAAATGTTGCAAATTAGCACTTGTGCTAAATCACTCAAACAATGCATCTGGTTTGTCCAATGTAATTGTGAAGTACGCATCAAATAAACAATAAATAAATAAAGTAATAAAAAAAAACATGAAATAAGATCTAAAAAAAATGCAAAATAAGCTCAACAAAGACACAAAAGGTGTGAAGGAATTTTATAAAGAGATGACGACACTGCCGGTGTGCAGTCGAAGACAACATGGAGAGAGGAGGTCTATACCCAGCGAATAACTTCAGAGACTTTTTGAACTTTATTTCATTTAGGTTTCTGCATCGATCAAGCAAATTTAAATTGTACTTTGTTCTTGATTAAAAAAAGAAAGTAGAATTTAAATTTGGGGAAAAATATCCCTTTCTATCTCATTTATTTTCACTCATTCATTATCGGATTCAGGCTCAGCTGCTTTTTCAAAATTGACACAACCAGTACTAAACTAACCATATGGAAATTTGTCTTTGAGTTTCCCGCTATTTTATTCTCTTTCCCTTATGATCCTCTGGCTGTATGACACTCTGGCACTCACTGCTTCTCTTTGCTTAGAGACTAATTTCATCTGAAAACTTGAGTGAGGATGAGGGAGAGTTCTACCCAGAAATATTGACTGTACCTCACTCAGAGGAGGGTTTCATACACACTACACTTTTTATGTGCACTGGTTTGGAAGACTGCTTATCACAGGGTTGTTGTGCATCATGAGTCGGATCAGTCGATTCATGAACAAGAGCACCAGGTAGTGTGTCGGTGTGTGTGTGTGGTTGTGTGTGTGCATGTGTGTTTTGACCCATGCAAATGAGACTGGAGAAAGACACACTGACAGGAAACTCAGATATGTGTGTTGGCAGGTAGAAGGTCAGAGGAGTCAGACATATTACTCACACATACCACAACACGCTACTTTTTCATTTTGCTTATTAAACTGGGGAGAATATTCTAAGACTGTGTGACCATTCTTTGTTTCATAAATACAAACTGATTCATCTACTTTATGGTTTCACTTTTTGTGAAGGGTTGTGGTTGTTCATCTTTGGTGTTTGAATAAAATTTTAAAATGGTATTATGAATATATTTTTTGACACACAAATTGTCTGGCCCCTGGTCTTGATCTTGGTCCTGACAGGTATCCCATATAACCCGATGTAAACTAACAAAACCCATAAGCTAAAGAATGCTTTCAAAAACTGAAAAATCAAACTGGCACTTAAAAATAAAAAACTAAACTGAAACTTTGAAATAAAATTATAAACATTTCATGTCTTATTTTAAGATATTAAAAGCTAAAGTTGATGGCTGAATTACCCGTAAGAACTTAAAAAAAAAAATTGGCCAATGGGCTCTTAAAATGTTGCCTGTCAAAGTCCTAAAATAAGATTAATCTCCTCAATACAAAAACCCAATTGACAGATTTTACAAGCAATTCTGCTGCCAATTTTGTCTTTGAATATCTTGAAAGAGAATATTTTTCCAGATCTGTCAGGTGAACGTGGCCCATATGAAGTCTTATGTGATTTTTTTCTTCCTTAAAATAAAACATTAACACTAGATTTCAGTTTGTGCTGTGAATAAAATCAATGACTTAAAACACTTGATACCCGCTCCAGTTTTTGAACATGTCATGCTTTCAGCCGAAACATTGTGCAACCCACACTCGTGCATGCATGACAAACCTCATGGGGAAAGTCACGAAAACCACAGCGAGCAACAGACAGAGCAGACTCCTGACAGAGGAAATAATAAAAGGAACTGAAGTGAATCGTTGGTTTGGAAGAATGATGTAGTGCTTTTGTTTTCATGCTCATGGTGATCCATAACAGTGTCCGATCTTTACAGTCCACCCGGTTGGACACAAGCCACAGACAGGTTTATGGCTCTTTTGTTAAAACTTGGAGAGAGTTCAGACAGACAGATGGTGTCATAAAGGAACCGATAAAAAAGAAAAGAAAAAAAAAACATTTTGCACATGATGCTTCTTTGGTGTGACCACAATAAACTGTGATCAATAGGTCAGAGGAGTAAATATACTGAAAGCTAACTGCCTTGCATGCAGTATCCTTATCAGCTTTAGCGTCAGGCAGGTAACAGCTGTTTGAGTTCCAGCACTGAGATCTCAGCATAAAAACACTGCAGCTTGGACTTTCTTAGCAATAAAAAGGACTAAAAGGTACAAATAAAGGTACAAATATAAATTCAAGTACATCAAAAACGCAGAAGACAGACAAGAACTGTCACCCTTAGTCTTTCAATAGAGCTATGCTTGAATGAGAGGATGTTCAGTGACTGAGGATACTGTGGTCTGAGGTTCTGACCAACGCTGGAAAATGCACGTCATTATTTTCAAGTTCCTGAGTCACCAACATTATTCTCATAAGACAAAAAATACAAAAAAATACCAACTAGACAGGGATAATGTGAGGAAAGAGTTATTTGCCAGAGATAAAAAAAAAAAGTTACAGAGTTAAATCTGTCTAAGGTGGTCTTAATAACTCTCTAACCTTTGTTGCATAAGTTCTACAAAATGAAAAGTGTGCATACATGCATGGACATGAAGGTAAAACTTGGTCCAAGGGCCACTCAAGAGACAGTTTGCAGCATGACATAAGTTTCACTTTACATCTCAGAGTAATTTAAGCAAAGCTAGAATTTAAAAATTAAGAAGCTGTTCCTTTTTTTAAATTTTATTTTTTATTTTTTCCATCACTGATCCACTTCAAAATGCCATCTGGCCTAAATGTCTGTAGAAAGATCCATTGTAAAGATTTAAAGTTGATAACTTCCTGCAAAGTTTAGTGACATGACATCTGCAGAAACTAAGTCTGCAGCAACTGTGGGAACAAACTGTTGGTTGGTTCAACACCTGACAAATAGACTCAGTCATTGTTGAATCAGTGATAAACGTCACATAGAGACGTTCAGTGGTGATACTGAACAGAAGACTTTAATTTCCACAAAACACGTGCTTGCTTCCTCCCTCGTGAGCACACCGCTTTATTGTGAAACATCCTGATACACACCAAGCCCTACTGACTTCTACTGTGACTGTCAAACTTGTGCTTTGACTTCATTCAAATAAAAAAAACTTACAAACACGACTCACCGGACGGGTACTTGCAGTTAAGGAGGCGAGAGGCAACAGTAAAGTGCAGACTGTTAACGCTACAGGTGCAGTTAGGGAAGAAAAGTGAGTTACATACCGGCGAATGAAAAGTCAGAGTCACGTTGGTGGAGTCCATCCTTTCCTTCTGCATCACTTTTAATCCGTGAGAAGTAAATCTGACTGTTTACAAGCCGCGGGGTGTGAGTGCGGGAATGAGACTGAGAGCTGACGGGACAAACTTCGAAGGAGTGACGTCATTGAAGTGATCTTGCGTGACCATAGCAACACTAACAAGGAAGTGCACAACCAGGAAGTCAACAGTCGTCTTTCTCGTCTTCTATGTAACGTACCAGTAGCTTTTTCTGATAACAATTTAAGAAATGGAGACAAAAGAAGATTTCGGGACTAATTTTTATTGCCCCAAGAAAACGCGATAAAATATTTATTCATTCTTTATTTTATTATTATTATGTTTTTTTATTTATAAAAAAAACGGTGTAGCCAAGTCTTGATTTGATTAAAGTGAGGCTACACCTGTTTCTGCCATCAGATGTCATGCAGAACTTGTATTTAAAATCAATGAAGATTAAACACACAGCAATAAATAAAGTCAGAAATAACTGATAATATCTGATCCCTGCAGTGCAATGTGCAATGAAGCCTGCAGTATTTAACATGGATAATAACACAACAGCCCATTTTGTGTGTGAGTAGTAGTTTAGCTGAGGGCCCTATTTTAGTAAAAAAAAAAAAGTATTTGATCTTTTCAAGACTATGTTTGCTATTTTTCACACACGTTATCCTCTCTCCAATCTCAAAACTCAGACCAGTTCTGTTAACACTAATAGGTGTCTCTGTGTGATGTCTTCTTTTTGCTAATACAAATCTAGTCGGAAAAAAAATGCCAAAGTCATTGTTTTTTCTCACAAACCCAAATCTACGACATCAAACCCTCAAGAACAGTTCACTTGGAAAAGACGCTGACCTTTTTTCCCCCTCACTTTTTCTTATTCTTTTCCTCATTCTTTCTTTTTATGTAATTGATCATGTGTGCTGTGTTTCCCCTTTGTGTTGTTTGTTTCCTTTGTTGATGAGAGAGAGAGAGAGAGAGAGAGAGAGAGAGAGAGAGAGAGAGAGAGAGAGAGAGAGAGAGAAAGAGAAAGAGAGATAATTCAAAAGAAAGAATATCAGCATTAACAGGACAAAGTTTATAGGTTTATAAAGTCTCATTAATAGTCTGACAAAAGTTGGAATAAAAGTTTAATGGCAACCCAGGACAGAGTTGTCCTTTATTTTTGATATCACAAGTTTGCCTTTTATTCCCTTTAAGTAACATAAAACAACATTTGAGTGAGAAAGCATTTATGTTTGCTGCTGCTTCTACTTGGAATGAGTTACCTCAAGGTGATGTTTAACACTTTAGACGCAGATACATAAGGCTGCAGATGTTCTGCTGAATGAACTTGGGATTTTGGCATAAATCCTGTTTTATGTCATTATATCATGTATTTAAATGCTTTGTGGACAATCATTTTGTACTGTTCTTGTATGTACAGCTGCTCTTTGTCTGTCAGAAACTTT
This sequence comes from Labroides dimidiatus, assembly GCA_030710495.1. Lineage (NCBI taxonomy): Eukaryota > Metazoa > Chordata > Actinopteri > Labriformes > Labridae > Labroides > Labroides dimidiatus. The sequence goes on from CM061147.1 coordinate 7,873,382, forward strand.
GTAAACTGTGTTTCTGCCTATTTTGGCCAAGACACTCTCTAGAAAGATATTTTGAATCCCAACAAGTTTTTGTCCCTGTTAAATACAGGTGAAATAAACAATTTTTAATTACTAAAAGTGATTTTATTGATCAAAATCAAGAAAACATATTTTTTTATGTCTCTGTAATAGGTAATTCACCAGTATGTGCAGGCTGTTTAATCAAAAAGATATCCTTTATTTTATGTTGTAATTCAGGAACTTTCCAATGTGGCCTTCCATAAAAAAAAAAAAAAGGGGGGGGGGGGGGCAATTATTAATTTTTGGTTCCTATTCCTAATCAGAAAAAGAGTGTTCTAGTGGTTGTTTAGTGTTTTACAAAGAAGAGTTTCATACTTTCAGTTTCCAACTCACTGTGCTATAATAACCAAAGAAAAGACCTTTCTAAAGCTGTAAGAGATTGCCTGTTTGGATCTGTAATACCACGGACTGACAGATGAGGGCAGTGTGGGATCTCTCATGGATTCATGAAATTGAACGACTGCCTTACAAAATCAGACCATTGCTCAATAACCAGAAATTTTATGTTGCATCAGCTGCTTTTCATGCAAATATTCTTGATGTTTTGTTTGTGTGTTTTATCATCCAGCATGTTGTTATATGTTTTCTATGGTCCATCTGGACAGATATGGTCCATTAAAAGGGGGCAGGTCTGACGTGAAAATGTGTGTGCTCCACTGCACGGCAGTCAAACAGGTGTACTAACTCTCCCAGGCCCTTTCTGCTGCTCTGTCCTTCCTCACAGACTGAGACTACGTGGACGTTCCACATGTGTGGCACTGGCGCTGATGAGGACCCTTGAGCTTTCACTGTCTCCTCTTCAGGTTGTTTTTGAAAAGCTGAACAGATGCAGACGACGCAAGAGTCCAGCCGAGATTTTAGAGCCAGATGTGTTTACACTCTAAGACACTGAGTAATGATCTGTGGAATAGCTCTCATCCTGGGCATAAATTAAAGCAGACAATCGCGAGAAAATCACTGTGAAGATTCCTAGTTTCCTCAAAGATTTATGGTGAAGATTTGTCTGTTACTTTACTTTTGCAGTATTTTTTAAAACAGTACAGAAAGCTAATTTTGCTGAGTTTTGCTAACTTGTTAGAACTTAACCTGTTGTCTCTGAGAACATCTGACTGAGTTTTTCATGAACCACTCAGGAGGATCAGACACTTCAGTCTCATTCTGGAGCTGAACAGAGTTCTTCTTCCACAACAGCACTTAGAGTCATGTCATCCAGCAGAGAGCTGAGCAATCTGAGCAGAGAGATGGTCTGCAGCCAGTGTCACCACTCTGCTCTGGTTTAAGGCTCTGGAAGGACTGACATCACCCTTGGAGAGTTACATTCAACATATTGGGGCTTGTGAGGTTGGGGTCTTGTCATCGGTGGCTGTGCTTTAGAGGGCTTACCCTGCCTCTTGAATGACGCTATGTGGCTCTGATCCAAAATATGCCAGTGACTGGGGATCTGGCTTTACATATATGCACAGTTCTTTCATTCATGGACTCTGCTGCATCACTGTGGAGTGTTGTGGCTTAAGGATCAGGTTTTGGTTGAGCTCTTTCTGTGGTGTGACCTTGTGGAAGAGCTCATTCACATTTTTGTTCTGCAGAATAATGATAATAATAATTTGCAGAGCACTTTTCAAAAATCAAATTACAAAGTGTTTTACATGGGCAGCAAAATAAAATAGGCAAATCATAAAAACACACAAGGAATAAAGAAATGTGGCATATTTTAAAATACATTGAATTCCCTCAGAAGCACAAAAGGACTAAAAATCTTCTAAAATATATTTCTCAAGATGGTTGGAACAAGCTAGATTTAAAAGAGCTCACTGACTCTCAGACATGACCAGAAAACAGTCTGTAGAAGTCTCCTTGATCTTGTGTCATCATCTGGATAAACAATCAAAACTTTCAAACCTACAAGGCCTCTAAATTTAGCTTATGCCTCGCAGCTATGAAACAGTGCTTCTGTTTTTATTTTCACCTACAGATTCCCTCCTGACACCCAGGCTTCATTAACTTCAGTGCCCATTTCATCAAGGTTCACTGCTGTTCTTAGAATGTAGCTTTATATACCCTCTTAAGGGAAATTCAGGAAGCTTAAGCTGTACACGAGCAACTTCTTTGCATCCAAGTGAAATTCATCACACATTTATTTCCTTAAAAAAACAAAACATTAAACAGGTGCAAGGATTAGAATCCTACGGATTCTTCTTCTTCTTCTTCTTTCAAATCTGAGATATAAGAAAACCAAACTTGGAAGCTTTAACATTCTCAAAAACTCACCTAACATGAGACATGCAACAACCTTGGGTTTTAAAATGTAAGGCCAATGCAGAAGTGCCAAAAACTGCAGTTTCTCCATTGCCCGCCTGAGGCTGGCTGCAGAAGCACTGTGGATAAAGCTGGACTGGATGTCCATAAGAAATGTGCAAATTTCTGAACAGCTGCATATTCATTTGTTGTGAATCCCCAAATTTGTCTGTAAAATTATCAAGAGAATTTATTCTAAAAAAAAGGGGGGAGCTGAACAGAATGAGCATCTTTACAAGATCTCCAGCATACTTGCTGAAATGATGAGGTCATCACATGTCCTCCTAACTGGCTTTTGACAAGTTGGAGTTGTGGGCCTCAAACACTTAGGTCTGCCCATTGCTCCGTCTCTGATACCTCTTGTCCACCAAGTTTGTGCCATTGACTGTAAAAAAAAAAAAAAAAAAGAAATGGACGTCATCTCACTCGGCTCAAACTGAGGTGGCCACAAAAACTGCTCCCCCTGGTGGCTTGCTGCAGTACAAGTTAAAAACTCTGCCTCTCTATTCATTCCAGATATGGTCGAACTTTAAAAAATTATTACACCTCTTAGAAATGTTTCTCTCATCCATATGCTGCGGTGAAATTTAGATATTATTGGGCTGCATTGTGTTCAAGTACTTTTTTTCTGAAATGTTTCTTTTTCATTAGTTATTAGAGGTTAAAAACAGAGTTTTACGTCTCGTTTAACGATGATTGACAGCTGCTGTTCTTGTGTAGTTTTTCCGGGAATAATACAATACATCAGGAAGGACAATTAAGAAGAGATTAGACTGTCTAAAGAAAAAAAACAAATTATTTTTGTCACCTGCTTCCAGTCAGATTTTCCCAGAGTTCCTCGTAAGTCTCTACAGCGCAGACTCTGGCTGCACAGTGATGGAGGTTTTTTGGCTTCAAAACCGTACAATGGTAAAAGACGGAGCCACACTGTCCATTCTATATACAGTTTATGGTTGGTGCTAGTGATCAGCTGGTTCTGATCCTGCACTTTTAAAGAACCAGTCTGGAATTCCATTGGCGAGGAGCTGAGTTGCACTCCAGGGGGGGTGAGGGCGGGCGTCGGCTGCAGACAAAGTGTTTTGTAAAACACCATATCCCTGGAGATAGCTGGATTTTACAAGTCAAGCAAAATACCCTCTTTAATTTTGTGTTGAGCTTAGTAACTATGGAGAGCTGCATATGGCGGAAAAAAAACATGTGGTCAGTGGTGGATGTGGATCTTTGAAGAGATGATCTATTCTATCGCTTGACTGCACCTCCAAAATGAGAGTAAAAGACTCCAGTGTGGCTGCTCTTTCATGACACCACATGCGAAAAGTTTCAGAAAAAAGAAAAAAAAAAAAAAGAAGAAAAAGAAAAAATGCTGAAAGACCACTTATCTCAGTGTGCAAATATGAAGTGGAAATTGTGGACTGAATTTGAAGCTGTTGTTCTCCTGAAGCTATTTTTGAGCCTGTTCAGTAAAATACCACAAGTGTCACAAACAGCTCCATCCTTCATATTGCCTCCCTTTATATCTACAGAACAGTGATGACAGATCTGACCAATCTGGCTTACTTTCCACGGATGTGGCGTCGGTTGGTGCGCTCTCATGTTACAACCAACCTGGCTCCTGACGGTTGCCAAGTTGGAAGTGCGGCAGTGTGCATGTGAAGCCAGCATGCTGCTGTTTTCACTTCTTATCACACATCAGGAGTTATTGTGTAAGACGAGCTTTTTACACGCTCCATTTACAGGACGGCTGCTGACACACAGAGTCAGGATATTTACACTGCTGTGTGACACACTGCAAAGCATCCATGACTGCATCCTGAATCTAAACAGACTCTATGGATTCAATTAAAGTGACCTCACTGTCTCCCTTTGAGTAGTGAAGCTGCAAAGGCCACATGGGGATAGATATCATCTCTTAACCTCACTGGACGTTTTCAGAGAGGGCTGCCACTCCCTCTTAACTGACTTTATTCCATTAGATGTGATTTCATTTAAGGACCGCTTGCCATAAGCCCTGTCTCATGGGAACATGGAAACATGTGTTTCCCATTATGTTATTGGTTTCTTCATACATTCACACCAACATTAACATTATCTCACTTTGCTTACGTATGTCACAGGAATTAAGAAAGAAGGAGCTGAAATGACTGCAGATGGAGTGTCAGGTCTATGATAACAAAGACGTCTAACAGTTTTACACACCCTGAAGTAAATCTTTAACTGAAACTAGCTGGTTTTAAAGTTGTGTCACAGCTTGGTTACACCACAAAGACATTTGATTCATCTAGTAGAGTTTACTGACTGAACTAGCCTCAGTGTTATCTCTGAAATGTCATTTTCACTCCATGGGTCAAATCACTAAAAAGCACTTTGTATGATGTTTGTTGTGCTGCTCTTCATGCCTGTTTGCCACCAAACAGGAAAATGTTTGAAAAAAAAAGGCCATTCACTCACGATAACCAACCAGCAGCGATGCAGAGACATATGTGAGCTATGACGAAACAGAGCTATCACACCAAGTTAAAGAGTTCTTATAACTAGACCGGTGTGTCTTCTTTTCTTACCTTGACATGTTCTGACTACAAACTCCCTGTAGACCCACATCAGGCCTGAGGCCAAAATGTGGTCAAAGGTCCAATTTCAGGCCCCAACTTTTATCTTATGATGTACCAACGATGTAACCAAATGAATCCTGCTCTAACTTATGTGAACATTTACATTTTCTGTCAAGGTCACAAACCAAACCAAAGTCGATCTAGTGACTTCTCACTAAACATCATTTGGACTGTGCAGAGGCTGCTCGTGTAAAGCTAAAGCTCTGTACATTCTGCAGAAACTCAACAACTCTTACAGCTGACGTCTTTAAATGAATGGATTTATCAAGATGTGAAAATGTGCTTTATGAACATTCAGAGTTAAAGAAAACCACATTAGAGGACACAAGGGTAGACTGAAGTTATGAAACGGAGCAGAAAAGGAAAAAATGCAGGATAAGAAACCTTTGGGGTTAAAAATGTTTCTTACAGGTCAAAATAGTTTTAAAAACATCACGAAAAATCACATCCTGACATATTTTCGTCATATCGCCCCCTAATGGAGAACATTGTCCTTGGTCAGAAGCAGAGTTTGCTGATGTTTACGCAGCACGTAACACTGCAGAGAACTGACCACTGATCATCTGATATCAAGAGACACCTGATCACACTTAGTTACAGATTTTCCACACAAATCTCTCTAAAAATAGTCAACAAATAGAGCATTTATGTTACTTCTACTACTAATAGTTAATAAATATGTCAGTAAGAGCTGCTTGCTCTTGGTCATTTTTACTAAATCAAGAGCAGGTCCCTCTGAAAAACATTTAGACACACCTGAGTAAAGTAAATAAAATATTTAACTATTATTGTATTAAGATTTTTTATAGAGATTTATATAGCTTCAAAGGTCAAGTGTTTTACAGAGGCATCGTCATAAAACCAAATCATTAAATTAAAAAAACAAGCAGAAATTTAGGAAAAAACAAACAAACAAAAAAAAACATTTAAAACTCACTTTGAAATGAACACCAAAGTGAGTATGTTCCAAAGAACAGCAACAGACAAAAAAGTTCTTAATAAAAATCAAATAAGTGCATTTCAAGTAAAGAAAAAACAGGTTGTGGCCGTGTGATGAATTATGTCTAAAGAAAGGATCTACAGAGAAGTCGGCCACCTGTGAACACAAGCTTTATGTAGCGTGGCATCACCCCTCTCCATCAACTCTTAAATTGTCATATGTTCTGACAAAGAAGTGAGCAAACACAGAGACTAAACAGACAGGGTGAATCAACACAGGTGTGTGACGAGACACAGGTGAAACTAATGAGTGCAGTCAAACAGAAGGGAAGTGAACGAGGGCAGGAGGTAAAACTGAACCAGACACACAGGGGGCAAGAGCTACGAAATAAAACAAGACAAGAATCACCGAGAACATGATATGAAGGATCCACAAGACGGATAAACAGAAACACGCACAACAAACAGGCCAACACATGACACTTTCTTCACTCTTTAAGAAGGGACAAAAAGGATTTTCGTTCTGTGGACCTGAATCTGAAGATGGAGATGTTGATGTCTGTTATAAAACACTTTTCTCGCTCTTAAACGAACACTTGTGAACTCATTCCCCAGTTCCTCCGTGAACGTGTTCCTTCTAACATCGAAGCCGCTTTATTTCCAGCCTCTTCTGTAACCTGTGTAAGTGAATGCATCTTACATTCAGCTGCAGCTTTCACAAGTTCCTTTTCCACATCACACAGGAGTCATTCTCAGGGCTCGTAGGAGGAAAGAGGTCAGTTTTCTGTTCTGTAGAGGTGAAGGATGAATGCAGAAATGGGATGTGGATGTTATTTCCATCATGGCACAGCCTTGTTTAGGATAAGTTGTTGTTTAGGTGAACAGAGCTGAGAATTTACTTTGCTGCCAGAAAAGAAGTCTGGATAAACGATCAGAGTTGCGATAGAGAGCTGACGAGGAACCAAAAGGTCTCAAGCTTTGCAAAGAGAGAGCAGGAGTTGATTTTTCTGTTCTTAATTTCGAGTTTGTGTCCTTCTCGCTGACAGTATAATCGGCATAATAAGCTAAAGATTCGGATTTCCATGCTTTGCTTTTGAAGAGAAGCAAAGTAAGGGACAGTTAACGGTTGACTCTCACATCAAAATGTTCCCATTAAAGCAATTATCCAGTCATTAATGACTCATTTACTGTGATCACTTCTGCCCTGTGTTCAGAATGTTTCCACCCATCCCCTTCATCTCTGCTGCTCTGCCTGCTTGTGACTGAAGGTGGTGGGTTTGGGCTGCAGAGTGAGATGACGTCAGAGGTTTTCTTTTTGTGAAATGGAAATCTGTCAGGTCTATTCACAGATTTCTATTAGTTCTGGTGACTACTGAAATAAAACAGGCTTCAGGTGGAAAAGTGCAATGAAATACACTCTGGCAGACATATCCGATAATGCACAACATCTCATAACTTAATCTGAACACAATGTTGTAATAAAACAATAAAACAAGCTTTTACAGCTATGAAAGCTCTTGATTTTATGAGTATCCTCTTAAAACTGAACTTTATGTCTTACACTGTTTTAGCACCGAGGGCTTACCTTAAACTTTGACCTCTCAGGAAAAAGCAGCTCTCCCAGCAGGCACCTAAACTGTTCAGTCCAGTTTATATCAGGGTTATAAAGAAAGGTATGAAAGGTACATATGCTAAAATACATTTCCATCTCTGTCCTGATCTTTACAGGCCTGGACATACAGACATGATTGATTTATGGAGCTGATAACAAGTGAGAAGGAATGATCCCCTCCCATCTGTGGTGTATGTGTGTGTGTGTGTGTATGTGTGTGTGTGTGTGTGTGTGTGTGTGTGTGTGTGTGTGTGTGTGTGTGTGTGTGTGTGTGTGTGTGTGTATCCTCTGTCTGCTGTCAGTTTAAAGCTTCATGTGGTAGGGCAGCACTGACAGTTCAGTTCAGTTCAGCGCTGCCCTTGAATGCAGCTCCTCTTCTACCCCTCCCTCCTGTAATCAAGCCGCTTTATAAAAGGCAGCTGGAGCCTTTAGTAGACCTTTTGCTGCTGCCTGACTCTTGCTGGTGAGAAGCTGTCCTGCTGGGTTCCCTGTGTGCCCCTGCATTTAGCTCCAGCTCCAAGGTGCTTTAGCTCTGCTGCTGTTTTTGCCTGCTCATTTTGGTTGTTTTGTCCTACTACTTTTCCGTTGGTTCTATATTTCACTCCTTGTTGGTTTCCTAGTTTAATATTGTTTATTTGGTTATTAGTCGCTTTATTTTACATTGCTTGACCGGTCAATTTTCTTTTCCAGATGGGTTTGCTTATTGTTTTCTTTTGTTATTTCATTATTCTTTTTCTTTCAGAAGTTGAGCCCATTAGTTCAGGAGGCTCAGCACCCAGGCTGAGGGCCCTCCACCTTCTGCATGCGAGTCTGACACCGGGTCATGATAGGCTGCACCATTGTGTGTGTGTGTGTGTGTGTTGAGCCTATTTTAGATTTTTTTGTGTTTTTAAACTTTTGAAACTCTCTCCGTCTTTATCAGTTCTTACCTGTGTAAGTTTTATTCAATTCTGAATGTGAAGTTCTGGGGTGGTGTTGCCGGTTATACTGTTTAACCTCTAGATATCACCCCGCCCTGCCACATTTACATAGTGTGCTGCCTGAGCTGCAGATTTCTATTTGTCGGATCAAACCTGATAACGGTCTCACAAATTAGAACACATCTCGATGGACTCTCATTTAGACCAAGTGGCAACTTCCGGTCTGAAAATGTGAGACGATGCTGAAGTACTAAAATCTGTAGTTTGACTGTCCAATCGAGGCTGGCTCCGGAAGTCACATACACACCAAGCCAAAAAAAGCTGTTTTCACAGCTGAAATAAGCATATTTACAGCCTGGTACAAAAAATGTCTTCCATCTGAATCACTATTTTAACAGCACGCACTGTACGGGGGTTGAATTTTTTTCTAGCTCTGCAGTTTAGACAATATTAAGATCACCAGTTCGTCCAATCAGATGCACAGCTCAGCTCACATGACTGCCGGGCACCCTATGGTGGTTACTTTCCAATATGGCCACACCAGCTGTTTTGTTTCAAAAATCTGTTTCAGAAACAGACGGGTGACGTTGCGGAGACTACGTCCATTAATTATACAGTCTATGGTTTAGACCAATGGAGCAAACCAAGCAGCAACAGTCTAAAAGTCTGAAGCCTGTGCTGTCTGTTTTTCTTTAAAAAATGTAAATTATACATTTACCTCCATACAGTTAAGATTATTTTCTTTTGTATTTCAAACTTTGAAGACACATGCAGTGAAACTCTGTTACAAAGAATCTAAATGCCAAACTATCCTCAACTGTTTCTGAGAAGTCAAAATCTGGATGAACAGTTTTCTGGAGACTAATCAGAATCACATTTGTATAAAAAGAGGAGGTGAATAAGATGAAGTAAAGTATATGTCAGTAAAGCATGCAGCGTACCTCAGACTTGGCTGCACATATTGAAACCACCATAAAGTTCCCCTATAGTCAGCAGTGTGTCAGATTTGTGTGTCTGTGCCGCAGAAATAACCTCACCGTGTGACAGCTCTCTCTTATCGAAGGTGTTCTGTGAGTATGCTGTTAAAAACCTGTCATGTTTCTGTGTCCATTTGTGAAAAATGAAAAAGACAGGCTGACCATGGTTCTTGCACAAGTCCAAGTGTTTCCTGAGATAAATAGTTCAGGAACTTTCAGCCAAAATAAATACTTCATGAGCAGCTCCTTCTCAGGGGTCAGAGAACAAAGTGAGTCTGGAATCTCAAACTGCAGCTGCTTTAAAAGCATTCAAAGGAATTATTAAACAAAGCATGTCTCCATTGTACAGTCAGTGAAATACTGATTTTAACAGGAAGCAATTTCATATCTTTCTGTTCCTGAAAAAAACTGACATTATTCCAGTGATTTCACTGATTTTCACTGACATGTTTCCAAATGAGCTTCATAGCAGCTTTTTATACTGACTGTTCAGTCCTCAGATAAACCACATTTCTATGGCCCGAAGTCCATTTTCATATGGCCCACAGCTTTAATCTTACAATGTATTAATCATGTCACTTAAATAAGTCATGTTCTAAATTGTGTATATTTACATTTTCTGTTAAGGCCACAAACTAAATCAAAGCCTATCTGGTAACATTTCACTAAACTTCATTTGGACTGTGCAGAGGAAACTTGTATAAAGCTAAAGCTCTTTACATTCAGCAGAAAATAAAGAACTCTAAGAGCTAATTTCTTTACATAAATGTATTTATCTTGATGTGAAAATGTGCTTCATAATCATCCAGAGTTTAAAAAACATATTAGAGGGCGCAAGTTGTACTGAAGTTATGAAATAGAGCAGAAAAGATAAAAATGATAAATAAAATAGTTCAGAATATTTTGGCTAAAAATATTGTTTGCAGCTCAAAATGGTCTAAACATGAAAAATAATCCTGATAAGATCCACATCCTCATCCTGCCATGTTTTGCCCATATCGCCCCCTAATGGAGAACATTTTCCTTGGTCAGAAGCGGCGTTTGCTGTGTTTACGCAGCACGTAACACTGCAGAAAACTGATATCAAGAGACACCTGAGGTACAGGTGAGCTTTAATGTCATAAGTCTGGAATAGAATAGAATAGAATAGAATAGAATACAATACAATACAATACAATACAATACAATACAATACAATACAATACAATACAACAGAACAGAACAGAACAGAACAGAACAGAACTGAACAGAACTGAACAGACTTTATTGATCCCCAAAGGGAAATTCAGGGGTCACAGAAGCAAATAAAGTGTAATGTGCAAGAATATATAAATAGTGTAATATAACAAATGTCAATTAGAAAAAAAATGTTCATCAGAGACGTCAGCTTGACCATAATTCTCATATCAGCCACCACCTCAACAGGGTCCACAGGGTCAACAGGGTCCACAGGGTCAACAGGGTCCACAGAGTCCAGAACTGATCTGGCCTTCTTCACCACTCTGTTCAGTCTCGTTCTCCTGTATCCTGTCCGCTCACAGCAGGTGAAAACCTTCAGTGTGGTGTTCATGTCCAGTGTTAGCTCTGTTAGCCATGTCTCTGTGAATAGCATGATGCTACTCTGCCAACATTTCCTCTGGTGCTAGGTTAGCAGAGCTAACTCGTCTATCTTATTGTAGATAGATCTTATTTTCTCCAAAACGATAGATGGGAGGACGGGTTGATGTCGTCTCCTCTTAGCTCGCACTGCAGTACCAGCAGGTCGTCCTTGCCTCCACCTCAGCTGGCAGGCAACTCTGGACCAGTTAGCATTGACATACTACAGGCTGCTAACAGCTGAGTCTCTTGTTTAAACTGTGTAACCATGGTTACACATAGGATCCCCAGACAAACAAGAACACAAAAGGTAAAAACACCACTGCAAACACAACCAGTTTGGTGTCAATGGCCAACAAATGAGCCATAGACAGTAATGACAGGCTCCAAATACAAAGATAATGTAAAAGAGAAGAAAAAAAAAAGAAAAAAAGAACAACAAAGAGAGCTGCTGCAACAAGCTGCCATCCGAGAGGTGCCTAGCAACAGGGAAGGATGATGCTGGCCTGTATTGTGTAATTCTTCTCAACAAGTCAGAAAAATATAATCATTTGCATTTCTATTTTTGCTCATAATGGCTTGTACTATAACCCTTTAAAAACAACTTTATTCTATACCTTACTGATGCAAGTTCATTCTGCAGTGATAGATAATGCACTCTTGTAGCCAGATGTGGTTTCCTGACAGACACACCAAATGTTCACTGCTCACTAAACCAGCTCCAACATTTATCAACTCCAAGTCCAATGTGATTCGCTCAGATTCAGTCACCATGGTTTCCTGTGTATAGATAAATAAATAAATAAATAAAAAATACATCCGAGAGCATGGCCAAAGCAGATTCTGTGATATGAAGAGCATAGACTCTGCACTTTATTGAGCATGTGGGCAGAGAATTGTTGCTTGACAGAGACACGCCAATGCACCAGTGTGTTGTGCTCAAACCATGGTGTAAATCCCTACTGTGTGGTAAACTGGGTTTAACACGAATAGGAATACATTATAAATAAGGGCCAGACATTCAAAAATGCAAATTTAATGACAAATTTTGACAAATGATGGTGTGAGAAATCATTAGCATTGTTTCATTTACACAGGGAACGACATCTGCGCACAATATAATTTATTCATACAAAGTGGATGATAGTTATCACCTTACAGGGCTTCGGGGGCTCTGTATGTTTTCCTTTGTTTGTTTTTTCCTTCTTATGTCTTTACTGTAAGGATGAGGAGGAAATGTTTTCTCTGGGTTTACCTTGAGCATAAAGCATCGTATCATTTTTCGCGGTTTGCTTCAGAGGGTGAAACTCATTCCAAGTTGTTTGTGTGTTTTTTGTTCTAAGTGAAGTAACATCACATTAACTCTTCCCCTGTGATTTATCCCACACTATAACCACTTCCAAACTCCTTCATAAGTTTAATATCAGCCTGAAGCTCTGCAGAGTGAGAGTGTGGTGAGAACTGAATCCTCCTTAGGGGATCAGGGGGCTTCAGTTTATAGCTACAGCTTCTTTTCCACAGGCTCCTGCTGATATTTTCCATCTTGGCTCTCTGTCAGCGCTCCTGCCAGAAAACAATCTCTCTCACATTGGAAGCGTCTGTAAACCAGAGAGCTCAGCGGCCTCTGAGACCATCAGGAGGGGAGGGGAAAACAGGTCTGACTCCTGAAGATTCAGTGGCAGGTTTTTGGTTGAGTTATTGAGTACAGGTCTTACATTGTGGTTACACCTGATCTGAAGACTATCCGATCCACTCTCATCATTCTATCATGTGCATTATTATAGGCTCATGAGACTGCAGACAGATAAGACATGCAGGAGGAAACAGACGGAGACACTGAGGCTCCCTGATAATCAGAGAGATGAATAGGCACGGCCTTCTCTGTGGGTGGCACATTTTGTAAATGTCTGCTTTGACCAGAGAGAAAATACCACAGAAGAAGTACCAGCCATGTGTTTAACTCGACTGTCTGAAGGCCGTGGCATCAGTCAGAGTGAGGAGAAGCTTTTGCCCTCATCCAAAGCCGAGCACAGGAGCTGATGTGGAGCCGTTTGTTGTTCTAACCATCATTCAGGGCGGCTGGACGTCATGACTTAGGTTCAGGACGAATCTCTGCACTCCATCAGAAGTGAATTAACAGAAGAATTATTTGACAAATGATGACGCAGAGCTCATTAAAGGGTTTCTTCAAAATAAGACTCCAACAGTATGAGTCTAAGTAGAGCTGAATTTCATTGACATTTCCCATTTTCCATCTGCAGTAGATTTGTTAGATTTCTCTGCTCATATATCCATCATACATCGCAGCATGAGTTCTCTGAAGTCCATCTATTTTCCAGAGACTTCTTTACACCAGAAACACTCAGTTATCCGTGAGGACTGTGATTTAGGTTACAGTCCTTTGGTCCAGCTGGGAAGCTGGAGGATAATTTAAAACAATTGGATGTGTTAACTTTTGGCTCTAGATGATAACTGTAAAAGTCAGCTGGTGAGCCGTAACTCAGAGACGTTCCTGGATGAGCTTAGCAGTGGAGGTATGTACAGTATTTTATTGATGAGACAGCATTGCTATTAATCCTGGTTGATGTTTTTGTTTTAGTTTTTGCCATTGGAAGTGAACCATCATGTGCCAGCTCTGCTCACGGTTGCCTCTAAAGGAGCTTTAAGAAGCTTTGGCTTTTAAAAGTTGGGATTCTGCCTGATTATTGATGTGTTTAAAGTGCTATTACATGTCCATGCCAGAATCAAGATGTTTAACCTCATGTCCACCTAAATGTCCGTCCTGTTTGACAGGGTTCTTGTTAAGGGTGATGTTGTGTGTTTTTTAAAAGGTGTGTTTCTTTGGCTTTAACACTTTGGCTCTGTCTGGTCACACTGATATTAAACAGTCACAGAGGTAAAAATAACAGCTCAAGGTAGTTGGGATCTTCTTTTGGACTGGAGTCACAGCAGATAATTTTCGGCCTGGATTTGCCAACTCCAGTGATCAGGGGCCTGGTCTGATTTAAGGTGTGATATGACTGGTAATTTGTCAAGTGGGTTGTGTCATAAATATTTTATGGTTTCCAAATCAGAGGGGGTTTTTATATTTATGATTCCAGTTCCTTCTTCCTCCAGCAGAAAAACCACAACAACCAGTGAAAGGAGCAGAATAAGGAGCATCACCAACCAGATGATGTGTCCTTTGTACATTAACAGCTTAAAAACATGACAGCATGGACAGCTTGTGTTATAAAGTGATGCAGGTATTGTCTGTCAAATCGCCTCCATTAAATCTTTACCACAAACATTTAAGAGGAGTTATTGTGTCCCTCTGGTGCAACCGTAGTAGTTTTACATGAGTTACAGCTGAAAATCCCTGTTTTCCTCTCACTGGTGTAAGGACTGAATAATTCATGCAGTTTTGAGCATTGCCTGGACTTTAAATTACTCTTCTTGTTTTATAAAGTACTAAATGGTTCATGGTTTGTAGGAATCTTCTTAAACACTGTGTCATGAACTGTGTCCCAGATAAGGACACAAATGCACAACTAAGACCAAGATCCAAAGACAAAGGGTTTTAATAAAAACGTTCAAGGTTCGGTACACAGAGGAGGTAGTCAGCCAGGCAGGGTTCGGTACACAAAACGAGACAGTCAGACAAGCAGGGGTCATACACGGAGAATCAGTCCAAAAGCAGGCAGAGGTATCCAAAAGATGTGAGGCAAAAAAAGGCTTGTGATCGGCAAGACAAGACTATGAAACAAAGCTGGAACAAGGACTGTGAGGTAAAACGAACTGGCGACGAGACAGTGAGACCAGTGCTTAATTTGTGCCGGAGCTAGCCGGAGCGCGCTCTGGGACCTCTTGGATCGGATCCAGGACCTATTTGATCCACTCCGGCACCTCTTTGATCTGCTCCGTCACCTTTCCTGTCAATAAATAAACTGTTTTTAGCTGTGTTTTCTCTGCGCTTTAATCCTCTCTGAAGTGACGCCTGTTGTCTTATTTCTTATGCATTTTACTCAGAAATTAGGTAAAACAGGGGAAAAGTGATTCATGCCGTCACGTGTCACAACGCAATGCGCATTGCGACAGTTCACGAGAAACTGTAGTCACCAGTTTACAAGAGAAGACAATCGGTTAACAAGCATAAAGTTATTTGTGGGCAAAGCACACAACAACGTGGCAAATAGACAGGAAATTTAATCAGACTGTGTCTGCTGCCTGTCAAGTTTGGTTGGATACATTATTACTGTGCAGAGTGCACAACACATCATTCTAGTGATGTTTGGTCATTTATCCTTCCAAATACAGACCTTTTTTCTAATTCTTTCTTGATTTTTGATTCTCAGGCTTTTGTTAAATTTATTGTATTTATTTTTTTCTGGCGTGGTGCTTACATGACAGTGACACAAAAAATCCCATTAGCAATAAAATGTTTATTTGCAATATGTCAGTTATTTAAATTGCTCATTCCAAATTGATTCCAAGTGTTCTGATGGGCCACATGGTGTGCCAAATGTTGCTGCAAATGTTATACTAGGTAAGTGCAGAAATTAAGGTGAAAAAGAAGATAAAATGCGTTAAAACCCGAGAAAAAAGGTTTCTTTCGGCGCACAATTTCGAAGGGGGACCCGGCACCTGATTGGGGACAAATTAAGCACTGAGTGAGACACATGAGGTTAAAAACGAGAGGTATGAGGGGTGATGAGACACAGCTGGGGAAGACAATCAGGAATCAGGTGTGACAGAGGGGGCAGGACAGACAGGAACAAAACTAGAAAACAGAGACAAGAGTTAAACATTTCACAATAAAACAGGAAACCGAAATGTGAAAAAAGATGAGAACTTTACAGACATGACACTCTGGACAGGTCTGTTTTCTGAGCACAAACGAGGAGAATCCAGCTTTTATGCCACAAATATATTACAGACTCCAAGAAAATGTCAGGTCAGCTATTCTCTCACCTTTTTAAGTCAAAGTTAAAAACTCACCTTTTTACAGCTGGAGAATAGAGCCATATTACAAAAAGAGGGGGAAAAAGGGAATTTAATTTAAGAGAGTAATAAATTTATGAGAATTAAGTCAAACTTACAAGAAAAAAGGTAATAAATTTACAACAATATAAAGTCATATACTTACATGAAAAAATGTATGTTTACGAGAATAAAGTCAGATATTTCCGAGGTTAAATACATGAATCAATTTCAATTATGTTTAAAAAACAACTTTATTTTGAAAGGTTGTTTTATAGGAGCGGCCAACTGGCTACTCAGAGAGGATGAAATGTGAGTATCCCTTTGATTAAGTTGTGTTGAGTTACAGGTTTGACACATTGCCTGGGTTCTTCATTTTTGTACAGATGACTGCTGCTCCTCTGATGGCCAAGCTCTACTAAAATAAGTTTATTCTTTCTTTAATTTATGAGATTATTCTCATAAATCTACGACTTTATTTTCATAAATTTCTTATTTTCCACTCAGCCTAATCCTCCATCATAACTGCTGTTCTATCTCACGGACCGTCCAAAGTAAGTGTTGTAGTATTATAGTTGTAATGTTGACTCATTCCAGTAGGTGGAGTTAATTCACATAAACCTGTGAGACACCAACAATACACAGAAAAAGAAGACAAACAGCATGAGTGTTGTGTGAAACAGTGTGTGAGGTGGACTGGCCTGTTATATACTGAGAAATTTTGCCCAGATAAGCAAGACATCCGGGATTTTTTCGCATACCACAGATTTTGCTCTTTTTCACATACTACATACTAAATTTCCACCAAATCAGTAGGGACAGCGAGGTGGAAAAGGAGCTGCGAGGAAGAGCCGTCTTTAACCATCAGGGGAGCAGGTGATTTTCTTTGTCAGCGAAGGAAGGCTGAGGTAAAATCCAGGGCAGAGGAGAGGCATGTAGTTAACCTGATGTTGTTGCTGTTTCATTTTCTCCTTGATTGATTTTCAATTAGTCAAATTTGAATGTCTCATTTTAATTAACTTTCTTTCTTTTTTTTCCCTTTTTTATAACTTTCCTTTGTCACGATGGTTTTAAGTCTTAAGTGAAGCACTTTGATTTGCCACGTTGCAGATCTGTGCTGTGGAAAAAAAAAAAAAAACTTGTCTTGCTGAGTGAAATATGTCAGCTCCCATCAGTTTGGTATTTTGGCTTCAGAAAGAGAGAGGATACTGTGGTCCATACTTACACACAGCTGATGTTCTGAGAAATAAAAAAAAAGTCACAGGATACTTTCAGATCAGACAAGATAAATTATATCAAATTATATCACTGAATATGCACTGAAAATTTTCCTTAACATGATCTGATGTCTACATCTGGACTACATGAGTTCATTCTGCATTCAGACTTTGAGATGTTTGCTGCTCACTAATTGGCTTGTTTACTTCAATTAAAGCAATTTTCTGAGCTCAACAGTTATTTGGTTTGACCTCTCAGCCTCAGGGCCTCTGGACTGTCTCCCTCTCTCGTACTCAATGGAAACAGGACTGGGAATGATGAAGTTCTAGGTCAACATTACGTTATGAATTCAGATACACTGAGGCTGGATGTTTAACGCCTCTTAACGTGTGAATGAAACAGAAGTTGTCACGACTCTCTGCCTCAAACCCAAAACACACTGGTTTATTTCAGGAAGACTGAAAATGCAGCAAACTGTGGTGCCTTTTTAAGCCAACATCCTGGAGTCGCTGCAGATGTTTCCATGAATAAACTGGGTTGAAGCATTCTGCTGCTCGTCAGGGATTATTTGAATCAGTAATTTTGACATTTTCATGACAAACAGCAGACCGCCCATGAACATGATGTAATATTACCGGAACTGCAGCCACTTTGCAAATAATGAGCCTTTCTCAAAACAAGAATTATTGAAGCTTTTTTTTTTCTTTTTTTGAAGAGCACAACATGAAGAGGAAATCAAACCTGCAGGGACAGAGAAGACAACTCTTTTTTACATTTCAGTGACAGCATCCGTGAGGCTGCAGTGCCACTCTTTGGACACAGACTTTGATTAGATAGATACGTTTCAGTACAACTGAATGATGAACCCTTCAACCTGAATTTATCTTTGTGGTAAATGAAGTAGTCTGTTTGCATTAGCACTGTTTTTGTGCCAGTCCTTGTTAGTCCAGCTCAGATGTGTCCAGAACTATTAAAACTTTATGAAATGATTGAGGTCGATGTAAAGCTGCAGAACAGAAATCACCTGCTGTTAATTTGTAGTTCATGATTCTCCACGCTCAGGTTTCACCCTCTGAAACCTGCTACATTCCTCAATTCATACTTTGACTCTGCTCCAAAATATCACATAACTTATTTCAAACACACTGCACATCTGACCTGAAACCCTGCAGATGAGACGAATGCAACAAATGTCAGAGGGGGAGAAATATGTGCAGCTATGCAGAGTGCATACACACAACACCCTCCAAAATAATCACCTAAAATGAAGTCATTTTAAACCCATGATGGATGACTTGTTCCTGTCTGCAGTTTCTTCTCCTAGCTTTTCTTAATGGCAGGGTTTTTCTGGCTCCTCTCAGCGTATTCATCATTGCTGAGTGTTGCTAGTATACGGAGCACTTGTGAGCTGGCTTTAAACAAGCTCTGATTTGGCATAAAGCGTACAAACGCTGTGTGGAAATAAACTGCAAGGAATGATAATCTGCTGTTGGTGAATAGTTCTGGCTTCTCTGATCAGAGTCCTTCTATTCCTTTTTGTGTCCAGCAGTGCCTTAAACGATCCAAGAAAGAAACATCCAGAATGAAATTTAAGAATTCACCACAATTCCTCTATAACAGGGGTGTCAAACTCAAATACGAAGTGGGCCAAAATTTTAAATTGAACAAAGCCGGGGGCCGAGGTTGAACAAATGAACGTTTTAATATGGAACCAAACAAGTTTTGATTTAACAATGAATATTGAACAAGCAAGGCTTATATAACTTTAAAGTGCAGGTGTGCAAAATCGAGTTGTTAATAATACTAATACTAATAATAATGATACTAATACTGCTACTACTACTAATAATAATAGGGGTGCGCTGGAGCTTTCAGCCGAAGGAGTGCGCATGAAGACGGATCACTTTCTTCCTAATACATCCATGACCGCCACCATAGACACAGAGGAGGAGGGGTGTCTGCCTCTGTCCTAATTGACGCGCCAAAACAACAGCAGAGCATTATGGGATTTGTAGTTTAAGCGGTGAATGCGGTGTTACAGCGCTGCCTCCGTATAATACCGGTGGGCCAGCTCTAATATTAATTTAAAATTGCCTCGCGGGCCAAAAGTAATTACACTGCGGGCCAAATTTGGCCCGCGGGCCAGAGTTTGACACCTATGCTCTATAACATCACCAAATTTACAGACATTTTCAGTTTAAAGTTACAGTTTCAAAGATGCTGGTAATTGTAGCTCTTTCCCCTTCTTTTCTGCAGCTCATTGTTCCTTGTTTGATGCTTTTTTTTAGGTCATGTCAACCCCTAACTGCATGAATTATTTTACAGTTATATAAAAACATGTTTTGTTGTGTTTGCATTCTTACACATGCTTAATTGAATGAAGATTGTAAATTTGCATATCACAAATACAATATACACTCACCAGACACTTTATGACACACACCTGTCCAACTGCTCGTTAACACAAATTTCTCATCAGCCAATCACATGGCAGCAACTCAATGCATTTAGGCATGTAGACATGATCAAGACGATCTGCTGCAGTTCAAATCGACCATCAGAATGGGGAAGAAAGGTGATTAAAGTGACTTTGAATGTGGCATGGTTGTTGGTGCCAGACCGGCTAGTCTGAGTATTTCAGAAACTGCTGATCTACTGGGATTTTCACTCACAACCATCTCAAGGGTTTACAGAGAATGGTCCAAAAAAGAGAAAATATCCAATGTGCAGCAGTTCTGTGGGCGAAAATGCCTTGTTGATGCCAGAGGTCAGAGGAGAATGGCCAGACTGGTTCAAGCTGATAGAAAGGCAACAGTAACTCAAATAACCACTCGTTACAACCGAGGTCTGCAGAAGAGCATCTCTGAACACACAACACATCGAACCTTGAGGCAGACGGGCTACAGCAGCAGAAGACCACACCGGATGCCACTCCTGTCAGCTAAGAACAAGAAACTGAGGTTACAATTCACACAGGCTCACCAAAATTGGACAATAGAAGATTCGAAAAACGTTGCCTGGTCTGATGAGTCTCGATTTCTGCTGTGACATACGGATGGTCGGGTCAGAATTTGGCATCAACAACATGAAAGCATGGATCCATCCTGCCTTGGATCAACGGTTCAGGCTGCTGGTGGTGGTGTAATGGTGTGGGGGGTATTTTCTTGGCTCATTTTGGGCCCCTTAGTACCAATTTAGCATCGTTTCAAGGCCACACCCTACCTGAGTATTGTTGCTGACCATGTCCATCCCTTTATGACCACAGTGTACCCATCTTCTGATGGCTACTTCCAGCAGGATAACGCTCCATGTCATAAAGCTGGAATCATCTCAGACTGGTTTCTTGAACATGACAATGAGTTCACTGTACTCAAATGGTCTCCACAGTCACCAGATCTCAATCCAATAGAGCACCTTTCGGAAGTGGTGGAACGGGAGATTCACATCATGGATGTGCAGCCGACAAATCTGCAGCAACTATGTGATGCTATCATGTCAATATGGACCAAACTCTCTGAGGAATGTTTCCAGTACCTTGTTGAATCGATGCCATGAAGGATTAAGGCAGTTCTTAAGGCAAAGGGGGTCCAACCTGGTACTAGCAAAGTCTACCTAATAAAGAGGCCGGTGAGTGTATATAAGTAAGTTACATCACATGTATAGGTATAACAAGTTTACTCTCTGACCAATATCTTCTGACATAGTGAATTTAATGCGATCCTTGGTATGTGTTGGATATGAATCAATAGGCATTAATGGAATACTAATCAAGGTCATCTCATCTGCATCAAGAGCTGATTTTGCAAATTAGGTATGCTGCAAATTTGCAACAGCTTTCATCAGGGGGTTAATGTATAAGCAAACTTTCTGTATTTGTACTCAGCTTTTAATGAAAATCCTTTGGGCAGTTTGTCTTATCAGGCTTTGTATGAACCACATTAAACTGACAAGTCCAGAAAAATGTGCTTACTTCAATACTTCAATAAATGTAAAGGAAAATATTACGCCTGAGTTGCTTGAGAATACAAAATAAAAATCAATAAAGTAAGAAACATACCTGTTAAGATTCTCCAAATATAAAAAATGTCTTAGTAAAAGAAACTTAACAAGTCAATTTTTCTTACCCTATTGGCAGATTATTATGATTTTTTTATTCTTACAAGCAACTCAGGCATCATTTTTGTCTTTAGTCTTGCAGTGAGTGTGTCAAAGTGTTTACTTTGAGGCACTTGCTGGAAGTCATTCCGAATTCAGTTTTATTAACCCTTTAACACCTGGGCCTTCTGTCTGGACTTTTTACTCATTTGGATTATAAAACAGTGGTCAAAAATATCCTTTGAGTTAAAGCTTTGGCCTATTTTTCTGGAACACTTGGAACTTTATCTGGGAGTTATTCACAATTTATTGCATGTAATAAGAGAGTAAAACTGTTTAAAATAAAGAAAAACAGGAAAATGGAACTGGATGGAGGTTTAGTGAAGAAAAAAAAACACTGCAAGTAAACATAGCTAACACATTTTACCAGATAAACTTAAGATTTGAACATTAAAAAATGTATGTACAATAAAATTTATCAGTCTTTGTTTCTTACTGAAAAAAAAGTTCTCTGACAGCATCAACAGAACCCCCAGCATCCCTACAGCCTCTCCCTCTCCAAGCACACAAGCCACTTTAGGATGTCTGCTCCTCATCAGCTGGTAACGCTCACTATTACAAATAAGGCATGGCACATTATTCTACAAAGATTATCACATAATACAAGCCTTGAATCATGCTCACAGTACAAAGAAGACTTAGTGCACTGTTCCAAAATAGCACAAAATATACAAAAGACTGCACAGTGCACGATGCACAAAAAACTGTACTAAAAAGGTCTCTACATTTTTTAATTATTGAATTGTACACATAATGTATGAATAAGACTTAGTACACTGTTCTAAAAAAAAAAGTCACCACACAATACAAGCACCAATCTTCACATATGCCAAGTAAAACTTCATTCATCCTGATATTCAACCCATCTACCCATACCTGTTTTTTGCATGAAGTTGCTCCTTCAGACACTCCTTCAGTCTTAAAGTCATGCGGAAACTTCAGGTTTTATAACCCAAAAAGGATCTCTGAAATTACCGTGATAACCACATATTGAGGGCTGCACGGTGGCACAGCTGATAGTGCTGTTGCCTCACAGCATGAAGGTTGCCGGTTTGAATCCTGATTCAGGCACATTGTGCCTTTCTGTGTGGAGTTTGCATGTTCTCCCCGTGCATGTGTGGGTTCTCTCTGGGTACTGTGGCTTCCTCCCACAGTCCAAAAACATGCTCCCCAGGTCTATTGGTGATTCTGAGTGTGAGTGTGAAAGGTTGTCTGTCTCTGTGTGTCAACCCTGTGATTGACTCGAGACCAGTCCAGGACCCTACCTCTTGCCCTAAGCCAGCAGGGATAGGCTCCAGCCACCCGTGACCCTGAACAGGACAAGCGATATAGAAGATGAATGTATGACTCACATATTGGCTGAAAGATTAACATCTCAGCTCTCACAAATGATGGAATTTTTCTAATTGTGCAAACCGTTTAGGAATAACCGTAATTTAAAGTGTGCTAGCGCAAATGTAGCAGCGCCAACAAACCGGAGATAAATTTTCAACACAAACCAGAGAAAAATCATTAGAAAGTTCTTCTGAACACTTTTGGTTCAATTCCCCCGGTGAGCCTACAGATTCTGCACTTTCATGCAGAATCTGTAAAGACTGAATGTATATCACTCTGGATGAAGTGCCTGCCATGGTCACCTTCCTTGTGTGTGTCCTTGCTTTTTTTACCCTCCATTCTGTCTGTGTCTGTCAGGACACGGCTCTCAATCAGTCTCCAGCTGTAAGTCAACTCCACACCTGAGACACATCCACTAATCAAGGTCCTCTACCCCAGTACCACATCTGTTTTTTTGCCAGAGTGTTCAGTGCTTCGTGTTGTCTGTGCTACAGCTCATCTATTTGTCTTGAACCCTTGGATTTTCTTCAGTGTATTAGTTTCTAGTTCTCTGTCTCTCAGGATCTCCTGAATGTGCTCCATTCCATTAAAGCCTCAAACTCTCCATCTATGATCCTCATCTATGATCCTCACTGAAAGATAGAAAATTCTGAAATTCTGAAATTTTAGGCCCTAGAAAAACCCGATTGCTGTGGCTAATGCATGTCCAACAACCAAAGCATGCATTTAACTCACTGACTGAATGTCACAGATCCTCCAGGTGGGAGCGTTTCACATGTGAACTGATTCTTGTCTGAGGCAGGAACTATCAGCTCTATAAAGCTCAAAAACGTTATGACCTAAACGGCAGCCAGTCACCGGGGAGAGCTCTGAAAGCTTTGGCTTCACTTTGAAGGAGCTGTTGTGATGTTCTAATTTAGAACAGTCTAAATAAAAGACAAAATACATGAAAACCTCCACAGACAACATGTTTCTACACAACACAGCAGCACTGATCCTGATCAATCATCCCTCCCCTGAGGTACATCTGAAGGAAGCCAAGAAACAGTGATATTTATTCTTATAATATTTGGTAAATTTAAAAATAAACTCCTCACAGGGGCTTGGATTACTGTACCTTTCTTCCATGTTTTTTTCCCCCATTTGTTCTTAATCTGGTGTATATTTGTCATGTCAGTAATCTCCAGAGGTACAACAAAGAGACAAGAGGAAGTGATTACTACTAAAACTTTTACAAGAAAACATATTCTTTTTTTACAAAACATTTTTCATCTTCATTCTATATTTTTGGCAGTGACTTGATGACTTAATGACCCAGATAACTGATTTGAACATGCTGGAGTGGTTGCAGTAAGTAAGACGCACGTCAGATAGTAAGAGAGATTTTACTCCTCTAGAATATCTCCCTTCTTGTTTTGCCTAAAAATCAACGACTAATCGAATCTGTCTCCAACCCTTAAACAGATTAATCCATCAATAACTTTACGAGCTTAACTGTGCCGTTAAACAGTGAAGAATCTGTCTTTAATTGGAGATGACCACAACACACGGAACACACTGATTCAATAAATGAATTAAACAGGGGTCCGAAAACAAATGCTCTTCTTCAGCTGAGAAATGAGAGCACTGCAGGTCTTTCTGGTTTCCTTCCATCTCCACATATGTTTCCAGTTTTGATTGTTTTGGTTTTATAAAAAAAGAAGACAAAAGCTGCTGTCAAAAAAGATAAGAGCCATCAAGCTGAGCAAAGAGCCGTGAATCAGACCTCCTCCTCCTCTCCAGCAGATGATGAAGCATTGTTTAAGTCTGTGCAACACATGGTCGATAAATCCTTCTGACCTCTACCTGTATGGAAATACTGGGCTGTGCTCCGCATGCAAACCCTGATCTTTTTGGTGTGGAGCCAGAGGGGTCAGCGGGAGGAGGCTTCAGGATAAAACTGGGTTTATACTTCTTAACTCTGTGCTATAGCCACACAGCAGTGGCTACAGAGGGTCCATGTTGCTCTGCAATCTTCTGCTTCAGCATCAGTTGGTAGAGTAATTTCTGTGCTCGTCCTGCAGCCAGTTCTCAGTTCTGCCACATTCTCTGCTTGTTTGTGGACAGAACACCATGGTGACTGAATCCAAGCGTGCTATGTTGGAGTACAAACTGATACGCACTCGCCAGCCACTCTGTTATGTTCACCTTGATCATATCAGATCAGAGCCTCTTTTGCCCCCAGAACTGCTTTAATTCTTGGTGTCATAGATTCAACAAGGTACTGGAAACATTCCTCAGAGAGTTTCGTCCATATTGACATGACAGCATCACGCAGTTGCTGCAGATTTGTTGGCTGAACATCCATGATGTGAATTTCCCGTTCCACCACATCCCAAAGGTGCTCTATTGGATTGAGATCTGGTGACTGTGGAGACCATTTGAGTCCAGTGAACTCATTGTCATGTTCAAGAAACCAGTCTGAGATGATTCCAGCTTTATGACATGGAGCGTTATCCTGCTGGAAGTAGCCATCAGAAGATGGGTACACTGTGGTCATAAAGGGTTGGACATGGTCAGCAACAATACTCAGGTAGGCTGTGGCGCTGAAACGATGCTCAATTGGTACTAAGGGTCCCAAAGTGTGCCAAGAAAATATCCCCCACACCATTACACCACCAGCAGCAGCCTGAACCGTTGATACAAGGCAGGATGGATCCATGCTTTCATGCTGTTCAGACCAAATTCCGACCCTACCATCTGAATGTCGCAGCAGAAAT
Organism: Labroides dimidiatus; assembly: GCA_030710495.1. Lineage (NCBI taxonomy): Eukaryota > Metazoa > Chordata > Actinopteri > Labriformes > Labridae > Labroides > Labroides dimidiatus. Next base: position 7,898,816 of record CM061147.1, read on the forward strand.
CAAGACTCATCAGACCAGGCAACATTTTTCAAATCTTCTGTTGTCCAATTTTGGTGAGCCTGTGCGAATTGTAGCCTCACTTTCTTATTCTTAGCTGACAGGAGTGGCACCTGGTGTGGTCTTCTGCTGCTGTAGCCCATCTGCCTCAAGGTTCGACATGTTGTGCGTTCAGAGATGCTCTTCTGCATACCTCGGTTGTAACGAGTGGTTATTTGAGCTACTGTTGTCTTTCTATCAGCTTGAAACAGTCTGGCCATTCTCCTCTGACCTCTGGCATCAACAAGGCATTTTCACCCACAGGACCATTCTCTGTAAACCCTAGAGAGGGTTGTGTGTGAAAAGTCCCAGTAGATCGGCAGTTTGTAAAAAATACTCAGACCAACAACCATGTCACATTCAAAGTCCCTTAAATCATCTTTCTTCTCTTTTCTGATGCTCACTTATGATTTCATCAGGCCGTCTTCCTCGTGTCTACGTGTCTAAATGCTGCAGAGTTGCTGTCATGGGATTGGCTGATTATATACTTGAGTTAACAAGTAGCTGAACAGGTAAACATGTCTAACATGTCTAAGTGCCCCTGTGCTTGGTGTTTGGTGTAATATGTAGACTTGGAAAAGTTGTAAATATATAATCTATCTGTACAGTCTATAATCTTCACCATTGCAGTCTGTTTATCACATAAGCAGAGGCAGAACCACACTAAAACATCAATCATTATGGAGTTCACTGCAGGGGAAGTATGAGCTGAATTTGCCAGACCCAAACATGTTCATTCTTTCTGTATTGAGAAAAATAACGTCCATTTGGAGCCAGAAGTCTGTCATATTGAAATGGTACTTGTGCTCTGTTAGCAGGGATGCTCATAGCAATATAAACCTGACATAACAGTCTTCATATTGATATTTTCCAGACCAACCATCCCTGCAGACACATAATTTAAGGCCTAACTTTGGTTAGTGGGAGCTCTGAATGAAAGAGCATGTTCAAAAAGACTCCTCTCTGTCCTAATAGAAACATTAGCTCTTATTAAGACTCTTTGAGTATGGTGTAAATCATCTCTCAAAGCAGCATATTTTGTTACAGCTGTCACGCATGAGATGACCACTTAAAGACAAAATCTGAGGAGCTTTTTAAGATGTCAGTCACTGACTATGAAACCTCTGTCAGCTGAAATGGAATGACTTTCAGATGGAAACACTAACATGATGTGGCTTTTTTTGTGAAGTCGCAGGAGAAAAGACTGTTTGGGTTCTCTGTAAAGCTCGTGTGGGCTCAGTGTACACACGACAAGTGGTTTCAGTCTTACTCAAGGCTGTCATTACCATCTGAGTGGATCATTATAAGTCTGAATGCACTTTGTTATGACAGATTGTAAATGTGTCAGCGTTAAATACTCCCTGCTCCAGACATGAAAATTAGAGAGAGATGCTTCATTTCAAATTCAAAGACTGTAACATTACAGAAAAAAAAAGAAAAGAAAGTTTTATAGATGTGAAAAAAAAACAATCAGGTTTGTTTCAGGGCTATGAATAAATGTTTTACTTTAGAATAAGTTCAATACTGGATCACAGTCAGTTACATTTTTAATTGCATGTTTGAAATAACATTCTACATTTTAAAAAATGTCTAGAGAGTTTTACCTCTGTCCTGATTCAGGAATCAGATGAATGCAATGAAATGTACTTCATGATCTTGATTTATTATAAGGAGGAGACAGTTACAGTGTTTATTCTGTCAAGTACAGGTTTATTCTGTTTTTCAAAGGTCCACACTGTGAAACAGGTTTTTTCTGTTCCAAAAGGCCCTGTTTGCCTGAAATTATTGTTCCCAGGGTGATGTGGCATGACTGCTTACACAACACGCCAACACAGAAACATCTCTTAGACCTGAGCTTTTCTCAGTGTCGACTGGACCCAATCTGTGTAGCACAGAGCAGCATTGTGTTCAAATGTTTCCAGAAGTGTGCAAACATAAAGCAGCCATGATAATTCAAGGCAAAACTGAGACGCAGGTGGACAGGAAAGTCCAGGACACAGAGATTAGTCCAGGACACAGAGTTTGTCTCTCAGAGTTCAGGTGGTTACACACAGTAAGTCAATCCACAGGGAAACAAATCCACTAAGGTCTAATCCAAAAATCCACAATAAGATCCAATCTAAAGGTCAAAAAACAGGCAAACAACCTCGAGAATTAACAGACTGGCACAACACAACTAGGGTGACAATGAAAATCTGGAAGAGAGTTGGTGGAAGCACAGGGTACATATATGGGCCAGCTGGCTATGATAAAGGAGGCACAGGTGTGTAAAGAAAATAACTGGGACACAGAACAATAAGGGGAAGTACCACTGGTTATAAGGCAAAAAAACAAAAAACAAAACAGGAGGTATTCCACAAAATACTGCGAGTGAACCCACACTTTGCAGCAAGTCCCGTCTGTTAAAAATAGTAATAGAAATAAATGCTGGTTAGCTCTCTAAATAGGGTGACATAAGGATGTGTTCAAGGCTGAATCAGTAAAATGACTGAGGCAAAAGAAAACACAAAGCAGCAAGGTTCAGACTACAGAAGGGTTCAGCTTTTGTGGTGGCAGCTGTAAAGCTTTGGAACAGCCTTTCTCTCCACACAGGATTGACTTGGCCAGTGGACATTATCAGGTCTCTGATGAAATCACTCATATTTGATTTTTTTTTTTTTTAATCAGAAATTCTTCAGTTTATGTTTTCATGACTGACTTTGTTTCTTTTGAATGTGAATTGTGAATCAATGTGTATTTTAGTAATTTAACTACAATTGTATGTAAATTTGCTTTGGGTTTTGATTTAATCAACAGTAACTTTCTTTACAAAAAAAAAAACAAAAAAAAAAACAAAAAAAAAAAAAAGAAACCTGACATTGAGGACTGTCCGTTTGAAGTGGATTGCATCAAGGTTTGAAATGTGAGACCAAGCAAAAATTATAAGTGTGTACCATAGTTTAGTAGCCGGCCATAGACTATATAAAATATGGATGTAGTGTCTGCAACGTCACTCATCTGTTCCTGATACAGTGAAATAAAGCCTACTGTTGGATGGGGACATATTTTGGATGTGATGAGGGCTTTGAGCTTCCTTTCTAACAGCTATAAAGTGCCCATCAGACACAAACTGTTTTGAACCAGGCTGTTAATATGTGTTCTTAATGCTGTAAAAGTCTGTTTTTTTGGCTTGATGTGTACGTGCCAGTCTCTAGCAGATTCTCGATGAACAGCAACTTTTAGCACTTCCGCATAGACTTAATTTTTCTCTACCGGATGTTGCCCGTTGTAGCCAGCACTCTAAAACATATCCGCAGGCAAACGTTTAACATTAGCGAATCCTTGTTATGTCCTGCCAGTGCTCATTTACCAAGCAGAGCTAATGTAACTTCACTCTTCATTTCATTGATAGAAGTTTGATCAGTTCACTGCAGAATAACTGCTGCATGTGAGTTGGAATGAACATTATCACAAACAGTTTAGCTCGTGTTTTAGCCTTTAGCCTGTGCTCTATCACTCTGCTGTTCAGCTTTCTTTTACTCTTCTGTCCCTTTTCTGTCCGACAGTTCAGTTCAAGTTTCCAGCATCACTACTAAATTAATCCCAGAAATCATTTTCAGCAGAGAAAAACACAGATCTTTCTTCTCACTACTAAACTTCGTCAACCATGCCATAAGTCAGTCTGGTCCTGTCGAACCTGATTGGGAAGCTAAGAAATAGCATTTAGAAATAACCTATAATAACCTATATATAACCTATATAATCTCATTGTGGGTCCAGATCAGGCAGATATCTAGAAGTGAGACTTTTCAAGATCAAAGTCCTTTAATGTTATATTTCTGATAACATTGCATCATATATTTATCACATAAATAAGGATCAGCACTCTTTTCTGTGTAAAATGTATATGAAATATAGAATCTACTACTGAGCACTAGCTGCAAATTTGAAGATAAGATATTTGAAAATAAGTGTGAGTGTATTTCCAGCGGTGGGGATTTTGACGCCCCCTGTGGTCGTTGCTGACTTTGTTGGTTTTATTTTTAGCCTGTATGTTTAATTGAGTGTTTGTAAAGATAAACATCATCCTGCTTTTCTATACAGTCACTACACCCTCACTGAGACTCTTTGCCATGAGGAGGTTGTATTAGCAGCTTTGGAGCTGAAGAACAATATAAGAATCCACTTGTTGTTAATGGTCCTGTTTGGTTTTTAGACTATAAAGAGACAAAAGTTTATTTCCAGTCTGTCTCATAACCAGCTAAAACCTCCTCACAGGAGTTGTTGACAAGTTTCATCTTTCTGTTTTTCCCCCCAGTGTCTTCAGAAGGAATTGCAGCAAAGGAGGAAATCTGTGTTCTTTAAGTTTAGGTTTGTGTCATCTGTTCAATCTCAGAGCCTCAGCCAAAGTGCAATGTAATAATGGATAACATGTGCTCTGTTTCTTTATGTTTTATTGCTGAAGTTTATGATAAGAGGAGCGTTCAGTGTAAACACAATGATAAATGAGCGGAGTGTCCGATACGTCTCACATCTGTGTGTGTAGTAAGACAAAAACTTGGCTCAGGAGAAGCTCATCTGTTGAGCTCCCAGACAGACAGATGCACAGTGTGAGAAGGTAAATCAGGTCTGAGTCTCTGCTTCATGTTTTTAATAAGTCATGGAACTGTCACGTTCAAGATTTCACAACGGAGCTGCATGAATACAAACAAAAAAATCATGACCTGAAAATCCTCTCAAAGACTCTTTACAGTGAGACACGTGGATGCTGGGTATGAAGTATTCTAACTTATGTGTTTTGAAGCTTTCTCTGTGCCTTCAGTCAGGCTTTGAATCAAAGACTAACCACTGTTTACACTCCTGCTCCCACAGAGGAGCCATACAGGAAAATATAAGAGAGCAGAAACACAGAAACGACATTTTAAAACCCTCACAGCTGTTTTTTTTTCTTTTCTTTTTGCAAAGATTTGCTGTAAAATTGAATTTTCCGTAACACAGGAAATTGCTCCATTCGAGCTGGATTAAATATATACACAGCTTTTCTTCTGATGTACTACACAAACAGCTAATGAGTGCGGGGGCTGCTGATTATAAGCCTTTGCAGTCTCTCCACATGTGCAATCATCTCAGCTCTGATCTGTTTGTCAGACACAGAGCTGCCGCCTACTTCTCACAGTTTTTTATTACTCTAACAAATATAATGTGACTGGCTGCACAAAGAGCCCTCTGCTGTGGGCTGGATGTAAAACTAGCTTGTAGCGTGCACAGGCTGTTTATTATTTAGTAATTCTAGACATATATGAGTCTCAGTTTTATTATTAAAGTTAACAGATGGACAAAGATTTGCCTTTTATCTTAAAAGAGATTCATTTGGTTGTAAACATAAAGAGGGAGGAAAATCCATTTAAACTGCATCCTAACGTCAGCAAAGCTTACTGATCTTGGGTTTGGTGGCCCTGAAGTGCAAACCACAACAGCAAATAACTAAACACAATCGCAAATAAATAAACAAAACAGCAAATTAACAAAAAACAAAACAGCAAATTTAAAACACAACAGCAAACTAAAAAACACAACAACATATCAATAAAACACAATCGCAAATAATTAAACACAGCGACATTAAGCTACTGGAGGATGTTGGTACGGGTGGGTGACGAGAGTCATCGCTGATTGGATGAAAGGGAGGACTTGATTAGACGAAGGCACCGTTCTTCATTTGACTAAGAAGTTATTCTGCCTTCAGAGCGATTTTTAAACATGAGCATTACTAGTGACCCAAACGTAGCTGCTGCTGTCAGAGAATATTTTGATTGAGGACATAAATAGGAGGTGATAATGGGGATGCATCTGCAGCTCCCTGAGATCTAATCATTAACTAATAAGCAGTGTTCATGAGACATCATAAACTAGGTTATAATAATAAGTTTCAGAGTTCATGATCTGATACACACTAGGTAAAGGATAAATGAATAATAAATGATCCGTTTTACCGGTAAAGTGATCTGTGTGCTTTTAAACCGAATAAACAGAGGTCAGGTTTTCTTCATGTGAAAGTGTTAAACAGGTTAAAACACAGACACAGCTCTGTTACCGTTTTTATTTTATTAGAGTTATTTCAGCATCACAACGTAGCGACTTTTCAGACCCCTCTAGAGACTTTTTTGGAGTTTGGCGCCTGTATAAGGAGCAGATTTTATTTCTGTTTCACATATTGTTCTGTTGGCCCACACTTTAATCTAGAATTCATCAGCCCACTGCCTGATTTTACATTATGCTCTTCAATCTTTCATTTGATTGGCTTTGATAAAGATTTAACAGTTGATTCCATACTGTGAAATAAAACAGAGCGTACTGTATCTGCCGTGTACAGCTCCCAAGTTGGGGTTGGTGCCTGTTGTTTAATTTTATCTCCTTTCCTTCTTTCTATTTATTTAATGTGTTCCTTTTTTCTCTTATGATGCATTTAATGTTTGCTGAGTAGATTTTGTGTTAATTTAGTTTTAATGTCACATCCAAAATGTTATTTTGTATTATTTGGGCTAGCTATGTGTACATGCTTTGTGCTGACTGGTGTACACTGTTTAAAGCTCGCTGTAATTTGCATTTATCCGATGAGGAGCGGAGGCTGCATGATTTTTGAAAACTCCAAGGCTCTGTCTCTATGTCCAAAAGAATAAACAAAGATAGAGCTAGGTCCAGTGTGCGTCGTCTTTCATGAATAAAAACACAACACAGAATAACACCAGTTACATGTTCTGCCTTGAAAACTGCCCACTACATTCTACTTATAGAAATAAATGTCTCCTGTTTGTTGTTGTAACTCTTTGTCGTGATATGAAGCACAGCAGCAGGATGCCATCATTTCTGTCTTTTAAGGCAGCAGGCATCATAAAATCTGATGTTTCACACTCAGTGAAGGTTTGTTTTCTAAATAAAACATCATAAAAAATGTTTCTGTTTGGTGAGCGAACATCAGTTTGATTCTAAAGACCACAAACCGAGCAGATGTATCCACAGCTATGACACATTGCCACTGAAAGATAAAGCAAAGTCTCTTTGAAGGTCGTTTTTAACGCTGACGTGATTGCTGCTGTCTTTGTTGTGGGCTGAACATTCTCCATAAAAGAGCTTGATTCAGTGAAAATCTTGAAAAGCCTTTAACGCACTGACAGCTCAGACTTACGAGCAAATGATGCAAAGAATTACATGTCTGCTTCTGCTGGTGGTTGAGAGCTCCAGCTTATTTTTCATGCTGAGGTTGAAAAGGATTTGTCTTCGGCAGATCCACTCTGACATCCTCTCTCTGTGGTTAACAGCACATCAGACATGTGGTTCTCAAAAGTTTCCCAAAAATTAAACTCCTCAAATCAACTGCTCTTCAGAGCAGCTCCACTCGTATCGCTCGTACAGCTTAACGTCGGTGTGTAAGCTGAAACTTCTGGCAGCAGCTCATTTATTCTGCTGCTCTTTACATCACTGGCTCTCCGTGCTGTGTGGTCAGTGTGTAACAGGAGCTTGGTGTTTACGACAGCTGTTATAAAAGCTAACATCTCGCTTTAAAGGTGGCTGAAAACTGTAGTCTCAAATAAAGACTCCGTTTCCCATGAGCACCATCACCCACTGTTGTAAAGATGTGATTCTTGCCAAGGTGTGCATTTGTTTTGGAAGCAAATGAATGGAGAGCAGATCTTTATAACACTACTTTTCTTTTTTCAAGTCAAATTTTGTTTTATTGTTTGAAACGTGACACCAAGCAAACTTTGTAGCAAAGGTTAGTGTACAGAAAGTGAGCAGACTGTTTATTGTTACACACATCCTGGGCCAAAACACACTGGATATGTCTCCAGTTTGACTCTGCTCCATTACGGTACCAGATCAGATGGTCTCTCTTCAAGTCAACATGTCATCTCACACTGGATCCACTCCAGTGTGATCCAGCTGCATCCCTGCTCCGGCAGGTCGCAGCAGACATGCGATGGACCTGTTTTTGCTAGATTCTGGAGCTGTTACTCAACAATTCACTGAAGGGCTGATCCAGCGGGACAGGAAGTCATACACAGAAACAGAAAAACAGCCAGTAACTTTCAAAATAAAACAAATCTTGTCAAAACTAAATCTTATTTAGCTTGACTACAACAACAAACCGACATTATGAGCACAGCCTGGCCAGGAATCAACAGGTTTGAAGTTTCACAGCCCAAACAGAAGTGCAGAACCTTGGATCAAAGATACTGACAAAGCAACTGACCTTTAAAAATAACCAGCAACAACAAACATTTTACATTTTTTCCTCGTCTTAGAGGTTTCCACCATATTGTTTCTTTAGCACACATTTCAAAATTGTCAGCTTTTGGTCCAAAGTTTGCATGAAAACTTACGTTCACAGTGTGGAATACATTATTTTTGAGTCTGCAAAGATTATCACATCATCTAGATAAATCACACCAGCGTGCCGTTTTTGAAGATTGTTTTAAGTGAACTACAGCAGTGATGAATAAGTTGCCTCTTGTATGCACAGGTTGTAATTTTCTGATAATTTTTCATTTGTTGGCTCAAATATTGGAGATCAATAATTATGGAGTTCATTCATCTTTTACTGACTGCAGCATGAGTCAATAAAACCACCATTAGCATATCACTCATCAATACATGGAGGCAGCAGCATCCTGAACTCTGAGTCTTTCTTTATTTCTTTATTTCTTCATCATTGTTTCCGCTTTGTTTTTTTGCTGATCTTATCGTCACACTCCTGCAGTACTCTGGGTGAGAAATGCACCCAAGACTTGAGGAAGAAAACTGTGCAAAGAGCCAGGGAGGATTATACATCAGGTTGTTAATTTATCTCACATACTCGCCTGTTCATGACATAAACAGACACAACTTACTGCTTTATGATGTCTAAGACAGATTCTAATTAGACGACTTGAGACATATTGGCTGTGCATCCAAGCAGATCCAATCAGAAAGACTTGAACCCATATTGTGGATGATTTTGTGTAATTTAGCCACTTTAGGTCCATGCAGCACTCCTCCAGATGTGCTTTGATTCCCACAGTGAGTATTAAAACACTCTCTGCAGCAGGGTTCGGTGGCTGCTGTCAAAAATGTGTCGAATAAAATGAGGGTCTGGGTTGCGTTATTATTCATTTGATGAGATTTTATGTTTCCCTCGAAGAAAACATGATTATCTGCACGAACAGTTTTCAGGGACTGAAGCCCAGAGACGTGTTTTTCATTTAGGTTGATAAGAGTTCTTAAATGTACTCATCAACATCAACATCTTGTAGTCAAACACATTCTATCTCAGGAAGCGGACTCATCTTTTTACTTTACGTTTTGTTTATGATCTGCACCTCTAAAGCTGCTCACTGTTTGGATAAAACATGAGAATTTTGGCACATTTTTAACGTCTCACTCAGTTGTTGTTATTATTATTATTATTATTATTATTATTATTATTATTATTATTATTATTATTATTATTATTATTATTATTTAAAAATAATCATTCTTCAAATGAACGTCTGCCATAAACAGTCAAACTGTGGTGTTTACACAAACCTACAATTATCTTTAAACAATGACGGAGGAGCTTTGAAGCTAACTGTGAAGCTGTGTGTGTGTGTAAAAAAAAAAATGACACCAGTGATTGTTTAGTTTCTGTTTTTGACAGCAACAAAACCTTGATTACCTTATTGTGCTTTTATTGAATAAGTTTTGTCTTTTTGCTTGGTGTTATGATTTGGGAAATTTACTGTAAAAAAATACAAGAGTACAAATCAGGGGTCTCAAACTCAACTTACCAAGGGGCCACTGGAGGTTGTGTCTTGGTGAGGCTGGGCCACATTAAGTGTTCCACAAAAAAAGTGCTTCAAGTATTCAAAAAAAAAAAAAAAAAAAAAGTACAGCTGAGACCCTCAGTATGGCTTTAAGATGCTAATCTTTAAGTTTGGACCTGAACTTTGACTTATTGAAGTTCATTGTGGAGAAGAGCTTTTCATAAATAGGTGCTGCAAAAAAAGGCACATTATCCAAACACCAACAAACACCATACAGCACCAGGTGACAGGATATAGTTTCCCTCCACTCGGTGACACAAACATGTTACAAGTGACCAATTGCTAATTCCTGTTGTTGTCATGAGCCTGAGCTATGGTAGCCCACAAGTGTTAAAAAATATAAAACGCCCAGATGCATGTGAGAAAAAAACGCACAGGCCACACTAACACAAAGCTTTGATTTCAGGCAGGGGGCCACAAAATATTGTTCTGGGGGCCGCAATTGGCCCGCGGGCCACGAGTTTGAGACCCCTGGTTTAAATCATAGGTTGTTCTGACAAACTAATTACAATATGTTTAACATTGGCTATTTCTTAGCATGCTAATATCAGCTATCTATTTAAAAGTGAACTGAAGTCCCACAAAGTGACATGACAGTAGCTTCTTCACACATTTCCCTCACAGTGTGAAGACGTCCCTGCAGGATGAGGATGGGGAGGAGAGATGAGTTTAGCATCAAAAGCCAAAGTAATGATAACAAAGTGTTGACAGAGTGTTACACTATGATGACAGCTTTTTTTGCATTAATAATTGTAATGTGACAGACAGACATGAAGACAGTGAAATGAAAGTTACTCTTGTACTTCACTTTTGCACTGTGCTGCAAAAACATCAGTTCAGATGAAAGTTCAAATGTTATTAGAAAAAAATATCCTTTTAGACTTAATATGAGCCACATTCAGCAGAAGATTAAAGATATTTTCAAAAAATCATACCTTAATCGCTTATAAAGACAAAAAAAAATCCACCAATGGGGTTAGAAACATGGACATGTTTGGTTTCTCATATTAACATTCTTATTTCATCTTGACAAGCAAAGACGTTTTACCCTATTGGCAGATTTATAAGAAGTTCATGCGTCATTTCTGTCCTTAAAACCTTGGGATAGGATGTTGTTTTTCTGGTCTTGTCAGGTTAATGCAGCTCATGTGAAGACAATTTTACTAAAATAAGACAAACACCGTGGTCCCATGTATGAAGACCTGAATCACAAGACATGAAACAAAACAAAAGGAAACAAAAGACAGGAAATACACGGTCAGCTAAAGATGCAATATTTGATAAACAGAAGCAAGTTGTAGAGAATAAAATAAACTGCAAAGATGGTGGAGGGAAAAAAACACTTGAATAGTTCAGTCAGGATGAGAAAGAGAGAGCAGGTGGACTGCCTGATCTATACACACCTGGGAGAATGGCCAGGTACTCCCAAGTATGCAACCCCGACCACCAGCAGCAACCTGCAAGGAGACAAAACACAGAACAAGCAAAGGGGCAGCTGGAGAACCATAAACCATGATTTAAACGTCACCGCCCCCTCCCACTCGCTTACAGTGATTTTTTCCTGATTATGTGCTGTCAGCTGAAGAAGTTTTCCTGGGGCCACTGGGGCAGGGAACTTCTGAGGTGAAAATTTCAGCTGTTGATTTCACACAGGCAGCTCACTGAAGAGATTTCAGGAGCTGTGTGCATTTTTTCTTATGCAGGAACAGAACATTCAGACCAGACTGTGTTTCTGCGTGACCTCAGACGATCAGGTCAGATGTTTCTCACTGGGGTCTCTGTCTATTCTTCAGCGCACAGCTCCAGGTCTCATGGATTTTTTATTGTGTGGAATTTCCTGTAATGCTGTAAAGATGGCTGAGCTGAAACAAATCAGCTCCACAGCTCTCATCTTATAGCAGTTTTTTTTTTCAACATGTTACAAGTTGTATCAGTCCTCATAAATGATGTTTGATTGGTCCTTTGTCCTTTTATAACCCAATAACACCAGATATTCATTTTGGAGAGATATGTCGACGGTCCCTGGTTGTGACAAGTCGCCTCAGCCATCTGCCAGGTTTCTCCTCTTATAAAACAGCTGATTGCTTTGCTTTACAGCAGCCCGAGTCACTGGAGAGCCGCACACATCTCTGGTGACCCATTAGAGTTTAAACTCACAACATGCGACAGTTCCTCTGACATAAAGGGATTTCATTTGGTGACATAATTGCTGAATAAACCCTCACACCTGGGACCGTGCTGTTTCCGAACCTGCTGGGAGAAAAGCTGAACCCCCCTCCTGTGTGTCCATGAAGTTCACATTTTACCTCATGTTCTTTCAGAAAGACGATGTGTGTGTGTGTGTGTGTGTGTGTGTCTGCGTGGGAGCGTGAGCGCTGAGGTATGACCATGATGCAATGCCATAGAGAGGTGATGGCTCCCACATGGCCTGTGATTTAACGTCTGCTGCGCTGTTTGCATGTCAAATAATCCTCCCCCTCAGCATCGGGGTCTTAGGGAGGCGATGAACAGCAGGTCGCTCCACAAGAGTCGCAGATGGGTTGTTTTAAAACGGGCTCACCACAACAACAACAACAGCAGAGATGTTATTGATTTTCAGTGTGCTTAGCTGCTCTCCTGATATATATTATGATGCCATAAGGGCTAACTTCTGTGGCCGCAGCAATAAAAACAGGCACAAACTTCTCTGCTCAGTGCTGCAAACTTTATTTACTCAATCATGAGTGTGTTTGTGTTTACTTTGGAAGTGGTTTACCTCCAACTGTGTCCTCTGAGCCCGATCAGAGAGGAACCCAACGATGAAAAGCTTCATGACTACATTTGTATATACATATTTATTTCAGTATATTCCAGACCAAACAAAAATTCTTAAAATTACTGTATATCTAGTGAATGTATACATATTCTGGAGTATTTAAAAAAAAAAAAAACAATGTCAAATGGATATGGGCCGATGATGGTTGGTAAACTTGTTTTCACTCCACATCCCTTCATTTTCTGTCTGTGCATCATGGGTACAGAAAAACAAAATTTTAAAAAAAGGATTGTATAAAGTAGATCTATAACTGCAGGGATACAGATGAAATTCAGTGTTTAACAAACTGTTTGGTTGGGTAACAGAGATATTTGTGGAAATTTCCGGAGCCAGGTGGATTGTTAAACCACCACAGCAGCGTGTATAAACACACACGTATACACAAAGCGGGGGCGTAGTGGAGAGGTAATTCATCCATCAGAATAACATTTGCAGTAATTACAGAATCTATTGTGAGGCTTAGTTACTGCAGGGAGGACAAATGTGCCTGTGTGTGCTCTGTCTGTCAGAGCCCTGAACTGCTGACCCCAGATCAGACCAGCTCTCTTCAGGAGGCCTGGCTGTGTGTTCTATTAGCATATCATTTACATCTATGTTAACCAGTCTTCTGTCATCACATTGGAAAAGCTTTATGATGAATATATATTTATATGAAAAATAAAAAGGTGCACCTGTCTTTTGCATTCATCCCAGGAGTTCTTCAGTGCTTAAATGTGCTGTTATTGTGAATCTTCAGCCTGCTCACTGTTAACAGTTCCTTCTGGAGCTGCTTGAATCTATCCATCCGTCTATTTTCCACCATTTATCAAGGCAACAGGGGCAGCAGTGTCATCAGCAAAGACCAGTAGCTCCTGTCCTTGGCCACTTCCACCACCTCCTCTGGGGTGATCTGTTCCAAGGCCAGCCAAGAGGTATAGGCCCCGTTTATATGACAACGCTTCACAGCGTTTCACCCGAAAACGCAAAAAACACAGAGAAAAAAAAGCTGTGTTTATACGGAAACACTGAGGGACTGAAAACGCTGTAGTATGCATACACGGCCAGTAGATGGCGATATAACTGTAGGGTCTTTTGGTAGTCTGCCGTCGAAGAAGAGGCGGGCTGATCGTCTGGTGTTTATATTAAATGCGTCTTATCTGAGAGCAGAAGTGGAGCAACAGATGAACGTGTTGTTTAAAGGCAGTCAGCAGATTCAGCATTACAAGCACAACCCGGTAAGTCCGCCATTTAACCATTGTTGTTGTCCAGTTTGCAAAAGTTCCCATAACGAAAGTGGAATGCGCAAGCGCAAAACGGAGCGTGACGTCAGCGATTTCACTGAAAACGCCGGCTTGCAGTTTGCAGCAACAGAGGCTGCAGCGTTTCAGAAAAGTTCCACTCTGGAGGGCATTTTAAAAAAGTTGCGTTTTAGGTCGGCTGAAACGGCGTTTCCGTGTAAACGAGAGGCCAAAACGCAACAAAACTTTTGCGTTTTACCCTGATAATGTTGTCGTATAAACGGGGCCATAATCTTTCCATCTTGTCCTGGGTCTACCTAGGGGTCTCCTCCCCGATGGGCTTGCCTGAAACACCTCTCCAGGGAGGCATCCAGGAGGTTTCCCCAGAATATCTGCATCATGTCAACCACAGAGTAGGGATTCAGAATGCAGAGACAGATGGTTTCAGAAGCGTGGTTTTTATTCAGGCAATGGTTCACAAAACTCAGGCAGTGCAGGCAAAGTTATCCGAACTCTGAAAGGAAAAATCAAGAGCTAAGTCAGGAAAGGATGATTGAAACAAGGAATTAGGACCTAATCAAAAAGGTTGAATGTATCTACTACAAAGGCTAGTGATAATCTGGCAGGGAAGTGAGGGAACACCAGGGCTTAAGGAAGAAGGAATGAGTGTTACAAAACATAGGTGCAACACATCAGGGAGGGGCCTGCTGATTAACAGTGAAGGACGAGATACAAGGGTTAACAAAATAAAACAGGAATTGCAGAAATAAAACAAGGAGCTGACATATCTCACACATGGTCAGACAGCAGCAGAGGAAATAATATTTTTTTCTACCTTTCTGAGCTTTTTGACAGAATAACAGCCTGTATGTGCTGTTTAAAGTCCCCGTGAGGACTATATAAGTGATCTTGAAATAGCCTCTCTTTTATATATTTGCCTGTTCATAATCCAAGATTTAAAATGAGATTATCAGCACCAAAATGTGTTATTATGAAATGCTTTTTTATCAGTATCTGTGCTTTGATTCTCTGGGGGAACATACATCCATTCACAGCATTTAGTTCAAAGTTTCTTTGGTGACATTGCACAACCAACAAAGTTTAGCAGTGAAAAGCAAGATTAGTGCTTCTGTCTGCTAAGAAGGATTTCTTGGTTAGTACCAATGGTGGACGCTGGAGCTGGACTGTCAAAAAGAAAAAGGACTGAAGAGCAGAAGAAAGCTTAACAGGAGAGTGATAGAGCACGGGTTAAATCACGGGTGAATCTGTCTGTGATAATGTTCACTCCAACCCACATGCAGCAGTTATTCTGCAGTGATCTGATCAAACTTGAGAGTCTGTCAATAAAATGAAGAGTGAGGGTACTTTTGCTCTGACTGGTGAGGTTGGAGTTGGTAGATGAGCTCTGGTAGAACATAACATGAGGCTTCACTAACATTATGGACACGTCTTGGAGCACCGGGCTGTGAGTAACACTAAACAGACACTAAACAGAAAGTCTGCTCAGCTTCTGGACACTAAACCACGAACTGAGTTTACAAAGTTTGACTGTTGTAATATTTCAAACAATAGTGCTACATAACTATTACTAAATACATTACCTCATTGCTTTGTATCCTGCAAAAGTTTTCTTGAACAAAGAACAGTGGGTGAAAGTGCTCATGGGTAACAGTAAGCACACTCACATGAAGTTCACTGTATACACTCTGCACTTACTGTAACAGTGCATTAAATCTTACAGGGTAGTGTTGCTCCAAATCAAACAATGCAGCTTTGCACTTACTGGAAACAATGATTGCATTTCACAACTGTTCAAAAGTGTTCCTCTGCTATTCACTGATTACACTCATCATTCATCGTTTGATCCGTTTACCTTCCTCTACGTAGCAAATATGGTGACCGTTGAGTGTGAGAAGTGTCCACTGTTCCACACAACTTCTATACTGTGTTTTTCCAAACTGTCAGTGTGAAGGCATTTCGCGCTCAAAATAGTAAATGTAAGTGCAGACGTATGCGATAAGGGACAAGGCATGTGTCTTTATCCTGTAAAAGCACTACAAAACAGATAGTCCTCACAGAGCCTTGATGAAGTCAGACTAACTGTCTGTCAGTATGGTCACTGCATCAGATCAGCCCTTAACTCATTCAGGGTCTGGACTGATCATCTCAACCCCATCGTGATGCTGGAAGAGGAGAGGCTGTTCAAAGTGAATCTGAAATGATTGGTCCAGTGATATGAGCTTCAAACGCATCAGAGCAAACTCCATCATCATCCCCTTCTGTTACACTGTAAACACATTTCATCGTCACACCAACTCTTTTCCACTTTCAAAAAGCTTGTTTTACATCTGTGTTTTATTTATTTAACAGCTCTGAAGCTTTCTTTAGAGCAACAGTCTAACATTCCTGCCTATGTTCTGCTGTTGTGCACCAGCAGAACGTGCACCTGTTTGTGTTTTTGAGAATATGAAATACTGAACTGCAAACCTTCAAAGTGAAATGCAGCTCACAGGAGACTTTGAAGTAATCGAATACCTGGCCGACACACGGGGCTGTAAGTTAGTGAAAACTAACAGCATGAGTCAAACTGAGCTTAAGAAGTCAGACTTGACTTGGAAGCTTTGTGATCCAGTGCTTGGCTTTGCAGACCGTTCCACTCTGTAGTCCTCTCCCTGTTTACTGCACAGGCTCTCCCCTGCAGAGTGAGCATGCATGTGTGTGTGTGTTGTGTTCTGTAATGCAGAAAATGGATGTGTTTGCACAGATGAGCCTGTGTTTGCACAGTGAGATAAACCCGAGTGATGTCATGCTTGGACTCTTGTTCGTGAGACCTGTGTGAGTGGGGTCGGAGGGGTTTGTGTGTCAGAGTGTGAAGATGAGCTCCAGATGGCTGGATGCTGGGGATTTATAGATGAACAGTGGCTTTGTAACGTAAGAGTGTGTGGGACGGGGGAGATCTGTGACCTCAGCGCTGCTGCTTCCACATGGTGACGAGTCTGTCGAAGGCCTACCTCGCCTTGGACTGCTTAGACACTGAGAGCAGGGAAGGAAGCACTTCTGGATGTGATTAAAGTTCCAGTGAGAGATAAATCTTCCATGTTTTAAAGTGTCACTTCAGACATTAGGTGTGAAGTTTACTGTGTGGACGTTTTCTGCGCAGCACTAATCCTCTTGTCTACACTCCACCTGCATTTATGCTACTTTTATCTTCTTTAAGATAAAGAAAAGAAAAGAAACACTCTATTAATCTAGAAGGAAATTGTGTTACCAGAGTACAAGATATAAAAACCTAGTAAAGGTAAAATACAAAAGTACAAAATGTTCGTAAGTAAGGATTGAAAATGCAAAATACAGAGCAAGCGTCTGTTAAATGATATAGTGTTGGAGTGTCTAAAGTAAAAATGCAAATGCAGAAAAAACGCCTGAAAATAGCAACAATGAATAAATGAGAGTCAACACAGACGAGTGAAAATAGATTGTTATTCATGAGGTTACACATGAATTAACTATTGCATAAAACTATTGCACTGTGAAAAATATTGCACATAATAAAACCAATAAAAAATTAGACTGTTGCCCATGACAGAACTTAACAAATTAACTTCAGATATTGCACATAGCATTGCATAATTGGGATGTTGCACTAAGTAGTCCGAGTGTGTTTAATTGTTTGATAGATATGCGTCTTTCCTGCAGAAGGGGGAGGAGTTGTAGAGTCATACTAGCTCTTTCCTGCAGGAGGTGCTGTTTTCCTAGCTTCAGCAGCATCACATCTGCTCCGTTTCTGCATGTCAAACCAACCCCTGGTCCTTATCATCAAAGCATTTGGCCAGAGGCTAATTAGTTTCTCGCAGGCTGTGGTCCACACTTTCTGGGATGCTGCAGATTGGTGGAGTGTGTTCGGTCCAGCCGGCTTGCCACTTCTAAAGGACAGCGGCTGCACGAAGAGGGGAAAAAAAGAAGTCTTGATGAGATTAAGTGCTTCAAGATGTTTGCATGTTGGTTTTAAGCCGAGGGAGAGGGAGAGAGAGAGCCACTCGGGGCAATTGCATTGTCACATCGTGTTGTTTGTTTCGGTGTGCACTCTTCTACTCAGAGGAACTCACGCGAAGAATGCATATACTCTGGAGCAACACTGTCCTTGTGTGTCTGGCAGAGGTAAACAGACTCCATCTCTGCATCCATCCAAACACAAGTGTGGAAAACAGTACGGTAAGAAATGCACTTGACAACTCCTTCTGGAGCCAAAGAAAGTCTTTTTGGAAGTAGGAAATGGAGAATTTTTGTACAAACAGAGCAGAAAATGAGAGTGAGTGATAGCCAAAACTCCTCTTCAGCATCTTGAACACATTAGTTACCTGCTCTGAAGGCATGAGAAGGCAGCATGTCAAATAAGGAAACAGGCAGCTCTTTTACTTTCATGCATTGTTTTCAGAGGAAAGTGACAACAGCCAAATATAGCATCCGGGTCAGTTGATTTCAGGCATGCAGAGAAGCTGACATACTGACACAGCCTGAGGCAAAGACTGCTGTCCTGATTTCAGATCAGCCAAGAATCCTCACAAAACATCCATCTTTCTGTTTCAGTAAAATAATAAATAAATAAATAAATAAAACAAGAATGATTATTTGTGTTTAGGTCATCTTGTAGAAAAGAAGAGAAAAGAAGCTGTGCCACACACACTCACAGGACTCACACTGAGGGTAATAACCCAGAAAACAGCCTCAGCTGGAAGTTAAGGTGATGAGAGGAGGGGGAAAGGAAACAGGAGTTAGTTCATTAAGCTGACACCAGTGCAGTGTTTGAAACGTAAGTAGACACCTGAACATGGATTTTCTTCTTACCTCCTGGTGTATTTATGGACGTTTGCAGAGTTTTGCTTCTTTAGAGAAAACAGTCCAGCTTCCATTCCTCACTTCCTACCAGGACTTGTTCTGGTCCATACAGACTGAAGTGCTACAGAACATCCTGATGGTGAGAGTCTCTAGTGTACCTCTTGCTGAATAACACAGAGGGTCTGTGAATGCCTCTGGGAAGAGGTATTCAAGTAATTCATACTAAATGGAAAGATTTAACACTGAATCAGCAGAGGACAAATATCTCTTTTTGTCCCTAGAACACAGCTAAAGACGTTTTTCTTTAAAGGCTCTGTGAGGACTGTCTGTTTGGTGTTGATTGCAGTAACACCTGTGGCCTGAATCAGTTGTGTTTTTCTAAGATAAAGACTCAGTTTCCCATGAGCACCATCATCCACTGTAATAAAGATATCACTCTAACCAAGGTGTGCATTTGTTTTGGAGAGCAGATCTTCTTTTTAACACTACTTTTCTTTGTTCAAGACAACTTTTCCCAGGAAGCAAAGATGGATGCCTACAGAGCTCCTCTCTTGCTACAACTGGTTTTCCTGCAGACCTGTTATGGACCCTGTGTACTAAGGCAGCCTGTAACTACCCTCACAGTCAGGAAATGCACACCTGAGGCTGGTGAGCCTCTTTTAGGACTGCTTTGAGTGCGCTACTGGAAACAGATGAGAGTAGTATGGACTTCAACAGACTTTATTCAATGGGCTTTTTTAATATTTGTTTCATGTGATTTTTATAATTTCATCTGCCAGAGATCTGAATTTCCCTTTGGGGATTAATAAAGTTATTCTATTCCCTCTATTCAATTGTAAACTTAGTTTGTAGTTTAGTGTCCAGGCGGTGAGCAGACTGTTTAGTGTCTGTTTAGTGTTACTCTCAGCCCGATGCTCTGAGACGTGTCCGTAACGTTAGTGAATCCTGGTTATGTCCTACCAGTGCTTCATCTACCAACTCCAACCTCACTCACTATATTTAGAGAATTTTCAGACCCCTCTAGCAACTATTAAAAAAAAAAAACTACTAGTGACTGATGTGAAATCATGTATCTCTCTTACTCTTCCTAACAAGCAGTGGGTGCTGCCATGTACCCCTCCCCTATCCAAAACGTTCACAGACAGATAAGTCAACCTTGCTTGCTGAAGTCTCTACCATCTGCAGCCAGAGAAGGCGACTGCATGCAAATGAATCCTGCTCATGTTTGTCTCTTTTGGGTCACTTTTGCAAGTCCCAAGCCCAGATGAAAGAGGAGGGTTGATATACTGACACTGGGGAAAAAAAACAAAACAAGGATCAACAGAACCAAGTTTGTTTAGTTATATACATATCATTCTGTCTCTCCCATGATGTTATTCTTCTACAGGGTCCATGACAATTAAATGCAAATGGCTTATTCAGCAAATTAGGGGATGATGTCATTTAGCAACTTTTAGCAACTTCTGGGACAGCCAGTGGCTACTTTCCTTACTAAAGAGTTGGCAACACTGTTTTCTACAAATAAAAAAGGACAGATTTTGCTTCTCACTGCTAAACTTTGTCATCAAAGGGACTTTTGGTCTATGTGCTGTAAGTGGAAAATCAGACCTGACCACAGATACTGAAAAATATAATTTAGAAACTGATATATAAAAGTGAGACTATTTTAAGATCACATCTTCACAGAGTATTCAACCTTTGAGTTCTGAACATAGACTTTAACATAATGGACATCATCTCACTTGCTCAAACTGAGGTCACCACAAAAACTGCTCCCCCTGGTGGCTGGCTGCAGTACAAGTCAAAAACTCTGCCTTTCTATTCATTCCAGATGGGCTGTGGTGAAACTTTAAAAAATTATTACACCTCGTAGACATACATCTGTATGCTGTGGTGATATTTAGATATTATTGGGCTGTATTCTGTTCAGGTCCTCTTTTTCTCTGAAATGTTTCTTTTTCATTAGTTATTTGAGGTTAAAAACAGGGTTTTACGTCTCGTTTAACGATGATTGACAGCTGCTGTTTTTGTGTAGATTTTTTGGTGCTGTGCTGGGATTTTTTGGTGGGACTGTGGATCAGAAGTAGAGTTGTTGCCTCTCAATCGGAAGATCGAGGGTTCGATTCCCAGCTCCTGCAGTCACATGTCGAAGTGTCCTTGAGCAGGACATTGAACCCCAAATGCTCCCACTGTTGTTCAGTGTGTGAATGTGTTAGATGGTCAATAGATAGATCGTTCTGCTATCAGTGTGTGAATGTGGTGTGATTGGGTGAATGAAAGTAGCAGTGTAAAGCGCTTTGAGTGGTCAGAAAGACTAGAAAAGCACTATATAAGTACTGGTCCATTTACCATTTAAAACACATCAGGAAGGAGAGTTAAGAAGAGATTAGACTGTCAAAAGAAAAATGAATAAATTATTTTTGTCACCCACTTCCACTTAGATTTTCTCAGAGTCCCTCGTAAGTCTCTACTGCACAGACTCTGGCTGCACAATGGCGGCTCCTGAGGCGGAGGTTTTTTTGGCTTCAAAACCGAACAATGATAAAAGGCAGAGCCACTCTGTCCATTCTATATACAGTCTATGGTTCTGAACAGCTTCAATAAAAGAAAACTTTAAGGGTAGTGCTCTACCTTGCACAGCACCATAACACTCATATGAGAAGTCTGCGTACTGCCCCTTTAAAGTAACACTTAATATATCAGGATGGATGTGTTGAAAAATGATGAAGTGTGTTAACAGCAACAAGTCGTTAATACAGGGTGAGTCATTTTTGGAGTGTGTGTGTGTTCAGTGAGAGAAGAGCTGGATCACAGTGCTGCAGAGAAAGAGTCTGCAACTTCTTTCCAGGAGTAAAATCCAGAGTTTTAGGCTGTTCTACAGGGTTTTTCTCTGAACCATGGAGGGTAAACACGACACAGCAGGACTTAACGGTTTGCAGGTTTTCAGAATCCAGAAATCCACAGGGGGGCAGAAGTTTTCTAAAAGGAATGCTGCTTAAAGACAGAGTTATTAACATTTCATTTTTAAGTTTCCAGAGGTTCCTAGTGAGAATAAAATCCATGAGACACAGACAAAAGTTGCGGAGGGTCGATTTAGTGCCACAGAGAAGCAGGGAAGTTCCAGGAGTTGTGGGAAATTCCCTGCTCCAACCTCAGAGGTCGGAGTCAGGAAGGTGAATCAAACACTCGTGATGAGTGGAAAGGATGGACATTATTCATTTTGTACGTAAGGAGTATAACATTTAAAGAGTTGTAGGATATCCAGCGCATTGCTTGAATGAAGCTTAAAACCCAAATACAAAGTCAATCAAATATCAGAATTTTGTTTATCTCAACGCTAAAAGTCAAAAGTCTTTGTTGAATCACTTCCAGATGTCCTGTTCAAAAATAAACTCAAACAAACACATAAACCTGCACAACACAATCTCCCTTCCAATTGAAATGTTGCAGAAAACTGTCCAAACATTATCAAGCCACTGTTTATCTCCAGTCAAAATATTTCCCTCAGCATCCTTCACATCTGTCCCCGCCCGTGTCTGCTGCACCGGGCCGTGCTGTTGAAAGGATGTGCAGATTAAAGGGCCCATTAGAGCCTCAGTGACTCTGGATCTTATATCACAGGGCGGTGTGGTGGAGCTGCAGAGTTATGGGTCTGTGTAATCCTAGTTGAGGATATAAACAATTTGGAATATAACAGCGCCCACAGCACAGCGAGGACAAAAGACATCATTATGTGTGTGGAAGAATCTGTCTCATGGTCGTTATTCGTGATATGAGGCTGCTAAGCAGCAGAACAAGAACACTCTGTGTAACCTGGTATTCTCCTCTTATTATTAACTCCCAGGCCTCAGTAATGATCATATTACACAGTGCTGCTGCATGTCACTGATTTAACTCTGATTAACATTAATGAGCTGCTTCAGATATAAAATCTGTATGCTGGCAGTAAACCACACGACTTCCTAATATCTGCTTTATGGCAACACAAAGAGCTGATATTCATTTTTCACATTAGGCCTGAGACAAACGCCTCCCTGGCTTTGTTCAGAGGGAATAAAAGCGAACATCATCTCCAGCATCTCTTTCTTTTTCTCTGGAAACCAGAAACGATGATGATGATGATGTGGAAAATGTCCTGCTGTAAAACTCAGTCAGGGCTCGCTGATAAGCCAAAACAACAATGAGCTGATCTAAAAATATTCTCTCGAAAGGAAAAACAATAATAATACAAAAACAGAATGAAAATGTTCTTTTTCTTGTTTTTTAACTTGCCAGACATTTAACCATCTTTGAGTTTGCTGACCTGGCAGACGCTCCTGAGTTAATGTAACATTTAAATCCAATTTCATTACAAGTGACGGAAAATATGCAGAGGCTGCTCGTGGTTATGCGGTGCCATAAGCGTTCACTCTTTGTTTAGCATTTCTCATCTGTTCATCTTTCGTGAGTTGGCAAACATGGCTGCACGGAGAGCCCTCGAGCTGATTTCGTCCACTTGTTTTCAAAAGAAGACAGACCTGTCGGATCAGATCTGACCACGTTAGGTCAAAGGCATTTCAATTAAAGCCACTGTGTGGTTTTGGGGGGTTTTGAAAAACAATGACATTAATAACTGGGAATTTTTGTGATCAACAAAAAACCAGACCATCAGCATAAAACAGGATTATCTCTACGGAGTTGTTTGTAATGCCTGAAAGTCTTGTTTTGAAGTATGAACTGAACATTTGGACACTAACAGCTAAATATAGGAGAAGACTATGGTACATATACTATGACTGTTTACTAAATCATTTAACATTAACTGTCTCCTCATTGACAATATTGTAACTTAAACTAAATTTGTGGTTTCCATCTCAGGACAGTCAAGACAAGCCATCACTAAAACAGCAAAGGAATTGAGGTCAAAGGTGCAACACTTTGGTTTAGACTGACAGCAGGTCTGTGTGCTGCATACATGCAAACAAAGGGAGTCACCAACCCGAGGAGCCAGCATCTCATGAATGAAGACACTGAGCTACGAGGAAAGCTGTTACACCAAACATCCACCAGATCTGAGTCCTGTTTGTCTATGCTCTGCTGCAGTTTGGTTCTGTGTTCCCTCATCCTTCGCCAACACCCATTCACAGACATTTGGAGTCACATGTCCCATGATTCCTCACCACTATTACTAAATCATCTTGATTATCCTCTCCTCGTGTTCTCTTTATTGGCTTATTCTAAAAGCCCCTGACTTCTTGTCCTGCATGTCAGCTGCAGTCATGCCAAGTCTGCTTATTATAAACATCTTTGGGCTCGTTTATCTATAAAGTCGCTTACAAATTTCATCAGTCAACAACCAGAAATACAAAAGAGACAATGTGATGTTTTGTCTTTTCCATTCGTTTTCTTTTACTGTCAGTTTACTGCAAACAAAAATAAAATTATATATTTATTTGTGTGTATATACTATCACGATGTCTCTTGTTTACACAATGTGGTAGGTCACCTGTTTTTGTTATGTTTTTTTTTTTTTTTTTTTGTTTTGAGGGGGGCGTTGTGTCCTTAGAGCTGAGGTCTGTATTACGAAGATGATTTTTCTCTTAGCGAGGTAACTTCTGGGTTAACCCTGGATCATCTGTCCTACAAAGCTGGTTCACTTCTTACCGGGATGAATCACTGTGGAAACTTGTGCTGAACGGCTAGAGCAGGTGAAGAGCTGAATAAGAGATCAGAGAGTATAAAAGCAACACCTCCTGACCAATCAGCTTTATTGGAAAATAGCCTGCCAAGATCCTGTCAATGTTGGTGCATGGATCATGAGAGGAGCGCTTAGGACAGGTAGAGTTTTCAGGGATGGATGCAGTCCTGCGTTACATTCATCATCTGATGGAGCCATGAATAAATTAATTCAGTTGTTTTCATCCAAACATCAGAGTGTGAAGAAATAAAGCCCTGTCACTGACCGCTTTGAGGTATGTTTCTGTTCCCAAGTACATTTAGCTCCACTGTTTGCATCTGAAATAATGATGTTAATAATAATGGTCACACATGGCAGAACTGCAGAAACAGGAATTTATGGAACGCACAACTGTGTGGGAGTTGATGAGTTAATATTAATTTTAGTACAAACCAGGCTTCAGAGGTAACACTTTGTCCATAGGGGGGCGCTAAAATCAACATAAAATGAAAGCTCCTACAACGCACATGTAATGCACAGACATGTTTTTGAGACTCATTTCTTAATGCTGATCTCATTTTGTGTCTCACAGCTGTTTTCTCCATTCTGCTCTCGTTTACAAATCCTGCAGATAAACACGTCCACTGAGACTCCCATCAGTCATCAGTGTCCACAGCAGCTAAGAGAAGAATGGCCAGTTCAGCTGAATTTGGCACAGAGTTTCTCTTTAATCTTTAAACAGTACACGTGATTTAACAGGATTGTGCTTCATCTGAGTTCATGTTTTACATTCATATCAACCAAAACGAACAAAATCAGAGCAGAGCAAGACACGAAATCTCAGAAATGAAGCCATGACACATGAGAGTAATTTAGTATTTAGTGAGATGCTTTTAGACCATATTTTCTTGATGTTTCCTCCCACTTGTTTGTCTGAGACGACACTGGTCTCTGTTCTTTCGAACATGTAACGACATTATTACCAGTGTGACAGATGGTGGTTTCCTCTGATGTACAATGACAGAATCCCTTCCACCACATTATAAGGACAAATTACAGCCAGAGTGCAGCTCTTTCAGCCCCAAAGAGAGTTTTCTGTGTCTCCTTCGCATCAATCCAGTCTGAGTCCTGATGTGTGGCTCCACTTCAGCTCTGAAGCACCATGTGAGGATCTGGCTCCGAACACGACTGCGGCTGAAAGGAAAAGAAAGCAGCCGGAGAACAAAAGGAAAATGCCGGAGCCACTTGGCGCTCCTAGCTTGCGTGTTCTCTTCACCACTGAAACTATTCCACTACGTAAAGCGGAGCCAAACAATTTGTCAACTGTGTGTTTTCTCCCGAGAGAGCAAAAATGCAAGTCAGAGTGACAGAGGGAGCAGGGGAGTGGGCGAGAGAGAAAGAGAGAGAGAGAAAGGAGGATAGAAAAGGAAAAGTGTTAAATCTGTTGGCAGATGAGAGAGGAAGTGCATTTGTATGCAAGGCTTCACTTTGGCACATTAGCATTCAGTGACTAGTCACTCTCCACTGTGCGCTCTCCACTATAAATCAAACAGCATGTTTACAGCGGAGGAGTGCAGCCGGCTCAGAGGTTATTGCTGATGCAGGGCACACCATGAGGCCACTCAGACTGATTCACAGTAGGTTTGGACTGTATGTGCAGAGTCGACAGTCTGATCTGGTTCTCCGTGCTCATCACATTCACTGGAACATCTCGATGAAATCCATTTGACTGATAATTGCCATCCAACAGACAATGAAGCTTTATTCAGCACATTTCTTCAGTCTCTCCGATGACCAGATTTGTTATGGCAGCCATTACGACTCTTAGCTCAAACTTCCAGGAGGGCTGAAGTCAGTTAAACCACAGAAAAACTCAGAAAAGTGACTTAAAAATGAAAAATAAAAACAGTTAAAGATTAAACAAAAAGGTGTCTGCTGAAACGTGGGCTCAGATGCGACACGTCTGCCCTTGTTATGTAACTCACTCGGTTACGCAACCCTTGAACCTGAAATCTTTTCATATTAGATAAATCAAAACAAAACAGAAGTTCTGAATGATTTCATACGGATCAAAGTGTCAAGAGTTACTCTTGAGTTTTGAATCTGAACCAGTCTCATCTGTTTCCCACACAGTAACACATTTACTGATATTAACATGACAGTATAATTGAAAAATAACCACTTGACTTCACATATTTTAAAATATTAAATGTGTGCAGTGAAAAGATTTCATGAGGAGACTCTACGTGTATTTTCACTCATGTTTTTTGGTTGAGTGTTCTGTCTTATTTTGAAGTCCTTGCTCCTCGTGTCTGGTTTAATTTTACTTCAAAAAGAACGAGTTTTGAAAACATCCACCCCCTTTAAGTGTACGCCAATGGAGAAATGAGTTACCAAGATGAAACACTTTTCTTGTACCATGCTAAATAAGTTCATTTTTGCTTTAAAAATCTTCCTTCTGGTTTGTTTGTGGTTTCTGGTGACAACCTGCCTCAAGTGGCCACTCTGAGAACTTCAGATTTAAACACTTCTGTTAAGGCTTCATATTTTGAAACTGGAGGTTGTTGCTCGAGTATTCCTCTAGTTTCACCTGTGTCTTGTGTCACACCTGAGTTTTATTACCTGTGTGTAGTGAGGCCCTGTCACTCAGTTTTCAGCATGAAGCTGCAAACTTTTGCTGTGTTTCATTTACACAGAAACTGTATCTCAAGCAACTGAAAATGAGAAAATTTTGGAAAAAGGCTCTTGGGTTGAATGTTTTTTGGCAGATCCTCCAGAAACAGTGACATCACAGCCCAGTTCACACATACGTACACAAGTAGAACAAAGCCGACTACTGAGCTGTGTTTGTGCTGATGACTCCACAGAGTTTAATAATAGTTCTTGGGACAAAGTGGATGGTTCACCCTGTTAAAGACTGGCTTTGTGTGCCGGCAACATGTTTTTCTGTGGGGTTTCATCACAGGGTTAAAACATCTACTACTGGTGTGTGACATGAAAATGCAGGTTGAAGGAAAAGACTTCTCTGTTTCAGTGGGGCCACTACTGAGTAAACAAGGCCTTCGTCCTTTTGTTTCCTTGCTCCTGTATCAGTTTGCTGAATCTTACCTGTGTCCTTTCTTCTCTGAACTCATGTGTCTCTGGTATTTTTCCACTGTTGCCCAAAGTTTGTCTTACATGAGATTTTCAGTAGATGGAAACTTTTTCTTTGTCTTGTACCCTGTGGTCTCTTTTGTTTAATGAACCTTTCTGTTATAGGACTGGGTCCTCTCTTTGGTCGCTTTCACACCAGAGCCGTTTGGTCCGCTTTAAACGGACCAGAGTTTGTTTCCTCGGATAGTCCACTTTGTTTGGACAGGTGTGAAAGCTCATCTGAACTCTGGTGCGGACCAAACGAGCGAACTCTGGTCCACCTGAAAACATGGGTCTTGGTTCGCTTGCAAGTGAACCCTGGTTCAGTTCGTATGCAGTGTGAAAGCTCACCGGACCAAACACAGGACCAAATGTACGTAGTGACGCCATACGCAGTGAATGTTTACTGTTGCTACAGCAACAAGTGACCGCTGACATTAGCAGTTGCTAGCTAGCTTAGCTCAATTGTCTGAACAACAATAACTCATGATTTCACAACTTGGCATATTAAAACAAAATCAAATCACAACTACCAGCAGTCACAGTCCTTAAACTCTGAGCTCATATGTTGTCAGATTTTAGATAGTCAGTTAGAAAATAACAGGATCGATCCCTGACAAGCTACGATAGCGTAATAGGAACAGATGTGTTCACTAACGTTGTAGCATTCCATAAAATAGTGTGACAAAGCACAATACAAGACGGCTAGTCCACCCCTGTTTGTAATCCGTGAGGTTACATACCTTGCCCACCGTCGTTGTAGCAACACCAAGAACCCGTAGTCTCTCACCAGTATCCTCAGTCTTTTCCTCCGCTGCCACCTCTCTTTTATTTGTGACACTGCGAAATGCTCCATGCCTCGCTGCCTTACCAGATGGTCATATTGTACCGCTTGCCGAGCCATGTGCATTTGAAACAGGAACACCATCCCCAAAACAGCCAACTTCACATGATGCTCCATCTTTACTGCTGTTTTTCCTTACTTTGTCCAATCGGCGAGCGCCCCTTTCAACTATGTGATGCTGCTCAGACAGTTTGGTGCGCTTTAGAAATCACAGTGAGAAAAGCAGAACCAAAACAAGTGATAACTGTAACAATGTTGCGACTTTCAGCTCCCCAATCGAACCGAGTCCGCTTGGTCAGGTGTGAAAACGACATTTATGTACGTTGACAAAAAGAAGAACCACCACAGAACTCAACGTTCACATCGTTTCATGATTTGGATTTATTGTTGAATCATTTGATGTGGTTTCCACATAGAGGACATTTTAAATAACATAAATCCAAGCAGCAAGCAGCAAACTCCGGTCTGAAAATATGAGATGATGCAGAAGCGTTAAAAGCCTGCAGATTCTCGAGTGTCCACTTGAGGCTGGCTCTGGAAGTACCTGAAGTCAGGTACACACAGAGCCACACAGTAGAAATAAACATGTTTACAGCCTGGTACAAAAAATGTCTCCTGTCTGAATCGCTAATTTCACTTTCCAATGTCCAATCAGAGGCACAGCTCAGATCAAATGACTGGCAGGTGCCCTATAGCTGTAAGTGTGGAAACTCAAAGCTTGTCCCATTTCCAATATGGCTGCCCCACTTGATTTGCTTCAAAAATCTGTTTCAGAAATAGACGGGTGACAATGTGGAGACCACGTTAATTAATTATCCTGTCTATGCATAAATCATTAAAACAACCTCAGCTGCTCTTGAGCATTTTAGTTCACTGACTTGTTAAAGGCAACCAGCCATCACACCAGGGATTTCCTGTCATCATAAATCTAACGTCTGCTTTGAAAAACACCCATTAGAGACCAGTATTCTTCACCCAAACTGAGAAAAAAGACCCGAGACAGCTCCACATGTATCTGTCAAACTCTGACTCAAGTTGTGACACCTTGAAATATACAAGTCCTTAACATCACACAGACTTTTATTTGTGCTAAGTCGCCATGTGGTGTGACCTCAGCCGAGGAGCAGAGCGCAGGAGGTGCAGGCGGAGGAGACCTGAGCTGACGTTTGAAGA
The DNA here is from genome assembly GCA_030710495.1 of Labroides dimidiatus. NCBI lineage: Eukaryota > Metazoa > Chordata > Actinopteri > Labriformes > Labridae > Labroides > Labroides dimidiatus. Next base: position 7,928,346 of record CM061147.1, read on the forward strand.
CTCCCTCGACTCTTCTCTGCTCCTCTGCTGAACACATTAACCCAGATCAGCTGCACTTTTCATCACAGGAACTCAGGCCAATGACTAAACGTTATACATCACACTGCTGGGACTGGTGTATAAACACACACTCTTATAAACAGACACAAAACATCCAGACACACACACAGCCTGTCTCTGGCACACATGCATCACAGACAGTATCCTGTTTTTATCACACACACACGTTTTTTAACACAACTACTCAGAGCTCGGAGATTCATAAGTGTTCTGGGACAGATTTAGGGAGCTGTGTGTTTGCTGAAAAAGCTGTAAACATCCTCTCAGTGAACACATTTATTGGGTACAGGTGAGAGAAGCATCAGCTTCACTTGGGCAGTCGCACGGAGGTCCCACAGAAAGGAAACTTTAAGGGTTTATAGTACAGTTTGTTTCATCACACTGATTTCATTTGACAGCTTTAACATGTCTTCAAGTTACTGTTTTGTGAACACAATAAATATTCCTTTTTGGGCTTTTTTTTAGATAAATGTAAATGTTATATTTGACTTTTGACTACACCTGTTATGAGTTTGTGAGCTGTTTTCATACTAAGTACGTAAACTTGATGTTGAATGAAATCACTTTATTGTGTTAGACTGACTGGAACTGGACTTTAAAAACACGTTAACATGTTAGACTGAAATCTTAAAAAGTGGAATGTCCTGATGTTAGACCAACATGTTTGCATGGACCCTTCCATGTTTGCCCCTTGAGTGAACCCCAACTGGCCAAGGCGTTGTGCACATGCTCCACATGTATGCTGGGCGTGACCCTGAAGTCATAACAGCATGAACGCATAGGAGGAAGACAGGCATAAATAAAACTTCAACAGAAGAAAAAGATCTGAATAAGATGTTATCCAATCAGGTGTATAAAATTTAAAGAGCCGAAAAACATTTCTACAAACTGGTTCTTCATAGAACCAGTTTTTTCTCTTGCTGACATGGTTGTTAATTGTTTTGGTATGTGATGTAACTGACATCACCCAATAACCATGTCGTCACTTAAAGAAGAGGGGTTCTGCTCCCTTAAAGGTAGAACTTCTACATGTTTCATATAAAACGACCGGGGGGGGGGGGGGGTCTTGGCACACACACCACATTTAACCCTCTGGACCCCAATCCCGATCAAAATACCACTTTTCTTTGTTCAAGACAACTTTTTACCAGATACAACTCAACAAGGTAAGGCATTTAGGCATTTATCAATGGTTAAACAGCACTGTTGTTTGAAATGTGGCAACAAGCAAGCTTTGTCTTCTAGTAGGCCTGTTGTAATTTCATAGCCGGCTACTTTAGTGCCACTCACAGCCTGGTGGTCTGAGATGTACCCACAGGCGAACATGTAAAATTAAAGAATCCTTATGTCCTGCTCATCTACCAATCACAGCTAACGTAACCTCACTCTGCATTTTACTGACAGACTCAAGTTTGATCAGATCACTGCAGAATAACTGCTGCATGTGGGTTGGAATGAACATTATCACAAACAGTTTAGCCTGTGTTTAGCTTTTAGCTCATGTTATCAATCCCCTGTTTAGCTTTCTTCTGCTCTGGCGTTTTTTTTCTGTCTGACAGTCTAGAAGTGAGAATTTTCCAATATCACTTAGAAAGTCCTCACAGTCCCTTTTCAGTTAGCCACTGATAAGCATCAGCACACAGCATGGTCATCAAAGCAAACTTTACAAAGGTCAAAAAAAGTCAGCGCACAAAGCTGTCCTTTCTGAACTCTTTTAATCTGGGTAGCATACAGCTTTGTGCTGAAACATGAACTTTGCAGGAAGCAGAGAGTAAAAGATTCCTCAAGTTAACCAAATAAGAAGAACAAATGAGTGAAAACTCAGGAAAAGGAAACAATACTTAAGAATCAGGGTAACAAATCAGCCAAATTACTTTAGTCCACAAGTTAAACTCTCTCAGCCTGTAAAGTTTGCAGTGATTCACATGGCTTCAATGTGCAATTCCAGTTGTGTGGTTTATGGAGGCAGAGGTTAAGAATAACAGAGGTTTCAACAATTGTCTCTTGGGTTAACAAGCTGATTCATCCCTGAGTATACTTTGAGGGGTGTAATTTCATTTAAGCAGATGAGAAGGAGGGTCCCTGTGCAGTGACCGAGCTGAAACGGACGCTGGCAGGACGTGGACGGGCTGGCAGAGTTTGTTTGTACAGTTGTGGGACGTGTGCCATCAGCAGCTCAGCATGGTCTCCTGATCGGTTGCAGCTCTCCCCTTTCCTCGGGTTATTCTGAAGGAAGCCGCAGCATTCCTCTAACAATGCCTGTATGTCTGTATAGCATAAACAGATGGGAGTTCTGGCTCTGCTGAACTGTTGCTTAACTTGACTTTAGGATCTTTTGTTTTTATTTATAGCTGAAAACTGCTGAAATGGCATTTCATCTGGTTGAAAATTAGGTGCCGAGTCACAGAGAAATGGAATTCACTGAACCTTCTACAGCTAATGATAACGGAAATTAAAGCTGACATTCACACAAAATATTGAATTTGCTCTCCTTTTCTGCCTGTGTGCTATTAATAACACCACAGAGATAACATTCAAAACAGAATATGTTATATTAAGATGTCTGGAATGAGGAAGAACAAAGTGCAGTTTTGTTTCACTAAAAAGCTAAAGCTAAAAGCTACAGATGTTGTGAAAAGGACACAAGTATTCACGAGTCTCGCTTTGTAGTATTTTTTTTTTCCAATTAAACAAATACTGAAGAAAGGAATGATCATAATTCTACAATTCTACGATTTCATTTAGCAGACGCTTCTGTCAGAAGGGATGTACAACGCAAGCAAGAATATTAACAGGAAGGAGAAACCTTAGTAAGGGCTAAGACATGGTATTCCTCCTATATATGAAGCCACAATTAAAATTCAATACCGGCAATATTGTTCAACATTTAGCAACATTCAATATTCAGTGCTTTCATTTGTTAAGATCTCAGTCTGAGACCTTCTGATTCAACCTCTGAGGACAAAGAGGAGAAGGTTCAGATTAAGTGCCAAAGTGTTCCCTGAACAGGTGAGTCTTCAGACCTCTCTGTAAAGTAGAAGGGGACTCTGTGGATCGTATGGAGTTGGGTAATTCATTCCACCATTTCGGTACAACAGAGGAGAAGAGTCTGGCTAGTGATTTAGAGTCATGCTGGGCTGGGAGCACCAGGCGTCTCTCACAGGCAGAGCGTAGCGGGCGGGAAGGAGTGTAGACCTGGATGAGGGATTGAGGTAGGAAGGAGCCGTTCTTGTCATTGTTTTATGAACCAGAAGAAGAGCTTTGAATGTGATTGGAGCTGCTGCTGGAAACCAGTGAAGAGAGATTAACAGCTGGGTGACATGTGCTGTTTTGGGCTGGTTAATGACCAGACGTGCTGCTGCATTCTGGATCATCTGCAGAGGTTTGAATGTACATGCATAAAAATTAGTCAGAAAACTTTTATATGTGTGTTACGTTTGCTGTGCTTGGTGAGGTTGGAGTTGGTAGATGAACACTGGTATAAGGCGACAATCCAAATCCACAAAGTCGCCAAGAGGCTAAGAAGAAGAGACCAGCTTGCCAGACGCGCTCGACCAGAGAATCATCACAAGTCCATGGGTTCGTTTGATGTATTTATTTTACGCTCGCACAGGAATCCAAACACTGCACGGTGTAATAACAACGATTCAGATGCACCACCAGATGTGATAAAACGAGCAGCCTGTTCCGAGTGCATAAAAGGTAATTCAAATGCGGTCAGCAAAAAGTAGGACCTCTTCCTCCCACCCTCCTTCCACCAAGCTCCCCTTACCTGTGCAGGTGAACTACTTGTAAATCCTGAAGGTGTACTGCCCACCATACCACGTGACCCACTCACCGGAAGTGACAAAACAACAAGGATTCATTCATAAATCTGTCACCTACATTCCGGCCCCTAATTATTACAATTAATCATACTGTAATAATTATAAATACATACCATTTAAAGGGACCACCATAACATCAATATTACATAAACACATTGAAGATCAAGTTCACAGGATTTTTTGTTTCTGTTCTCTCTCCAGAGGTTTCCAGCACTTAGCCTTATGTTGAGAGTGATCTTTACCATCACTCTTATGTCAAGTCAGGTTGTTCAAGTCGTCATAGTCAGATCAAGTCAAAAAAATCAGGATTCCACCGACTCCTGAAGAAGGCAAATCTTGGTCACAGGCCTGCAGATACGGCTGGTAGCAGTTTTAATCCAGACCTGTCGTACAAGTCCTCTCCTGTCAGGAATGGCTTCGATGACTTTCCCAATGAGCCAAGAATTACGAGGTGCAGAATCATCTATGATGAGGACGATGTCTCCTGGAATGAAGTTCCGTTTGACCTTTGTCCACTTCTGCCTTTCCTGTAGTTGTGGTAAGTATTCCTGAGTCCACCTTTTCCAGAACAAGTCAGCGATGTATTGCACTTGTTTCCATCTCCGACGTGAGTAGATGTCATCTCTGCTGAAAAGGCCAGGTGGTAGAAATGGCTTGGATTTTAGTAGCAGAAGGTGGTTAGGTGTCAATGCTTCCAAATCATTTGGATCGGTTGATTCCTTGGTGATGGGTCTACTGTTAAGGATAGATTCAACTTCACAGAGCACGGTTTGAAGTGCCTCATCATCCAAGCTTTGTGTCCTTAAAGTGGAGTTGAGTATCTTCCTCACCGAACGAATTAACCTCTCCCATGCTCCTCCATGATGTGATCCAGTGGGAGGGTTAAAGCTCCATTTTATTCCCTTCAAGGACAGTGTGTCATGAATCTTTTCCAGGTTCCACCCTTCAATGGCTCGCTTCAGCTCCCGCTCTGCCCCAACAAAGTTAGTTGCATTATCTGAACGAAGCTCTTTGACCTGTCCACGTCTTGCAATGAAGCGTCTCAAGGCATGGATAAAGGAGTCTGTGTCCAGTGAGAAGGCAACTTCCAGATGAACAGCTCTTATAGCCAGACATGTGAAGATGACTCCATACCTTTTGACAAGGCTCCTCCCACGCTTGACCTCAAATGGTCCAAAGTAATCCACTCCTACATAAGTGAATGGAGGGTTATCTGGTGTCACTCTGTCTTCAGGTAAGTCTGCCATTTGTTGCTGGCCTGCAGTTCCATGTAACCTCCGGCAGATGACACATTTAGCCAACAATTTCCTGATTGAGCCACTAGCACCAGGGATCCAGTATCTCTGGCGTAGCCTAGACAGTATATAATTTCTTCCTCCATGTCCAACTTCTTGATGTATGTGCTGGATGATCAAGTCAGAGATATGAAGGTCCTTTGCTAGTATTACAGGATGTTTTGACTCTTCAGGCATGGCTGCCTTACTCAGTCTTCCACCAACTCGAAGTACACCATCTTCCAGCTTAGGATTCAGCTTGTAAATATGGCTGTTTCTTTTCACACCTTCTCCCTGCTGAAGACTGGTGAACTCCTCTGGGAACCTTTTCTTCTGGCTCGTTCTAATGATGTGCATTTCTGCATCTTGGATCTCGTCCACTGTGAGATAACTAGCAGGCACTCTCTTGGACCTGGGAGTCGTCCTCTTGTGAGCATCTTTACTGTTCTCTCTCTCCACTTTGAGATGTAACAACATGGTTTTGAACCTCAAGATCCAACCCATCACTCTTGTAAGATGTGTCCAAGATGAGCTGCGGCTGATCAGAGTAGTTATAGCATCCTCATCATCTTGTACTGAGGACACTTCAATGGCAGCAGATACTTTGACCTCAGGGTCTTCAAGATGAAGTTCATGTTGGTCCTCTGGGTTAACTGGCCAATCCTTTTCTGATTGAATGAGGAATGAGGGACCAGATATCCATATACTGTTCTTCAAGAACAGCTCTGCTCTCATACCTCTTGAGGCCAGGTCTGCAGGGTTCTGTGCAGAGTTCACGAATCGCCATTGTGAACTGTCTGAAACCCTGTGTATCTCTGTGACTCTGTTAGCCACAAAAACACGAAACCTTGAAGTTTCATTCTTGATGTATTTTAGCACAGAGGTGCTATCGGTCCAAAAGACAGAGTCTTGCTGATGTAATCCAAGCTCTTTTCTCCACAGCTTATCCATGCGAGCTGCTACAACAGCTGCAGTCAATTCCATGCGAGGGATCGTAACAGGCTTTAAAGGTGCAACTCTGGATTTTCCCATTACAAATGCACAGCATGTCTGAGAGTGTTTGTTACGTTGCAACAGGTAGGTAACCACACCATAACCCTGCTCACTTGCATCTGCAAAATGATGCAGCTGAGCAAAGGTTGCTTCTCCAAAGTTGAGTGGTTTAAAGCATCTCCTGATGCTGAAGTTTTCCAGCTGATGTAATCCCTCTAACCAGTCAATCCACTCCCGAGCTGATGTTTCAGGCACAGCGTCATCCCACCCAAGACCTTTCTGGCACAAGTCCTGGAGTATCCTTTTGGCTGTGAAAACCACAGGAGCTAGAATGCCCAAGGGGTCATAGAAAGAGCTGACCATTGAAAGGATTCCTCTACGTGTCAGTGGTCTCTCCTGGATATTAATGTTGAACTTTAAGGTGTCAGACTGTACACACCATCGCACTCCCAGTGCTCTCTCAACAGGGAGCATGTCATTGTCCAAGTCCAAGTCTTTGACCTCCTTTGCTCTATCCTTTTCAGGTATTGCTGCCAGCACTTTGCGACTGTTGCTTATCCACTGAGTCAGATAGAATCCACCCTTGGCACAGATGCTTTGAAGGTCTTTATACAGGGATAAAGCTTCCGCCTCGGTAGCTACTGAAACAAGGCAGTCGTCCACATAGAAATTGTGCATGATGGTTTCAGTTGCTTGCAGATCTGAAAGTGTTCTGTTGTCTTCTGCACACCTTCGAAGTGCAAAGTTGGCGCAGCTCGGAGACGATGTTGCTCCAAACAGGTGTACAACCATTTTGTACTCCTCCAACTGATGACTAAGGTTACCACTAGGCCACCAAAGGAATCTTAACAGGTCTGTATCCTCCTCTGAAACCCGGACCTGATGAAACATTGCCTTAATGTCCGACATCAGAACCACTGGCTCCTTCCTAAACCTGCTCAGAACTCCAACTAAGGTACTTGTGAGGTCAGGGCCATTCAGGAGCTGTGCATTGAGTGATACCCCCTGGAATGATGCTCCACAATCAAAAACAACTCTGAGTTTTTTCTTCTTTGGATGGTATACACCATGGTGCGGTATATACCAAACCTTCCCATCACTACGATCCAGATCCATGACGGGTACACGTTCTGCATATCCACTGGATATGAGATCATTCATAAAGGCTGTGTAGTCTTTGTGGAATAATGCATCTCGAGTTAGCCTCCTCTTCAAGTTAAAAGCACGTTGCTCTGCAATTTTGCGATTGTTTGGCATGCTAATATTGCGATCCTTCAAGGGCAACGCAAGAGTGTAGTGGCCATCAATCAGTCTGACGGTGTTTTCAGCCATTTCCAAGAATTTACAATCATCCCTAGAAAGCCCTGGCTGTTCATCCTGGCTGCTTTCTGGAAAATCCACCTTGAACTGCTGTTTCCATAGTTCATCCAGTTTCATGGCTGAGATTCTATTCACAGTGACTGCAGACTGGTACACAGGTTCACCACATTTTCCACCTAGTGGTCCATTGACTGTCCATCCAAGCATTGTTTTAACTGCATATGGCCCGTCATCCACGCTTCTGATGACTTCCAGAGGTTCCAATGCCCTTGGCACATTTGAGCCTATCAGAAGCTCCACATCAGCATCTATTTCCGGTAAGAAGACATGTTTCAGATGAGGCCAATTTTGCAAATCTTCCTGTCGGGGCACATTGCTCTTGTTAACAGGCATCCTTTGCTGAGTGAAAACATCTGGCATTTCACAGAACCAATCAGTGTCCAGTCCTGAAACTTCCAAATCTGAGACAATACCACTGTCCACAATTTTCTCTTGTCCCATGGTACGCAGAAGAATCCTTGTGTTTCTCCCAGAGAGATTCAGTCTATCCATCAGACCCACTGTACAGAAGGATGCTGAGCTTCCAGGGTCAAGAAAAGCGTAAGTTTCCACCATCCTGTGACTTTTCCTTGACTTCACTTTCACTGGGACAATTGCAAGCTTGAAATCTTGCTCCCCGGCCCCAGTAAGGCCACTAGTTTGGACTGCAATCGGAGATTTATCCACTGTAGACTCTAAGTTTTTCTTGCCTTTCTCCACATCAGTTCCAGCTTTCCTTTGATTTATGTGGAGAATACTTGGGTGTTTTGAACCACATGCTTTACAAGTGAGACGTTTCCTGCATTCTTTACTGATGTGTCCAGTACACAAGCAGCCAAAACAAATTCCATTCTTTTTCAGGAAATCCATCTTCTCACTATTAGTCTTCCTCTCCAGTAGAGGGCACCAATCCAGCTTGTGTTCACCCTTGCAAAATAAACAAATCATCTCAGACAAATGAACATCCTTATGCTTGTTCTCTGATGGGGTCCTTCCCTCCATTGTAGCTACGGTGGTGGCAAAGCTAGTTCCTTTAGCCTTTGAGCGGAGAGATGGTTTTGCCTTGTAGCCGTCCTTAACTGTTGATGGTGAATCATCTTGTATGTTTCCAAATACAGGGTCAGTTGCAATCTTTACTTGGTGTTCGATGAAAGTGACAATATCAACAAACATAGCTCTCCTCCGATTTCTTTCTTGGATGTCACATGCTACTGTTCGCCACTTGTCCCTCATCCTATAGGGCAATTTTTTGATTACAGTGAGCATATTGGCAGATGTATTCAAGTCGCACAGACTGTGAACCTCCTCCATGGCATTACAGCAACCACGCAGAAATAAACTGTATTCCTGCAAAGCCTTTCCATCCTCTGCTTTTATTGGTAACCATGAAGAGATTTTATCCATGTAGGCAGATGCTATCTTATATTCATTTCCAAAGTGTTCATGCAGGAGAGCCTTTGCCTTAGCATAACCAGTGCCTTCTGTCATATGCTGACAGCTTCTTATGAGCTCCTTGGGTTGTCCTCGTGTGTACTGTTCTAGGAAGTGCAAGCAATCCATAGTATTGTCAGTTTTTTGTTCAATTAATTGCTCAAAAGATCGCATGAATGCATGGTACTTAAGTGGGTCACCATCAAATATCTCGAGGTCTCTTTTGGGAAGTGATGAAAGACACTGTTGATGCACCAGCAATGTAGTTATTTCATTTTGTTTTTCCATGATGGAGCATATTTGTTGCTGATCATTATTGCTGTTCCAGGAAAATGGTGTATAAACATTTCTCTGTTGAGACATAGAGGGCGCTGTAGTTACCAAGGCATGCGTGTCCTGTGTTGTGTAGTCTGAGGGCCCATACTGGGGATGGATGGCAGTATCCGTTTCTTTAAGGCTTGGCTGAGGTTGACTGATGTGTGAGGTACTGTTTCCAACCACCATTTTTTCTTTTTCAACATGTTCAAGCTTTTGTGGGATAAAGGTTTTGGCATCAATGTTAAGCTTATCTCTCTTTCCCGTTTCAAAATAGGACTCCATGCCATTAGATCTCCGAGAAGATGCGCTTGCTACACCAGATCCAGAGGCTCTTAAAACGGTCACCTTCGCCATGGATGCTGCTATGTCTGCTTCAAGCTGTAGCTCTTCTTTCCTTTTTCGAAGCTGCTCCTCCTGTTCCTCGAGTGCATGTTTTTCTTTAAGCAGCTTTTGACGAGCAATCAGTGCAGCCATTTCAGCCTCCGCTTTAACTCGTGCAGATGAGGTTGTTGAAATATTTGATTTTGATCCATTTTTATTGCTGCTGTGGTTTGATATGCTGTCACATGGCCGTATTTCATCCTGTCCGTCATGATGCCGAGATTGAGGCCTGCTGGAAGCTTTTTCAAGTTGTGTCAACCATGATTGAACATCCTCCATGAATCCTTTATTGTATTTATCAATACTTGAAAACCATGCGTTTTGTTTCTCTTGTTCATCAGTTGGAATTAAACACATCAGAGACTGGTGCAGTGAAGTGGCATTTCCCAACAAGTGTGACAATATATTGAATTGTGATTTCACTTCTGAAACGTTTTTATCATCTTTCATCAGCTGTTTGAGAGATGATATCTGGGTCTTAATTTTATCCACATCCTTTTTACGGTCTTTCTGAAGTTTTGCAATTTTGTTCGCCAGTGCCTTTTCCGTAAGAATGACAGTCCTTTTCCCAGTTTCCGGTTTCCCCACAGTCGAGCCGGCGTTTGATCCACTCATTTTTCACACCCAAATAAATCACATTCACAGAACAATCCAAAAATAATCCAGCGAAATCCACATTCACAGCAAAATCCAAAGCGATCCCAGCTTAATCCACAGCAATCAATGCATGAATGAATGAATGAAAATCGCGCATTAGGCGCACAAACTGCTTCAATCCGCGGAGTGCGCACGCCAGCCGCCAAGGCTCCAAACACTGCACACTCAGCTCAACAACGAACAGCAGCAACCAGCAACACGCCGAAACAACACACAGCTCAGCCGGCGGTCGTAACCCCCACAAACACTGCGTTTCATACAACCAAAAACACAGTAAACCATGGGTTACATACCACCCGATGCGTTGGTTGCACTGCCGTCGTCCTGAGCGCTGAGTCAATACAGATGAAGCGTGGCTCCGATCTGGCTTTCCAGCCGTTTTTTGCTGACAATATAAGGCGACAATCCAAATCCACAAAGTCGCCAAGAGGCTAAGAAGAAGAGACCAGCTTGCCAGACGCACTCGACCAGAGAATCACCACAAGTCCATGGGTTCGTTTGATGTATTTATTTTACGCTCGCACAGGAATCCAAACACTGCACGGTGTAATAACAACGATTCAGATGCACCACCAGATGTGATAAAACGAGCAGCCTGTTCCGAGTGCATAAAAGGTAATTCAAATGCGGTCAGCAAAAAGTAGGACCTCTTCCTCCCACCCTCCTTCCACCAAGCTCCCCTTACCTGTGCAGGTGAACTACTTGTAAATCCTGAAGGTGTACTGCCCACCATACCACGTGACCCACTCACCGGAAGTGACAAAACAACAAGGATTCATTCATAAATCTGTCACCTACAACTGGTAGAATATAACATAAGGATTCTTTAACGGTACACATTAGCGATACGTCTCAGAGCACTGAGTAGCACTAAATGTAGCCAGCTACTAAATTACTCTACAAACTTAGTTTACAAAGTTTGCTTGTTGTCACATTTCAAACAGTAGCCTCACATAACTACAAATAAGTACAGTACCTAGTCTTTTTGTAACTGGTAAAAAGTTGTCTTGAAAAAAGAAAAATAGAACAAGAAGATATGTTCTCGCATAATTTTCTTCAAAACAAACACGCACCCTCATGTCAGTGGGTGCCAGTGCTTATGGGAAAGGGAGTCTTTTCCTGGAAAAACACTGGCTTTTCCAGATATTCCTCACAAGCCCTTTAAATAGGTGTCATGAAAATAAATACGGGAGGCTTAAAAAGTTTCAGCTGCAGCCTCGTCCTTGTCTGCTAATAATTCTGTTTTTTCTTTTTATCTAAACCTTCAAATAATGTTCTCTTTAGCTTCATTTGAGCTATTCTTAGTCATTTTTTCTGGCTTTCTGTGCCTTCAGTCAAAGAGATCAGGACAATGAACAGAGCAGGAAACAGAGTGAGAGTGGGGAGTGACATGCAGGAAAGAGGCTGCAGTTTAGACTCCAACCTGGGCCACCCACTGCAGGGCTCGCCTCATAAGGCCAAAACCGCTAAGCCATACCTACTCTCTTTACTCTTTTCAAAGGAAGAAGAGCCTTATAGAGACCAGCATTAACACTACTGAAATTAAATGTCTTCTTTTCTGCTGCTGTGGAGACGGTACAGTGATCACACAGACGATCAGGATGAACTGAATAATTTACACATATATACTTTCTCCTCTCCAGATCACTTCCATGTAGTGTTGATGTTTGGTTTAAGGACATAAAAAATGGCTCATACATGTTTTTCCCTGACTTTAATTTCACCCCTGTAAGAATCATCCTCAGTATCTTTGACATAATAAAAAACAGGGTTCGCTTCATCGGCTAAAATCAAGACTTTCTCTTTTCTCAGACTTATAAGTGAGACAGGGTTCAAAGTAAGATTCAGGCTGTGCTGATGGACTGCTATGATGTTGTTGGTGACTTCAAGAGGAAAAGTATTAAAGCTTTTTAAAAACAGCCCAAACCTTCAGGTTATGTGGAGCAGATCTGGACGAGTTCTGATGATGAGGCGCTGCTGCAGTTGGGTGCTCAGATAACACACTGGATCCACTGCTCACCCCTGCACTCTGGATTTAATTGCTTTTTAAATTGGAAATGTTGTTGTTCATGCACCACAGCACAGAAATGTTCTGTAGGAGGTTGTGATGCAATTATCTCTTTTAAATTTTTGCAGAAGGAGCAGGTGCAGCGTAATCTTCTGGTCTGATTCTCCAAAGACCTGCGCTCTACCCTCACAGCAGAAGGTTCATCAAACTTCCTGCTGCTGCCTCACTTAATGGACCTGCCACGTGGATTGACTCACCAACTCCCTAATGAAACAGGACAACAAATGATATAAATGGAAATGCCACAGCGCTGCTTGATAGACACTTTTTTTCCCCCTCCCACCTCCACTCGATCTGTCCTCAGTGTAACGTTCACTCCGCCTGCACCATCAACTCTGAGGAGAAAGTAATTTACTGATGATTGTACAACATGCTGAGTCAGCTCTGTGTCAGGATTCTGATATATCGTCTCAAACTAATCATGTCATGTTTTCTCTGATTGCTGCAGAGCCTTTTTTTTTTGGGATAAAGGTTGAAGAAACAGAAAAGTGAGGGAACCCATAATCATCTGTAAGAGGGTTATCATTCATGTGAAGCTGCTTTCCTCTGTATTTTTCCACCCTGTTTTATATTCTGCTGTCCCCCCTAAACATCCACAAAGTAGATTAAACCTCTTGGCTTAATACAAAGCTGTACTTAAGAGAGCCTGTGTTGAGCATTACTTTCTGTTTCACCACACTCACATTTATTCATCTTCTTTTTCCATGCAGAAGTGATTTAGCCCTCAGACATGGATCTCAACCACTAATTATCTAACTGTTCCTTTAATGCTTTTAATCCAGGGTCCGAAGTCGTAACCTCACAAGTGCCCCCTCAGTGCTCTTGGGCCTTGTTTGGATGGGAACATCCATCCATCCATTACCTTTTACCACTTTTCCATTTCAAGGTTGCAGCAGGGTTGGAGCCTGCTGTCATCGGTTACACCCAGGACAGGTCGCCAGCTTACCACAGGGCTAACATGAAGAGACAGACAATTTAGAGTAAGCAGTTAACCTGGTGAGCATGTTTATGGACTGTGGGAGGAAGCCAGTAAACCCGTGGGGAACCCAAAGAGTCCCCTGACCAAATCAAAATGTGCTGGATTATCATTTGGCCATAATTGTGCAGCCCTAATTACCCCTTACTGCACATATTCTGCATAAAACACTTTATTAAAAATAGAGAGAAGAACACCATAGTGAACGTCCCGCAAGACCTCCAATAAACTATTTTAAATAAATGTAAGACAAGAAGACAGAATTTACTTCTTTTAATCCATGTTTTTTATGCACTTATGGTCAGGAAATGTGTCAAACTATTTCATGTTGTGATGAATTACACAGAGTCGCTATAAGATATAAACTGTATGATTTAATAGAAATTAATTCTGAGGAACATAAGTATCAAAGAAATTAAATATATCCCTAAGCTGAAAGGCTCCATGATACAGTTATTTTGTCTGTCCGTCTGGCACCTCTACTCCAACTTCACATGACTACAGAAAGCTACAAAAAAATACCTGATTTTCTCACACTAGTTTTTTTTAAAAAAAGCCTTATTTAAGCTACACTGTGTTTCAGCTGCTTTCTCTTTAAGGCTCCCCGCTCCACAAACCCTCTTCCCTCTGATTGGCCAGTCCTCTGGGGGCCTGTCGAATGCAGAGCTACGAACAGACCTTGGTGTTTGAGACCCGTGCCTCCAACTTGCTCATGTAATCTCATGCTATTTTTTTGTTTGTTTTTTTTGAGAACAGACCATTCTAATCAGTTTACAGACAGATTCAGGGATTACGACAATATATGAATAAGTAGAGGTTTGAAAATCAGTGCATTTAGTTTGAACATCTAGAATTGCCACTTTATATCCATGTTCCAAATATGGGAGAGTATAATACCCCCCCCTTAAGTATTTGAACAGTATGACTTCTTGTAAAGTGACTGCTTACAGTTCCTCTCACATACAGTTGCACATTGTTTTAATATTGTCCAAAGGGTTGATGGGTAGTTGGGGCACAAATAAGCAACAAACTGTATTTTATTATTTAAATATAATGAAGTTTGTTCCAGAGATAATATCTTTATCACTCTTCTTTGATCTTAGTTTATGTCTTTGTTTTTGTCTTGTGTCTAACAAGGAGATAATTTGTGCTCATCCCTTGAACCTGATTGTAAATAAGCTTTGGAAGATCATGTCTGGGTTTGAACTGCATGGATGAATAGAAGCAGAATAGCCTGCTGCTGTTCTGAAAAATGGAATTTGTCTATTAAAACAATGTTGAATCATTATGTGGAGGGCTGGGCTACATGCTTTGTCTGAGGAGGATTTAGGATCTGCTATTTTTCACTCTTTTCTTCAGTGACAGTCTCTTACTGCCTTACACTATAAAATGATTTTTTTTTCTAAGAAAGGAGTCCAAGCAACGTGATTCAAAAATGCTTTATGTTGTTGGGGATGTAAAATATTTTAATCACTAATATTATGCCTAATATGCCAGAGAAACAACAAAAGATTCTCTTATAAAACATGTGATTTCTTTGTAACAGGGATATTATCAGGATCGATCATAATTTAAACTATTCTGTTTTTAATTTAAGGATCAACCATTTAGATAAAAAAGGAGACATGTGAGTTGCATTATCTCTCCACAGACATCATGAACTGTGAGCCCTCTACTGGTCACTGCAGGGGCAGCAGTGCTTTATACTTCTCAGCATGGGGAAAGCAATGGATAGAGCGACAGACTTTTACTATGAAGTGTGACAAAGCTGTAACCTTCCTTCACTTTTAATCAAGGCTTAAGGTTTCTCGTGTCATATTTTATTTCATCTTACTTCAAGATGATTTATGTTTTAAAAAATGGAAAACAAATACAGCTGTGGTTTCTCTTAAGCTCTGATCATATAGTAAATTTAATGAAACCAAAAAAGCAAAATAAATTAATTTAGTAAAATAACATTGGAACTGAACACACACACACACACACACACACACACACACACACACACACACACACACACACACACACACACACACACACACACACACACGCACACACTAGTTTCAGCCTCAGGGTTAAACTAATATCTGCATCAAAAATATATATTCGATTAGAACTGTGTATAGTGCGTGTGTGTGTGTGTGTGGGGGGGGGGGGGGGGGGGGTAAATGAGTACAATAGAGCTCTAATTCTTACACCCCATTCATTATGATGCTTATCCTGCGGGGATGAAATTAAGTATTCAAATATTCATGATTCAGCTCTGGGTATACCCACCTGAAAAACTCCGAGATGTTCCTGAACGTCTCTCCAGGGACCACCTCCATGTTATTGACTGCTGTTAGCAGCAGTAAGTGACCCTTCCCGACTGGTCTCAGCATCGTGTCCTGTGATTTATCCCCGTATCCAGGGAAGGGGAAGTGCGCATGCGTGTAAGATCTCCACACCACATGCGTTTGCTTTGCGACTGTGTCAATTCCCCGGCGACTCCAAGAGTAGGAACGGAAAAGAGGAGGATTAATCCCAGTATAAAAGCACCAGGGTTATTTACACAGTAAGAAAAAATACAGAAAATAGAGAATAAACATAAATGAAAGCTGTACGATACAAACACATTTAAAATTCTGTCATAACGCACATTTTTAACTTGGATAAAATGTATCATGATTTATTATTCATTCTATATTAATTTCAGTTACTGCTACTTGCCCATTTATACCTTTTTGAATACTATTGTTCTGTTTGTCTCGTGGTAATTTACTTTATCAGAGCAAACACACACATGTAGTTTTACTTGAAATGACACTAAAACAAACAATAAACAACAACAAAATAAAGAAATAAATGGCAGGTATAACCCATCAAAACCTTTGGAAAACCTCAACTAACTGCTATTTCAATCAAATGTTATTATTTACAACAAGAAGTGTCTTCTTGTATTGCTTTTTATTCATCCAGTAGTTTTTATAATTAATTAATGTGGGTAAGACACGATGGTGGCAATGATGTTACCAAAATCTAAAATCTTTTTCATGCAGATCAATTTTTTTCTTCAGAAGTGTCATCCTCCAGTGGTGAATACACAGCCGAATCCTTTTCTTATCTTTAGTCTTGGAAAGTTTTTAGATAGTTTAGATTTAATAAACTATCAGAAACCGTCTTTTGATGCGATTTAATTTTCTTTTTGTTCCTTTAAGTTTGTGACTCGTTTAGCTTTATTATGAAGCTTCAACCGGATGTGGTGGTTGTTATTTCGGTTGTTTTGACGGCGCTCTGAATCACGACGTTTGTTCCCCAGCACCAGGCGGCTGTTCAGCATCAGAGGCTGATCCTCCTCCTCCGTGTGTGGAAGGAAGGCGTGCGGTCCGCTGTCACACATCCACCAAACGCTGCTCCACTTTTATTTTGTTTCCGGCTCCCAGCGGGACAGAGACTCTCCTTTCCGGACCGACCATGGGTTAGAAACACAGCGAGCTATGGATTACCCACTTTGTGCACTTCGGCGAGGATGATGGAGGGGGAACTGGACTTGTTTTCGCAGACACATCCTGACAAAGACGGGCACTGAGAGGGACTAGAGATCCGGATCCGCTCACTCTCTCTGTCTCGCGGTCTCCTTTTGTTGCTTTCTTGTTTTTTGGTTTATTTATTTTTTTATTATTTCCCCGCGTGAGTGCGAGACAGAGAAATGTTTGCAGAATTGCTGTGCGGCGCCGTGGCTCTGGTCCTGTACGTCAACACTCTGGGCGCCGATTTCTGCTACGATGACAGGTACTTGGATGAATGAATGACACCCTAACCTCACTGTCTCCCCTCCTCTGTGTCCTCACCTATACCTTATCAACCGTGGACAGCACTGAGGATAATAGGCTTAAATCACTCTGCTGCTATGACTCTGAACGAAGTGTGGCGTGGTTTACTGCAAAAAACATGCAAATCATGTGAGAGGAGCTTTGTCATGCAGTCACTCTGGAGGAAAGGAGGTGTTAGATCCATTCCTCTGCTAACACGTGTGAACTTTGAGTAACTTCACAGGAATCATAATACAACGTGTGTCATCATATTCTTGCAGCTTTCTCCCACTAACATCCCTGAATTAGTGTGAAACGGCAGCATGCTTAAATGCCTCAGTATAAGTTACTTGCTGTAAGTCTTGAGGAGATAATAGATCTATGGAAGAGATGTGTGTCTTCTCATCACGCCCCAGCAGGACTCTCCACAAATCTTGTAGCCCACTGAAACTTTCATACCAGTTGCACATTTTGCTTTTAGCTGAATGTACTGGAAGGTTTCAACCCCACTTGAAACCATCAGCTCGAGCAGCGAGCGAGAGTTCAGATGGGCGATGCATTACTCATGGCTGGCCTTTTGATATTTGATGGCTGAATGGTTGTCAGAGCCTTGGGCTCATTTATGCACCATCCATGCCTTGATGTAGGTCAGAGACATCATGGTTTCCATGCAGTCTCCAGGCTACATTTTCATTAATAATGTGCTAATAAGAGGCTGCTATAGTGAGCTCTGTGTAAAAGAGCAGCGTATGCAGGTATAACAGGTGGATTGAGCTCAGGGAGGAAGCCGTACATTAACACATCAGCTAATAGTGTATTTCCTTTACAACTTTTCTAACTGCTGTGTATACAGAACACTTCCTGCTTGGCGTGTTCCCCGAGGTCTTTCCCCTGAACGTCTGATACTTTCCTGTGGTAGAGCCGCTCTGCCTCTGCACTCAGGTGATCCTAGCTGCTACTGTGTGAGAAAGACGGTGTTTTGTATCCATAAAGCTGTCAGAGGGAGACTGCACCGTGCAGAGGTGAGAGGCTACAGCTGCTGGAGGTGCCTCCTGCTGCAGAGTCAGCCGCTG
The DNA here is from genome assembly GCA_030710495.1 of Labroides dimidiatus. Lineage (NCBI taxonomy): Eukaryota > Metazoa > Chordata > Actinopteri > Labriformes > Labridae > Labroides > Labroides dimidiatus. The sequence continues at coordinate 7,946,554 of CM061147.1, forward strand.
TGGGGCTGCCGGGGAGCCTCCAAGTTTTTAATGTAAGACAGAAACGGCTGATTGTTCAGTGAGGAGATGCTAACATGATGTTATTTATTAACAGTTGCTCCAAGATGCTGCAGATGAATGACAGAGCTCTCTGATCCCAGAAAGAAATTACTCCAAAGGTTTTATCATGTGACATGTTTTGCGCCTGACATGTTTTAATTGCAGGCTATATCTGTCAGCAGCGTTATCTGTTTTTAACACCATGTGTTAGCTCAGGCATGTAATTAGCAGCCGTCTCCTGTCCCCTCTGGCTCCACTGGGGGAGGGAGATACAGTAGAGGAAGGGCAGCAGTGAGATATACAGAAACAGCTCTGGTCAAACGGGCTGATCTCACTTGCTAATGTTTTCTTGCGTGGAGAAAAAAGACGACGTGACTCTGTGATGGTAAAGGAGCTGTCATCATGCAAATGACGTCAAGTGTGGATGATGATAAATCAAACTGGGAGCTATTACCCTGCGCCCTGCAGCTAGTGGACAGATTTATTTTAACCAGGCTTGACAGTAATTTATGGATCACTGAGATAATGTTTTTCCAAAACTCAGATTATTATTATTATTATTATTGCAGAATTTAAAGCCTCTAAACTTTAAAAGAACGAGAGGTGATGTCTTATTCAGTTTGCATTTAAAAGTAAAACGAAGCTGTTTGTTCCGTTAGATGGGAGTGATAAATAGTTGCAGGAGAATTAAATATGGATGCGTAGTCACAGTGAAATATTGATTCCTCTCTAAGAGAAGACAGACTGCGCTGTGCCTTCACCACCGGCTATTAAAAACCGATGCATCGACTTAATTCAGCCAGAGATTAAAAGTTAAAATCCAAAGTATGGTGTGTGAAAACAGCCGCAGGCTGCACAGCTCACACCTGAGGATTTGCTATTGACTGCCTGGTGGTCTCATACATTACACACTGTTGCTTTTCTCATTTATTCTTGTCAACTTGTCAAAGGGAGTGTTTTGCACTCAATGTCCTCAGCCTTATCAACGATGACGCCACTGGTTACACATTATGCATGCCACACATAGAAACAGAGGTCATCAAGAGGTCACAGTAAAAGCGGAAAATGTTTACATATGTTATTTGAAATTTCACCCCCCAAGCTGTTAGAAAAAGTCAAAGCAAAGCAGTTTTTTGACCCCTGAGGCAGTTACAGCCCCTCCCAGGATAAAAAATGACAGACCGGACGACTAGCCCGTTCCTCCGTGCCAAATCGCCCTGGAGAGCTTTTCCTCTCCCCCGCTTTGGACAAACTCATCACCAGCACATGCATGACTTTGACACCTGCACTGGAAAATGGGAATCATGTGTCATGTTGGTTCATATCTCTTCTG